>JAEIGO010000163.1:7622500-8307500 GCA_018903765.1 Drosophila aff. chauvacae BK-2020
TTATTTGTTCAACGAACCCCATACCTTTCTAATGTCAATTGGTTGGCATTCTTGAGTTGCTAGCTTTGCAATTTTCCGGCACTCGACTTGCTCGGTTTATTGACACGCCTCGCACACGTCAATCACTGTTTGACAGACAGGCAAACACTTGACTTGTAGGGCGGAGGGATTGACAGACGAGACGACGATTGAAGAGATGAGATTGAAGAGTTCCCTCGACGTTGTGATGCATGCTTCAAGTTTTTAGCCAGACATGCAGCTCGAGTGGAATTCCACCTGTATTTTGCATTCAATCCAAACATTTGTCAAGCCATTCAGTCAGACAAGATGTGATGTTGTCGGCGCCTGCTAGTGATTTTCGATTTGCAAAATTGATTCGTTTTCGTTTCACGCGGCGCATATGATTTGTTGCCGCTCTTTGTGTTGGACATAATTCAATGCGAATGCATTGCAAATGAGCCATGAAGAGCTTTGCATAATTCATAGACCCTCCATAATTAAAGTCATCAGTAATGTAAATGTCAGGCAGGGAAATAGAACATTTAATTTGTCCATGCCAAGGTTAATGACATCGTCGACTGAAAAATCAATGCGCACAAATGGCAATAAAATGTGTTGGTTGTTACATTAAATTAAGTGCATCCAAAAATACCAACAATAACTAAATAATACAGCTATAGCTATCATAATTAGGACTAATTATTTATGGTAACCGAATTTTAAAAAGGCAATAAACATTTATAATTCCTTACTAATATAATTATCCCATCCTATGGAAGCTAATATGAATCTTTTCTTTACGTACAAAAAAAAAAAACTATACCATTTAAATGCCACTTTAATTAGGAGTTAAATATATATTTTTTGGAATTAAATAGCACTCTCCGCAAAATATATAAAGACGCCCGCGCTTTGTTGCCCATTTATCAAATTAAGTATACGCCATGGTGCCGCATAAATTGCCACAGCCGCAGATAGAGTCGCCGGGTAAAACGGATACTTTGTCTTGCTCGCATTTTAATTGAGTACATTATATCGCCGCTGGCCTTGTTAAGAACCTTTTCTGAATATTAAACGCCATTAAGTGTCCCCCAATCGACCATTCGGCGAGGACTTTTGCCTCTGCTCGCCTGATGGATAGCCGGCCATTTTGTAATTAGTGACACATTTAACCATCCATTTGTCCTTGTTTGCCAGTAAGGCCTCGCACATGTTTGCACACTTATTTGCCTTTTGTTGGCATCCCTGCAACCCTGCAGTCACAACAAATGTGAAGTGCAAACAAGACAGCACCGAGATCGACAAGCGTTCAATTAACAGCAAATTCGAAAATTCAAATTTGCAAACTTTTAGCCAATTGCAATATTCTCAAATATTTACAGGCTGTTTCATTAAGGTCCAATTTAAATGCATGTAATAAACCACAATCAAGCATAATCAACTTCCGGACAAGGTTAGCTTGTAGTCGAGCTTATGCTTCAAATATTTGAATATTAATCTCGGCCATGCAAGGTAGTTTTACGGTATTTCACAATTACTTAATTAAGACGATGAAAAGGCCGAAGAGAAAGGTATTTTAAACTGCGTAAAATTGTAAGTGCAGGTTAAAAATTCTTAGAAATGTAAAAGTAATTAATGAAATGTTTTTGATTGGAAAATATGAACAATTGAACAAACATTTAAATGAAATGCATTACAGCAAAATGCAAAACAAATTCAAATTATATATCAGCACTAAACTATACAAAAATAATAAGATTTTAAGATTTAAAAATGAATATATTTCAGACTTCAGAGAAGGTCACAAACCTCTTATCCATAAATCAGAGCCAAAATTTAATTAAATTCCCCAAAGTGAATTTCTTGTGTAAACTTGCACAGTTTATCGATAAACTATATTTGAAAATATGCCATTAATCATCGAAGTTCAAACGCAATTGCCTGGAAATCGCCTAGCCCAGCGAAAACAAACTCAAACTCCTGGCATAAATCTCTGTAAGCTGCAGCAGAGAGTTAAAATACAAAAAAATAGCTTGAAAAACAATGCAAAAATGTTGCAAAAAGAGCTAAGTTATATTCGAGACTTGCCAGTTATTTGGTAAAGGACTTTTTTTCATATTGAAACAATATCATAGCTGCGCCGGAAAGAGACTGGGCCAAACCTCCGGCAGCAACTCCAGCTTTTTCCCCCGCAGTCCCGACTCTGACAACGCCTTCCGTGCTCCATTTTGCGGCTCCAGCCAAGCCAGTTAACCGCAATAATTTATGCCTTTGAGCCGTGTTTGAGTCAAAGCCTTTTGTGTCGCTGTATGAGCGCCTGCAAACGCAGGCTGGCGAGGCAACATAATTTTGCCTATTAAAGTAAAACACTAACAGCGCTTATCATTACGGCGACGCGAGCCAACAACAAGTGCAGGAAAAGCTGGAAAAACAACGAGCTCCTCCGTTACGTAGCGCATCCTTTCGTCGACGCCATTTTGTTTAGTTTATACTGTGCCACAGTGTGTGTGTGGGGTGTGTGTTTGTGTGGGGCATCCGCCTTGTACTCCCACTTCCTAATGCAAAAAAGCGACTTTTCAGCACAAATTTTTAGCAAAATTAAAATATTTATGTTGCCGACGTGCTTAATGTCCGTGCTGTTTCGCCCCAAAAACCCATACGCCCCCAGGCCACCCACGCTGCTCCTTGTTTAGTTTTTGGAGTATGTGGGTTTCCTGGTCGTGACTACGTGCGTGATCCGGTATGCGGAATCCGGATGCTGGCTATGATGTGCAGCGGTCATGTACCCTTGCGAAGGGAAAATATATAACTCTACCCTTTTTGCGTTCTACGAACGGCTAAGCTAATTCGGGAGAATTTTCAGAGCTCGGAACCTTCTCGGAAAACCCTTGCATTGCTGTATTTTAACGCTGGTGAAAACCTTAAATGGAAGATTTTATTTAAAATGGTTCTTATTTTAGAAATGGCCTAAAGTTCACCTTCCTGGAAGGCCAAAGCATTTCAGAATATAAATTGAAAATATAAGGTTAAGTAATATGTAGTTTTAAATGGTTGGAAATAGGAGTAGAGTAAAATAACTATTTTTACTATAAGTAATTATTATTTAATAGATTTAAAAGAGAAGTCGCGAGGGCGGAGTCATAATTAAAACAAAATAATAAAAGCAAAATAAAAAACAAATTTTATTTGTAAGAAAATATTTTTCAATAAATAATATACAGTCACGAAGGCATAATCATATTAATTTTAAGGCAATAATAATAGTAAGATAATAATAAAATAGGTCAATAATAAAACCACTAATTAAAATCACTGATCATAAATATTGTAGCCCTTTACATTTTTAAAATAATAAAGAAAATTAACTTCAAGGAACTCTTTCTGTTTCAATTAACAGAAGCTTAATTTTTACAGTAAAACATTTTAATTAATCATATTTAAAAAGCTTATACCAGCTAACTTTGAGCGGAGTAAGTGGTGCAACCTTTACGCATTTATAATGCATTGCTCATCCAGGGCATTTCGAATTCGATATTCACCATGGAATTATATATTCCCTTCCTGTTTTAATGTTACTGCGACTCCCCTCCGGGAGCACAAAGGCAAATGCCCTGCATTAACTGCCCTCTCCCGCTGCCTCCCTGGGCGACAGGACGACATCGCCAGGCGACACTGCCACTTAATGTTCGCGCTTTAGCAATATGAGCTGCAGGATGCAGGAGCTACGCGGACTTTCCCGCCATTTCCGCTGCCAGCAGCAGTCACTGGCCATATTGAAAACAATATATTTGCCTCACTTATGGCCCTTCAATGGCCATTAACTATTTACATTTCTGGCTGCACTTTGCGTTCGTCCATGATTTACGGTCGGGCTCAAATGGATTGCACTTTTGTGTGGATTTTTAAAGTGTCATTAAGATGACACGAAAGGAAACTGGGATTCGCAATAAAAAATAAAGGAAATTAAAGCGAAACTCCTTAGGCGTTGCTCCCCTTATTCTCCAGATACTTCCTTTGCCGGCCTTGGGTTTTGTTTTTTTCAGTTTCTTCTTTTTTTTTTTGTTATTTCTTCCTTCATTTTTTACGTTTGCCCTTTACATTTCCCATTTGCCGTCTGGTTCTTGTTAAAAACGCTCGAAATTTATGACTATTTTGGGACCTGCGGCAGCTTGCGGCTGAAATGCTCTTAGATTTTTCCACTCTGCCTTTTGCGGTTTGCTGCCACACTGGGTGCTCCCTTTCCCATCCATTGTCCTGGCTTGTGGTCACAGGGTTTAAAGTTTAAACAATTGCAGATTTGCCTTTTAATTGTTGCCTCTGTTTTCGTTCCAGGAAACCAGCAAAATATTTGGCCAAAGAGAGAGTTTGTATTGCAATTTGCCAGATGTTTGCTCATGGGCTTTTTGGGAAATGAAAACCTTTCTAAAATGTTATTATTTTTCATATAACTTTTTAACAAGCTATTATTTGTGATATATTTTTTATTAAGCATAAATTTAGTGGAATCTAGCAATATGAATTGTATAAATGTGTAAATAAAACGAAGTCAGGGAAGACAAATACAAGGTATAAACTTGAATAGGAGAAGACAGTTAGTATCTTAATTGTGGCTTAGGAGTTATTTTTATTATAAAAAATGTAAAACAAAATTATTATTAAAAGATATATTATTAACACCTTTCCAAGAGCGGTTTGCTTTGTTTTTTTTTTTTTTAACTAATACCCAAAGTTATGATAAAAGCAATAACTCCTCCTATTAGATCCCACGAAAAAACATTCTCCAAACTACTCGCAGATTGTCGTACAACACTCAAAGGGTGCTCGATTCGAAAGTTTTCCCAGGAAGCAAGGAAAAGAAACTTCTTTCGGAACTCTTCTTCTCAATTTCTCAGTCGACTGCATTTGATTTCATTTCATTTCTCAACCCAGCCATGACAGATGGCAAATAAGTTGCCCATACGCCACGTGGTACAACCAGCAATGAAGGGAAAAGCGAGAAGCAAAACCCAAAGAAAGAAATTCCATTGAAAGTCCCCAAAGAAAATTCAATTCCATAACTAATGAAGTGCAAAACAGATGTCCATCTGCTCGCTCACAAATGTAAACGTTGAACTTTGAAATCGGGCAATGAAAATAAAAACGGAAATTAAGTCGACTGCCTGCTGAAAATAGTTAAAATATTCAATGCGGACTAGAATCGCCTCTGACTTCTGACCTCTTGCTTTGTTTTCAATGGGGGTTTCGTACTCTTTTTTTTTGTGTTTTTCCTTGCAACTTAAATTTAAACAACTAAAAGCTTGTGTTGCCCCACCCCACCCTACATGGTTTGGACAAATGGACAATGAGTGCTCCTGAAACTCGCAGGACAACAAACTGAAACCCACAAAAACCGAAACCGAATGTGGATGATGGAGAGTGTTTGTGTCGATGAGACTGCGGCCGCATTTCGCACAAATATTGACACATGCGCGGGGCCAGCGGCCTGCAGCGGAAAAACCCCATGTCTCCCTGAAGCCACCATCCCACCACCCAGAAATACCCACCCGAACCTAACCTGTCCCGGCCATTAGATGATTTATAGGTCAGAGATGCCAAACCGAAGTCGAAAAGGAAAACAAAAGCGAAACCGAAATCGAAATCGAGGTACGGCAACAACTGCAACATCGATTGACAGGAACTGCAGCCAAAGGACTTGCACGGCGAAAGAAAATTGGACACTAAACTTGTCAACATTTTTAAGGCACTTTAAAAAACTAATGTTGAAACTTTAAAATAGATTTTAAAATTTTAGCTAAATTATTCATTGATGCCTTAAACTTACTATAAATTTTTAAACAAATAAAAACGACAACTCTCTTTTTATATTTCTTTATTTAAGTAAGCTTATTTTATGTGCTAATAACTTATCAGTTGTAAGAAATTCAGCAAAAAAAAATCTGCAATTTTTTTACTATATAATCCAATACAATTTCTTACCGTGTGGATCTAGTACTTCCTAAATTGAAACAGACACTTTATGGACATGACAGCTCCTTCCCTGCCTTCCCTTCCCTAGCTTTCCTTGGTCAGCTGTAATTAACAAAAACTGCTCTAATGAAAAATACTCTGGTAAATGTGGATTGCATTGACAGCAGTCAGGTAGGGATATATACTCTATATAACCGATACCACACATATTGAACTCAAAGGGAGCGAGGAGGCAGGGAGAAAGTGTGCCATTGTTGTGCGCGCTCCTGTTGTTGATTAATAATTCACTCGACGTTGGAACAATGGATTGGACGGATTGGGGTCATGGCTCGGTCCAGTCTGGTCTCTAAAACCGCTTTGATATGCAAAGAGCATCAGCATTGTTCCACCAGAGGCATTTAATAACTTTTAATTCAAAAGGAAGGGGGATTTAGAGTGTCTTACACATGGCTAATTAAATTCCGTTAGCAGATTTAGAAAGGCTTAGTTATTTGGACAAAGTCTAATAATTTACTAATTAAAAACCTAACTAAATTAAGAAATTTGTCATTAAAATAAATAATTTCTTCGAAATTTTTAAGACTTGTTTGCTATAACTTTTACACTTATATATATTTTACACTTATATATGGACTTCTTAACCTTTTGTTCTAATTGTTCTAATTGTTTCTTTCACTTTTTATCTGCGAATTAAATATTTTTTATAATTTAATAGCTGCATTTAAGGCCACTTTAGGTGAGATTATTTCACACTTTAAAGCAGAAAAAACTCCCCCAACCAAATAGCTTTCTACGATGTCTTTTTCTAACTTCTCACACTTTTATGACTTTACACATACCCATTTCAAGCTCCCCTTCCTCGCATATTAACTATTCATAACTTTGTGAATTCAATTTTAGCAACCAGTTCCCACACCCCCGATTCAATCTGGGTATTCCCCCGACTCGGACTCGGATCCCTGCTGGACCAGGTAAACACTTTAAGGTGTCATATGGAGCTAATGTGCTCGAATCCTGCTTGGCAAAAGTTTTTCGGGGGGGGGGAGGAAACTCGACAATGAAACCCTCGCTGAATAGAGCTGACCACAGCAGGATATCGCAGGTGTCGGCAGGACATAAATTCAAATTTGCAACACAACTTGTTTCCCAACTGGAACCCGGTGAAAGCGAAGGGAAAAAATTGAAATTAAAAATTTCCACCTACAGGACAATATCCAGGCACCTACATCAAGCATTCGTCCTGTTGGCATTTGCTTTCACTCCATCTCCGGCACCGTTTGCATCTGTGTTTGCCAATGTCCTTCGTGACTCCTGAGTGTGTGAGTGTGGGTACGTGTATGTATGAATATTCGGGTGGCCCTTGCTCCGTTATTTGCTCGCATTACAATTACCAAAGGACCAAAAGGACCTCGCCGCCCGTACATGCACGTGTACACGTACGCAATTTGTTAGCACACCTCCACCTCGTGTTAGTTTGCCCAGTTACACAAACAAATTAATTTCAGCCAGACACTCGAAATGTTTAGAACATTTGCCAATGTTTGTAATTGAATATTGCGCCGGGACCTGGCCGAATGTCCCTCCACCATTGGGTCAAATTATGCAAAAGTAATTATGATTACGCCATCGCATTGTCGATGGAACGCTAACTAACTTGAATCGAGGTCCGGCTGTCACAATAATGGGCAAAATGATGCGTGGCGCTGTAAAATTCACTGGGGAATTTAATTACAAAGTGCAAATTTTTCGCAAATACGAGAACATCAAAATGTTTTCCTAAATAATTAGTGTACAGTAATTGGACGAAAAATAATGATGACGTTGAATGATGACTACATATTCAATACGCAAAAGGTATTGAACACACTTTTCTAATTAGTCTGTTTGAAGGTTTGCAAGGCATCGAGTGTTGCCAAATAATTTAGGTAATTAAAGTTGTTCAGATGCAAGAGGAATTCGTCGTATGTTTTGCTTAATTATAGTCAATTCAAAACGTCAATTAAAGAAAATGTAATTCAGAAACTTATATGCAATTTCTCATTAATAAATAATCAAAATACATTTATATTTATTTAAATTTATTTCTTTTTTATTTATTTTTAACGGAGATCTTCTGTATGTAAATTAATCCCATCAATCAGACAACCCCCAATTAAAAGCAAATAAAATAATAGCTAAGCCTAATATATTTACTCAGAGTCAGAATCATATCATTTCCTGTTAATTAAATATTAAAAATCTAGGCACATTTAATCCAGCAGATTATATGTAAATAGTTCTGTAATTAAAACTTGCACAAGCACAAATATTAAAGCCCAATTCAGTGCCATAAAAAAAACACATAAAAATATAGACATAAAATTGTACACACAAAAATATGTATTTGCTTTGTTTACTATTTTATTTATTTGCCAGCGGAAGTTTTGAAGCCACGCCAGTGCACAGGATATTAAAAGGACATGTAGTCATGCATGTAAAGTGCCAAGGGTCGCATATGGAGGCTGTCCTCACATTGCTTTTCCCTCATTTTCCACAGTTTTTTCCGGCTCTGTGTTTTTGGTTGGAGACAAAATTATGGGACAACGAGGGCACTGACTTTGCCAAAAACGTAACCAAAAAAAAATCATACCCCTAAAGTTTTTGCGCTAATTTTTAGTTTGGCCGCGAACTTCTTTTGAGAGCTGCCAGGACGTTAAGTGTTAAAGGCGCCTTTGTGGGCCGCAGAGAGAATTTTAATTAAAACTCCTAATGAATTTTTAACACGAACTCCGGCGCAACTTAAAGAGCAGAAGGAGTCGGGAGTCGGAGCCAAAAATGCAGGAGACAATCCCCGAAGTCAGCGAATTGCCTGTGGTTGCTCTTCGCTTGCTCCTCCTTTTCCCGCTTTCACGTTGACTTTTTTTCCGTGGCTGAAATTATGACCACAGGAGAAGCGCCAAAAAGTCATCACGTGACCACACAATTGTGTGGTCAACACGTTGACCGCCTGGCAACGTTTCCCACGACGATCCCTTTGGCACAGGACTCATCCTCATCCTGCCGAAATTCGTTGCTAATGACATTTCAACTATTTTAATCTTCTCCCTCGCTTGGCATTAATTAAATTGCAATTTCTTTGGGCTGTGGTTTTCTCTTCGACTTCAAGCATGTGGGAACGAACACTCAGACACACAAAAGAAAGAAAGGTCCTGGGAGATAAGCCCCAACAACTTCCGATTAAATTGACAAGCCAATTAGCTAAGGACTCTCCGGGCAGACCATAAATACTTCGAATATCCGGCGAACAAACAACAGCAGGAGATTGCATAAATCTCCGACTGGAAGGGCACCCAAAAAAGTATAAGAAGAAAAACAGCGGAAATGGGAAAGCAAGCGATTGCCAGGATAACAAAGCGCCAAGGATGCCGGCTGTCTGCATTAACCCGATGGCTGCTCTTGGCATTATTTAAAATCACAGAGCCTTCAAATTGCATTTTAATAGAATTTATTGCGCCGAACCGATTTCGGCAAACGAGGAAAATACCCAGAGCGGAAAAATCGCAAAAAATGCCTTGGAAAAAAGAAGATAGTAGCAGGAGTGGGAGAATAATTGCGCGAGACTGCAACACTTGACTTTCCATGTTGTTTGAAGCAATAAAATGCTATTCTCAAGCAGTCGCATTGATATGCCAGCTAAAGGAAAGTGGGAAACGGGAACAGGGAACCGGGAACTGGGAGCTGGGAAATGGAAACTGCCGGCAGGCGAAGGATGGCGCGAAAAGGATACGAAAGGATAACAATGCCAGCGCTCCCAGCTGAGCGAGCGCCCAGGCTCAGTGCACTGGAGCGCATCAATTCCGCCATTTCACAATTCAAAATGCGAAATCCGTTGCCAGGACGCGAGATGCAACCAACGGCAAGGAGAACACAAATTATTACTTGGCTTCGCTCCAAAATGTTTTAAATTACAATTTGCACAATATATTTATACGTCTTGCACAGCAGGTCGCCGGGAAAATGGTGAATATCGTAGGGAGGGTGGCAGATGGACAAAGGGAAACTGCACCCGCAGGAAGCCATTTAGTTCGGCTTTTCACCACCGCCACCACCCCCTGAGGCGAGGCCATAATTCTTCCATAAAAAATCAACAACCAAATGGCAACTGTTGTCTGTCGGCCTCAAGATAAACTTTGCTTGCCACTTTTGTAAATAATTTATCTGCTCTTGGTCACCGCTGCGTATGCTTGATAATCGTAATTAATGCAGGAGAATTCCCAAAGAAATGGTCAAGAAAGCAAGCAAGAAAGGAAATTTACTGCCGGAATTTACAAAGCTATAAATATTTTTTTTAATTCATGTGATCCGCTTTAAAAACAGACTTACAAATATAATTCATAAATAATATGCAAAAGTTTATTATTATTATTATTATATTATTATAATTATTCGATGAACCTTTTTATAGGAATTCTAAACTATTTATATTTAATATATGTAGTTACACGTTTAACAGCTTAAAATGATTATTCCTTGGCTTAAAACCTACATATATAATTTTTATTATTACTATTTCATGGGCTATATATGTAGGTTTGAAATCGCTTTTAAGCATTACTTAAAGCAGAGAACGTGACTTAGTAAAAAATTAGCAGAATCTGTTTAAAATGGAAATAAAGCCGATAGAACAGGTGTATATAAAAGAAGTTTTTTCACCAATATCCGCAGTACTCTGTGATCTCAACTCAAAAGAACACTATACTCCGCTCGAAAATGTATATCAGGCTCGTGACCCTCTTCTTTGCAGTAACCCAACTCTTTGACTTCAGCCTTGGCACTACCATAAACATCACAGATGCTCCCTGGCAGGCATCCGTTCTGGTGCACGACAAGCATCGTTGCGGAGGAGTGATCTACGGCAAGAAAGTCGTCTTAACCACTGCTCTGTGTGTCCAAAATGCCAAAAATAACCTCGCGGTTCGAGTGGGATCCGACAAGGCGGACCGCGGCGGTCAAGTGGTTCCCGTAGATAGGGCGGTCTTTGAACTTTTGGGCAAGCGTCCCAGTGATGTGGCCATATTGGCTCTGAAGAAACCCATTGACTTGGGTGACAACGTCAAGACCATTGAGCTGGCTGCCCGGTCGCCCAGTGTGAAGACTAAGGCCTCAGTCACTGGATGGGCAGAGGGCGGAAAGTCCGCACAGCAAATTCTAATGAGGACGAACCTCACCATACTCGGAAAGTCAGAGTGCGGGGGACGTGGTTTCCTTATCAGGCATATGTTGAGTGTCGGTGAACTGTGTGCCTCCAAATCGAAATCTACCAACGTCATCTGCCAAGGATTCTCCGGTGGACCGTTGGTCTCCGATGGAAAACTGATTGGCATCGGATCCTGGCAGTCCAAGTGTGATTTCCTTCAATCGCCCAGTGTATTCGCCAATATTCCCATGGATAAGCTATGGATCACCACCACCGCTAAGCTAATGAACCTTTTGTAAAAATAAAACAAATTTGTATAATTATAAATAAACACTTGTGGGGAATAAACCGATTTATTTAATCAAAATCAAAACTTTTTTTTACATAAACTCCGAAAACATAAGCAAAAATCCAAAAAGAAATCTCTGACAAAAATGGTTTGCTAGAAAAAGTAACCTGCAGCCATATTTATATTTGCAAATTGTTTTCGTTTATCCAAAAAATTTATACAAGTATTCAATTTTTTCAGCATTGCCAAATTGAAATTTAATTCATTTGCATTTTATTCTATGATCTGGGGAGTGCGCCACGGATGAATATTATTAATACGGCCAATAAGCCCAATAAATGCTCATGATTCTGTTCTTTACCAGAGCCGTTGTTCTCGCCGTTGTTGGTATTTTTGTTCCTGCTGTCACTGGATGCTGTGCACTTTTTATGGTTATGCGCTTTATTGTAATGACCATTAAAATTGGCATTGTTATGAGTCGTTGTCAGCCATGAGCCGTGCGCCATGAGCCATGTAGGGGGTTTGACCCACAGAGAATGACAGAGGGAATAAAGCCAGGGATGCAGCGTAAATAGGATTGGTAATATTTTGTTTTCAATTTTAAAATGTTTAAAATGTATTATTAAATATACAGTACTCCATATAATAAATTACACTATTTGAAATCATTTGATTATTATTTAATCATTAGTAAAATAATAAGAGACATATTCTTGGTTTAGGTACTCTTAAGAGAAATTTAAGCCTAGTTTTTATTTCCATATTCCACCGATACTCCTTGCAGCCCTGCCCAAATCGGCGGGAATACCAGCTGCAGATGCTGCATTGTCAGCTTAATAATTACAACGCACACACGCACAAGCCATTGCATCTGCATGCAATTTGAAACAGGGAAAACTCCCTGGCTGGCTGGCTGGGTTGCAGAAAACTGAACACTGAATACGAAAAGCTGAAGGGAAAAACCTGCTGGAAAAGTGGCAGACATTTGCACGTCGTCAGCGTCGACACATTAAAATAAATGAGACTTTTGCCTTAAAGCAGCTGCTGCTGTTGTTGCTGTTGCTGTTGCTGTTGCCGCTGCGTTGCAATTATTATTGCCACTTTTGTTGCTATTCTTGTTCCTGTTGCTGTTATAGCAAGAACATTTTCACGTTTTTCCCAACGCCTTGAAAATTACACGCAAATTACAATGCATAACGAAGAAGGTTTTCACAGTGCGAGAACGTAACTTCCTTCACAACACCTCCCATGACCTCATTTACCCCCAAGTTTAACATACAACCGAACGGAAAAAAAAGGGAAAACGAAATAAAACTTTTTGTTTTTTACACCAAATGAGAAAATGCGAAAATTCGAGTCTGCTTAATTACATTGTAAAATGCATTGGCAGGCGGTACGATTCATTGGCAGACGCTGCAACGCTCTGTTGGAACTGCAAATTCCGATCTGCCGCCTGGGAAACCCAGGGAAATTCCACACCTTTTCTCTTTTTCTTTGCGGTAATTAAATTGAACTTTTGTCTGCGGCTTTTTGACAGCTGAATGCATTTAACCATTCGGCAGAGGGTAAAATGGCACAAAGACCAGCAGGAAAGTGTCTGAAACTTAATGCCAGATGCACGAGTTTTGGGGTTTCATTGCCACAAAGAGTTAAAATGTTAATTCTTAAGCTGCATTAAATTGTACAAAATTATACTGAAATTCCTTTAACTCACATTACAAGTAAGTATATGTATATTGTAAACAGCAAACATGTAAAATGGAATTAATCAATACTCGTGCGCATTAAATATATTTTCAAATTTTGAAAATAGGTGAAACCGCAGCTGTGACAATTCCTTTTTTGTAGGTCAGCCATAATGTACATAGGTCACACACAAAGTGCCGCATAATTTTCATACATTTAAAAATGTAATAATGTAAATACTTTCAATAATTAAATTCATTACACACATTTTTTTGCCATCATTAAATTAATATTTTGCTGGGTAAAGCCCAAAGGGCATTGGGTTGCCAAGGCTTCCGGGCAGCATCACGTACATCAGGATGCCACAGGACAACAAGTTCCTGGTACCTCCAACCCCTGTCACTTGCTAGCTGAAATTAAAAAAATAAACAAATAAACCGAAAATTTTCCATAAAAATTCGTTGTCTACCTTTTGGAGCCATGCTTATGATCACGCTTCTTCTTTTTGCGTATTTTTTTTACTTGGTAAATATATATATATATGTATGTATATATATAAAAAAATATGTAAACGCGTGTGTATATATTCTGTTCTTTTTTTCTTGCAGTTGTTTTAAGCGTTTCCCCATTTTCGTTGAGTTGCTATTGTTGCAGCCTGTGGAAATTTCTGTGGCATGATGCCAACCAATTTTGACGTGATGCCAGTAACACGGATATATATATCTATATAAATATATGGGTATATGTTTGTGTGTGCCAGTGTGTGTCTTTGGATATTTGCCATGGTGTGCTTGTCACTTGTTGACGGCGTGAAACTGAAGCCAACGGCAACAGTCGTTCTCTTCTCGTCCTTCGGCTTTTGCTCCTAAAAGTGGTTTATTGGGTTAACGGTTACGGTTACGGTTGCGTCTACGGTTACGGGGCCTTAAAGCTATAGCTTGCAGGAAATGCTCAGACTTTAATGTCCTGTGAATCAGTGTACGGAGAAGAATTCGGCATTATTCCGATACAACTCACATTGTATCATCCTTCATTCAACTAAAATTGAATGTACATTTTTAATGATTTCCTAGTTATCTTGGCTTTAATAATCAAATCACCAAGTACATATACATATAATTAAAGGCAAAAATCAATTAGCATTTTATCAAGAAAACCAATCCCTAAGCTATAACTATAAAGAATGCAAATTGAATCATAAATATGCCCATCTTCCCCAAATTCAACTCCCATCTCTGTCGCAAGCCACAATGGCGTGAAACTCACTGTGTTGAAAAAAATTCCATTTTAATTTCCATGCCCAAGTGACAAACAGTCAATCAAAAAGCAGGCCACGGGGGACAGGTCAGAGGGCACGCTGCTACCATAACTCCACCTTGACACCTTTGTGACCCGACGCCACCCGCTGCTCGCGGATATTTATGGCAGAAATTTAAAATTAATGATGTGTGACGTGGAATTGTCGCCAAAAAAAATAACAGAGAGACGAGGAAAAAGTAATGTTGAAAAATAAAGAGAGAAGAGCTTGCTGAAACCCTCAGGATAAGCGGTAGGACATTCGATTTAAGTATGACGCAGCAGACATTCAGTTTCAAAATATTTACAAAATTCCTAGAAAATTGCTAAAACAAAATTAATGTGAAATGGAATGTGCTGAGCCCAAGTTCGTAGCCTGCAATCTGGATAAACGGGACTTGAAAACCTGTCGCAGTGCTCTCAAATCCACTTGCCAGCATCCCAAAAGGGTGTACTCCAATAACAGGGTTTACCTGGCCTGCGAGATCGAAGGGTTGCTGCCAGAAACCTCCAAATGGTCGAATCCTGCAAAGCACTCTAAGACACTGCCTAAAATAAACTCTAGAAAAAATGAGAATCTTTGCAACACCCAGTGGCAGTGGAGCGGTGAGAAATATTGTACTGCTCCTTCAGCAAAGCACAGTCCACCTCAAAAAAGAACATCTAAAAAGGATTTGCAGAGATTTTTAACCCCGGAATTTAAATATCAACCAGAGGCTATTAAGCGAGCTGTGCTAAGAGAAACAAACAAGTATAGAAAACTCCATCGAGTGGGTCCTCTAAAAATGGACGATAATATTTCTAAGTACGCTCAAACCTGGGCAAACGTAGGTGGAATTAATATATACAACATATTATTTCAGAATTCTAAATTTTACTTGATCATTCCCCCAGAACCTGGCCTACAATTATCGCCTCGAAACCCGCTCTTCTCCTATCTATGGTGAAAATATTATGTGCGTTCGTAAGGAACTATTTTCCATCGAGCATGTGATGAAGCTCTGGTACCAGGAGAAATACCATCACGACTACATGGACCCCAAATTTAGCCCATACACCGGACACTTTACCCAGATGGTGTGGAGGAATACGGAATACCTCGGTGTGGGAGTGGCCTCCAAGTAAGATAACTCCTCGATAACCTTTAGCCTGAGCTAATGAAGAAATTTAACTTCTTTCCGAACCCTAGTGATTCCTGCATTTGGATTGTGTGCAATTATGATCCACCTGGGAATACAAGAGGCCACTTCCAGGAGAATGTTCTGCCCCGAAGACTCCTTTTCTACGAATCCAGTGAGGAGGATAACGAAAAGAAGAAAAAGATCCCATCGTTAAAAACTCAATTAAAACAAAGGAAATCCCATTGTCAGAATATTACATTTTGTTGTGAAAAATAAACTAAAAATATAAGCACCAGTTAAGAATGACAACTAATTAAGAAAGAATCCCAGAAAAACCACCATGAATACTGGACCTTTCCTGACGTTTTTATTTACGAATTTTTGGGTGGTACATTATCCTTGAACTGGCCCACAACATTGCCGGATGGATTGTAATTGCAAACGACCCAGGTCCTGTCCGCCCTGATCGAAATAAATTAAGAAACAATATAGCTATATTCCAGACACAAATGAAAACTCACTTTCGAGCCACACCGGCACCCATTTCCCTGGAAGCCTTCCAAATAAGCTGCGTGAAATGTCCTGCTGTGGGCGCGAATTGGGCTTTGGCGAAATCGTAGCTGCTGATTTCTCGATACCACATTTCCACAGGCAAATCCCCAGCGACATCCATGCCTCCGGACAGGAATATATTCTCACCGTATTTGGGATTGGGTCGGTGTTGCATTATATTCTTGTCCCGAAGGTGCTGCAAAATATTAAGGGAGATTATGTAAAATTAGTAATTAGTAAGAAATATGTAATTCCTTTTACATTAGCCCAGTCCTGAGCAAGTTTATTCAGTTCCGCATTCACAGTCAATTCCGGACAGCCATGCATTGCCCGATATTTATTGGTGGTGTTGAGAACCTCCTTCAGGAAGAGCTCATTGTTGGCCTTGGTATCCACGCCTCGGGGTCCTACAGCTCGTTCATGGGTTTTCGGCAGTGGCGGTGGCTGTCTTTTGGCCATTTTCTGTGAAATTTTCTCTCCCTGCGTCCCCCTAGGTCCAGTTTTTCTAACTCTAAAGTATATCTACTAACATTAGAGCCAAACTAACTAGATTTGTTTAATTTTTTTGTTAGACAAATAAAGAAATTGTACTTAAATATATGTATTACATAAGTCTATTTCCTGTTCATATATTATTCTCCAAATACACATCAGTCAGACTCTGTGACTGCTGGGGGTGAAGAACCCTTTCAACCCGCTCACATAATCCCGCCTAAACATGGGGATTAACATTGTGATTGATACCGCAAACACAGAGTGTGGGCTGGGGGTCAAAGGATGGAGCGGATCCATAGACACAGATTAGACAGACTGTCAGTGGAACGACATTCCCGCATCTACAACCCAGCACTCCAGCCCACTTCACGCACAGCTCCTGTCTCTTACGAATGGATTAAACAACATGACGTATGAGTGATGTATGAACGCAGCGCCCGGTTATTAATGAGCCACCGATTCTTTGCCACGACCTGGAGCACCATATGGGTAAATCGGGGAATCAGAGTGGCATTAATTGCCGATTGAGTCGGTTTGAATAATGCCAGGAGCGAGTGACACGGAGGCCGCTTATCAACCGCCCGCAGCCCCGCTTATCGATGTGCAAATTTCGTTGTCGGAACACTCGGAACATTAAATTATTTACGTGTGTGAGCGTGTGTCCGGGCTGGCCAGGGCGAGTGTGAATCCTTAATGAGTTGTGCAAATGCAAATCAACGGCACTGTGTCCTAGGGAGATGGAGTCAGTATAGTCCGATAGTATGTGTGTTTGGGGGGTGAAAATATAGCTGCAGGAGAAGCTCACTCACTCAAATTATCATGTTGCCAAGAGCAGAGATTGGGTGTGCAATACACTTCTCTGGCATGCACTAAATAATGGCATCATAGATGCTGATAAAGATTTAATCGTTTAATTTAATTTAGCCGAGATGCCAATTGAATAAGTGCTTACTCACTTTGATCAATGTTTATATGTGAATTTATTAAATACTTAATTAACTTTAAACTTTTCCTGATAATCTGGATTGTTAATAATATAATGCGAAGCCATTTAAATTAATTTTAGGGTATATTTATACTTTATTTATAGTCTAATTAAATGTACTACTTTCTGAACTTTTTATTTGAAATTTTAATCCAAAAATGTATATTTTTGTGTGCTACTTTGCAATGTTTATCGTACAAAATAATATTAATTGAATTTCACATTAATTTTTAAGTCTCAAGTCTGGTTTAATTAACGGCATAATTCCTACAAATTTTGGGATGTATTTCAGAACCTAAATTCCAATATTATGTAACTTAAGCTAGTAATTATATTTTTAGTTTGATGAATTTTGAAGCCTTAAACATGACTTAATTAAAGGCAAATTCATAAAAATATTTTATATTTATCTTTGAGCTTTAACAATATTTTTAAAGCCTTATAATAACTTTAAACTGACTTAATTGGAAGTCTTATTAAGGGGCATCTCTTCCTCAATCCAACACATTTAATTCCTGAAATATCCGACTGGCTTTAAGCCTGTGCACTGCATTTCAGGTTGCCATGCCTACCACCTCCACCCGCCATAAGGTGGTCCATCACAGTCGCATCATCCGCACAATTCACAATTGCGGTGTGCTGCGGAGTGGAGTTCAGTGGGTGCTGATCCTTGGTTGAGTGATTCCCCGGACACGGCGGTTGGGTGGGCGAATTGTTTGGATTGTAAAACCCGGCCGCAGTCAAAGCGTAAAACGCAAAGCGCACACGTTACTTTGCTGTCGATTTAATTAATTTCGCAAATTTGGTTTCGTTTATTTATGCATTGCTGGGAAAGGAAAAGGGGGGCCGGCAGGACGACACACGCAACATAAATGCACGGATGCCGGGTATGTCCAGCATGCGGGCATTATGCACATCCAGACATATATAGATTCTGGTATCTGGGCAAACAACTCGCTCGCATTTCCATCTCGATTCGATTCACCGACAACCGCACGGCATCTGCTGGCGGATGCGCTCGATTGCACTAGCTCCGATTGCCAATTGCCGATTGCCGAATGCCAGGTTTCAGGATTTAATTCCGGATTCCCATTGATATGATTCCGCCATGTTTTGTAATAAAGGAAATATCAAAAAAATAAAATAGAACAAAGCCAAAGAGATGCGCTTTTTATGGGGCTTAAATGTGAACAAAAGTGGCGGAAATTAAATGTTTTACTTGCAAACCGTAACTTTATAAAGGACGGAAAAAAATAAACATTTCAGTTTCTTTCAAAGCATACAAAGTACTAGCAGTAATTTATTTTAATCCAAAAAAGGAACCAAGTTCAAATGTACGTGTTTTTTCTATAGTAATTCTGTAACTTTTTAATTTAAAAATCTTTTGCATTCAAGGCACATCTGTCCGTCCAAGGTTAATGAATAGCTCTCTTGACCCTCGCTGACTCCGATTTCAATTAGTCTGATGACATCCCACTTTCATTTTGACACTAGGAAATGTCAATCAGCGATAAGCTGAAACTGCGGAAATATCCAACAAAAAATCTGTAGAAAAAACAAAGCTAGAGGACTCCTTGAATCCTTTATCCCCACGAAGGGCAGTCAAATGGAAATTTTCTACCTAAACGACATAAAATTTGCTACCAAATCGGTTTATGGCAAAGCAAAAACTTTTTTGCAATCGTTTTCCCAGACCAGCCATATTTTCAGCGGTTTTCCCATCGACTAGACTTAAAACTACAAAAACAAAAAATTCGGCTTCGTTTTTCACCAGCCCAAAAATTTCCATGGACGACTTGTTGGCGTAGAAATTTTTGGAAATTCCATTTGCACATGTGTAAGGGAGAGGGATAAAAAGATATGTGTGTGTGTGTGTGATTGGGGTGGGTGGTTGCCATATTTCGCCCCTTTCGGCCATAAAAGCTAAAATTTTTGCGGCTCAAACGAAATGCAGCAAGAAGCGCAGGACGCGAAAGTAGATTACCAACGGTGCCAGACTCCTGGACTCCCCTTACGCCCTGCGTTACACAGGGAAAATATTAAGGTACCATCTTTAATTTTGTTTCTATATTAAAATATTAACTTAATGTAGGTATTTTATAAATATTATACTTAAATAGTTACATTTCTTAATAAGTCTAACGCGCAAACAAGCTAAGTTTTAACTTGAAATATAATACTCTGTGGTTATAGATTTCTCAGAGTAATTTATAGAATTAATGTTCATTAAATTTAAATTTAAATAAATCCCTAAAAAGTATATAAACGAATTTTTTCCTGTGTAGTTAGTCTCTTCTCTCCGCCCTGATCCCCCTGAAATCTGCTGTCCCTCTGCCTGCATCCATTTGAGTGAATTCCAGGCTGCATTCACCTTTGCCTCTACCTGGAGCTCCCTGCCTGCCGATTTCTGGTCGCCTGTTCCAAGTGCCACCTTCCGCCATGGCAGGGGAACGCAGGTGTCGGACGAGGGGCACATGGCCAAAGGACTGAGTGCCCCTCTTTGTCTATTCAATTGAGCGGGTTACACTGCGCTGGAGATCGCCTTTCCTCCGGCTAAATGGCCTGGCCCAGGCCGGGCCCCACTTTTTTATTGGCTTTGAGATCTCGATGCAATAAACTTGGCTAAAAGTTCTCACGTCAATCGGTTGCGGGGATTTTCCCACAGGCTGCCAACAAAGTGGATGTGAAAAGTGCGTGTATGTGAAAGCTGGGCTGATGATGATGGGGGCGGAAAGTCTGCGGAATGGCGATGGATTTTGAACTAAAACTTGGCAATTTCATGGGGCTTAACTCTGTTACAGCGTTACAGCTTATTAATTACTTAAGTAGCTCACATGTTCGTTAATAATTTCACATTTTCACAATAAATTTAAATCCATTTTCTTATTGCTTAAATTTTAAGTTATATATAAATTATCTTATAAATGGCTTTACTGTAAAATATATATCGGTGTTATGGAATCCCCCAAAAACAATCATTTCCAGTTTGAAAAAATATTTAAAATAGTATTAAAAACTTAAGAATACATTTGTTGCCAATTTATTGTGAAAAATAAATTAATTATCCAGCAAACCAAATCGAGTTCAATGCACATTTAAAGGGAAAACTATTTCATGTTCCGGTCCTTGACTGCTCTCAGTATAATGCACTATTTTTTCGCATTTGAAATCGTTTTCATTGGCAAAGGCATCTGCCAGTTTTTATTATGCTCATCAAATGGTTATAATTCAATTTTTCCAATCGAGAAAATCGCAGCACGAACCGCTGTTCGCATACGTTAAATAAATGGCGAAATCCATAAGCACCATGGGACGCGCCCCCGAAATCCAACCAATTTCCATGGTTTTCCATGGGTTGCCAACCCCCGAAACGAGAGAAACAATCGTCCATTTTCAAGTCAGGGCCATAAATCATTGTGCCATTGCATTTGGTTGCATTGAAAGTTTTCATTTTCCCCTTTTGGCCTTTATGCCATTTCCATTTAGTTTTGTTCGACGGCCGGGAGAGGAGAAAAAGGGTTTCCAACGTATTTTTTTAATACACTTGACAGGGCCACATTAATCATACGCACTGTGTGCACGTCGTATGTGTGCTACACACAGTTTGTATTTTTGTGTGCAGAGAAAATGTTTCTTTAAAAGCCAGCCCAAGAAATTTGTTGACATTTATTAAAACAATAAACAAATCAAGGCAGACCATACCCACAACAAAAAAATATATGTATTTATGGTACGAGGGAAAATAGTAAATGCTATGGGAATTTTCCACACTTATACATGAGAATCACGTTCGGTGCATAAATATTTTAATTCTACCGAAAATTTGCTGATAGTTTTATGGACTCGCCGGGAAGACATGACCGAGAAATGCATTTCTTTATATGTTTTTCATTTTTATTTATATTCCTTAGCTGTTGACTGGCAAATTATTTATGCGTCTGCCTTGCATTTCAATTTATTTCACAATTTCCGCTCAACAAAACAAAACATTCGCCCAAGAAGATAAATTCAGGGACAGATGAAAAGTTAAAATTATTATTGTGAGTTTTGAGAAAGTGAAAGCCTAATGGTTTGCATTAAGCCTCAGATGCGATCAAAGCGGATTTGGCCAGTAATTGAATAAAGACCAACCAATTAGAATCCTTAAAGAGATTATTTGATTATTTTGTGTGTAATTTGTTAGGAAAATATGATTCCTTTGTGAATTTTGCCACTCGACAAGTTGACTTCCCCCTCGGAAAGTAATTTGTCACAAAATAAACTTTTCCAAGGCAACCCCTCAAAAAAATCTTTTTCAGAGAAAAGAAACAGGACTCGACGATGCGTCAAATTTAAACAAACATATGTAAATATTTGTTTACTCTCGCAATAGTTGCATTCCCCTTGAGAACGAGAGAAGTGAAGGTCCTCGTCCTGCCATGTCTTTTTCTTCTCCCCCGACTTTTTCAACTTTCTCTCTGCGGGAACGAAAAGAAGGAGCCGGGAAATTTTCGATTACCCACTTTGCCCCACTTACCTTTACCCTTCTGTGTTCAGTTTCCTGTTTGCCGACTTCCGCTGCACTCCTCCAAGTGCGCTCCATTGGGATGCAATTAAATACTCCGCATGAGCGGACAAATAGCAGTAGCTGCTCCTTGGGAAAGTAACGTAAAAATACCAGGGAAAGCGGAGGAAAACAATATTTGTATTGGTTCGCTTTGTGAGCTCCTTCGTCCTGTTTGTCATTTCGTGATTCTCCCATTGCACTGGTTGCAGTTTACTAGCATTTAATTAAAAAGCCAAAGGTTATATGCCAGCCATTGAATTCTATACATTTTCTTTGGCTTTTTTTTTTTTTTTTGGTAGTTTTGTGTTAATTGGAATGCTTTGAGTGATTCTGGTCAAAGAAAAATTGTTGAATGATATGTGATATTCATAGAATTTTGTAGCCATTGTCACATACAAATTCTGTGTGTATTTTATGGATGCATTCAACATGTTTTAAAGTAGTAAAGGACTTCTAAGAATTAATAATTATTTATGAAACTACAATTGTACCATATTTATTATTACTGAATATAAAGTTTATCAAGCAAAAGGCAAGCACTTGCAGTTTGAGCCTTTCGCTTGCACTCCCATTTAAATATTCATTTTAAATTTTGCCTGCCTGCATTTGGAATTGTTTTCGGGGTGTCCTGGTTCAAGGATAGCAGCAGCTGTTGATTCGCTGCGTTGACATATTTTAATTTATAATGCAATCGCTGGCTCGGATCGGCGCTCCTTTTGGGGCACGACGTCCCCACAGGGGCGAAGCCTTTAGCCAAACCCTCCATAAAGATGTGTGCGTGGTTGAACATTTACACTGGCAGAAAAGCTTAAAAATTATATTTGTATGTAATATTTAATTTTTATTTTAAATTGCTTTAGCTTTAAAGTTGAGTTTTTGTTTTGACTGAATATTTCTCCCCGTGCCTGAGCTGAAATGGATATGGCTAAGCACGCGTGTTGTCTGTCGCCGTCTGTCGCTCTGTCTCTATCCCTCGGATTCTCCGTTTCTCCGCTTCTCTGTGAGTGTTTGCTCTCGTGAGATTTACAACGTGACAGCGCACAAGTCCAAAAGTGGTAATGCAATGGGGCTCTAAAGGGGATCCAACCGGGGGAACGACGGGGTCACGATAGGAGGAGAAGACCCTTTAGGTTGACCCAGGGGCTTGCACCTGGGGAATGGAATGACTTCGACGACGACAGCGACACGTGCCAAGGACACTGATTTATATGTTTTCCATTTTTGTTTTATTAGCGGCCTCTCGTATCTCTCTCCGATTTTCCCTCCGCTTGCCCCCCACCCCTCGCTCTCTGTCGGGGAAAACGTGCGTGGAATTAATGAGGCCTTTCCGCTATCTCATTCCGCCAGATGAAAGCCTGGGGGGAGGGGGCGGAGACCTGAAAACTATTTCCACACCACCCCGCAATCACCGCACACTTTAAAGCGGTCTGCTGAATGGGCGAATTAAAATGAGCATGAAATAATCATAAATTGCGCATTGGCGCATTAAAATTTCCATCGCTTAAAGTCAAGCTTCCATTTGCCAGACGATTGAGAGACCCGGGAGGGAAATGGAAAATGGAAAATGGTGGAAAATGAGGGAGGCGGGTCAGACAGCTGCCCGACAGCTGTGGGCGCAACGCTGGCGGGCAATGGAATGAATAGGTAAGGCGGAAGCTGGCAGCTACGGCGCCGGAAATGGCTGCGTATATCCTGGGATAGGAAGCCATCGCTAACGCCATCGCTGGCAATAGTTTTGCGGTGCTTTGGTCGCAGTTGCATTTGTGTTTTACGATATGAATAGATCGGAGATTGGCAGGGGATTCAGCAGGGCAAGGGCTTCTCTGAGGCTGCGTGCTTCAGGGTGTTCTGAATAACCATTACACGCTTTCAGTTCATTTTGAAACAAATTATACTTATTAAGTCAAGAAAATAAAGGTATTCATACCAAATAATAATTATTTTATAGTTTCTTTATAAGTACTTATTTCTTTAATGCACTTAAATATTTATAATAATTTTAGTAGCAGTCTATCTACCTTAGACATTTAATTCAAATAACGTACAGAAGTACAGAAGCAATGCCATTATTTTTCACCTGCAACCATTATTAAATTTTTAATAGTAATCTATTATACTCCGATTTTCCTGGCACTTAGAACCAACCTGAACACCCAAATCCGTCGCTTCCATCGCCTCTTTATCAGGCTGCGACCAGCAAACATCCGGCTGGCCAACCGTTGAACAAAGCCAGAAAACCGCGGCGAGATTTTCATTTCAATTTGCTGCCAAAACTGCCCACAGATGTGCAGGGCGATTTTCCCCGGCCAGTGAGGGGAGAAGGGGAACAGGGAAATACTGCATCCTGAAAACGGGAGCCCAGCAGACACGCAGTGGTTTGGTCGCTCGTTGGCCAATTTAGTTTTAACGTTGCAGCTGCTGCTTGTGTTATCATTCAATTGCCGCCTCCACTGAAATTTGGAAAATGCAAGTTAGTAGAGGTGGAAAATGCAGGAGGCGAGGGTCCAAGCAATAGGTGGGATGTTATCTAAGGTAGGAAATATTATTGCTGAAATCGGCTAATAAATAAAAGTTATTGAAACTCACTTACTACTTACCTTCTTTAAGGCTTTAAAACTCAAAATCTAAACTTATATTTTAAGTAATAAGTAATTTGCAAGCGTCTCTGTTCGTAAATTAAAAATCCAAACCATCTTTCTTCTTCTTAATTTTAAGCTAACTTCCGTTTCAAATTCTTTTCCAAGTGCATCCGATTAGTGTCCATAACTATGAGTAATGACCATCTGCCCGTTGGTGAAGGGCTTTTCCCGGATTCTGGTAGGGTTTAATTGGGCGAGGGCGATGCTCACTTGGTGCAAGCCACTTGACTTGCCAGCTGAGCAGCAGCTTTCGATGGGAACGCTTCGCTAAATTAGCCTCACTAACCCCAGGGCAGTAAACTTGGCCCGAACCCGACCGACCATGGGACCGGACAACCGACCCACCTACCTCCCTGGCCATTCAGCTCACATTCTCACCTCGACCAAAGGGCGATAGCTGTTGACAAGGACAACGGCCCGCAGGGCATTTCGAAGCAGCGTCAAGTGCATGACTATCTGATTGCAGTCCTGCCCGGAAAAGCTTTTAAACCATTGAACTGCGTGGGGAAGACGTGCTCAGAATTTCAGCTGCAGATGGAGAAAATATATATTTTATATTTGAATATTTTTAAAAAAGGGGCCAAAACACTTGAAAATATGTTTTCTAGGTATATCGAAATGGTTTTATAAACACTACCATTTAGTTTTATACTTCAGAGTTGACTTAGCTGAATTAACTAATTTATGAAATTTGTGATAACAACCTATTTACATTTGAGTAATATTTGCTTGTTTTAATTTATAGTTTGTAAATATTTATAAATTTATCCTTTATAAGTAACCTTTCCAAGATTATTTTTAAAGGAAAACCAGTAATCGAAGTCTTGTCAAATTTCTCTGGACACTTTCTCTGTATTCCCCCCAAAGTGAAATCTAATCCCAATTCTGAGCTTGCCTAGTCTGCATACCAAACTGTTTTAATACAATAACGATTTTTTTAAACTTGTTTCGGCGGCCGCATTGGTTATGAGTCAGCACTTTAGATTTTTCACAGCCTCCAGGGGCCCAAAAGTTGGACAAGTAATTGTATTAAAAAATAAAAAAGGAAAGCGCAAAAATATTTTAAAAAAACTGCACTTGGCCAGAAGACCTAACTACATCAGCATCGAGAGTGCTACGAACTCGATAACATTTTAGCTGGATAAACAAATATCTTCGGCGAGCGAGCAAGAGCAAGGCAAATATGAAATTCCATTAATTTGATGGATGCTCCGGGCGGTGAAAAGTGGAGGAAATTTGTGTGTGTGTGTGTGTCAGGGTTTCAAGTATATTATTTGGCCACCTACGGGGCGTATGATTAATGCAATTTTCCGTCGCCAAAAGGCAACTCATTGTCCGGACAAACACAATGCACTTATTAATGAAGAACCAATATCCATTCTAATATCAAATTTCCATTATTATATGTAGGTCGACTTTGAATGATTGTGCAGGGAATACTTTAAAGATTAAAGAAGTACAGTTCCAACAATGTACATAGTTTACATTGTAAAAAATTAATTATTTGTTTATGTAAGTTGAAAGCTGCATTATATTTTATCTTTTTTATTATACCCTGTAAACTTATTACTTTACTGCTGATTGTAACTCATTTTTCTTCTTCAATAAATAACACTAAGATATGGGAAATAGTTAGCTCTAGGGCAATGGGTTTTAAGAAAAAATCCTATAAAAGCCTGGACTTGGCAGCACTCAAAACAAAGTTCATAAAACTCCACATTAACAAGCTTTGAAATGCTGCTGCTCTTTAGTTTCCTCTGGCTCTCGTCAGTATCCTTGCTATGTGCTAGTTCTGACGTTTTCCAACCGGAGGATCGCGTTCTCGGCGGACACGATATTGAAATCGACGTAGCTCCCTGGCAGGTGTCCTTGCAGTACGAGGGCTCACACATTTGCGGCGGATCCATCTTCAGTAAAACCATTATCATAACAGCTGCGCAATGCGTTTCCGATAAAAACATTAAGCGACTCTCGATTCGTGCGGGGTCCTCGAAACACAATTCCGGCGGGATTCTGATCGAAGCCGACGCTTTTAAGCATCACGAGGGGTTCAACAAGAAGCTCGAAAACGATGTGGCCGTAATTAAGTTGTCGAAACCCCTCGCTTTTAGTCCATATATCCAATCGATTCCCCTGGCTGAATCGGACCCAGCCACAGGATCGAAGGCCTTAACAACTGGCTGGGGTTTTTCCTACCTTGGCCAACCGATGCACCTTCAGGGCCTTAACGTCAACATCCGAGACAAGATTTTTTGTAAATTGATGTATTTCTTCGTGATGCACAAGGGAGACATTTGCGCCGGATTCCTTGGCAAAGCCGTTTGTTATGGTGACTCAGGTGGACCCCTAGTGGTGAACGGCAAGTTGGTGGGAATCACGTCCAGAACCGGTAGACCCGGGTGTCTGGCTGGCGGACTTTATGCCAGTGTTGCCCATTACCGAGAGTGGATCTTGAACGCAATTAAAAGTCTTGGCTAAATTCCCTTTTACTAAAAATATTTCTGAAATCGGAAAGTAAAGCAATTGTCAATCTATAAGCTTCCAATAATTAACTTTAACTTGTAAACTTTTTCTTTTAACATTTAATAATTTGTAAGATTTCTTCTAAAACAAAGCAATAGTTTGACCAAAAGTCAAGATGTATTTTATTGATATTTTAATTAAAAAGAATATCAAAAATATTATACAAATTTTTTGTAATATTCTTTTTAAGAATAAGTAAGTTAGTAAGTGTTGACCACAAGTAATTTTTTTTTTTGTTAATTTAACTTTTGATTCAGTCTAGAGACATCAGAAATTATTAACATAATATATCAATACAGAACTTGGATCAATGTAACATTATCAAAAATGTATATCAATAGTTAAAGTAAAATGTAGTTTTTTCGATATTTAAACAATTAATATATTTAAGTTTAAGTTTTTTATATTTTCGATGAGCATGCAGTTTCTTCTTTTCTTCGCTGCATATATGTACATATGTAAGTACACACCGAGTCCGGGAAAATCCATTTTCGATATTGACAATCCCAAATAGAATAAAAATTCCCAAGAACTATTTCTCTCTCTCTCTCTTATTTCATTATTTTTTTTGTTTAAACCTTTACATTTTATAAAATGCATTTAGAAGCCATTTGTGATAGTGGGACACATTTCTAAAAATTCCAGCGCCAATGCAATTCCGTGTACCTCCTGGGACAACTCCAACTAATGTTTTGTTAAAAACTAAAGGGCCACCAGAGTCTGCTCTGCATGTTGCCTTTCCAGCACAAATGGTATCGTTTGTCATCCAAGGCATTGATTTGTAACAGTCGTCAAAAATTCCAATAGAAATGATAATGCCTTGCAGAATTTCCGGGTATACATCTTCAATCTCTCCCATCAATGGACTGCGTATTAGCCCCCAGCCTGTTGATAAAGCCACTGATCCAGGATCTGGTTTATCTGTAGCCAAAGCAATCGGCCTTATTTTGTTGCTAAATGTAAGTGGTATAATTAATTTCATTATGCCAATATCATAATTGTATTAAAAAATAAAAAAGGAAAGCGCAAAAATATTTCAAAAAATGCACTTGGCCAGAAGACCTAACTACATCAGCATCGAGGGTGCTGCGAACTCGATAACATTTTAGCTGGATAAACAAATATCTTCGGCGAGCGAGCAAGAGCAAGGCAAATATGAAATTCCATTAATTTTATGGATGCTCCGGGCGGCCACCTACGGGGCGTATGATTAATACAATTTTTAGTCGCCAAAAGGCAACTCATTGTCCGGACAAACACAATGCATTTATTAATGAAGAACCAATATCCATTCTAATATCAAATTTCCATTATTATATGTAGGTCGACTTTGAATGATTGTGCAGGGAAAGTAATGAGAATACTTTAAAGATTAAAGAAGTACAGTTCCAACAATGTACGTAGTTTACATTGTAAAAAATTAATTATTTGTTTATGTAAGTTGAAAGCTGCATTATATTTTATCTTTTTTATTATACCCTGTAAACTTATTACTTTACTGCTGATTGTAACTCATTTTTCTTCTTCAATAAATAACACTAAGATATGGGAAATAGTTAGCTCTAGGGAAATGGGTTTTAAGAAAAAATCCTATAAAAGCCTGGACTTGGCAGCACTCAAAACAAAGTTCATAAAACTCCACAGTAACAAGCTTTGAAATGCTGCTGCTCTTTAGTTTCCTCTGGCTCTCGTCAGTATCCTTGCTATGTGCTAGTTCTGACGTTTTCCAACCGGAGGATCGCGTTCTCGGCGGACACGATATTGAAATCAACGAAGCTCCCTGGCAGGTGTCCTTGCAGAAGAAGGGCTCACACAATTGCGGCGGATCCATCTACAATGAAACCATTATCATAACAGCTGCGCACTGCGTTTCTCGTTACAAGGTTGAGGAACTATCGATTCGTGCGGGGTCCTCGAAACACAATTCCGGCGGGATTCTGATTGAAGTCGACGCTTTTATATATCACGAGAAGTACAACTTCCTGTTGGGCGACAACGATGTGGCCGTAATTAAGTTGTCGAAACCCCTCGCTTTTAGTCCATATATCCAATCGATACCCCTGGCTAAATCGGACCCGGCGACTGGATCGAAGGCCTTAACAACTGGCTGGGGTCGTTACTACTTTGGCAATCCGATACACCTTCAGGGCCTTCATCTCAGCATTCGAGACAAGAGATGGTGTAAATTTAAGTATGGCTTTAAGGTGCGCGAGGGAGACATCTGCGCCGGATTCCTTGCCAAAGCCGTGTGTAATGGTGACTCGGGTGGACCCCTGGAGGTGAACGGCCAGTTGGTGGGAATCGTGTCCAGAACCAGTAGAGTGTTGTGTCTGGGTGGCGGACTTTATGCCAGTGTTGCCCATTACCGAGAGTGGATCTTGAACGCAATTAAAACTCTTGGCTAAATTCCCTTTTACTAAAAATATTTCTGAAGTCGGAAAGTAAAGCAATTGTCAATCTATATGCTTCCAGTAATTAACTTTAACTTGTAAACCTTTTCTTTTAACATTTAATCATTTGTAAGATTTCATTTAAAATAAAGCAATAGTTTGACCAAAAGTCAAGATGTATTTTATTGATATTTTAATTAAAAATAATATTCTCTTACCAAACAAAAATATTATACAAATTTTTGTTGTTTTTAGGAATAAGTCAGTAAGTAAGTGTTGACCACAAGTAATTTTTTTTTTTTTTGTTAATTTAAAAAGTTTTTAATGCAGACTAGAGAAATCAGAAAATATCAACATAATATATCGAATTGGATCAATGTAACTAAAAAAGGGGAAAAATAACGTTTTGAATATTTTTCAATATTATCCAAAATGTAGATTAATAGTTAAAGTAAAATGCAGTTTTTTCGATATTTAAACAATCCATATGAGCATGCAGTTTCTTCTCTGCATATTTGTACATATGTAGGTACATACACCCCGAGTCCGGGAAAATCCACTAATAATATAAAGATAGGTTCTTTCACAATGATTTATATTATCTCAAATATTTTAATTTGATGCCAAATAAATAAAGAAAAAAATTAAATTGTAAGCATTGTCAAAACTCTAATTAGTTTCCTATTTTAAAACCCTATTTTTATTATCTTAATCGATTTCTACTCATGAAATGTTTTATATAACGTAAACATGTGAATTCCTTTCTTAATTAAAGTGCAGATAGTACTTCTAGTAATTAAGTTTTGCAACATTTTACACTTTCACTCCAATTCCATCACTATAACTCATCCAATGATGTGGCCGTGTTTTGACTTCAAAGACCCCATCGATTCAATAGAATTGTCAAACCCATTCCCATTGTTATTTAATAAATTTTAAATTGATATTTTTCAGTATCAACGAACTTAAATTTAAATACGTAAAAAATCGTAAAAAAGTAAAAAAGTATGAGAAAATAAAGTTCAATCCCTTCCTGAAGTTTGAACTCAATTCCATTATTCTGCGGCCAAAAAGTTTACTACTTCCTCCAGTTTCTATCCATCCTTGTGTATCCTCTCGGGCTCCGCCTTCTTCGGCGATTGTCTGCAACTTAATCTCCCCCTGCTGAGTTTGGGGCAGGGAACAGCGATTTCAAGTCATTGGGCAATGCAAACTATGCAATATAATCGCATGATATATGCCTAATCTCTGCTGCAAACTTCCCATGGAAAAGGAACCTCCGGAAAAGAGCACCGGCCGCTAAGCCAGTAGAAGATGGGCTCCGGAGGAGAGTCAATTCCAGCGATTAAATTAAGAATGCATAACTTGCTGGGTTAACAATGTTGCCAGGCGGCAATGGGTGGGAATTCAGGGTTGGATAGCGGAGGAGACGATGGAGGCAATTGCCTTGACAGGAGCACGAACGGGGTCCTGATTTTTATATTTTCCATTCCCTTTGCTGCCATTTTGTAGATCTTTCGCAAGAGTACAGGAGAAGGAAGAGTCCTGCCGCTCCTGCTACTTATCTGCCATTTCTATTTGCGATTTGTTTGCTGCAGTTATTATTGCACTAGAAAAATTAAATTAAGGGCTTTGATTGATATTTATTTAACCAACATAAAAATCCAAGAAGATTTATTAACATTTGTACATCATTACAAACATGTAACACACTAAAGATAATACAAATTAACTTATATTATTAAGTTTTTCCCTGTGTAGATCTATACACTTCTGCACAATTTCCCTTCCTTGCTTTGCCATCGGAAAAGTCGTGTCGGAGGCATCCTGTTACTGGTTCCTGTTCCTCTTCCTGTTTGCTTATTTGTTCGCACTCCCGTGCTCCTGGCTTCTGGTCATGGAGCGTGGAGTATGGACCATGGAACGTGCCTAAGCCGGCGCCTTTATAAACATCTTGTATAACTGGCGGCGAGTAGACCCCATCTAACCCGGTGTGTATTTGTTTTTAATGCAATTTCTTTTCTGCTGCGCTTTGCTTTGCATTCTGCAAATAGTTTTCATAAATGCTGTGGCTTCAGGACAATAGAAGCCAGCGGTGACTCCAGCGAACTCTGGTTCGCCATCGCTTTTAATTTGCGCCAAACGGAAGCTCACACTAGGACACGTTGCAATATATGTGGAATATACCGAGTCCTTTTTAATTAACCTTTTTTGCGGACCTCGATTACGTAGAAATAACTGCAGGAAAATATTTGAAGAAGTATGACTATTTTTAACTAGCAACCCATTCCGGCTTCACATGAAAAATAAACAAACAAACACTAAAATGCAAATTTCCTCTTTATAATACAATAAACATTTTTATTCTAAAGTTCAATTATATTACTTAATAATAATAATAATAAATTTTAACTATTTCGTAACTTTACGATTTTGTTGATCTATGGTTGAATTTTTAATTAAAATTCTATTTTTTCTCTGCTCAAAACTAAATTGGATAGATAATGTCTTAGATCGCCGAGTAAGCGCTTAATGTTGACAACCTTCATGTTTAGGTCGCTTAATTAAATACTAAGATAAAAAGTAAAAGCTGTTTAGTGTTTTTCAATAAAAATTTTTAGACAACCTTCATGAATTTTAGTTAAATTTTTTTATTAAAAAAAATAGTAGGGCTCCTCCTTACTCCTTATTTCTCGTTCATTGCTTTTTAATAGTAAAGCCTTAAGCCTTTACCTTTACCTTACTTCTCAGCTACTAATAAGTGCCTTTCTCCTCCCAAAGAAAGCGATTGTTACAAACAAACCCACATATGCGTAAGTATAAAGTATATTTATAAATACGCATAATTAAATTAATCCCAGCTCTCCTCAACCCGCACACTAAAAAAAAGGATGCTTACGAGCACTATTAGCTGACGACAGCACATGTGCGAACTTTTTTGACCACCGCCCGTTAAACACACACATGTGCCTGCGAAAAAAAAGAGGATTAAAAAACAGAAACAAAACAACAAAGAAGGACCCGCTCGGGATATCAGCTGCATTCGTGGGTCAGAGGACAGCATGTGGCGCTGTCGTTATTCCCGGCTTTTAAATGCTCACAAAGTGCGTACTTTGTTATGTGCTTAACTGGCATTAAGGGCGGCGACTGCAAAAACCCCAATCATTAACTTGTCTTGTTAATAAAGAGTGCATTCCATAAAAAGACACGAAAACAAAGCAAAAGCAAATTCAAAGAGGAAACTTTTAACGGCAGGACATAAAATGGCTAATTTGCAGTGAATTTCAAAAAACTTTGAAGCCAATTAAGTAGTGAAGTTTGAATCATTTTAAGATATTAAAGTGAAGTCAGTTTAGTTTATTTCCTTTCAGGAATTCATCAGTAAGTCAGTAGTATATATCAGAATGCCTTCCAATATTTATTATTTTAGCACAATGTAACATTTTGCAATCGAAACCAAAACCAAAATCCTTGAGATACTGCTCACAATTTCTGGCCAAGATGCTTGTGTAAAAGAAACCGCATGACATACTCGACCTGTCAACACATCTCGTGTCCCCTTCCAAAGGACTCTCTCTCCCCCATGTGGTAGGATTCGCCTCTGACATGGCCATATATTGTATATTATGCATGCAGTGCCAGGCAATGGCCAGAAGAATATTCAAAGCATTTAGCAACTCATTGTCCCTTTCGCCAGCCATAGCACAAGCAACATCAGCCGAGCTCAAGACGATGACGATGGGAAAAATGTATTCATGGCCCCCAAATTGTATAATTTAAGTTTGCACATAAAATCACACCGCAAAACTTGGAAAAAGGCCCGAAAAGTAGAAGCCGCCACAACAACAGCACTCAAGTGAACTGACATAGATACGAGTATATGTGAATTGTGAGGGGAGAAATTCCCAGCATCCAGGGTTGGCAAGGAGGCTTCTACCATATCGTCGTCGGTTTAAATATATATGAGCTGAAACAATGGCAGTTTGTCTAGGGGAAAAGTCAGAAGTTAGTGCTCAATAATGAGAAGCTGTGAAGTAGGGTATTATAGTCATACTTGTCCTTAAATAATATATAACTTGTTTGTTTAAACTGTTAACTGGAAAATATATAAGGTTTTAGTTAATCTAATTCATATTTTTATAATTCTATTTTTATATTAAATTCAATAAAACCTGTAGACCTCTTATACATAAAGTGTTTATAAAGTATTTTCTATATTTCAACATTTTTACTTTACTTTACTCAAAAACTAAGTCCTAACCCCTCGATTTATAAATTGCATTTGTAAAACCTCGGGGCCCTGGAAAAGAGGACTTCCCCTAAGCATTTCTGCATGCTCCCTATGCCCTTTTACCATTTACTTCAAGACGGCCTCTATTACACAGTTGAGCACACAACGGAACCGAATTTCCCAGCCATTCCGCCCGCACTCACACACATCAAATTTAAATATTTTAAAGAGGAAACCGGACGCAGGACGGGGACAGAAGGACTCCGGGACAGGACATGCCGACAGCACACAAAGCACAAAACTTGTGTGCCATAAAAACGCTATAAAATTGCACAAATAGCATCGGAGACGTGGAGATACTGAGGCGCTGATATCCCGAGCACATACATATGCGAGTGAGTGTGCCAAAGTGGCGGAGCTTCTCACTTCCTGCCCCGATATCTGCTGACCTAAGTGCGTGTGCACATGAACTTTAACGAGTGTCTGTGTGTGAGAGAGAGGGTCCTGCAGGTCCTTTTCCCCTTGCAATGATGTAAGTCATTGTCATCGCCTTCGTATCGGACTCATTTGCCGGGAATATCTGGGACTCTGCCTTTTGTAACCTTTTGTAACTTGATTTCATTTTAATTTTTCCTTTCTTTTTTTAAGGGTTTCCTAAGCGACAATCTCAACACCCACACACAGCAGCAAAGTTATGACACTCACACGGTCCATTTTGAGGCGACAAATTGGTCTTCAGGCTGTCCACAAAAAGGATTCGAGAAATTCCTGGCTCGTGCATTTTCCAGTGAATTTCTAAAAGGTCTTATTCCCACCACACCAAGGTCCAAAGTCCTTTGGTCATCAGTTACGCAAGGTGTTGCTTACTATGAACTTGGGAGACATTTTGTGGGGGACCTTAATTAGAATGCCATAATGGAAATGCCAACGTCCTCTCTCACACACACACACACACGCGGCTCATACATAATTTATACGCCATGAAAACGAATGGGAAAATTTAAATAATCAAATACAGAGGGACAGGGCCAAAGGGAATCCCCCAAGGAATACGCACACAATCATCAATCGCAGTGGAATCCATTCCCAGCTAAACCGAAAGGTTTGCAACTATTATCGGGTCGGCAAACAGGGGTAAATGATTTTGCATAAAATTTAAGCCTTGGCATTTTCCACCTGAGATTTAACGAGAATCCTTTTATATTCGGGAACCTCAGGAGATTATTCCTGCGGCCTGGCTTGGCTTTCATCTGTCAATTTGAGACAACCATTACGATAAGTGAGTTGGGAAATAAATTAAGCCAATCAATGCGTTATGTCAAACATTTAATTGGTTTGGCTTGTCAACTTTTGTGAAGATGTCTTGTCCTGGGGCAAATAAATGGAAATTTAATAGTTACTAAAGTCCTTGTTGAGATATTTTGCCTTTAAGGCACGGTTTAATATATGGATTAAAGACATAATGACGAGAAAGGAAACGAACTTCGATAAAACGAAGTTTTAATACCCTAATATATCCGCCTAAGATCCAATTTAAAAATCCGATTGAAAACTTTTTACCAAAGAGTTTTCACTGATTAAATTAACAGCCAAGTCTGCGCAGCTCATTATTGTGTGGTCCTCACCACCTCCTAAAACTTTAAATGCGAAAATGCATCCCGACAAGTTTTTGGCAAGCGAACCGCAAACTCCGCACCCACAACAACGACAACTTTAATTAAGTGGAAATTATGATGCTGTCAGGAAAAGAAAGGAAGGCGACGGCTGGCATCAGCACGCTTTGGGGGGCCAAAAAGTGGGCGGACGCTGGTCACACGTGGCGTATGAATAATGTAAAATCTCAACTAATTAAGCCGGGTAAATGCATTTACAACAACTTGCCCCGGCCTTTGGCCCCAAAAGCTGCAATTTTGTGCACAGCGCCTCCCCCTTAAAAGCACCAAAAACGAGTCGGGGCAACATATTGTTTGTTTTAATTAAAATTGTCGGTCCGTAGGGAAAAGTAATGTGAGTGCAAGCGGCTTCAGCAGCAGCATAATGCAAGGCTGCAAAAAGTACATGTTTATAAGAATTCGAATGAGGAAAACGAAACACATTACACACCACTTAGAAGCTGTAGTCAACATCTATATCTTGAAAGTCCATGTCCACTTCATCATCCCACCTTTTGTCCCATTCATTGTCTGGTAAGGGGAAGGCTACTACAGTCAGTAAAAGCCAAAGAAGAGCCAGGCAAAAGACAGGAAACTTCATTTTCGTGCTGTGTATTTATTGTTAGTTCGACTAGGTGATACTTTATTATGATTCAAAGTTAAGGAATCACTGAGACAGATATTTCAATGTATGTATGTGTTGTTGTAAATCAGAATTCTGAACGTTCGCTTTTCTGGGGCCTTTTTGTTGCAATATTTATTTATTCTTCAAAAGATTCTTCAATCGCCGCTTAGCTGGACTCCTTTGTTTTGTGTTTGGATAGCACTTTGGTTATGAGAAGATTCCACACTTAACAAAGTGATGAACAAAATGGTGTTGTTCATCAGAACTTTCGTCACTTTGTTCTTCAGAAGATTCAAAAGAATGGCTAAGCTTTTAGCGGTGTGGAACCCTTTTATACATACCTCAAAGCGTAGATAAAAACGGAAATTATCGGAGAATTTGCAGAAACCAGAGCAAAGCCCCAAGAGCTGCAATTTTGTGGGCAGCACCCCCCAAAAGCACCAAAAATAAGTCGGGGCAACATATTGATTGTTTTAATTTAAAATTGTCAGCCCGCAGAGAAAAATAATGAGAGAGCAACCAGCTTCATCAGCAATGTAATGCTACAAAAAAAAAAACATGTTTTTAAGAATTCGAAAGAGGAAAACGAAAAACAATACACACCACTTAGTAGTCAGCACCACTGAAGCCAGCATCTAGATCTGGAAATTCCACGTCCTCTTCAGTTTCCAGCATTTGGATATAGTCAGATTCTGGTAAGGGGGGAGCTACTACCGTCAATAAAAGCCAAAGTAGAGCCAGGCAAAAGACAAAAAACTTCATTTTCGTGCTGTGAATTTCTTATTAGTTCGACTAGGTGATACTTTATTAGGATTCAAAATTAAGGAAAGCATTGAGACAGATAGTCCAATGTATGTATGTATGTTTTTTTAATCGAAATCAGAACGTTCGCTATTCTGTGACCTTTTTTTTATTTTTTTATTTATTCTTCAAAAGATTCTTCACTTGCCGCTAGTTGGACTCCTTTGTTTTGTGTTTGGAAACAACTTTGATTATGAGAAGATTCCACACTTAACAAAGTGATGAACAAAATGGTGTTGTTCATCTGAACTTTCTTCACTAAGCTGGTAACTCATAACTGTGTACTTCAGAAGATTGTTCACTTCCTAGAGTCTTTCCTGGGCCTCTCACTAGTTTCATCACTATGTGCATTCAAAATTTCATCATTAGACTGATTGGTTGACTCGTCACTTTGTTTCTCAGAAGATTCAAGAGAATGGCTAAGCCTTTACCTCAAAGCGTAGATAAGAAACGGATATTACCGGAGAATTTGAAGAAACAATAGCACTTGGCCCCAATTTTGTGGACATCGCCCCCCAAAAGCACCAAAAATAAGTCGGGGCAACATATTGATTGTTTTAATTTAAAATTGTCGGCCCGCAGAGAAAAATATTGAGAGAGCAACCAGCTTCATCAGCAGCATAATGCAAGGCTACAAAAAGTACATGTTTATAAGAATTCGTATGAGGAAAACGAAACACAATACACACCACTAGTAGCTGAAGTCAGCATCTAGATCTTCAAATTCCAAGTCCTCTTCATTTTCCATCTTTTGGTTCCATTCAGCGTCTGGTAAAGGGAAGGCGACTACAGTCAGTAGAAGCCAAAGGAGAGCCAGGCAATCGATAAGAAAATTCATTTTCGTGCAGAGAATTTTTTACTAGTTCGTCTAGATGATGTAATGATGACCTATGTAATTCGAAATCAAAGTTAAGGAAAACACTGAGAGAGATATTTCATTGAATGTGTGTCTTATTGTAAATCGGAATTCAGAACGTTCGGTTTTCACTTTGATTCTTCACTTGGCGACCCGATGCTTGGTCTTCTGGGTCACGCTGGTTTCATCAGGCTGATTAATTGGCTCTTTCCCTATCGCGCTGCCAAACATCCCAGAATTTGTCTCACAGGTTGGCTTTGATCTCATGTTGAAAAGAATATTTAGAAGTTCTGAAAAAGGGAGGTCTTGAAGCAAGAACAGCCATTAAACTACCAAGCTAGCAAAGAACTTTGATTTTTCAACATTTTTGGTTTGAAGTTGGCGCTTTCATTCGTACCTCAAAGCGTAGATTGGAAATGGAAATTATCGGAGAATTCGCCGAAACCAGAGCTAGGTATTTCCTGATAAATGATTGGCGTATGAATACTGTAACATCTTAACTTATTAAGCCGGGTAAATGCATTTACAACTTGCCCCGGCCTTTGGCCCCAAAAGCTGCAAGTTTGTGCACAGCGACCCCCAAAAGCACCAAAAACAAATCGGAGCAACATATTGATTATTTTATTTTAAAATTGTAGGTCCGCAGAAAAAATAATTAGAGAGCAACAAGCTAGACCAAGCTGGCAGCTGTAAGGCTGCAAAAATACATGTTTATAAGAATTCGGATGAGGAAAACGAAACACATTACACACCACTTAGACGTTGAAGGTGAAGTCAGCACCTAGAGCTCGAAAGTTCACATCCGAATCATTTAAGATATATTTGCCCCAGAGAGCGCGCGGTATGGGCCTGGCTACTACAGTCAGTAGAAGCCAAAGAAGAGCCAGGCAAAAGACAAGAAACTTCATTTTCGAGCTGTGAATTTTTTATTAGTTCGTATGGATGATAGTGTATTATTATTCAAATTTAAGGAAAGCACTGAGACAGATATTTCAATGTATTGTATATCGGAATTCAGAACGTTCGTTTTCTGGTGCCTTTTTGTTGCCTTTTTTATTAATTTACTTATTCTTCACTTGCCGCGTAGTTGGACTCCTCTTTTAACTGTTTAGATAGGACTTTGGTTAAAGGAACATTCTTCACTTAACAAAGTGGTTGACAGACTCGTCATACTGTTCCTCAGAAGATTCTTCACCTTGGGTTTTGCTCGAATCTTCACTTTGTTCCTCAGAAGATTCTTCACTTGTCAACTCCCTGCTTTGCTCCTCTAAAGTTTCATCACTTTTTGAGTATACTGGGCTTCTCACTAGTTCATTAGAAATTTCATCGTCAGACTGATTAGTTGACTCGTCACTTCGTTCTTCAGAGGATTCTTCACTTTGGGTTTCGTTCGAATCTTCACTTTGTTCCTCAGAAGATTCTTCACTTGTCGACTCGCTGCTTTGGTCTTCGAAAGTTTCATCACTGTTACACCTTTCTTCTGGCGTCACGCTGGTTTTATCAGGCTGATTAATTGACTCTTTCCCTATCTCGCTGCCAAACATCACCGAATTTTCCTCACTGGACTCATCATTTTGGTTCACAAAAGATTTGACAGTTGTCTTCTCGCTGCTCGGCTGGACCATATTTCTGTCACCAATGTATTTCTGACTTGCATCTTTTGCCGGAACTTCGATCTCATATTGAACAGAATCTTTAGAAGTCCTGAAAGGGGGAGATCTTGCAGCAACAACAGCTAACAAAACTGCCAAGCTAATGAAAAAACTTTGATTTTGCAACATTTTTGGTTTGCTGTTGGCAAGAGAATGGGTAAGCCTTTCGCGGTTTGGAACCCTTTTATACATACCTCAAAGCGTAGATTAGAAACGGAAATTACCGGAGAATTTGCAGAAATCAGAGTTAGGTATTTCCTGGTAAATGATTTGGCAAACACTGAAATTGGTTCCCATATTCAGGGGAAATAAAGATAAGAGTGCAGCGTTTGGTCACATAAGAGACCTCGGGACATACATTTCTCATACAGAACAAATAAATTTAGGTTCAGGGAAAATAATTAAAACATTCACTCATACAGACAAAAAATATTAAAAGAGTGATTAAGGAGCAAGCAAATATGTAAGTAGAAAACAATTACAAAATCCCATTTGAAACCAATATTCAGATAATTTTCTATACTATTTCTAAAATATTTTAAACAAAGAGGAAAGATAATTTAAATATTATTTTTTGTGTATTTCTCATTCAATTTTATTCACAGCTCTAATAAGTAGACATTCTTCCCCTCTCCTACTCCTCCGTAGAGTTCTCATCCTCATCCTCTCGTGGCGCTGGCTCAGTTTGCCACCTGTGTCCCATGGCATACGGTGGCTTGGAGTACGTCTTTACATAAAAGGTTCCATTCTTCGGCACCGAGGGCTCCCCTCCCATCCGGAACTCGCCATCGCTGAGCAGGAGGATCCAGGTGCCATCATCGTGACGCTCGCAGCGGGGTCCCCAAAAGCCCGCTGGACTTGTCAGGGTTTCCACGAAATAATCATGAGACCTCTTGTGCGAACAACCGTAGACATAGCACTTTTTCTGATTCTTTCCATAATTGGGATAGAAGGTGGCATGTCCCACGGGCTTCTCAAAGCCAAAGCTGACGCTGGTTTGTATGGATTCCACATAGGTGGCATCACTGGCATCGATGCGGTACTCATCGGTTTGATCTCGGAACTGCGGTCCCGCAGGATCTAGTGCGTAAATGGTATTGAATTTATATGGTAGGATTTGCTTGCCAGCACTGCCGGCAATCTGAGCGCCCAAAGAGTGTCCAATAATGTAGACATCGTCGTAATGCAGATTGGCCTCCAGATGAAGATGCCGCACTAGATCCGCCAGCAGGGCACCCAGATCCTCCACTGTCTTGGCCACTTCGAAGTAGTTTACATTTGTGGAAATCTTGCTCCAGTCGCAGACGATCACGTTGAAGTCCTCATAACGCGGCGGCTCTCCATTGAGGCCAGGATTGGCCAGGCTCAGGTAAGCGTTTTTCACCTTTCTGATGTGGGAACCCTTGCTCTGACTCATCCAGCCGTGAATGACAATTCTGTGGGAGAATAATATGTAAAGGTTAATAAGGAAATGTATGTTTTGAAACATATTATAAGGCATACATTTCCAGATAATATATACATTAAAATATAACTTAATTTTAATGAAGAAAAAATAACAGAAATATTTAAAAGCTAGATTATTCAATTGTATTAAACCTTAAACCAAATATTTATATTTATATTTCTTTACTGATTTCAAACTTATAAAAAATATTGATGGCAGCTCTGGGAATACCTCATTAAATGATAAGATCTGCTGTAAATATCAATGCCCCCGTTTAAGTAAACAAATCTTATCTTTTGCAAAACATCCATTCCTTCCTTATCTTATCATTAAATCATTATTATAAATTTCACATTAGCAATAAATGAATATGAAATTACATTACAAATTCCCTATATTTATAAGTTTTAAATTGCAAATGTTTTTACATTGTTGCGGAACAGAAGAACAGCAAGAATTTAAAAATTGACAAATTATTTGAGTGCCAGCGAAATGGCAATGACTCACTGAGCGATAAGGGAGCTGTTGGCCACACGAAAGCTCAGCGTCAAAATAAAAATATAGCAAACCAGTTTTCATGATAAGCTCGATATAAAAATTAAATTTAGTGAGAGAATTTGGCAAATATTTGACTGCGATTATTATTCATTGGCTTGTTTTACTCTCTCAATAATTAGTTGCTTTCTGACGTAGAAGCCTGAGTTTAATGGGAATACTGAGTACTCTATTTTTAGTCTAGTATTGTTCGGTCTCACAATGTTTAAACAGCATTTAAGTAATTATTCTATACAGCCAAATGTAAACAAATCGACTGTTGCACAATTACTTCCCCCTATTAACGCTTCCTCCACAATATGTCAGGCGGAAAAGTTCCCCTCATCGATTCGCAATCTGGGCCTTTAATCTCCCAGGAAATCCCCTTACCGCGTTGGATGACGTGCATCGAAGCCTGAGTTCTTGAGGTTTTCCACATCGCCAATGAACAATTCCCTTCCGCAATCCGCAAAATCCCGCTTGAAGAGTATGAATTGCATTTTACTCCTCGAACTGCCGGCGAATGGTATCCAGTGCTTGAAGAACTTCTTCCAGAATGAGGGATCCACACCCAAGGTCTTGGACTTGGTGAGGGTATAATTGCAGTTGGCATTGGGATTTAGAGCGGTCTCCTCAGCGCTGGCCGGAGATGCTAATGGGTGATTTCATACTTTATTTACTTTAATAATTAGAGTGTTAACGAAGGTATTTGAGCAACCTTCTTGATTGGGATACTTAAGCCTTCCCTCTGTGAATGGACTCACCCAAAATAAGGGCAGTTAATGCCAAAATCGCCGCACTAAGAATACCGAACCGTCCCAGCTGCGAAATCATGTTAAGCTTAGGGATCGCCCTTGGGACTTTTGACCGTTCAAGTGGATCTCCGCAAAGAGTGCTTCTGGTGATCTAGTGCGAGCGATGACCTAGCTCTACCGTTATAGATTTATGCTCTCCGGAAGAACGAGCACCGCAGATCTGACCTGCTCAACGCCGCCAACGCAACTAAGCGACGAAACTCTCAAAACAACCCGCGATCGTTGGAACTGAAACTGATCTGATCGGAGAGCATGGCGACCCCATGTCTACGCTCTCGCTTCCCTGTAATCTTTATTTTTTCTCTAGAAATATATATATGAATTTGTATGTAGACATGTACATATATATGACACTCTCCGTTCGATGATCGCTATAATTAATAGTAAGCATCGCCAGCAGCCAAAGTGTTGGTTGGTATGGACGATTCACAGGGGATCTTTAATTGATTATTGATTAATCCTAGCAATACGTATCTAAATTAAACGGAAAATGTACTCTAAAAGTTCTCTTTAATGACCTTAAGCTATTAATAAGTAATTTGCTTACAAGCTGTTAAAAATATTGTTCTTATAAAATATTTTTTAATTGCTGTAAAACAAAAGACGATAATTGACTCCCCCGGCACATGTTTCGTTTAGAACCCGAGTAAAAAGCAAATAAAAATCCAACCTTTTCACCCTTTCTAACCCAGATAAGTTAATTACCCCATTAAGTTGACCTGCTGTAAAAATTCTGTATAGACAAAAATAAGAGAAAACCCTGACGGTAATGAGTTTCGGTTTTGTCGAAAACCCAAAGGCAACATTTTTATGGCTGTCAGTCAGCAAATGATTATCGCAGATCCTGAAATTTTTCCGACCTATCGGCTAATTGCCTGGCCCCTAATCACATTCGAAGCTCGGTTAATTAAGCAGCCCCGAAGTACATAATTCATTAATCCAAACTCAAATGAGGCGACAAATTTTCACTCACTTAGCGAGTCAATTTTCGTTGGCAAAGAAACCTGGAAAATGTTTCGGGGCGTGGCTCCTCCACCTGAGCCACGGAGAAAACTGAAAACGTTTTAATTATGCAAATTTGGGCGAGCCCTGTTGATTAGAAAATCCGCCGGAGGAAAGCCGTGGCAAAAATCAAGGCTGCACTATGTGTAGTGCCAAAAGGACCTCCAGACATCAATCAATATGCAAACGGTGCCGAGGGGCAGGACCAGGACCCGCACGCCCTAGAGGCCAATGAATTTGGCAAACCACCAATTAGACGTTGGAAATTAATTGGCAATGCCTTACGGCTGGCCCAAAAGCTTCACCAAATGGATGTGGAATTGAAATTGTGTAATTTTTGGGGCAAATCGCTTTTGGATTCTGGTCTCTAAACGAGGCCAGGTTATAGTTTCCTTTTAAAAACAAATTTTACTGCGCTTTTGTACATTTGCTTGGGCTTTTCTTTGCCTATTTTAGCGTACCTTTGTCAAATGTCAGAGAAAGTTTTTCACCTGCCTTTCCTTGTCAAGTGTTCCCTAGGCGCTTACTCCAAGGAAATCTTTTTTTTAACGCTATTTTAGTGCTATAAATGGAGGCTTTAAAGATAATGTTAAATCCACTTCGTAAGCTTATCAAACTAATGCCGTACTTAAAAATATTTCTATAATTAAAACCTACATTTTCTTCAACAACACTATCCAATATCAAAACTCTTAGTCTACCCCATTCCCTGCCTCACTTTACCAACCTTTAAGTCCTTTAAACTTTCCATCACTTTACCGTTCAAACTTTCTGCTTGGGGCAGGAAACTTTTTCTGTGGCCAAAAACCGAAAAACTGTAAATCCACAACTAACATTTTTAAGCATAACAAAGTACGACGAGATTTGGTGAATAAATCTTGACGCCGCTTTTGGTTTAGTCAGGCATAGCCACCGAAACGCTTATTATGTGGTTTTTGGGTGATGTAAGCTATGGGGGGATGTTTTGTCCTAAGGACTTTTTAGTTTTCAGACGCTGCAACGATGACTGCAACTTTTTCTATTGACTTAATGCAGTTGGCAAGTGCAGCCAAGTGTTGCCTGTAGATTCACTCTGAACTTGGACACGACAACTTTGCTGATTAACTGCTGGAAAAGTCAGAAGGAAATTCCCGAAAATTCTCCATTATTTTAAGAGGTGTTCTAAGCACAACACAGTCACATTTCCTTCTAAAATCAAACGTAGGCTAATTTTTCAAAAGCCGCACACACACATAAGGTTTATGGTTTTTTGAAAATATTACATTGTTTTAAGCTCTAAATTATCGTTTGTTGAGTGATTTATGGATAGAAATGCCAGCAAACGGCATCCTAGGTATCGTGGCGGCCACAGCCGGCTCCTTTTTTGCCTTGGGCGCCTACTATCAGCACATTGATGTTATGCGAAATATACAACGACTGGAGCAGCGAAATCCCCATGCCTACTTCATCCGTCGGAAGCTGTACCGATTGGTAAATTTTTCCAGGATTCATCCTGCTCCTATATTCAATGATATCACTTCCTTTCCAGTTGGGCATCTTCACGGTGGAGGCTAATAGCAAAGAGCTCGTGGAGAATGGTGAGGATACTCACAAGCTGGCCAGGATCATGAAGTACGGCTTCCCCAGCACAAATGATATTAGTCTTAACGAGGCCTTCGACTTTGTGACCTCCTTCGATCGTCGAAACTCCTCCATACAGTGGATGTGCGAGCGAGTGGATCTGTGCAACTGTAACATTTACGGGAAGCCCACATCATCTGTAACTCCCGCGGGAGCATTTAACCAATCTGAGGCTGCCCGGGTATTTTTTCTGTCCAACATAAAGCCCTTCCTGAACAGGGGCTTCAATCTCACGGTGTGGGAACGTCTGCTCAAGCACGTTAACGAGTTGAGCCGAGAGCATGGAACCGTGTACGTTTACACGGGCTCCATTTACTTACCCCGGGAGCTCAAGTCCAACAATTGGTTCCTGGAGTATCAGACGGAGGACAGAATCATGGTCGCCGTGCCCACGCACTTCTTCAAGGTCCTGGTGGTCGATGCCAAGCTGGAAACGGATCCCATACCCTATGCGGAGGCCTATGTGATGCCCAACACGCCACTGAACAATAACATAGACCTGAAGGCCCTGCTCAGCGATATTCGGGAGATAGAGAATATCACAGGTCTGCGGTTCTTTGAGGGCATGGATCGCAATTTTATCAATACCCAAGTATCCAGCTCAGTTGTCAGTTTTACAGCGACTCCGGTAGCCAGTTTCACAGAGGATCCGGTAACCACTTCTGTAGCCAGTCTGGTAGCCAATTCGGTAGCCGATTCGGTAGCCAATCCTGTAGCAATTCCTGTAGAAAATCCTGTACATTTAAATGTGAATATCCCAATCACCACCAGTTTACCCAGTATCCAGAATATGGATTGATTGAATAAAAGCGAATATATTATAGTCTTTTTATGTATATATTTTAGCCAGGAGAATACCTTCATTATGGTTAGGTTTGATTTATCAGATGGGCGTATAGTAAGGCCCAACTTATGGACCTTAAGTGGCATATCCTGGGACTAAGTTTAGTCCTGGGTGTCACTGCAGTCAGTACATCCTTTTTGGCAGGCATGTACTTTCAACACAAACATGCCAGGAAACGCTTGCAGGATTTAATTCAAAAGGGATCCCTATGCCTACTATGTCAGTCCCCAAATTTATGAAGTGGTAAGAGTTATCTCTTAGAGATTAAATACCAGTTTATATAAGTTTATGGCCCTGCTTTAGTTTGCTTTCTTTGAGAGCCACGATGAGGCCGACCACCGTATGCGCCAGATCATGAAGTATGGCTTCCCGGGCCTGGATGACTTACGGCTATATAGTGACTTTGTGCTCTCCTACGATCGCCGGAACCGAGTGGCCCACTGGGTGTGTGAACACCTCCAGGCGGTCAGCATTCGTTCCAAACGAGTGGGACGACGTCGAAGACAATTTCAAGCGGATATGAGTGTGCCCTCCAACTTTCGATCCGAATTGACGGACTATCGGAGATCGGGCTTCGATCGCGGTCACCTGGCAGCCGCCGCAAATCATAATTCGCAGCAAAATCACCGCCAAGATACATTCTTTCTCACCAACATAGCGCCACAAATCGGCCAGGGTTTCAATAGTGGCGCTTGGAACAAGCTGGAAATATATGTGAGATCACTGGTCAATCGCTTTGGATCCGTCTACGTTTGCACGGGTCCCCTCTACAAACCCAAACAGCGGGCTAGTGGCAAGTTCGGAGTGGAATATGATATGATAGGACTCAATATGGTTGCCGTGCCCACTCACTTTTTCAAGGTTATAATGGTGGAATCGAATAATCATCTGGGCAAGCCCTATATGGAGGGCTATGTTCTGCCAAACGCCCCGATACCGGATAATCTGGCATTGCGGTCGTTCCTCTGCGACATCCGAGAGATCGAGCACTACGCCGGTCTGAGGTTCTTCGATGGATTGAGGAGGAGTGCTTTATTTGGCAGCAATTATCCCAGTGAATCACAGGTTTTTCGCGATTTTGGTTGATCTTAAATAAATTTTGGTTTGACAAATAAAATATCTAAACATAAATAGGTTTTAGCAGCCCTTGGCTTTGGTCTCACATTTGTGTTATTTACACGAACAACCAAATTATTGTACCCCGAAATATGTCCTATAGCGAGACGCCACCTGTCCATCAGTATGCTCTATATGCACTGGCGGGAGCAACTGGATTTTTCTGCGGCGCCTTTGCCCAGCAGGAGGTGTCTATAAGGGAAATGTTTCGGCTGATCCGGAGGGATCCTTATGTCTACCATCATCGTCATAGGCTGTATCCCATTGTGAGTGCTTGACTCAAATTTTAGTTACTATTTCGAATATATTCAGCTAATCCCCATTCTCCCCAAAAGCTATCCACCTTCAGGACCGATTACGAGTCCCGTTTGTGGAATCGTTCCTTAACATTTGGTGACAAGGTCAGGGAGCTGGTGGTATCGCCAGTTGTTGATTTACTCAGTGGTTTCTTTATGCTAAGAACCGACTCGGCAAGCACTACGGATCTGCTGGATTTAATTAAATACGGCCTGCCCAGCACGGAGAACTTGCTGGTCCACAAGGACTACATTGTTTCGCAGGACATGTGCACCAACTCACCAAGGTGGATCTGTGAGCACTTTCGCGGCAATTACCAGAAGATAAGGACCGATCAGGCCGGCGATAGCTCCCTGAATCTTCGATACAACGACGTCTACGTCTTGAGCGGTAGATCGATGAGAATCTGTAAGGCTTTCAAGCGTAAGATATGGAACGATCTGGAGCAGTATGTGGCCACCAGGGCACGGGAGTTTGGCTCAGTGTATACCTACACTGGACCAATATACATGCCCACGCGTCACGAAGAAGGCAAATGGTCCATGAAATATGAGATCACCGAGTGGACTCCCATGCCCGTGCCTTCGCATTACTTCAAGGTGCTGATAGTGGAAAGCAAAGTTCCGGGCCTGCATCCTTTCGTAGAGGCTTTTATCATCGAGAACAACCGGTCGGTGGGCGGAAAGTTGAGCGAACATCGAGTCAAGGTGGAAGAAATTGAACGCTTTACGGGACTTCAATTTAGCAAGGACCTCCGACCAGAGGTGCTTTTCGGGAAGAACACATTTCGGGTGAACACTCGAGCCTGGGAGGGTCGGTTCCAGGAGGTCTCAAAGCCAGTAACTGATCTGCCTTCCAACAAAAAATTATTTTAGCAACTACAACAATTTTACTTTGCTTTTAAATACATAACAAAATTTGATAATGTAATTATCATTTAAGCTTTCTAAAGGGAAGTCAGTTAAAATCACGATAGCCTGTGGAATGTCTTCCTTGCTTTGCCTAAGAGCTCCCAAGATCACTTTACCCTCTTTTAAATCATAGACAATTTCAGAATAGCGTGAAATCAGTAATCCGCCCTTGCTCAGAATAGCGTGAAATCAGTAATCCGCCCTTGCTGCCTGGAATTGGAAATTTGTGGGTTAAGGGCTCCTTGGACTTCGGTCACTAAGAGAAAGAGTAAGTTTTGTTTCTTTAAAAATGTTTTCCTTTTTATTTTATTAAATCACAATATTATTGTTTTTCTGAGGAAGCTAAGCTTAACTAATAGAAAGATGATAACTGAATGGGGGTGGGTTGGAAAGGCGAATTGTTCCAGTGAATTGATCTAGAGAACTCTTCCTGTGAATTCAGCTTTCAGAATTCCAGCATTAAGTCATCATCTTGCTATCAGTTCAGCTTAACTTTCTCAGAAAAGCAACCACAATATGTTGCTTATAGCGCAAACAAGATAATATTAGTAACTTAAAACAAATAAAAAGAAGGAACAAATACTTATACTCTTTCCTTTACCAAGTGTTTTATTTTTTTAACACATTTTTCTCTCAAGGAACAAGTAATAAATATTTAAAACAATAAAAATAATATATATATTTTTTTTAACAAGAATAAATAAATTAAGTGAACTAATTAGCATTTTATAACGGCTCTCAAGGTTATAGTACCACCTTCTCAAAATGCCAAGGCGCATCACAGCTGATGCCCAGTCACTCTGGCAACCCTGGCACGTCTATCGATTGACCGATAGCAACCATGCCCCGCTCTCGGACAGTGTTGGAAAACAGTGCTGTTTACGTGGCAGCAAGAAGAGCAAAAAAAAATCGAATTGGGGAACTGACGTGGAAGTTCATTTCGCTCGAAATTATTTTTGTTTTTTAACCACCGTTCGTGCGCCGCGGCTGTCGAGAGTTGAGGCTAACATCCAGTGGCCAGAACCGAGAAGCGTGTGGTCAGGAATCCGGCGTAGAAGTTCTCAATATTGCCGAATAAGCCGAAGTGGCGAACTTTGAGCCACCTTGTTTTCTCGCTCTCTCGCTTCGCTTTTCCCCCGTGAAAGTTGTGTTTGTAGGAGGATTTCCCCCCCGGAATATCGGTGACTGATACACGGCTACGGTTTCCAGCAATGAATCCCAATATGTACGGGCCACCGCCTACGCAATTCCAGCAGCCGCCGACACAACAGCCGCCGTCGCAGCAGCCGCAGTTTGGAGCACCTCCTCCGATTTCGGGTGCAGGTTGGCCACCTCAACAGCAACAGCAGCAGCCGCCTCAAGCGCTGCCGCCACAGCAGCAGCAACAACAAGCACAGTATGGAGCACCACCACCAACATCGGCTGCCCCACAGACGTACCTAAATGGGAACTATCAGCAGCAGGTGAATGGGGGGCTTAGTTGAGGAAAGCTAGGGAAAGGATTAGAAGCCTTGTAGGGAAGCCTTTAATATGAATGTTTTGGGGTATAGGAGTTGGTTTTTGAACAAATTTTGGCTGGTGATTAAAAGAAAAAATAGTTTTTTAAAATCAATAATTTTAAACCATATTTCAATGATTAATTTGGGTTACTTGCATTTTTTTTGTCGGTGGATAAAATTTTATATATGTATATATTATATTTACTTGTAGCTTTGAGTGTATGGTAGGTCAAGGTCTTACGATATTATTTATAAAAATGATATTTCACATTTTTATTTAAGATTGCATGTACTTCAACCTGGAATTACATATTTATGATTTTAAATATGTTTTTTAGTGAATCCACATTTCTTTCCCTAAAATATTTAATTTCTTAAATCTACATAAACTTGTAAGCTAAGCAAACACAATTAAGAGGCCAGGAAGATGAATGAAAAGACTGAAACTCGGCCTGATAAGCGTTCAATACTCTCGTCTCTGTAAAAAAAAGAGGTCACCCATGATTTCATAATAGAAATGTGGAAGCTGAGCTTGTAGATAAGAAAGAAAATACCAAAAGTTAAGTAAAATAACTAAAAATACAATTCCCCTCTTGCAGCTGGCCACGTCAATGGGCGGTTTAAGTGTGAGCGGTGGAGTTGCCAATCCCCTGAAGCCACCTCTCCCGCAAGGAGCAGCTGTTGCACCACCACCACCACCGGCAACCGGTTTCAATCAGTTCAACGCTAATGCGGCGGCTCCGCCTCCGACCGCAAACAACAACAATGCTGCATTCGGTGCTCCACCACCGGCGGCGGCAACTGGTGGCTATGCCAACGGAGTGCCAACGCCAAGCAGCACACCACAGAGCGTGGCCAGTGGGATCAATCAGATGAGCTTGAACAGTGCCAGCTTGGCGGGATTACCGCACATGCCCCCAAAGGCAGCGACGCCCGGTGGCCAGCCGCCACTGCCGGGACAGCAGCCACTTTTGCCTGGACAGCCACCGGTTCCAGGTCAGATTCCCACATCCCAGGCGGCTCCAGCTCCAGCTCCTTTTGGCGTGCCCAGCTCCCGACCCGGACAGCCCCTGCTGCCGCCTGGCGCTACTCCGCCGACCTACACGCAACCGGGATTGCCACAGCAGCAACAACAGCAGGGATTGCCGCCACTGCAGCAGCCGGGTCTACCGCCACATCCGTCGGGATTACCGCCCCAACAGCCGGGAGGCTTACCGCCCCAACAGCCGGGATTTCCCCCACAGCAGCCGGGATTTCCGCCCCACTCCCAGCCAGGTTTGCCACCGCAGCCAGCAGCACCCTTTGGAGCACCCCAACCTGGCGGATATCCAGGCAGCGGCGGAGGCTACCCGGGACAGGCGCCGGGCGGCTTTCCAGGAGGACCGCCACTGCTGCCTGGGCAGCAAGCAGCAGCTGCTCCTCCGCAGTTCGGCGCGCCTCAGCCTCAGCCGGGTTATCCAGGCCAGCAGCCGGGCTATCCGCCACAGCCGGGTCAGCAACCTATGCCAGGTTATCCGCCACAGCCAGGACAGCAGCCCGGAGCTCCCGGTTATCCACCGCAACCAGGCGGCTTTCCCGGGCAGCCAGGACGTCCTGGCTTTAACCAGCCTCCGATGCCGGGAGCCGGAAACATGTACCAGCAGGCGCCGCAGCCACGTCGCCTGGATCCCGACCAAATGCCAAATCCCATCCAGGTGATGATTGAGAATCAGCGCCAGGCGGGCGGACCCTTTGTCACCAATCAACCGGGATTGCTGCCACCGCTGGTGACCACAAAGTTTGTGGTCCATGACCAGGGCAACTCCTCGCCGCGCTTCCTGCGCTCCTCCCTGTACTGCATCCCCAACACCGGGGATCTGCTCAAGACCACAGCTCTGCCGCTGACGCTGAACATTTCGCCATTGGCCAGGACCGCTGAGGGGGAGCTGGAGCCTCCGATTGTTAACTTTGGCGACATGGGACCCATCCGGTGCAACAGATGCAAGGCGTACATGTCGCCCAACATGCAGTTTGTGGATGCAGGGCGTCGCTTTCAGTGCCTCATGTGCAAGGTGACCTCCGAGGGTGAGTTATTTCGTGGAGGAATTTTAAGGAATTTGATTTTATTGTGGTTTCTTCTCTGCTTTCTTTTAGTTCATCCGGATTACTATCAGCATCTGGATCACACTGGCCAGCGTGTGGACAAGCATGAACGTCCAGAGCTGCTGCTGGGCACCTACGAGTTCCTGGCCACCAAGGATTACTGTCGGGTAAGTTGTCAAGGAGTCTTGAGCTTACAGATTAAAATATAACTCCTCTCCTTTCCTTCTTAAGAACAACACTCCACCAGAGATTCCAGCCTTCATCTTCATCATCGACGTCTCGTACAACACGGTCAAGTCGGGACTGGTCCACCTGCTGTGCGCCCAGATCAAGGATATACTCAAGCATTTGCCGGTGGACCAGGGACAGGACAAGTCCAAGGTGCGAGTCGGCTTCATTACCTACAACAGCACCGTGCATTTCTATAATATCAAGAGCAGCCTTGCCCAGCCCCAAATGATGGTGGTTGGCGATGTCCAGGAGATGTTTATGCCCCTGCTCGATGGGTTCCTTTGTCACCCGGAGGAATCGGCAGCCGTCATCGATGCTTTAATGGAGGAAATCCCTCGCATGTTTGCGGACACCAAGGAAACGGAAACGATTCTGTATCCCGCCATTCAAGCCGGTTTGGAGGCTCTGAAGGCATCAAACGCTGCGGGCAAACTGCTGGTGTTCAACTCCACGCTGCCCATTGCGGAAGCACCGGGCAAGCTTAAAAATCGCGACGATCGGAAGCTGCTGGGCACCGACAAGGAGAAAACTGTGCTCACGCCGCAGACGACGGCTTACAATCAACTGGGGCAGGAGTGCGTGCAGCAGGGATGCTCCGTCGATCTGTTTGTGTTCAACAATGCCTACATCGATCTGGCCACCATCGGGCAGGTGTCGCGGCTGACCGGAGGCGAGGTGTACAAGTACACCTACTTCCAGGCGGACATCGATGGACAGCGCCTGATTGAGGACATCAAGAAGAATGTCTCCCGGCCGATCGCCTTCGATGCTGTGATGCGAGTGCGCACATCTGCGGGCATCCGTCCCACGGAGTTCTTTGGCCATTTCTTCATGTCCAACACCACGGATGTGGAGTTGGCCAGTATTGGTAAGGATTTTTAAAGGGGAAGGGATTTAAAATCGAAATAACACGTATTTTTCCTCCCTCTCCCAGACGCCACCAAATCGGTGAGCATTGAGATCAAGCACGACGACAAGCTGCCGCCGGAGGAGAATGTGTATCTGCAGGTGGCCCTGCTCTACACTTCGTGCAGCGGCCAGCGTCGCCTGCGTGTCCTTAACCTGGCCCTGCGTGTGACCACCACGATTGCGGATGTCTTCAAGAGCTGCGACTTGGACGCCATGATGCTGTTCTTTGCCAAGCAGGCCTGCTTCAAGCTGATGGAACACTCCCCGAAGCAGGTGAAGGATAACCTAATCCATCGATCGGCCCAGATTTTGGCCTGCTATCGCAAACACTGCACCTCGCCCACCTCCGCTGGCCAATTGATTCTGCCCGAGTGCCTCAAGCTGCTGCCGCTGTACGCCTCGTGTTTGCTCAAGAACGACGCCGTGTCCGGTGGCTCCGATATGACGCTGGACGATCGTTCCTATGTGATTCAGTTCGTTTTGTCCATGGATCTGAATCAATCGGTGAGCTATCTGTATCCCCGTTTCATTCCCATCCACAACGCGGTGCCCGAGGATACAGATTTGCCGGCTCCGGTGCGATGCACGCATGAAAAGACGCAGGAAGATGGAGCCTACATACTGGAGAACGGTGTCCATCTGTTTGTCTGGCTGGGCCAGTCGCTCTCACCCAGTTTTGTGCAGTCCGTCTTCGGCGTTCAGGGGCTGCAGCAGCTCGCTCTGGAGCGGTTCCATATTGTGGCAGAGACGCCGCTGGCCAAGCGCATCAACGACATTCTGGAGCAGATTATGCAGGAGCGAACGCGCTACATGAGGGTGCGTCATCATTATCTCTCAATCTGGATGATCTTTTTTATATTAAATCTCTGCATTTTCTTAAAAAGGTAACCTGGCTGCGACAGAACGACAAGCTGGAGAGCGTCTTCCGGCACTTCCTCGTCGAGGATCGCGGCACCGATGGCTCGGCTAGCTACGTAGATTTCCTGTGTCACATGCACAAGGAGATCAAGGACCTGCTGAGTTAGCACGCCGGCTACTCCAGGCCCGAGCAGCGCTGGGTGTCCGAAAGCAGCTACTCCCAGAACCGGGCAAGGATGCGTCGCCTGGCCTCCATGCGCAGCCGCCTGGGGAAATGAGTGGAGGATCGATGGAGCTGGCGGAACATCAATTATATTTACATTAAAAAAATACATATACATATATATTATTAATATTAATTAATGGCTATCATTTCAAGCGTATTCAATTCTTCCATTAATTCTATTCAAGTTTCCATTTTGTTTTTTTGCATGGCTTTGTTTTTTATTTGAATATATATTTGTATGTATTTCCGCGAAATTACTTAGCAAAAATTGTTCTCTTTTCAAATTCCATGATTAAATATTTAATGTTTAATTGTAATTACAAATTACTTTGCAAATTTTTCCACACAGTTGAAAACTATTAGATGATTATTGATGATGATGGTTAGCATAAGAGCCCCAATCGATCTTAGTTTTAATGTTTCTTTCTCTGCAATAACTTGTGTGCGCTGCGCCCTCCTGCTTTTTATCGTACTTTATGTCATGGAAAGATTATTATTATTATTATATTGTAACCCAAATGTTTCGTGTGAGAATTATTCAATTTGTATGTGGTATATATTGCCCGCTCCCGATATCAACAGGAAAAAAAACATAACTGCGACAACAAAAAAAAACCCATTTATTGAGACCGAAAATCTGAATAAAAACTCTTTATTAAAACGACAAAAAATTGTTTTATTTATATATGGTAAATTAATAAAATGGAAAGTAAATATTTATGGTTAACGGTTATTAAGCATTTAATTTTAACAAATTCAATTCCCTGTAAAAGCTATAAATTTGTTAAATAATTTTACCTACTTTTCATGTTCCCATAATAGTTATATTTCTTGCTGGAATGACAGGAAATATAAATCCCTACAAAATTCCATTCATAAAAAAAAATATATTGAATTAATTGAATATTGAAAAAATTTTTTAAATATATTGAATTTAACGTAAATATTTTGATATTATCGTAATGTATCGGAAAGATCCGATTATATCTACTATATTTGTTCCCTTTTCCTGTTATGTTGATCCGATATATGAAACAGAATATCGATCGATTTATCGTCTATATATCGAAACTAAAAAAATGAATACATAGTAATTTATATAAATATTAATATTAACTCTGCAAAAAAACGATTTAAAGATTTTTAATATAATATAATATAATATTGAAAATATTTTTTAAGATATATTGCATTTAACGTATATATTTTGATTTTATCGGAAAGATGTATGTATTTGTTCCCTTCTCCTGTTATGTTGATCCGATATATGAAACAGAATATCGATCGATTTATCGCTCATATTTCGGAACTAACAAAATTAATTCAGACTAATTTATATAAATATTAATATTAACTCTGCAAAAAACCGATTTAAAGATGTTTTAAAAATATCCCATAAAAAAAATACAAATAAGTAAAAGAAACAGTTCTTTTAATTTAGTTGATACTAATGTTAAATTATCGTTAATTGTATTTTTCTTTTATTTTTAATAATAGACCCCAAAAGCGTATTAAAAATAAACAAACACATATTCCAAGATTGATTTTAAGGTATATATTTTATATATATATTATTTGTTTATATATATTTTTTTTTTGTTTATTCATATTATATTTTATTAGGCCATTAAATATCTAAGAATTATTATTATTTGACGTGCACATTTTACATTTACATAATTTTTTCGTTTTTTTTTCTTCTGTTGTTGTTGTTGTTGTTGTTGTCCCTTCTCGTCATTCTTCTTTTGTTTTTTGCTATGTTTTTCTCGTTTTTCTTGTAGCAGTTAGAAAAGGTTTTTATATCTCAACGTTCAATGTTCCCGAAATGTAATAACAATTTAAATTTAAAAAACATTGCCTAGATTGAATGTGTCGCTCCGTGTGTGAGTGTGAAATGTTGTCTGCTTGTGTCTGCTGGGTGTAAAGGGTGTAAAATTGCAAAACTTGGATAAACGTTTTAAACTTATTTTTCACATCGCACATTCAATAATATTGGGAAGGATTCATCACACAACTAAAACATACATTTATAGGATACTTGACAGCTTGCACATCATTTCTTATTATTTTCTTCTTAGTGTTACGATATATAATATATAATTACAAAAACAATGCTGTAGTTTCGAATTATCGTTCGTGATCTTTTTTTGATTTTTGGAACACACAACTTACTGGTTTTTTTAATGCTCAAAAGGAAAGGAGAGAAAACGAAGGGAGACAAGCGCTCAGAGATACTATTGCAGCTTCGTTAAACATATATTTTGCATAGGCATTATGGCTTAAAATAATAACTATTCTCCGGAAAGTGATTCTTTAATTTTTTTCTTGGTTTTTGAATAAAATCTTATCGCCCACACTCACAGCAAGGTTTTGAAAACAAAAAATGTAGCAGCAAAATGTATTCCAGATGTGGCGTATATGTGTGTGTGTGTGTATCTTGTGTGTATGTGTGTGTGTTAGAGGAGCGGAGGAGAGAATCCCCGTATCTATTTCGTAAACGCCATAAACACTGCCCACAGTATCTCATTCGCATTCGGCTTGGCCGCCTCCGTTTCAAAGTCAAGATCGAGCAGCTCCCGAACCCGCTTCATGGCCACCTCGTAATCATCATCATTCAGTGGCGCAAAGGCATTCTCGATGACATCGCTGGCATGCGCCAGGAAGATGAGAGCCAGCATTCTCTTGTCCATGCGCTGCGGATCGTTCACCCACTTGGACAGCACAGAATCTTGAATCTAAATAAATAAACAATGAAATTATTATTTTCCTTCAAGACGACATAATTCTTACCTTCTTCACCAGCCGGCACTTGACCACATTGTCGCTGAGCGGATGTGTCGTCATATCGAAAAGCAGAAAATTTTGCTTTTCCGTTGTGAGCACACCCTTCTCCACCAGATTCTTGGCCAGACGTTCGCGTACATTTTTCAGCTGGTAGCGCAATTTTAATGGATTCCAAGTCTCACCTGCCGCACAACACAAACATTAAAATTATTCAAAACTTCAACTTGCTTTTGTCTGAGTATTCATACCACTGAGATATTCAATCCAGCTCTGCACCGTCTCTGGGGGATCTGTCTCCTTGATGTGTTTCAGTGCCTCATCCAATAGAACATCGCCCGTCTGCTGATCCGATTTCAGAATTAATTTTCTGTACACAAAATATACAAAGTTAAAGTTAGTTTTTTGGGTTTATTAAAGATTTTATATGGTTTACAAAAATGTACCTTGTACATAGGCCACGTCGTCGCATTCCAGATTTCTCAATCATTACTCGACCTCGCAGTCCAAGTTCTATGAGAATACATCCACGCAAACCGCTTGATATGCAGTCGTTCCAGAACGATGTGTAGCCCTGAAAAGGAGTAGTAGAAAAATGAATAAAACAGGTGATTCATTTGCATAAACAATTTATAAATATAATTAGAATCAACATTTATATTTCCAGTGGAGTTTTTATTTTTAGAATTTCTTCTTCCTTGCTTTCTCCCAAATTAATTGTCTAAGCAAATAAAAAGTGGTCTGTTCTTGCACGGTTCTCAAGCGTGGAAAAAAATGAATAATTAAGATGTTGTCAGGGACGAAAAGCTCTCATACGACATAGAGTACAGCTGGTTAAACATTAAACACTTGAGTTTGCTTAGGCTTTACAAATAAAACCAACAATGCGTCATAATAGCAGACAGAAATAATTTGTGAGATCTGTTAAGAAACTAACGATAAGAACATTTAATATCAATGAATGAATAGGTTGTTTTATTTATTTTATAAAATCCCACAAAATAAAAGAAAATATAAATAAAAATGTCTACTAAAAAACAAAACCACAGATATTTTATCGATAATTAAAACGATAAGAAAACGATAAAAGAAACCTTTTTTTACAATTTGCAAATATAGAATTCAAGTCTAAAGCTAAGCTTACAGGTTTTATATTAACAAAACAAGGGAAACGTGGATTTCCATAAGCATTCTTATCTAAATAAGAATAATAACATTAAAATATATATAATATATGTAATAATAAGTACCCATTTATCATTAACTAAAAAAAAAAAGCTTGCGCAACCAGACCATAAAATTAAATCAGTCGAATAATAGAAAATGTCGCTTATCGTGATATTAAAACCCTCGTAATAGCTATAGTATATAGGTATATAGAACACACATCAATTCAAAAAATGAATGACGTTGTGCGTCAGATAAGAAAATGCCAACGAGATATGTAAGTGGGAAGTCGAGGAGAGTGGGACCGTTTTGGAAGCACTTCCTCAAGCAATTAACCAAATGGCAGAAGTGTTTCTAGTGATAAGAACACAAAGCGGATGGAGGGGCAGATGTGAAACAAAAACTAAGACAAAAGCAACAAGCTGCCTCCCTCTCTGCCCCATGGGGGTTTCGTACACTGCGGACAAAATAATAAAAAAACAAATAGACGTGATTACTCACACAGCTACAGCGGCAAATTGAGCGATAAAAGAGTGCTGGAAGGCAGAAGTGAAATACAATAAGCGAATTCAATGGAGAAAATGGGATTCTGGCGGCCAGCTATAATGGGATGGGGATAGGGCACGTACGCTTGGAGTCCGATTCGCTTTATGGATAGCATCCCAAAAAAAATTATGCGGAGATTTATGAATATTTCAATCGTATGCAAATTAAGTGGGCACCTCTCTCTCCCAATGGGAAAACTTGTTTGACTGAGAGCTTCGTGACGAGTCTCGTTTTGAGTGGAGTTTTCAAAGAGGAATCGCTGTAATTTGGGAGATTTGCACAATACAGGTGTAGCTGTGGATTATCTAATCAAAGAACTGATAGAAAGCAACGACTTGAAGGCGCTTTTTAACATTATCTGACAGTTAGTGAGTGGCTAACTACTGTGGATTTTAATTAGCTTTGCTAGCTACTTTAAAACAGTTGCATACATATCTTAAATCATAGAAAAAAATATTAGCTATACTATTAAAAATGGGGCATATAGTAACACATTTTTTAACAAGCAAATATTTACTATCAGTAAAAACAAATAGGGCACCTTAAAAAAGCTAAATACAGCATTTTTCTGTAAGAGATTACATTTTAAGCACTAGTTTGCTTTTGTACCCAAAAAGCAGTAAAAGCAAATTTGCTATACAGATTAGAACTGCTGCCAATTCAACAACAAAAAACCCCAAACACTCTGATAAGAGTTGTAAAAGTCGAAACTTTGCATTTATTTATGGCCACAACAAAAGGTTTTAGAGAAACGCTCTTGGCACGCTAATTGTGCATTATTACTCATCTGGCCAAGGGATTTCAAAGTTAATATTGCACAACAAACTGGAAAAGCTGAGGTGAAGTTGACTAGACATGGGTGGCCACAAAATTCAAATGAACCAAAAGGGGTACAAAGAGAAAATAAGGGGATAATGGAAGGGTTTTAATTAAAGTTGGTAACTAAGAAATCAATCATCAATTGTATGGGATTTGTTTTAAGGAAATTAATTATATTTAACAAAAGTAATCAGATTACAACTCATTTAAAACCTTTAAAATGAGTAATAACTCTAATATCTTTAATATCTCTACTAAGTTCCTTGCTAAGATACGTTAAGTAGGGAGATTTTAAATAGAATGATGAACTCTTTATGACTGAAAGTTCTCCAGAACTCTAATATTGACAGCGGTTCGTCTTACAGACGTTTTGCATTTATAGTTTTTTTTATACAACATTTTTATATCGCAATTTAACTAACTTTAAAGTAATCCCCTCACTTAATTCCTTATTAAGGCTAAGATGCCCTTTTGGCTAAGATCCCCTTTCAACTAAGCCCATGCTGCCTGCAGATGATGGACCACGATGCACATGGGCCAAACAAAAGGTTGCCAAAGCGGGAGCGGGATGGCAGCAGTTAACAGGTAAAGAAGAAACTCTCGAATATGTTGCTGTTGATTAACATGCTCGTGTTCGTGTTGTGGAGGGAAAACTAATTAATTAGCGAAACCAGGAAAACGTTGCAGGCAAGATAGATAAGGTGGGAGCATCCTCCAACAACAACTCACCTCCTTGTCCTTGAGGCCCAGCAGCAGGACCTCCTCCATGAGCGTCAGACGCGTCTCCTTGGAGTCGCCGTCATCGATATTGTCCTCCTGGTCCTTGAGGCCGTCGATCGCCTCCTGATTGTCATCCGGCGTATTGGCATTCAGGCCGCCCTCCGCGCCGTTTTCCCTCGGCTTCACCGAGCGTCGCACCAAGCCGTCGGAGCGATTCATTCCGCCGGAGACTTGGAAACGCAAATTTTAGAGTTAATGGAGATGTGGGGGCACCTCTTTTTCAGCTCTTCTTCTTCCGACGTGTGTGTGTGTGGCAGAATTTGCTGACTCGGCGGTGCGGTGGAGTTTTGTGTTGTATGTGTCTGTGTGTGCTGTGTGATGTGTATGTGCAGATGTGGGTGGCTCTGTTGTGTGTGCGTGTGTTGTGTTTTTGTGTGTTGTTATTTTCGCTGCTTCTTTTGCGCTCTTCCTCTTTGGATTTTTGCACACACGCACTTTTCACACTCTCGCAAAATGCAATGGCCCAAAACTGCGTTTCGTTATTGCTGCTGCTGGGCGAACTGCGTGTTTAAAACTTTAGAATTTATTTCACAATTTGGTGGCGCGTACTAAATATGCAATTGCATGGCTTTAAATTTACTGGGAATTATACGAATTCCTGCACAAAATAAGCTTTTTTTTATTATTTGTGTCTTTTGTCGTTGCTACTGTTTCTTTGACGTGACATTTTTCCGTGGCTAGTGTTGAAAAACGCTGCTAAAAATCGGTTCTGCTGACTGCAGGGGATTTTATTCGGACCGCCTTTAATAATAGTCAAAACGTACCTATTCCGTACCGTAATTAAGTATTTAAATTAGTTCTTCAATTAAGTATTTCGCTTAATATTGCTACTCTTGTTTGCGAACACTCAACAGCTGTTTTAAGGGCAGCGCCGTCAATAGTACCATCGATATATTAGTAACTATCGATAGGTTGGAGAGACAGCAACAAAATATAAATAAAAACTGCAAATTGTTGAATATTTTTGTGAAATAAACAAGAGTTGCTGCCACTTAAGCGATTATTATGTCATATCTGGCCAACTTCAACAACGAGAATGCCAAACAAATACTTATGGACATCATTCGCTGTGTCAACCAGCCGGAAAACTCCAAGAAACTCTCAGAAGCAAAGGCCTCGGCAGGAAAAGAGATGATTCTCATGATGCAGCACGTAAATAAAGATTAATTCACTAAATACCACATCACTGAGGTACGTTTTACATGTAGGTATTTCCGTTGGTAATGCAACTTCAGCTGGACGTAATCAAGGGACATGGTTTTCCTGGAAACCGAGAGGGATTAGTTCAGTTCTCACAACTCATCCGGGAAATGGAGCGCGACGACATGGAAATCGCACGCCTGCGCAGCCAGATACGAGCTATATACCTGCCGCCCATAGCTATAAATACCACAAACGATATCCTGATCTAGGGGACCCCACGAAGACTGTACTGCAGGCCTGGTTTCGGGCTACATGCTTAACTTCACCCGTTACAAGACTTTCATTAACTAAATTGTATTATTTTTTATATGTTAAGCATACGAATTTAATATTTACGAAATCTTTAACATAAGTATATTCTTCAGTAACGGAAAAATAGTTGAACATCTTGAATATTATTTTAATATTCCAATGTTTTTTCCCCACAAATTTATTTGATTTTACTTTGTATAACCCAATCCAGTCCCATGTAATAGACTAAAGTTGATGTTCTTAAAAATGCATTTCTTTTTTATATAAATTTGTGTGTGGTCTTTGTGTATCGATGTGTAGAAATGGTCTTGTCCGTCTTTATTGCTAAGAATAAGTAACATGGCATAGCTTTTCTATAAACAATTAAGGATCTGTGCCGGTCGTCTAGGATCTAGGATATGTCGAGCAGTCACGGCGATATAAATTAACCAGTTTTTTTAGTTTCAATACCTATATAATAAGTTCCTTAAGAGCTATACTTTTATGTACACGTCAAGTAGTGAGCTGCCCGTCTCGAGGCGAGGATAACTAGTAACAAGTGTGGTGGATTTCCTAGTGCGCTGACCCTCCATTGGTGGTGTTGCTTGCACTGTTGTTATTATTCCCATTCTCGAGGTCTGCAGATGTCAACTTCACAGGACTAATGCCTAGCCCTATATCGTTTCCATTGAGTTTATGCTGTAGATGCTGCAGCTGCTGGGCGATGTGTGCATCCTCCGCCTGCGTCGTAATGCTCTCCGAATCCGCAATGGACAGCGACATGGGCGAGCGGGGCGTTAGGGGAGTGGCTGGATTGCTGACGCACAGCTCTTCGATGGTAGAGTTACTGGAGGGCGTTGAAGATCGCGACCTTACCGGATACTCATCGTCCAGAGGCAGAGCGAATCCTTGTGTGATCATCAAATCACCAATATTCACTTCGGCGCCCTCAGCTGGATCGAATAGTTCCACGCCGGGCAGCGGAGTGCCCTCTTTGGCGGCGGAATTCAATGCCGCAGAGTTGGCCGCCGCCTTTGGGCGCTCCTTGTAAGTGACCACGCGGGCAATAAGCTTTCTCCAGTGGGCCACTAAAAAGGAGAGAAAGTATTAGATTCTTGCCAATTATTTTGTTATCTCTAAGCATTACTTACCCTCTGTCAGCTCTTCGAACTTGGATATGGATGCCTTTTGCCAGGTGATGGGTTCCGTTTGAATAGTGGACTTGACATTGGCCAAAAAGCACTCAACAGCTTGGAATCTAAAAAGATTTTATACAGAATTATTAAAGGTTTTAACTTATTAAACAGATTTCCCACCTGAGCGTTAAGAAATCAGTGCGCAGCTCACAGATATCCGCTGGCGAGATGTACTCGCTATCCCCATAGTCCACAAAGTACAGATCGATCACTTGCTCTTGCGGATTATACTGGTTGGGCATAATGTCCACAATCTCGGCCCGATACCACTTCTCGTCGAACTTGAAGACGGCAGCCACAATCTGGCCCACATAGGGAGCCGTTAGGACATGCTTGGCCCTGTTTTCGGCACTGCTGTAGTAGCCAGTCATTTCCTGGACCATGTGATCCAGCTTCTTGGACTGCGGCCCAATGAGCTGCACCCAGAACTTGCTGGGCGAGGCGACAGCGGAAACATAAACCTCCATGGGCTTGCCATCCCCCTTGGCCGCCATCAGCTTATCCCTGGGCTGGGTATGCGAACTCAGGGAGGTTTGCGAGGAGTACAGGCTGGAGGAGGCGATGCTGTTGGTTGGTGATCGACGGGGCTCGCGACGCTGTTCCACCTCCTCCATGGATCGCAGTAGTTCCTCGTCCTCCTCTATCTGATCGTCCACCATTTTTCGCGCTATATTCACCTGCTTCTGGTTGCCCACAATGGTGACTTTGGCCTTGCCATTACGTCCGTTCGGATCAATGTTCAGCTTGGCCAGAGAGTTGCTCCGGATTTCCTGGATCAGCTCACCGCCGCGTCCATTTAGTTTGCTGGCCAACCTTTGGGGCACTTGAAGCTCTACTTTCACAATGGGCGCCCTCTCAATTTCCTTGATGAGTAGAACACGAGCGGCTTTAACAGCATCGGGCAGGCCGCTAATGTCACAGACTTTTTGATGGCTGTCCTTGTCTCTGCGGGATAATCATGATGTAATATTATAAAGCAAAAAAGGAGAAGGGAATTTCAATGACCAAATATTCCGTGGTCGATGGAATTCAAATCAAATTACCGTAATCTTATCTTGGCCAACGTTTTTTCTTCAATTAATTTGATATTGGAACCACCGCGTCCCATTATTAGAGGCACATGTTCATTGTCCACAACGATTTTAAGGCAGACCTCCTTTTGTGGCTTCTGCTCCTGCTGCTGGCGGCTCTGGGCCCCGTTCCTAGATCTGGGCTCCTCCTGTCCCTCCTCCTCCTGCTCGTCGTCGTGGCGGTTCTTAAAGTACGTGTATAGCATGGCTCCGCCCAGGGAGCAGAGGCCGAAACCCAGCAGTAATTTGTAGGTGGGCGTGGCCCCAAAAGGCGTATTACGCAACATTTTGTGAGTTTTAGTTTTGTGTTTAGGAAGAGGAGTTTGTTAAACTCCTGGTACTACTATTCAAGAGGACCCCACAGCTGTAAATATTAAAAATGAATTTAAAAAAGTGATATTAAAATACTAAAGTAGTAATATTTTAAATAAAAATAATATATATTTCTTCTGAGACCTTTGAAACGTTCCAAAAACACAACTATAATCCCCTAACAAATGACAACAAATTAAAAATAAATAAAAATCATATAAAGACTATTTCTCAAGGTCTTGTTCTCATATGTTAATAACTTTTGCTGCGTGTGCTTGGAACACACAAAAATAGAACAACAAGTTCAAGAGCATTTCAAGCCCTAAGGTGACTGGTACACGCATTAGTGTCTAGTGCTTATAGTCTTAGGGAATCAATACAAGTTTAGGGGTATGCAGTTGTGCTATACCCCCTTCCTTATATAATCCCCAATACCCGCTGGATATTATTTTTTTGACAAATACCTGAGAAGAGACCAAATTCAAACCACAAACAACGGAAATTTGGCAAACAATCCCCCCACAATGACTTCATAATTAAAATAGTGTAGGTAAGAGCAGTGCACGGGAAAAAATAGACAAGTGACGTTACCGGGCGGCAACTACACCGAGCGAAAAAAAGTGAAAATGTAGCAACTTACAGCTATACAGATATTTCCCATTTTTAAAGCAATTTTAATAGCAATTTTGCAACGAAACGAAAAAATTATGTAGTATTTTTGATGGAAATTTCATGACTTGCATAAGAATTCCATGTCTGAGAGAGCACAAAAATCTAAAGGTCATAAAAATTGTATGGGCAGTGCAAATTTTATAACCATAAATACCGTAATGCGGATGCATCACCAAAAATAACAGGCCAATAGAACTAGGAATGTAATTAAGCTAAAAGCAACTACTTAGGACAGTGAGTACTGGCATTAAAAGTCATTTGTTAAACGTATGAAGCATGAATTTTGAATTAAAGCTCAAAACGAACTCATAACTCAAAAACTCGAAACTGTTTTCAATTCAAACAAAGTCATATTTTTACAGTACAGTGCTTAGCCATTGTCCACTGTTTAGCATTATGTGTTCACAACTATATCTCACTTGTTGAGCCTCAAATAGATCACAATATTGCCGAGACTTTGCACTGGTTCTTGGACGAGTAAAACGTGTTTTTATGCGCTCATTGGCGTGTTATCAGACCGGTTTAGCCTTTAGGCCCCCCCTCCAAAAGCATGAATGCAGGTTGCCACTTATCGCCGACTGATAAAAATTAATTCCCCCCAAATATGTGTATTTTTAGACATATGTAAACACACCCGTAAAACACACACAATTCAAGCGATTTAATTATTTTTCGGCGCTGACCTTGATCGTGAATTCGCGCGATTGTTTATTTAAACTTTTCCAAACAGCTTTTGCTATTGGTAATAAAAAAAAGCCGCTTAAACTCAATCAAGCGTTTTATTGCATTGCAACAGCTCGTTTGTTTGGTCCCCGCACATTTTCGCGTCTCGTCTTTCGTTCGAAGTAAATCGTAATTAATATTTGTTTAATTAACGTTGAATTCTCGCGGGAGAAGCTTGAGTTCTCCTCTACATTTCAGCAATAACTGAGGAAAGGAAAACTTTTCGAAACAGACGGCACAGCAATTAGGGGAGAATAATGTCAGTCAGCTGTTTTATGAGCCCGCCTGCTCATTCATTCCCCTTATAAACTTCTCTCTCTCTGTGTGCGTCTGTCTCTCTGTTGTTTACTTTGCCGGTTGATTTGCAAATAGTGAAATGCGAATTGTAGGAGCTGGTAATTAACATCGGAATATTGGCATATAGACAAATAATGGAAGGCAAACACACAGACAAAACGGCGTAAGTCAGCAAGCGGCCAAATGTCTGATGAAGAATGGAAAAACGATGAGCAGTGCACAGGGAAAAATATTTTTAATTTTGTTTAGACGACGAAAGCATGAAAAGGAGCCCTGGGTTAGTGTCAAATATATAAATTTAATTTATTATTATTATTTATTAAAATAACAACTACAAATCTCTCTTAAGTTACAATATTTTGAGGAATTTTTGAGGAAATGTATATTTTAAATAAAACAAATTTCTTTTAAAGGAAGGCAGGGTTTAAGAATGAAAAAATGGGAAGAAACATTTCAAAACTTAATTGTTGAACCAATTTAAAAGATTTTAAAGATTAATTTTAAATATTCAAAATACATATATAAAATAATTAAATATACCTAATAATTTAAATAAATATTATAGAAATATCTAGCAGATTTCACTTCTAATTTTCGGCCGTGTAGAAAAGCTTGAAGAGAGCCGAGTGCGCAGTGCTAAATTTAGTGGAGTGACATAATAAACCGTTTGTTGCGTTTAAGTTGTGTTTGGTCTCTCCCCCCTCACTCGCACATGATTTATGACCGATTTCTGAATGGATTCAAGAAACTGAAATAATAGCAATTAAAGCTTGCCTTCTTCAGTTCAAATTCCTTACAAATTTCACCGTTTTTTAAGGGGTTTTTGCTCTATTTCCCCTGGCGAAACTCATTCAAAAAATGGTGCCAAAAATCGTGCGTTTTCTTTACGTTTTTTTTTTTTCTAAGGGGTCACGCGGTGAAAATGCCTGCGATGCGTCGAATTTTTAGTTGGCAAAGTTTCAAAATTTTGGTATCGCACACGTACGTAAGTATTATTGTCTCGGGCTGGCTAAATAAAGGCCCGATCAACAAGTAAGGCGACGTCACTAAAAGGTATTCAATAATCCTACAAAGCTCTTTTGGAGAAGAAGCCTTCTTTGATAGAAAAAAAATATACAAAATACATTTCTATCAGCCGTGTCTTTGGGTAAATTTGCATTTTATATTTGTATGCTGCGCTGCAGGCTTTAAGCTTGGGAGTTCTTCTGATGGGAAAACCAGTTTTTGGGGGAGAGAAATCGCCAAGATCAAGACGCCTGAAGTTGAAAAGGTCAAGCATTAGCTCAATATTAATTGCCCTTCGACTCGTATTGATTGCTATTTGAGCAATAAAGCACTTCCAACTGATAGTAAAAGTGCTGCGAATACCCAATTCCCCACCACACATGTCACATTTCTCGCTCTCAGACGTTCACTTACCCTCTCGGGCGCTTTTGTATTGCAGCTGTCTTGCGGGCGGCTTTATCAATTCACCAGCTCTGTTTGCTTACATCTAATTAGTCCGCTTATCTAGTCACTAATTAACCATTCACTTAAGCCTGAGAATCGGAAGCACGATTTCTGCGGGGCCTTAACAAAATTGCAATTTACGTCAGAAAGCAACAAAAAACAATAATGCCGCATAAAAAAAACGTGCGAAGCAGTGTGACCGGCGCTGAAACCTACCAAAAATACCATAGAAAAGTATGTCCGTTTCGGTAACTTTAAGCAGTGTTGAAAAAAGCTCCAGAGAAGCCGTTTTTATTTAAAAAATATAAATCTAAAATTTATATGACACATATTTTGTTAGTTTTTTAATGTATTTTTATTTGAATTTAAAATATATCCAAAATATGACAAATGAAAACTAAAAAATATATTGTAAAGTAGTGGAATTTTAATGAACAAATATATTTTTTGTCTCTCACGATACATGTTTGGGTCGTTCAGTCATCCCAACAATTCGTTGTATTTCTCACAACCAGAACGCGGTAGCTTGGGATATGGAAATAGAGCCGTTAGCACCTCTTTAGCCAGAAGATAGCCCAGCAGGCTCATCTGGAAATTAATTACATATGTATGGTATTTATAAATGGAAAGCTGATAAAGATAGAGGTTCCATATATTGCCTTGTATTAAAACTACCAAATCGATGGCGATTCCATTGAATTCTTTTTCTAGTCCTTTATTTTGAATGTAAATATAAAATGCAATTGAGCAGCTAAAAGCTGGTAGGTCATAATAAACACTAAAGCTACGGGCACATCCATCCCCTGTTGTCTAAGTACAATGAACACTTCTGAGTTTTTTTTGTTTTTTCTGTTTAAGGCGCGCGCGTTTTTGGAACAAATGAACAACTTAATGCATATGGCATATGTGTGGATGGGCTGTCTGTCCACCGGAGTCCACCGGACAGCTAGGAAATGTCTCTTAACGTATTCGGCTTGGTGCCATCCATGTCGAAGCAGCGACAGTTGCAAGACGACACCGGGCACTCTGAATTTTGTCTATGGGGAGAAACAAGAAAATAAATTAAATTAACAAAGAGAATCCTTGAACTCACTTGAACCACTGCATTATATGTTCGGTGTGGCCACCGTGACGGCAGGTCTGGCACCAGGAAAACCATTTGGAAAAGGGCTTCGTCTGCCAGCCGGAAGAGGCAGCAGAGACCTCAGTGTTGTGCGGCGGCGTCTCGCCATTGCTCATGTTCACCATGGTGCCCATGTGCATCAGGCAGAGCGAGCAGCGCGGCAATGGCTTCCGGCAGCTGGGGCAGGAGGAGAGACGATTGGTGCTAGTTGTGGTGCTCCTCGGACGTGGCTCGTCTAGCAGGGCGTTCGACACAGACTTTCCGCAGAAATTGCAGGACAGGAATACGGTTCGAGAGCTGCGCGACGATGATCGAAGGCTCTCGATTTTAATGTCCAGCTCGGCGCGCTTCTCCCACAGGCCCCAACTGTTGAGGTAATCCAGGTAGCTGGCTATCCAGTATTGAATGCGCTTATCCGCGAAATGCTCCTGCCGGAAATAGTTGATGGCCACCAGGGCCACCGTCTGCACATCGAAGCTAATGTCCAAATACGCCTGCAATATGCTGATGCCATCCAACGACTCGCCGGTGAGCAGCAAGCCATTCAGATCGCCACTATCGATGGCCGCCTGGATCTGCTGCGACACATAGTCGGCCAGCTTTGTCTCCGAGAGATATTTGCAAGCAAAGGCCATGCGATCCGCCAGCGAAACGCCCTCCTCCTTGAGCACCGCCTCAAAGTTATCCTTCTCCATGGTGAGAAACGAGAAGATGGCCCTCAAGTGGGGATCCTGTATCTGCATATTGGCGCTGGAACGCTGATTCCGCCACGAGGAGCTGCAGCGATCCGCATTGAAGCTGGACAGAGCGATCACCGTGATCCTGTACATGCTGGGATCCTGCATTTTGTCCGCCGCCAGCGAGAGAATTGTGCACGCATGATAGATCTTCAAATGGAATACACAGATCATCGCCGCTCGGCTGTACTCCTTGTTGGCGAACAACTGGTCGGCAAAGCGCTCCAACTCGTGCTCGAAGACCCAGCCGCAAAGGTTGAGCGCCGAATCGCGTTGCTCGCTCCTGTAGCATATCAGCTTGTTGGAATTGTTAATGCCCTCTGGCCACTGGAGCAGCTGAGATTCGATGCGGGAACTGGCCATCAAAGCCTCCGACGTGTGCCCCAAATTAATGCCCAGCGTGGCCTTCAGGCCCGTCAAACGCTCTTCGCTGTAGACGTTGTGCAAGGTAGCCCAGACGTTGCGCAGGTACGGCGTCAAATGGAGCTCTGCAAATCGCTTATTATCGGGCCTAATACCATAGTCCTCCAGAGCACGCTGACGCGTCTCGTCCACCAGATCGCATTCGAACAGCTCCGGCTCCAAATATTCCACATTTAGGGAGGAGCCGCCGCTTGGACTATGGAAGTCCAGACAGCTTCCGCTATTTGTGCTGCAGCTGCTCGTCGTGGGCAGTTGCTGAGTGGGAGTGGCCGCATTCGTTGAAGAGGGTGACGCGGTGGCGGCGACAGAGGCGTATAAAGGATGCTGCATGAGCAGCGGCAACTTCCGGCGATTGCTGTGAGCCGTATACAAAGTGGCGGGCAGACGGAAATCCAAAATATTCAAAGCATCCGCCAGAAGTAAAGCCCTCTCAAAGTCCCGCGAATGCCAAGAGTGGCAATTGACGTAGGCAAACTTTCCACTGTGCTGATACTTGGCCGGAAACGGACTAATCTGTCTTTTAAAATGGTAAACCTCACCGGAGTTTTCATTATCCACACTCCGAATGTCGTACAAGGTGAGGTAGGCCGAGTCCCGCTGCAGGGATGAGAGCAAGCTCGTCCTTGTCGGACACCAGGCAATCTGCAGGTGATTCTTGGAGGACTGAATTTGACGCAACGGACTCTTGATGTTGCGCGGATCCCACAGCGTGATCACAGAGTCCACATAGCTGCAAAGATAGTTGCCATTGGGGGAGACCGATAGGCCCTGGACTGTCTTCGTTTGAATGCTCTGGCAGGTGGCGTTGCTTTCTGTGGCGAGTAGGAGTGAGCTTGAGATTGAGAGTAAAAGAGGATTGGTAAGTGGTGACTCACGCCTTAGATCGAACAGCTTGATCATCTTTTGGCTCATGCCCGCAATGACAGTGCGATGATTGCGATCCCAGCACAGCGAATTGGCGGACTCACCGACGCCAAAGAAGTTGGACGTCTCCTTGGGCACACCGCGCTCAATGTCCCAGATGGTGATGCAGGTGTCATTTCGATGGCGATCGTGGCCAATGGCCAGTATATTCGCATCCAGTTCGTTCCAGGCCAGGCAAGTGCACATCCGCTGCTGCCGCGGTGCTAAAAGAAAAGTAATCGTTAGTAGCAAAAGGAGAGCTCATGTTCGGAGGCACTCACTGTACTCCCAGCTACTGTCGTAGGTGTCACGGAAATTGCAGATCCCAACCTTGCCGTCCGCCAGGCCAACGGCAATAATGGGTTGATCACTGTGATAGGAGGCGGCCACGCAGCGGGCATATTGGTAGCGGGACTCGTTGGCCAGGTAATTTACTGATATATACGGCAGGCGACCTGAAATACATAATAACTCAAGTTATTAGGTGGTAGCCAAGCAAACCAAACATATGGAATTTTACACACAAAAAAACTCACTTTTCTGGCTGTGATTGTGATCGTCCTTGCTGCGCACCTCGTACAAATGGATTTCCTGGCCCCACGACACAAACTTGTCGGGGAAGTGTGGAAACCAGCTGAGTCCATGTAAATTGCCACTCATCTTAAGCACTTTCCATCGGCTTGGGAAAAACTATTTTCTAATTGCGTCGCGTTATCAGTGCAAAAACAAAAACGTGAGATAAACACTGGAAGAGGAAGCAGCAACAGCAACAGAACACACATACACACACGCACACCGACACAGCCGGTCGAACAGCTGTTCAGTTTGGGTGTTAACCAACACTGCTTTAGGGGCACCTGCGTAAGCAACTTTTTTTGTTTCTGCTCCAATCAAACGTGTTTAATTTTTATTTAACTCTTCTGTAATGCTGCCCAAAACACCCAAGCCCGCCATTTGGAAATTCATCAAGGGTAGTGCCAAGACATTGTTTGTGCTGGAGGCAGTTTGCTTTGCAGCCAGCTACGGTGTTTATTACCGCATGAACACAAATCGAGGTGAGAGAGTTGCGGCTCTTTACATAAGTATTTAAATAATGAATAAAGATTCCTTTGCAGAGTTCCGCCAGCACATCCACGAGAACTATCCCTTCGTGCTTGACTATTACTATAAGATCGGCGAACTCGTAGGAGATAGTAAGGTGCGACAGACGGACGCCACTTACTGGAGCGCCCAGAAGAAGAGCAGCGACTAGGATTAGTCCAATATGCTGAGCAATCCCTACTTTAAGTCCGTGCTGTGGCTGTTGGGCTTCGGTGGCATGGGCTACGGCCTAATGCTGCTGACCGAACCAAATGCCGAAAAAATTGAGCGCATAAAGGCCTCCGGTTCGAGTGTCAGACAAAGTGCAGAGGACCAGAAGAAAGCCTTGTTCATGAAGCGATTGCAGGAGGCGGCCACCACCAGTACACCGGTGTACAGACCACAGCCACAGGTTGACAAAAAAGATAGTTAGGCACTTTAATTTACAATTTACAAGTTTGTTACATGGTAAAATAAAAATGTTAAGCATTTAATACGTTTATGAAGTTTCAGTGGGGGTGAATCGTTTGTCATTGAAATCTATTAAAATGTTGGTTTAAAAACGAAGTCTGGAGAATGAATTGTATTTTTATGTGAGAAATCTATTTTTTTAAATAAATATAAGTTTTTAAAGTCATAAAAGTATTTTTTATTTCTATATCGCTTCTTTCGATATTTCGATTAACCCTTTTGTCCAGTGCTGTGTAACGCCTGCACGCCTGGTTAAATAGATCTCGCCTTAGCGCATTTGCATTTAAATGCTAAATTAGTCGATTTACTGATTACGAGTAAGGCTTTTATTGCACCCACAATGTCCGCGGAGGATGTGCCATTCAGCGGCATGGTCAATATGCCATCGGCCGTGCAATTTGACGCCAACAAGGACTTCCATACGCGCACGCAACAAAGGACGCTGGATAGCGCTTTTCTGGGCAGCGAGCGCCGTCCGTGGATAAAAAAGAAGGCTTACAATAACTCGCAACATGAACGCCAGGTCCTTAATACCCTGCTGTACAACACCACGCAGTCGGAACACGCCGGCAACTGTGTCGACAAACTGATTTCGGAGGACGTTAGCCCACGGGATCTGGCATCGCTCACCGACGAGGATTTGCAGCTGTTCGGTTTTGAGTCAAACCAACATCGCAAAGAGCTCTTGGACATGTTTGCCATGATGCCGAATCAGGATCCCAGCTACGAGTACATCTGCAATGCCCCGGAAGCGAATGCCTATAACAACCAGATACTGGGCAATGCCGGGAATCACTTCATGTCCCTTCGTGCCTCTCTGGCCGCCACCAACTACAAGTTGCAGGTGTTGCCGCCGGAGGACGTTGTCGTGGGCGATAAGCGTTATGCCAGTCGCTTTGCTTTGGAAACACTTAAAAGCGTGAAGCAAATCACGGATGAGATAGCCAATGACCTCAGGAAAATCGAGGCCAATGTTCAAACTCTTAGTAGGAACAAAAAGAATAACAAGGCCAATGAGAACACAAAGAAGGTGACTATTGAACACTCTCTTCTAATAAGTTCTAATAATTAATTACCCATTTTGTTATTACAGAAGAAGATCAGCCTGGCCACAATTGTGTACTTTACCACATTGGCAGTGGGATTCTCCTGCGCCTGGTTCTGGTGGTGGAGCAAGTTTCAAGCCGCTCCCCGCTTGGAAAGGATCTCAGTTCAGACTTAAAAGTATATACAAAGCATTTAATTGTTGCATTCCCATTTTCTCATAGACCATAAACCCAAAGTTGTTCGAATTTTTCGGTTAAGCTTTCCATATGAATCTCAAGCTGTAATGTAGACATACTGCCCAACCAATAATAAGTATTAAAATACAACATTTGCTTGAGTTTAATGCTTTAAATTTATTTCTTCGGAGAGGAGAAGGAAGCCCAAGTGCACATAGGCATCTACGTGTTTTGGAAACTCCCAGAAAGTTGTGTAGGCAATCAGTTGGCTCCTTTCAACCGCGTGTGCAATGTTTTCTACAAAATTGTATTAAATACAATATGCATGGAAGAAGTTTAGCGTATAACTTACCCGACACATCCCTTTTAATTAAAGCCTCCTGTTCGTATCTTTCCGCTAATTCTTTGGTAAATGCAACAAACTGTGGCAGCTTCCAGGATCTGTAAAATATGGTATCCGCAGCAGAACCAGGCAATTTAGATATAGCTCTCAACTGCCGTAGAATCTCCTTTGTGTTGTTAGCTATATCGCTGAAAATGGAGGCTATGATGGCCAACTTGTTGCAGGGCAGGATCAGATCATCTGGATAGGTTTTACTCCGCTCATCCTCGCTTTTATCCAAGCACTTGGTCTTCTTGGCCTCAATGGCATAGCAAATGGCCGTGCCGCGCTGCTGGGCCAGCTGCCATTTGGAGTAGTTATCCTGCAGCTGCTTGGTTAAGCTGTCCAGTCGCGTTTTACAGGTCGCCAAGTTCGAATCGTGGCTTGTTGTCGGCGATTGCTGGCGGGGGCTGTCGAGATCTGTATATGTGTGATTACATTCGGACCCCAAATAAATATTTAAAGGTAACTTACATCGTACTGGCGTCAAAGCGACATTTAAACTCGCTTCACTTGGCTTCTGCGGTGTTTTATTCGCTTTGGTCATTTTGTAAACAATGTGAAACCAGTGCTGCACAATTTTACAAGTACTTTTCAGCACACACATAATATCGATAAATTAAAGCGATTTAATTTAATTTTTTGAAAACCGTTAGCTTACATTTTTGTGATATTTTTTGTTAAATTAAATATTTTTGGTTCAAGTAAATTTTAAAAAATATTTACGCAAGTTAAAATAAAGTTATAAAAATAATCGATTAATTGAAGTTTTCCACCTCTACCATGTTAAGCTAATTTTGAAAAGCTTCCCAACACTTTGAATGCAAAAGTGCCGGTAATTGTCTAGACAACAATTTTTCGATCTGTCTGGATCCATTTTCCTTTGAAATTTCATTCGGAGCGCACTCAAAACTAAATTACAAAAAACCAAAAGATGTCGACCTGGACGCCACTTGAATCAAACCCGGAGGTAAGCAGAAAAATATATTATGGGGTATTCTCTCAATTTTCGCAATTTTTTGTTGTTGCGAAAATTTTCCACTCCTTGGAAATTGTAATTAAGAAATAAAGACGCCATTTTTTACCCATTCCCCTAGGTGCTGACCAAGTACATACATAAGCTGGGCGTGTCACCAGCCTGGTCGGTAACTGACGTCATCGGACTGGACGAGGATGCACTGGAATGGATTCCTCGTCCCGTAAAGGCCTTCATTTTGCTGTTTCCCTGCAGCGAAACTGTAAGTTTTCCCTGGTATAATTTTATTCGGTTGTTTCTTTAGTACGTCGCATTTTTTTACAGTATGAGAAGCATCGAGCCGAGGAGCATGAGCGCATCAAGGAGATAAAGGAGGAGCATCCCGACAATCTCTTCTATATGCGCCAGTTCACCCACAACGCCTGTGGCACCGTGGCCCTTATCCATAGCGTGGCCAACAACAAAGAGTGGGTTTTTATTTCTTGTATGAGAAGCAACAAATATAATTCTTCGCCCCTTCCAGAGTCGATATCGAAAGTGGCGTTCTGAAGAGCTTTCTGGAGAAGACGGCATCCCTATCCCCGGAGGAGCGTGGTCAGGCTTTAGAGACCGATAAGGACTTCACCGCCGATCATCAGGCTTTGGCTCAGGAGGGTCAGACCAATGCCTCTGAGCACGAGACGGTCATTCATCACTTTATCTCTCTGGTGAACATTAAAGGCACCTTATACGAGCTGGATGGACGCAAGTCTTTCCCAATTAAGCATGGCGCCACCTCGGAAGAGAGCTTTATAAAGGATGCCGCCAAGGTGTGCAAAGAATTTATGGCTCGCGATCCCAACGAAGTCCGCTTCACTGTCTTGGCCTTGACTGCTGCGCAGGATTAGGCTGGATCTCTAGAATCTCAGAGCTGTCCCACCACCACGATCTTTGGTCTACCAGAAAACATACATTTAAACCTATAAACATACATATATATGATATTTATAAGGCCGTAAAGGCGAATGTGAAGCCCCGCCAACAGTTTACGCATATTTATTTCGCCTTCGAGCCAAAGCCGCAAATGTATTGGGAACATATTTAGTTTGTTATTAAAGAGTGCACTCGAGCTTGATGCAAAGCTTAAACAGCTTTTTTTCTTTGACATTTTGTGGGGTAATCTAACAATTGATAATTTGATTTGATTCTCAAATTCAAATTAGGCTCCCCTTTTGGCCACCCCTGTGCTGCAGAACAGCTGATAACGCTGTGGCCTCCAGTGCGCATGCCCCTGGCAATTGGACATGCTCCACGTAGACGCTTGACAGCTGTCCCCACCCCACCAAGCAGCGCTCCTCTTAACTAAAGTAAACCAGGTTTTTCTCTTTTTCTTTAGCCAGCTGACAAAACAGAATTCCCAAGGATTACCAAACGCTGGACAGGGATTTCAACGAAGCCCAGAACCCTCCGAGAGTGCCGACCATCGCGAGTTGATGCCGAGTGGCAGGGGCAACCGTGCAGGCAAGAGCGTGTGGAGGAGTGTTGGCCAGGATGCGGCTGCTCAAGGAAGTGATGCGTGTGGTCACCCAACATCGTGCCTTCTATTGCTATGTGCTGCTCAGCGTTTGGATATTCCTGCTGATAGCGGGTAAGTCGGTAACTTCTTAAATATTTAATATCAAATATAAACGTTTCTACTTCCCTTTCCAGGAATGTATCGTTATATGGGCAATGTTGAGAGCATACCTGGCGGTGGTGGCTCAGTTTTTGGTCCCAGCTCCTCTGGCACCGTCAGCAGTTCCTTGGGTGGCGGCGAAGGCGCCCCCGCGAAAGCCTCCTCCACCGCTCAGAGATTCGCCAAGTACAGAGAGCGCTGTGCACCGCTCTCACAGCTCCAGCGTTTCGACGATGGCGGCCTCTTGGAGGGTTGGAAGCTTCAGGGCGTGCTTCTGGTCATCAGGCACGGAGATCGTGGACCCATATCCCATGTCCGTAGTGCTGGCATCAATTGTGGGGTGACTGGTGGCACAGATAACCTGGTTAACAGGTAACTAACACTACCTCAAGGGAGTAAGCCTTAATTGTTTGCATTCCTCTTCTCAGATATCGCAGCTTTCTGTTCAATTCGAGCAGCTCTGCCTCCGGTTCAAATCACATGTACTGGAATAAGGTGGGGCCATTCCATGGGTTTCCCCTGCTTCCGGCCACGGAGCGCGGTTGTCCGCTGGGGCAACTTACCTACAAGTGAGTGGAAGAAGCCAGAGGAGGAGGAGGAAAACCTGTAATAAAACATATTTTTTATTTCCCTTCTGCTAGGGGCATCTCGCAGCTGCTCCACGTTGGAGAGATTATGCATCAGGTGTATGCCCATGCCTTGGGCCTGCTGCTCAAGCCAAATCCTAATCGTGCTTCGATGGAAACCACACCGCACACGCTTCTCAACTCGGACGAAGTGGTGGTCTTTACCACACGCTATCGACGCACCTTCCAATCCGCCCTGGCCATGTTGTTCTCTCTGCTGCCGGCGGACAAGTGGTTGGCCCTGAATGTCCGTGAATCGCACAGCATGGCGTTCTGTTTTAGCGAGTGCAGTTGTCCCCAGTCGGCGTTGCTCCGCAAACGATTGGAAGCCATGGGGGACAAGCAGCTCCTGAAGCGTAACGATGTGCTGGGCGTGATGCAGTGGATCGGTGGCACCATATTACAGCACACCCCCAATGGGATCAGTAATCCCTTTGAGGTGGTAGATGCCTTGTTAACGATCCTATGCCATGATGCTGCCCTGCCGTGTCGGAGGAAAAAGCAGCCAGTCACTCCCAAGCCCGTCAAAAAGAACTCCAATCAGGAGCTGGTGGATGTAATCAATATAGATCAGGATGAGACGGCCGCCAATCTGTTGCAGGTAATCGTGGATGCCTTAAGGTGCATTCTTCCTATAAAATCTGTGTATTTATTTTGAAAATTTCAGGAGGCACATGGCCAGATGGAGCCCGCCCGATTCCCCAGAGGTAGAGAACGGAAACCCCCTGTTGCAGGCAGACGAGTCCCCGCAAGAGGGCTGCGTGGAACCCGCCCATGTGGATACCCTCATGTCCTTTGCAGATGAGCTATCGCAACGCTCTGCCGGCCATTCGTATTACAAACTATCTGGATTGCTGCGTTCCTACGGCATGATTCGTCACATTGTCAGCTATATGCTGAAGATGATCTCCGGGGATAGGACGAAATTTGTGCTATATTCCGGACACGATTGCACCATGCAGTACCTGACAGCAGCCTTGGGCATCATCAGTCCCAGCCAGGGCCAGACTATAGCGTATGCCTCCAGATTGGCATTCGAAGTGTATCGGAGCGAGGCGCACACGGATTACTATTTCCGGGTGGTGTACAACGGCAGAGATGTGACCCAGCAGATCGATTTCTGCGAGGGCGGCAAGAGCCTGAGGGTCACCAGGGACTCCAGGGGGAATAAGGCCGATCTGTGTCCCATTGAGAACATCATACGCTTCCTGCACGAGGATTACTTTAGTCCGCTGAATGCCACCAATTTTAAAGAAGCCTGCGGAGCTGTTAATCCCCCGAAAGCCGGCGAGTTCTAGTGCAGCAAAGAGAACCCCGTTTTATAAAACTGTGATAAGTAGTTAAGATGCCACCAGCGAAGAAAAAGGAGAAGTAGAATCCAAGTTATCCTTCACACGACCGCTCTTTAGCGATGTTATCTCTGTTACTTAAGTCACAACTTTAACTTTAGTTATTCAACTTGTTGATCCACAAATCGCAATCGATACATATCAATGGAGCACTTGTTAGATTTTTAGGAAACAAAACATCTCTTAGAACGTAAGAACGTAACGTAAACAAATCGTAAACATATCAACCAACTTTTAAACGAATTAAGGAGAAGAAATCCTTCCTCGAATTTTAGAATTAAACATATCCGATTTTAAGGGTATTGCATATTTTTACGCATTCCAAATAATGCATTCCTCCGTGGAAATCAGAAGAAACCTATATTAAATACAAGCTTTAAGATGATTAATGTGATTAATGTGTGCAGGACAGGCAGGACAATTTTCTGCTAGCTAAACTAAACTTCCTTAGAGGCATTACTCATCTTAAAGCTTTGGTAATATGTATTTAGTTTTTAAGAAAAAGTCTTAAAAGAAATGTAAACATATCAAGAAGTTACACATTCGCTTTACAAACTAAAAATTAAATTCCCTAAGCCTTAAATCTTGAGGTGTTATACAATTTATTGGTGTATTAGAATAAGGATTCGACTAGAATGTAATATAGTTTTGAAATATAATAAAAAATATGAATATTTATAATAATTGTATGCGCGGGTGGGATCTTTTACTTATTTATAACTTTTAATTAAATTTCTTTTTCTAAGATTCAGCACTTAAAGCTTCCTGAGGCCCATCTCCAAATGATCCAGTTCGTTCAAGCTCTACAACACTTCTTTACCAATCTTTATCCAAGTCGGAAAATCACAGCTGATAAGCGCTTTATCTGCTTAAAAATCACTAATTTGTCTTCAGTTAGTCTAGCCCCGTTGAGCATTCAGCTCGGTTGTGTTTTGTGTTTATTGTTTTGCCGGTAAGCACGTGGTTCGATTTTACAATTATTATTATAGTAGCAATTGATTATATAGATCGTTAGTCTTGGGCGGTGGAGAGTTTGATCAAGAAGAAAAGTGAGAAACTAAAAAGGTGGCCGTAAGTTCGATTTCTCAACTTTCGAGACTCCTGCTTCCCAGTTCCTTCTCTTCCACCTTGTTCTCCACTTTGACTACCAGCTTGGATATTTTATCGCAGTGTTTAGTCATTACTTTACAGTTTTTTGCTCAGTTTTGACCCGTAATTTGGTAACGCTGCCTTAAAAACGAAAACATAATTAAAATAATAATTTTATTTCATTTAAACATTAATTTAAATTTAAATTCTTTTAATTTTTATTCCTCCCACCGGTATGATTGGGTATGAGTCTGTTGTTGTCGAGAATGTTGGTGTTCGGTATGTTGATGTTGGGTGTGATGGTGAATCGCTAAAGTCTATGATTGTATATCCTGGATGTGGTGGGCGTTGTTCAGTTTCAGTTCGACTGTTGGCTTCGCAGATATAATGGTTTTGCTGGCTGCAATACCTGGTTTTCATTTTATGGCTTCCTGCACTCAGCTCAACACAATCATAATCCTTTTCATTAAGTGGCTGCCCGTGTGACCATTTAAGAAAAGGAGCTCTACATCCGGAAGTGTCTGATATCCAGTTCAAGTTTGAGTTAGCATCTCTGATGTCCACCCAATAGGAGTTGCAGTTGGTCAAGTGACACAAGATAGAGTGCCACTCTTGATAATTTTGGATGCTAACCAGGTGGGCATTCATTTTTCTGCATTCATCGCGAGCATCGAACCAGTCAAGTTTTTTATTTTGCTCAATATAGTAATATTTTCCGTCAATCTCCTGGAATTGATGGGAACTGCTCCCCTATTAAATAAATAAAAAAATATATATGGTTTTAAAAACGGCAAAAAAAAAATATTTAATTTAAAATTTTTTAAAAAGAAATAAAAAAAAATATTTAAAAAATAAAAAAAAAAAAAAAATATAATAAAAAAAAAAAAAAAAATTAAAAAAAAAAAAAAAAAAAAAATAAAATTTAATTTTAAAAAAAAAAAAAAAAAAAAAAAAAAAAAAATAAAAATTTTTATTATAAAAAAAAAAAAAAAAAAAAAAAAATTTTTTTTAATTTTTTTTTTAAAAAAAAAAAGAAAAAAAAAAAAATTTAATTTAAATTATATATTAAAAAAAAAAAAAAAAAAAAAAAAAAAAAAAAAAAAAAAAAAAAAAAAAAAAAAAAAAAAAAAAAAAAAAAAAAAAAAAAAAAAAAAAAAAAATATAAAAAAAAAAAAAAAAAAAATTAAAAAAAAAAAAAAAAAAAAAAAAAAAAAATAAAAAAAAAAAAAAAAAATTATATATGGATTGATTAAATTATGAGACAAACCAAAATAAAGTAGGTTTTTTTAACTCGGAGAGTACACCGGAAATGAATTTAAATTTTAGTCTCAATTCACATATGTTTATGAAATCAATCCGACAAGAAATCAAGCTTTAGTTTTGCTTACTTTAATATTTATATTCATCAAAAGGTATTTTACAATTTATCTAGAATGTTAGCCACGGACGGTGACATTTGTTTTTCTTGTAGCTAATAATGAAAATGTTCTCTACTCTCTTCATGTATACAGTTTTATTACTTTTTAATTTTCGAATTCACAAGTTACAACTTACCACTCGGCAAAAAATTCCAGCAACTAAGAGCACTTCAAGATAACGCATCTTGTCAAAATTTGCAATTGAATTAAAAATATAGACTGACGATTCTTCCCAGCTAGCCTGCGTTTTTATAGGCTGAAGCAGCAACAACAATATAATTATATTAATATTAATATTATTATTAATAATATTGTTTCTTTTTATACCCTTGCAGGGTATTTTATTTTTATTCAGAGGTTTGCATCGCAGTGAATGAGACATTTCAATATATTTGTATTTAAATTTATATTTGAGACATGACCATTTCGTATTATTCTAGAATGTTGGTTTTAAATTTTATCAAAATCGGATGACTATATCATATAGCTGCCATACGATCATTAAATGTAGAAAAAATACAAAACTGTGAATCTAAAATCGTAACTGTAAAACTGTAAATGTAGTTTAATAGGTAAACGTTAAATCCGAATTGGGTCAATTCATAATGATCCAATTGTAAGCTGCAAGGGTATACAAACTTCGGCTAGCGGAAGTTAGCTTTCTTTCGTTAATTCTGAGAACAACGTTTCTAAGAATATTCTAAGAGAGTCATAACAATGAAAGGTTAATGTTTAGGTTAACGTTCGACAATTTTGTGATTGGACATCTTATTGTATTTTTATACCTTTGCAGGGTATTATAATTTTATATAAATCTAAACGGGGCGGATCGGACGACTATATCATATAGCTGCCATAGAAACGATCAGAAAATTGTAAGAAAAAATTATAATATAGGCAAGTTTCAACATATTTTAATTTATTTTGATATTTGGCCATTTTTTATTAGTCTTATATTTCGGTTTTTATTTTATGAAAATCGGACAACATTATTCAAACATATTTCCAAAATATTTCAGAATCAGCAGTGTTGTTTCACAAATGATTTAAGCCGTTCACCGTTCAATTTATTTATTGATTTTTCATATCTATAATTTCGTATCCTGACGATGGGTGGTGTACGGTTGAAGCTGCTGCTACAGGGCTTTGTACACGTGCAGGTTGACTGTTGGCTTCGCAAATATAATGGTTTTCCTGGCTGCAATTCTTGGTTTTCATTTTATGGCTTCTGAACCACAGCTTAACACAATCATAATCATCTCCATGATATGGCTCCAGGAAGGACCACTTTAGAAATGGAGCCTTCCTTCCAGAAGTGTCTGATATGAAGTGAAAGTTTGATTCAACATATCTGATGTCCACCCAATAGGATTTGAAGATGATCAAGTAATTAGTGATAGATTCCCACTCTTTATAATTTTGGATGCTAACCAGGTGGGCATCCATGTTTCTACATTCTTCGCGAGCATCGAACCAGTCAAGTTTTTTAAAGTCCTCAATATAGTAATATTTCCCTCCAATCTCCTGAAAATGATGGGAACTGCTCGTCTATTGAATAAATAAATAAAAAATATGGATTGAGTAAATTATGAGACAGACCAAAATAAAGTAGGGCTTTCTTAACAAGAAACAGAAATTATCAGGTCTGGATTCTGGGTCACTTAGGGTCGTATAGATTTGTCTGAATATTATAATGTTTTTGTGTGTATATTTGAGTCTCAATTCACATATGTTTATGGAAACAGGAATTTAAGCCACGTACAGGTTACACTAGTAGCTAATAATTAAAAAGTTCTTTACTCTTTTTATGTTTATGTACAATTTTATTACTTTTAATTTTCGAGTTCACAAGTTTACTCACCACTCGGCAAAAAAATCCAACAACTAAGAGCACTTCAAGATAAAGCATCTTGTCGACATTTGCAATCGAATAAATAATATAGACTGGCGATTCTGCCCCGCTAGCCAGCGTTTTTATAGGCTGTAGCAGCAACAACAAAATAATTATATTTATTAATAATATTGTTTCTTTTTATACCCCTGCAGGGTATTCAATTTTAGTCAGAAGTTTACAACACAGTAAAGGAACCACAGTTCCAATCCTATGAAGTATATTTCTTAATCAGCATCAACGTCCGCGTTGATCTAGCAGTTTTGAAGCTATCTGATTTAAACTTTGCTGATAGCCTACGATATATTACATAACTACAAATTTATATTATATTAAATTACTACTATATTTGTTTTTTGTTCTCTACATACATATGTATTTGCATATATTATACTTTGAGATTTTGCCTTTGTTTATTAGTCTAGAATTTTGGTTTTAATTTTGTACAAATCTGACGACTATTTGTTATAGCTTATCCCAACGTATTTCCACGATATTTTAAAATCAGCCGCATTTAGTTTCCGTAGTTTTTGTGTCATCCTGCTTAATTTGGCATGTCTAGATTTCAGTTGACGGAATATTAATTTCTCATTCGGACAGCTTCCTTCATTTTTTTTTTGGCAATTCTTAAACATTCAAATTTTGAATACCTACTTCAAGGGTATTTAATCTTTGGCCGAAGTTAGATTCTTGTTGTTCCGATAGTAGTTTTGTTTTAATAATATTTTAAACCGCTCACCGTTATACTAAATTAATGATATTTCATATCTATAATTTCGTATCCTGTCGAAGGGTAGTGTACGTTTGGAGTTGATGTTGGAGGTGAAGTTGGAGGCGATGTTGGAATTGGAGGGCGTGTTACAGGTGCAGGTCGACTGTAGGCTTCGCAAATATAATGGTTTTCCTGGCTGCAATACTTGGTTTTCATTTTATGGCTTCCTGCCCTCAGCTTAACACAATCATAATCCCCTTTAAGACGTGGCTGCCCTTGGGACCATTTAAGAAAACGAGCTCTCCATCCGGAAGTGTCTGATATCCAGACAAAGTTTGAGTTAGCATCTCTGATGTCCACCCAATAGGATTTGCATTTGGTCAAGTTATAAGAGATTGAGTACCACTCTTGATAATTTTGGATGCTAACCAGGTGGGCATTCATTTTAACGCATTCATCGCTAGCATCGTACCAGTCAAGTTTATCATAGTGCTCAATATAGTAATATTTTCCTCCAATCTCCTGAAAATGATGGGAACTGCTCGCCTATTGAATAAATAAAAAAAATAAAAATGGATTGAGTAAATTATGATAGATAACAAAACAAAGTAGGAGGAGAGTTCACCAGAAATTATCATGTCTGAATTCTGATGTTGTATAGATAGGTGTTTAGAGTGTTTGTGGGTACAAATTCTAATCTCAATTCACATATGTTTATGAAATCAATCCGACAAGAAATCAAGCTTTAATTAGGCTTACTTTAATATTTATATTCATCAAAAAGGTATTTTACAAGCCACGGACAGGTGACATTTGTAGCTAATAATGAAAATGTTCTCTACTCTCTCCATGTATACAGTTTTATTACTTTTAATTTTCGAGTTCACAAGTTTACTTACCACTCGGCAAAAAATTCCAGCAACTAAGAGCACTGCAAGATAAAGCATCTTGTCAAAATTTGCAATTGAATTAAAAATATAGACTGACGATTCTTCCCAGCTAGCCTGCGTTTTTATAGCAACAGCAGCAACAAAAAATAATCATATTTATTAAAAATATTTTTTTTTTTAAATTCTTAGAACTTCAAGATTAGATTCGCAGAAATGTAAGGTTAATGTTAAAGTTAGGCAATTAATAAATTTAAATTTAAATTTAAATGGTGTCGAGCGATCACGCGGGCATCATGACCACAGAAACAGAATCAGCCAGCAGAATCAGTATTGCAGATATGATCAAAAGTGCTGCTGCTACACTTAGAGAAGAGGGAAATCTAATGTATTAAATTATTTAACCAAATTCATATCAAAAAGACTCAGAAAATAATTTCAAATATACCAATTAGGAAATTGCGATTTTAGTTTGATCAAAATCGGACTACTACATCATATTTGTATTCGGTGTGCCGAATTTAGCTTCCTTTCTTGTTATTCTTAATGCTACTCAGTGGACGAGTTTTAAGTCTCCTATTCATATGGCATAGATCCAGTACATATATTTCACTGCCAATAAATAACCGAACACGTGTCGATAAAAGTTAAGGTCTTGAAATGGCGTTGATAAGACCCTTTACAGTTTATATTATTGCACAAGATAAGAATTTCAGATAACTAACTAACATAAATCTACGGGTTATATTACCAAAATTAAGGCAAATCCCAGTTCTATCATAAAGTATGAACATACAGACATGTGATACGAAAAAGAACTTGTTCTATGGCAGGTTCCAGGGGTAGAACCCGCAGTTTTGCCGTGGAAACCGTTATGCTCGATTCTACTTCGAATCTAATCGCCAAAAAGTATATACATTTGTAACTACAACTAACAAAAAAGAAAAACTAAACCCAAAAAACCTTCAAAAACCATACAAAAACCATTGTTGCTTCTAAATTAAAAACTTATTATATTAAAAAATATAAGAAAACTGGGCGGATTCGATGCCATGCACCTTAGATTGCCAGTCCGATGCCTTAACCACTAGGCCAAACGGCAAGCAGGCGATCGGGCGACCAGATTCGAAGTAGAATCGAGCATTGCGAATCTACCGATTCACCAATTCTACCGATTCACCGCTTCTACCGCTGGAACCTGCCATAAATCACTTTTTATTTTGCATGAAATGTCCCCTTTGTATATTCATACTCTTTGGTCTTGCCATTTTCCTCTTCCCCCTATTTTCCCTCTCTATATAGTATTTTACTCTTTGGTTTTATAATCAACTAATAGGTTTCAACCACATTAGCCCAGAAGACTTCGCTGGGAATGGACAACTATAGGTTTGGCATTGTCGACTATGTCGTGTTCCTTGGCACGACCATATTATCCATTGGCATAGGAGTGTATTACGGTTGGATAAAGTAAGTAGATTCAATTAATGCTAAAGGTATCTCAGATGAAAGAACGATAAAATGTATAATACAGAAAAAGCAAAAGGAGTCCGGAAACATGCCACCCACCTGCCGTTCCAGTGCAAGAAACAAAGCAGGATTTGGGATCGGAAAAGCTGAACGAGTATCTGATGGGATCCCGAAATCTGAAAGTGCTTCCCGTAGCTATGAGTCTTATAGCCAGGTGAGACATAATTATAGTAATTAATTAATTAACTTGCTTAACTACTTTTATTTTCTTTTCAATTTCCAGCTACATTTCGGGCGTTTCGATTCTTGGCACCCCTTCAGAAATCTATAATTATGGCACACAATATTGTCTTATTATCGTACCAATTCTTGTCCATGGACTGATTGTCTCATATATTTACTTACCAGTGTTTTCCACTCTTCAGGTTCGCTCATCATTCGAGGTGGGTAGTAAAATCTTTAATTTTTTCTCTTATTTATTATACGTAATATCTTAAATAGTATCTGGAAATGCGTTTTCATTCGAGTATACGAAGCATAGCCTCTATTATTTTCGTGTTGGATGTGGTAAGTTAAGTTTATATATCTAAATAATACTTTTAGTTCTTATTAAGTCTTTTTTTAGATTTTGTATTTACCTTTTCTGATCTATATACCGGCTCTGGCTCTTAATCAGGGTAAGATTTTGTTTAAAGTATTAAAATATCCGAAAAACTGGTCTGATTTAAAATTTTTAAACGCAGTATCTGGCCTTAATATGCAGCTAATAGAAGTAGTGATTATTGTGGTATGCGTTATATACACTGTATTGGTAAGAGATTTTAATTTATTCATTATGTAATTATTATTCAAAATATTTAATAATATTTTTTAATTATCTTTTCTTAGGGCGGCCTGAAGGCTGTGGTCCACACAGATGTCTGGCAGGTGCTGATCATGCTTATCTCCGTCTTGGTAGTGGCTATTCTAGCCACTTGCTACATCGAGGACTTGGCGGAGTTCTGGCAAGGATTAGAAAAGGGAGGACGTCTTATAATTGCCAACATCAATCCCTCAATGTACGACCGTCAAACAGTTTGGAGCGTTCTCATCGGCGGCCTATTTTATTGGACTTCGGTTAACGCGATAGCCCCCACGATGGTCCATCGGTACATGTCCCTGCCTTCGCTCAATAAGGCCAGAGCAGCTATCGGCATTTTTAGCGTTGTATCGGCCCTATTTATCTTTATGCTTTGCTTCCTGGGAGTGCTGATCTTCCACAATTACCAGGACTGCGACCCACTGAGTGCTGGAATGATTCTGGTGGGTACATAGAATACATATATATAACTTAAGATATTTAATATTATTTGTTTCATTATCTTATCCGGCCAGAATGATGATCAACTGGTGCCCCTCTTCGTGGTCAAGATCGCGGGTCACATCTATGGCATGCCCGGCCTCTTCATAGCCGGTATATTTGGAGCTGGCCTGAGTTCCCTTTCGGTGTACTTCAACACCACTTCGCTGGTAATCCTCCAGGATCTAGTCCGTGGGTGCTTTAAAATGCAGCCCAGCGAAAGAGCCTCCAGTATTTTGGTTAAATCCAGCATCGCTGTCCTTGGTGTCCTTTCATTTGCTCTTGTCTTCCTCCTCGAGCAATTAAGCGGCATCTTGAGCATCTGTGTCTCAGTGGCATCCATTGCAGCTGGATCTGTCTTTGGGATTTTTACCCTGGGAATGCTGGTTCCCTGGGCAAATACCATAGGGACAGCAGTGGGTACAATAGCCGGGTTCCTTCTTTCGGGATGGATAACTTTCGGAACGCAGATCACAGCCGCAGCGGGACAACTGAATTCCCACAAACTTCCCGTATCGGTGGAAGGCTGTACGGGCAATGTGACGCTTCCTGCGAGTACTTGGAAGGACGAGGATCTGGTGTTTCCTCTCTACCGGTTATCCTACCACTGGGTGACCCCCATAGGAGTGCTGACGGCCGTCGTGGTCGGCTCTCTGGTTTCCCTGGTGACCAAACCCATAGATTTGAAGACTGTTAATCCAGATTTAATATCACCAGTTATTCATAGGTAAAAAGCTCATTTTAGATTATATATTATAATAATTAAAACCATCCCATTTCAGGTTCCTTCCAAAGGACTGCTTCAAGCGTGTTAATCTTGATGCTGAGCGGCGGTCTGACCTCGATATTAGCATATGAAATATTTGTTTTCTTCGTACTTTTTATTTGTTCTTTGTTATTATTAATAAAATTGTAGGATACTTTTCAAAGTATTAAAGGGAAAAAGAATGTAAATAAAACTTGTTTGCCAAATTTGCTTTATTTATTGCTTAAAAAAATAGTTTATTATTTGTAGTTACTGTTAATATTATATTATTGTATTCGAAACAATTAAAGCTGAGCTACGATGCACTCTCCTCGGCCTCCAAGCTCCAAGTGAGCTGTAAGCTCCAAAGAGAGAACCAGCGCCATTGCATTTGCAAAATGTGTTGCTGTCTCTGCTGCAGCGCTGCTTTGGCATGCTTGTGAGTGCCCGCTCTCGCACACAAACAACAAAAACGCATCATCAAAAGAATGATAAAGCAAACGAGAGCAAAGACCCCCAACAAAAGCCAAACAACAACAAATAAAAAAAAATAGCGGGGAGTGGTGTGGAGTCATTACTGCCTGTGGAAAAGAGGGGTACAGCAGTAAATGGGGAGCCCAAGCGCGCAAGTATAGCTCACACACTCGCACACACACAGAAACACAGGAAAAGGGGGGCGAGAGAGCGCGAGTGGAGTGTGGGGGGGCATCGCGCAATGAGCGCGTGTACCGTACTGAGCACACAGAGTAATGTAAAATCGACGCTCTCCACAATACTGGGAGCCTGTTGGCATTCAGTACATTTTGTTACTTTTGTGCACGCAGCTCACATTTTGGAGGAACACTCGGGGAAAAGGAAAAAAAGCCCGAAGCGGAACTCGCAAAGGGGAATATTCAACTTATTGCTCAGACAGGAGAAGTTGGAGTTGTAATGGGCACTCTTCTCGCACTCTCTCCTTCTTTGGTCTTGTGAGCAGCCCCCCATTGAAATCCTTTGAAAAAAAATCAGCGTACATATGTGTCGTAATGGAACCCTAGGGCAATCTTCGCTCGCATGGTGCATGGTTGTGTTACATTGGGAAAAGGAGCCCAGATTTCGCAGCCGCGCGATGCACTTGCAAAAGCCCCACCGTGTGAGAGAGAGAAAGAGAGAGAGGAGAGTAAGCGAGAGCAGCAAAAGTGGGCGGAGCAGGAGCGCCCACCGATTTTTTGCAGTCGCCGAGTCTCCTCGCAAATCTCGATACAATGTTAATGTGCACCAATACCAGTGCTGCCGTCGTATCAGCGGGCAGAGTGCACAGATGAGTGACGAATGCTGCTGCGTTTGCTGCACGCCGCTGAGTGCGCCTTCGTCTTCTGGGCTGTTTTCGTGTTTTGGCGTGTGGGGGCACAGTTTTGCAGCTTGCAATCCGATGCACTTGCTCTTGCACTGCCCCCCATTCCGTACCTCCTTCCCTCTCTTCAATTTCAGCTGGTCACTTTTTTTAATGTGAGAGAACCTACATATATCTGTCTTTTTCTCGCTCGGCGCTGCATTCACACATGTGCCATGCACTTGCACAGTGGAATTGACTCGTTAAAAATATATACAAATAAAATTATAATAAATAAAAATAGGCAAATATTAAAATCATTGTTGATTAAAAAATTGCATTCAGAAATTGGACTGACGAAAGTGGTATTTTGTGGTCTCCAAATGAAAAATAAGTGTCCAGCTGAAAGTGCATCTTAGTTTATTGCAAACCAACTGTCTTAGTTCCACTGTGACTAAACTGCATTGCTCTTTTGGTCTTCAGTCCAAAAGTCTTTGTCTCGCTTGCTCGCTTTGAAAAAAGGCAACTTTAAGAGGAGGTTCCTTCTCGCTCACTCGCTCTCTTTTTTTGCCCCTCTTTCGCCCCCCGTCTCGCTCAGACTATCGGTTGGGCTGTGCATTTTTATTTCGTTACACAATTCCGAAGCCGAGAAATCGCTGGCTGCATTGGTGCTGCGCCTCTGTTACAAAATATTGACGAAGAAAAATCATACAACGTTTTTTTTTCAAACCGCTTTTTTTCAACCATTTTTCATCGGTGCAACGCCAGCAAAATGTGATTTTTAGTCCAAGTTTTGAAGAGTGCGGGGTGCTTCTATTTCAAGGGGTAGCCGGGACTTCTATGCGGTTGCTTGTCAGCCCGATGGGGTTTTCCATTTTGGGGAAAAACTGTGGACAGGATTTTTCCTAGGCGCCCAATAGATGCAACCAGTTGGAGTTGCACAGGTGTGTTGCAAGTGCAGCAGTGCTGCTCGGTGTCGGTGGTTCGGGCGGCTGCCGCTAGGAGAGATCGTCTAACAGAAAAGCAAAAACCGAAAGCCGAAAGAGTTTTCCCAGCAACTGCATTCGGAACTAGGCTCGCCCCGACTAGGCTTCGTTTCTGTTTCGGTGCCACTATAGCTCTTCGTCGGGTGGCGGAGCACAGATGGCCGAGCATCGGCAGATGCACTTTTCGCTGCACTCGATGCACTTTTCAAATGTGCGAGTACGAGTGCACCGAGAGGGGGGACACACATTACAGTTTTCCAAGCTATCAAGGCAGAAGGGGCGGCGGCTATAGGAGCCCTAGCAATACACCTGCCCCCAAGCCCCCCACCAACCAACCACCACCTCATTCTAGCCCAGCTCTGGCTTTTTGCTCTCAGAGAGGGAGAATGCAGTCGTGGAATAGGCGTGTGTGAGCGAGATAAGTGCACCGACGTGCACATAGAAGAAATTGCGATGACGTTGGCGTAATTGCAGCACAAAGCCAAAGAATAAAGGAGGAAGGGGAATAAAGGAAGGCAGAAAAAGCATGACACCGTGAAGAAACACAGAATATTTGTAGATAGACTAAGTCTACAACTTCTGAGTTGTGTTTTTTAAAATAACTTTGAGTTATTTTAAGATTCTAATATTTTATATATTTTTTATTTTTATTTATATTCTAATTTTAAAATATATGGATAATTTGTATTCGCCTTTTAAAATTAAATATACATAATTGTATTGCAAGTGCCAATAAATCATAAAACATCTGCAGGGAAAATAAAATAAAATAATAATTAATAGCCTCACTTGGGTCTATTTTACAAAAATAAAAAAAATCTATTTTAATTTATTAATTACAAATTAATTTGATATCTCTTTTAACCTTTAGCCTAGGTCAAAACTCAATTAATATTAAAGCAGAGTCATACGGCTGTCGATAAGATTCTATATTCCATTCTGTCTTCGTCTTATTTTTTTTTTTAGGAGCAAAGAAAGGGGGAAAGAACGAAAGAAGAGCGGGAACGATATTACGGTGCAATGCACTGGCCGCGGGTACAATGGCCCCACTCTCGCACACAAACAACCAAACAAGCTGTACGACTTTCCCCTCTACTGCCTACTGCCGTCTCGTGCGACGTTCGCCGTTCGCCGTTCGCCGTTACGTGTTACGTATGCGACTTTAGGATTCTGATCGCCTGTTCCATTAACATGGCATGACGCAAACTCCACCGAGAACGTACATTTCTCGGACCCACAAAGAGCCTCCAACATATTCGAGTGGATCCCAAAAGGCAGGGAGAGATGAGCACATGGCAGGGGCTCTCCGCTTTCCGGGGGCAACTCCTTAACAGCAACGCGCATAGAAAATCATTAGAAGTTACCCAAGAGCTACCAAGTTGTCATAGAAATAGCAAAAGAGTGGACGCAACTCTGAAGCCGAGCTGGGAGCCCGAGCCCTCCCCACAATGGGGTTCCGAGTGGAGGAGCATGGGAATGGGTTTCAGGTTCTGGCTTCGATTCGGGATTGGTTTCTTCTGAGCGCGGTGGATTGGGTTGGGTTGGGTTCCGTTGCTCCTCTACACGCTAACATCGATTGAGGGGGCCGGCCGTGTTTGTTGGGGGCTGTAAAATTAACATAACGAAAAAGGGAACACTTGTCGTCGTCCCCCTCCCCTCCTCCAACATTTACAATTTTTCCCCATTATAATTTCACATTTTTATAGCGCAATTTCTTGGAGCCTGTTCGATTATATTTTAAGCACACAAACGTCGCTCTGGCCACAGAAATGGCCCAAGGTCCCGGGCAGGGGACTTCTAGCCACTTTTTCGGTTCGGCGGGGCACGCCTTCTAAAATTATAATTTATTATTATTATATTTCGTTTGCTTAATTGCACCAGGAAAACAGAAGTAATCGCGCACCACAGAACAGAGCGAAAGCCGCCGAATCTACACAGACGTGCATTCAAGCCACAGCGACGGAAACAGGCCACCATCCGCGTTCAGACCATGGCCAGAAAGCCACTTCCCATTACCACTTCGATCGCGCGCACAAGAAGAAATAATCTGTTTTATAGATTTCTTATTTAACTTTATTCTGTGTTTTTATTGGTTTTCATTACACGAACATTATTTTATTTTTTTAAGCAAATTTCTATAAACTTAAAATCAATATGTCATTGGGGTTTAATCGGACTTAGAAAAGTAGAATTATAATAATTGAATACAATAAATAGTTATTAAATATTTTCAACTAAATTCTGAAAACCCAAAAATAAAATTAAAATTATATAAATTAATACTTTACCTTAAAAATTGTAAAGAAATGAATCGCTTTAAAACAATTAGGCTGGAATCGGTAGCTAAAATATTTTATTGCATACTTCTAGGCATATTTCCAAGAGATTTAAAAATCTTGGAATTTACTTTTTTCATTTATAGGATTTCTTTTAACTCATTGATTAACCTACAAATTAAAATATATATCTTACAGTGTATTTCCCCCTGCTACCCTGCGGCACCATTGGGATGTTCTCTGTTTTCTGATTTCTGCGCTTCGCTTCGCTGTCTCTTGTTGGGCAAAAAATCGAAAAAGATGGCTACTAGCAGGGCGGGCTAACAGAAACCATAGCAGAGCGGAGCAGAGGCGTACATGGGAGCATTTCTCAACCTCCTCCCAAGCTGGGGAAGATGGGGAAGATGATGCGGTGGAGCACACACAAACTCTCACTCGCAAAAATAGGGATTAGATAGAGACAGCGGTATGCATGCTGTTGAGGGGCTCCGCCACTACACCGTACTATAGCCCCCACTCGGCCGAGACCTTCTCAAGGTCCAATCGTTCCCCAATCGGCGGGGGCCTCCACGGGTTTTAGTCGCAGCGCACACACGCCGACATGGGGAAGTCTTGACTATCGTAGCAGGCGACCAGAAGTCCGCGGACAGGTGCACACACACAGTGGGGAGGGTGGAAAAATCCGATTATCGCGCATTCCAATTGTTCACTCGCCGCGGTTTGTTTGGGTTTGTTTCGTCGCGTATCAGTCAAATGAGCGCCGCTGCCTCTGCCCTCTGCCGCTGCCTCGCTCGTTCCGCTATTCCGTTCGCTCGGTTACGTCACGCCAACACCCAGTCCGGTGGTGATTTTGTAAGGGGAACTCAGGGGAACCAGTACGGGTATCTTAAATGTTTTAAATTTTGGGGTACGGTAGCCATCTTCATTAAAAATCAAATAAATCAAACATCAAACAAAAATATATCAAACAAACAAATTTTAGTATATCTTTGTATGTATCTATCTATATTTATAAATTTTTAAGCGTTTCATATCAATATTCATATATAATATATATACTTTTTAAAATACTTAAAAAATTATGAAAATACATAATTCCTTATTTAAAAAAATGTTCTAGAATTTAGTCAATCCCAAAAACACTTCAATTCTTTATTTAAAATGGTTTTGCAACGTATTTAAAATAGTTTACAAAACTTTCCTACAAAATGTAACATTGATTAAAAACTATGTAGGAATGTATAATTTATAATTATATATTTATAATTAATTTTAAACAGCAGATTCACTGCAAATAATTATAAAAATATCTTATATTTCATAGTTCTACTTGCTTAAAAACTTAAGAAAACGGTTTTCATGCTCCTAGAATTACGACTTGAAAAGGACGACAGGTTGCCATAGGAATCCCTACAATTTTTGTGCTTATTTTAATTTTTTTTATTGAATTTGAAACCCCTAACGATTTTAATCAATAGCCTCAAAATGTAATATTTCAGACCCCAAAATTTCCCCACCCCAAACGCCACTGTGTTTCTTCCGTTATTTTTTTTTTATGTCTTCAATAAAAAATTGCATGCGAGCAGGCACCCCCAATATTATCAAATCGATATTCTCAAGTTCAGTGGTAAAGTTGAAACAATCCACCTGGCCAACAGGTGATACAGAACGACATTTCGACTCGAAAAACCCATCTAGTACCCTTCGAATATCGAAAATCTCAGGTGCTTGCTGTGCTTTGGGGCCGATTGCCAAAAGGATACTTTCATTTTATGCCCGGCGAGAGAGTGCAAACAATTTTTAGTGAAATTTTCGAATAGGCGAACAGCAAATTCGTAGGGCTCGCTTTTTGCCAGAGGTTTGCTTTATTTATTTATTTTTTTTTTTGGTTCCGATTCCCCGATTCTGCCGACGACGACGACGCCGACGACACTTGATGATGATGATACTACACACACCCATATTTGGTTTGTTGTGTGTGTTTGTGGTGTGTTACGTTCACGGTGCGAGAACGGAACAAAAAGTTCTAAATAATGACGGGAGCAGCGCCAGCAACAACACCGACAGCCACTTAGAATGATAAAACAAACACTGGAGCAACGGAACCAACAACAAAAGCTGCAGAGAGGAGCACACACTCACGCACACCCCTGCGAAAAGTGGGTGGTGTTGGGGGATAAGTATGGAGGAGGGTCAGGGCTGGTTGGCTCGCTCGCACTCGCACGGCAATGACTTTGAAACACATTTGGCAGGCGGCAGTGGCGGTGGCGGCGGCAGGGGAAGAGGCATACTCGATCACAACACGAACAGCAAACAAGCAGATGAGATAACCAACATCCACCAGCCAGCAACAACAAAAATCGTGAATATTATTTTTGACCAGAGAACGTTTGGAACGTGCGCTCATCAGTGTTGTAAATTCTCAATTTTGAAAAAGGGAAGGAGAACGACTATGCGATACCCTGTATCGACAGCTCTGATAAGAAATATGTACATATGTTGCATACGTAGACTTTTTTCCGATCAAACTATGCCAGCTTAAACTATTTAAATCTAATTAAATATAGGGAATAATAAAAAATAAGTAAGTTCTACAAGAGTATTTATTATTTGGCGAATCCAAATTTCGTCAAGTTCAGTTATGAAACATTTACTTTCCAATATTTTTCAGAGTTGCCATCTCAGCTTTTGTCAAATTACAATGGCAATATTTTATCTTGTCTTAATTTGGTGTTATTATACCCCTGCTGACTTTTTTGTGAAAAAATATACATATTTCTTACAATAAATTTATTTCTTAATTGTTCCGAAAAATAATTGAATATTTCTCTGCCAATCAATAATAAATAATCTAAAGCTTTTTTAATTGGCTAAAAAAAAGCTATCTTCAAAACGACATCTCCGTTTCTCGTCGATGTGCTCCCTGAATAATTAGCATTTCTGGCTATCACCCTCCCTTTCTGACGCACAAGCAACACACGGGCCAGCAACCGCATAACAACCCAATTCACCACGCCAAGGCGGGAGCAAAGGTAAATGAACTGGCCCGTGGGCGCTCTCTGTCCCTCTCTCCCACCCACTCGTGCGTGCGCGGCGTGTTTGTGTGTATGTGTGAGTAAGCTTATTTCAATGCCAAGGTGATGGCCTCGACACGCTGTCTCTCTCCCGCGCTGTGGTGCTCATCTGTTTGTCTCGCTCACCCGGCCACCTCCTTCAGTTTTCTGCTCTACTGTTACCGTTAAAACTTAAACTTAAAACAGTTCAAACATTTTTTACAACGAAAAAATCGCAACCGGAGGAGCAGCGGCAGCGAACCTCTACGTACTCGTATTCACAATCACCACTCGGCAAACTCACTCGAGTCGCGTTTGAATTCGCAGCATGCCATGCCCCCACCGAACCACGAGATGTGGGCGCTGGCATAGGACAAGTACGAGATTACGAGTGAGTGAGTGAATCTGAATAGTGTGAATGCCTTATATTCGTAGCGGTTTTGTGAATTTTGTAACAGGCTCTCATGTGTTGGGGACCAATGAGCGAGCAGCCCCTCAGGCACGAAAGAGATGAATATATGCCGCAATGTTTGCTCAGTGCCGCGGCTCTCTGCTCAATTCGCTGCAAGCCTGTTAACTGTTTTAGTTAAAGAGCAATCCATTTTGTTTTGCCACAAGGAAAAGGAGTAGCGCCTATGTTCTGTCCCCATCGCAAGCGCACACACTATAGTCATCTCAGTTTGCACGCAACGAAAGCTAAGGCGAAAGAAATGTGGGAAAGAGTGCGAGTGAATAAAGGCCAAATGCAGATGAAGTTCTTTTGTTTTCTTTTGCATTGGAGAAAGTAGTGAAATAGATTCATTTAATCATAGTACTCTAGGTTTCTTTATTGACAAAAATTAAAGCTCCGTTTTCTGCACAATAATTAATCATTATTTATGTCGCACCTTAAGCTTAAAGCGCATTTGCGCAAAAGCTGAACAACGACAGTTTTTAGCTAAATATCTTCAAATTGCAATTGGCAAAACGCAGCTTATTGTCAAAGCTCAACATGGAGTACTTAATTTCTGATTGCTAATCAGAATTCATTCTAATTGGGTGTTTATTTGTATAGTTTCCTTATTCCTATGACTTTTGAGCTTCTCCATTGGAAGCTGAGAAAGTTTCGTTTCCGAAATGAAGCTCGCTTCAATTTATTCTCAGCTGGAAGACTGAGGCTCCGTTTGTTTAGGTCGATGGGTGGAGGGGGAGGGGGGTTACCCTACCCTTTCTCGTCTTTTTGGCTTTCTGATAAAACTTTGAATCCGCAAAGCACGGAAAAAGCATTAACAAGGCTTTTTAAATGTGTGCGTGAGTGAAAAGGTGCTTTTGATTTAATAAAGTTTATAAATGCCTAATCCGTCAGATAAGAATATTGGTCAAGATTCGAAAATAAAACTCTACATTGAGGTAATATCTTAATAAATCAAAATGTATTGGTTACAAATAGCTGAACTTTTACTACTGATCAGAAGTGATCTCTGTCCTTGTTTAACTTCCAAATACATTTCTATTTTGAAATATTCCAGTTGTGTGTATTATTTGTAAGATGGTTTATAGTAGAAAACTGTATTATCGAACTCTTAGTAATAGAAATTCCTGACAAAAATCTCTCCAAATTGTTTATTTTCTACCCTTTTTGTAGGTTGTACAGCATATGTATATTTTTAGACCATTTTATTTTATTTCAAAATCCACACCGATACAACGCTTTCTGTTAAAGTTCTTAGGCTTATTTGTGCTTGTGGTCGAACTTTTACACACACTCACTGGAAGGGAGAAACGAAAAGGTGCACAGTCTTCTGGGGGCAATGCAGCTTGCAAAACAAGTTTAGAACTTGGACTTTACCAGAGGGAGAGAGCGCATCGCCGCCCACCGGAAAGAGGGAGAAGAAGAACTATTGCTTGGAATGGTAACCTGAGAATAATCAGAGAAGGCTCCTCGCCTCGCCTCGCCAACATCCAACATCCATCGGCTGTGGCTGGCTGTGGGCTATTTCAATAATAAAAGCACTCGTCGTCGTCGGAGGTGAACTTGACAGATTTAACTTTTTTCAAGTTTCGTTTCGGAAATAACGAAAAGCGGGGCGGCGCCTCGCAACTTTGGCAAGTTAATTTCGCATGGAAGCTACTATGGCTACAGTTTTTGAAAGTTCTTGTGCTGGGCGCTGAAAATCGTCGAAGGCTTTAGCAGGGCGATATGTATTTGTTTCTGAAACAGGTCGATGATGCTATAAGCGTAAGCGTTTTATATATTTTTTGTTTTGTTTTCAGGTTTCGAGAGCTTAAACAGCTTTTTAGTTAGCTCGGCGCACATTATGTGAAAGTGTTTATTTGTGTAAAGAACTTGAAAATAATCAGAGAAAGGCAATTGACATCTTTAAATTAAATTAATGAAATCTCCAAGAAAGGATATTGGGTATCTTTAAGAACTTCTCCTTGTATCTCTTAGAAAAATAAAAGTTTGTAAGAGATTAAGAAAAATATTAAATTTAATTTCAATGACAAAATAAAGCAATTAGCAAGATCGTTACTTTTAACTTTTCTCTCTAATTAGATGTGTACATTTGTATGTTTTTCCCATTAAAAGGGACATGGTATTAAAACACTTATACCTGCACTTAATGAATTATCTTTTTTAACAAAATAAATTAAGAGAATACATTTTTATGACAATATTTAAAATTATTTCACTTTGCCTGAAATAATTCACTGCCCCAAAGAATTAATATTTGCATTCGGAGAAAATCCAATGATATACAAGACTTAATTACAAGTTAACAATCTATTTTAACAAAAACTGAATACAAAACATACGGAAATATTCTCTTTTGCCCAATTTCCGTTTGAATCAGACACCGTCTTTCCACGCGCTCTTTCGTTGTGTGTCTACAAAACCGTTATTCGAACGAATGAATATTTGTGTCCTGAAAATTGCACAACTCATTCGGTGTAGAATTATTGTAATCCCCACCAGGCGCACAGAAAGCCCTAGGCCGCTATTCACGGCCGGTGTCTTCGGAGTGCTTTTCGCCGCGAGCGCTTTCCGCTGCGAGTGCGACAAAGACGACGGCTGTGAGCAGCTTTTGCCGCCCCGAAATCGGAGTGCCGACATCCCGCTCGCACTCAGTGCTGCACTGTCGGTGAGACCGTACAATCGAGTTGTTTAAAAAAGACGCCAAATCACGAGCTTTTTCCGCTGCGCCCCTGTTCATAAATTCACAAAAAGCCAAAATAGCGCGGAACGTATTAATCGGAAAAAAAAATCGAGAGAGGAAAGAAAAGTGCTCGATTTCAGTGCATTCCGGTGGCTGCAGTTAGGGGTTTGATAATTCAATAAATTTATTGATTAATATTTATGTACAAATATTTATTCTAAGTCGTCATTTAATTGTATAACAAAGAGTTTTGATTAAAAAAAGGTGAAATAATATTTGGCAGAAATGTTGGTATTTTGGTTAGCATTTTTTAATATTTCAATGCCTTATATTGAAATATATACCTATAATATAAATGAATATTATCAAATTCTTTATCTTTGATTTATTTTATTTTTTTATACAAAGGAAAACAGACTTATAAATAAAGTAAAGTTATACAAAGTCAATACATTAGTAAGATGGACAGACTAAGATATTTTTTTTACACAAGAATTTTGAAGTATGCTTAAACTTAAGTGGTTAGGAAGCTTGTCCGCCACAATTTACAAACTTTTTTATGCACTCTTGCAATTAGCTAAAAAAGAATAGTATTTTTTTCAGCTCCAGAAGTTGTATGACATAATTGATATTTATTTATTATTATTTATATATGTACATATGCATGTACATAGTTTCATATATTTATCTTTTTTCTTATTTGTATATTTATCATATCGATCGGCGGCACAAAAGATCTAACATCTGGTCGCAGTGCAACAATATCGATCGGAGTTAATAGTTTGGAACATACAGCCTTAGGAAAATATACATAAGGTCTCAACACTTTACACACCGCTTTCTTCTGGAACTTCTAGGACTAGTTTGCGCTGTGATTGGCCATATGTGTTTTAAGATGACGCTTCAAGGGAAAAGCCATCGGGCAGAGGTCACACATGTGGGGTCGTTCTCCTGTGTGGATCGGGATGTGCTGCTCAAGATTGCTTTTTTGTGAGAAATACTTCTGACAATAGGAACACTTGTAGGGTCGATCTTCTGTGTGGGTCCGGATGTGGCGCTGCAGAGCTCCCGTTTGTGAAAAGGACTTCTGGCACTGGGAGCACTGGAAGGGTCGTTCCCCAGTGTGCGTCAATAGGTGCATTTTGAGATGATATTTCTGGGCAAATGACTTTGGGCACTGGGAACATCTGTAGGGTCGTTCTCCGGTGTGCGTTCGAATATGCACCTGGAGGTTTCCCTTTTTTGAAAAGGACTTCTGGCAAAATGAGCACTGCAAAGCTTGATGTAGTTTTTCCTCCTTTGTGGTATCAAGAATATCTTCATAGTTAGGATCAACGGTTTCTATAGGAAACTCGGAAAGCTCCAAGGTATCCTCCTCCTCTAAACTATCATTGATTGGCTCGTTCTTTATCTTAAATTGGCACTCGACTCTTTTAGATTTGCGTCTCTCTACCCGCACTTTTCTTGTTCTTTCCATTTTCTTTGTATCAAATTCATTTTGCGCCTCTGCCAGACAATCTGTACAAATGGTTTTGGGCAAGGGATCCTCTCTGCAAACCTCAATCCCAAGCCATTGACCAATGATTTCTGCCAGTGGAACTCTTCTGTTCGATTTGACCTCAAAAATGTTGACCATGCCATCCGAGGTTTCCTGGCAAATTCGACAGACATTCCTAAAATGATCAAATTATTATTCACAATGTTAAAAGGATGAGGGATTTGCTGTTACTCTTCCATAGTATTGGATTTTAAGGCCAAATCTTTATCTTAAATAATGTGAAATGCAGAGCAAATCTATTGTTTATTTTTGTTCCGGTATATCGATATTTTTTCTAAAGATGATATAATTTGTTGCCGAAATATCGAAATTCCGATATTTTTATTTGATATTTTTGGATACTTTTTTCCAACTGCAAGGGGAAATTTTTGTAGATTTTTACTACTTTATTTAATTTAATTAACTTATTTTTGTTTCGTTCACTACAAAACAGTGTGCCTGTAATGGGACAGTAAAAATATACTAGAATATACTGGCAAAGCAAAATGATAAATTTTTGTTTTAACTGACAATTTGAATTTTAGTTTAAGTGATTTAATTTATGTGTCCCTTGCCAATTTTTTGAGTTTCTACCAATATTATTAAATTTTAATTATTTTAATTCTTATATACATGAGTTTATAAAATACAGCCTTACCCCCACACCAGAGAAAACGATCTAGACATATGCGCCTGCATTTCTAGGGCGCTCATAAATATTTACGCAATTCGACAACTCTGCCAGTGCATTTCTTGTGCATTCCCTTCTGATTGCAGTCATCTGCGAATGAGTCTATTTTTAACTTTTACAAGAAATTGCAGCAAATAAATTGCACTTTGTTAATTGTCGCCTCAGCGTTTAGAGGTGAGTTGTACTTTGCGAAAAATAAAAAACTAAGGATGAGAGAGGTGCTTAAGCCTTTTAATTAACAAAATAGGAAATATATTTTTAAAATATTTCAAGCTCATTGAAATTTGTTAATATTTTCAGGAGTTACATAAGTGTTGCAAGCAAAAATGGCGCTGCCCGAGGGATTGTCTAACAAAATGAAGGTTTTCCAGGTGAGCTATATTACGCCTTGCACATTTTTTATGATTCTTTATGAGTTATGTGTCGTCTTTTTAGGCTGTCAATGAGCTGCCCGTTTTCCTGAAAGGTGGACCAGCGGATAAAATCTTATTTGGCATAACTGCGGGACTGTGCGGCGTTGGTGTCTTAAGCTTCGTCCATTTGGTCTACACAATGGGATTTGCCAAGAAGAAGGCTTAAATTAAGTGTCAAATAAAAGTTTCATTAATTAAAGAGACAGCCATAAGATACATAAAATGTAGTTTTTGTGTACGCTTCAAAAAGCCCGCCATCTCGCTATTTACATAATATTTCCTGAATTTATTAGAGCAACACTGTTATGCTCAACCTCACTTTTGGTATTTAGGTGCATCCGGAACTCTGTTCTCACTCAATCAAAGAAGAAAATAAATTTGAGTTGTCGGATATTTTTTAAAAATGTGATATCGATGATATTTTTTTTATCAAAATAAAAAATAATAATAAATTCACTTAAAAATATCAATATATTTGATATTTTTTAATATTTTATTTAGCAATTTTGGAAGAAGCTTATTGTTTACATTTGTTACACATAAATAAAGTCATAGAATGAAGATTTTTTTAAAATGTATTACAAACTGTAACTATGCATCGAACATCATGTATTACAAGAATAATTATTGACAAGAAATATTGCGAAATATCAAATAAAAATATCGCAGTTTCGATATTTAGGAAAACAAAAAAAACGTGATATAAATATATCATCTTTAGAAAAAAATATCGATATATTGATAAATAAAAACAAAGAAATTTTTGGGTGTTTTGAAAATTAGAATATAGCTGGTTTATCAGACAAAATGGAGCCCAACGATGAGGTGGTGGAACGCCAGAAGCTAGTGCCAAACGATGTTGAAACGGAAGAGGAAGCCCAAAGCCAAAGTGCACCGAAATCAGCTCAAACCCCCGCCTCGCCCGCCGTTCCCAATGTATGAAGTTCTTTCCTCCCATTTTCACGCCCCAAAAATTATTGTCTATGTTTTCTATTTATTGTGTTAGATCAAAATCAAAGGCATCTCCAGTGGGGAGACGACACGCAGTAGAAACTCCGCCTCCTGCTCCATAGAGCGCACGATATCCGAGAAGGAGAAGGACAAGGGCCAGAGCCAGGGCCAGTCGACGGCCGCCAAGGTGACATATGTGAATGAGCGACGGCCACGCCCGCAGGCTCAGGCGGGAGGTGGCGGCGCTGGCGGAGATGAGCGCTTCGAGTTCAAGACCAGGCCACGGAAATTGCTCAAAGGTGGGTAAAGCTATTAACGGACTTAATCGCCGCCGTTCCCCATTTTTGCCTTTTAGCTGAGAGTTGCTGTGGACTCGCGCGGCTTTTGGTGTCGTCGGCTGTCTGTGAATCATGGCAGTTATAGGTTCCCCAATTTTAAAACACATCTGTGACTAATAGAAACTCTGCACAAAACTCTCCTTTTTGTAATCGTTTTAGAATTTAGTTTTTTGTATTGTAAAATATTTATTTTCAAGGGTTTTAGATTTTTCTCTCAAAGACTTATATTAGTTTTTATGCAAACACTCCCAAAAATATCTTAAATTTATATATATCTCTTTTATTGATAACTCATTTAACTAATTGCTGGTTATCATGGTCATCAATGGCCTTCGCCAGCGATGACGCACTTGCCAAGTGTCCATATGCCAGGAATACATTACATTTGATTATTCACAGTCCCTATATATAAAGATATATATACACACAAGCAGCTCAGACTGAGGGCTTGGTTGTTATAATTTCAATAATTGAAATTACAAGCCTTTACAAGTATTACCACCCTCCGCCTCCCCATGCGAAAAGCGAAAAGCCAACAGCCTGCGGATGAAGCTTTTCCTTATTCTGTGGCGTTTGCCAGAACCATCGGTTCGGTTCTCATGGCGGTGTGTTATATTTTAGCCTAAAAACTTGTAGAATTTGTTCTTTATCATAATTGTGAGTTATTTTTTAAGTTTTAAAAGTGAAAATTTGACTTGAATTATTTATTAATTTTTTTTAATGAAAATTATAAAAAGAATTAAGCATCTTTGGTAAATTTAATATTCATTATGCCTAGTTTTTAATTTATATTGTAGTTAGTTGTTAGTTGGTTCAATAAATTTATATTTTTCTTTGTTCCTTACCTTTTTTAATATTTTAATTTTAATTTACTTATGATTTCTTCTTGTTTCTTGTATCTATTATTTGTTATTTCCATATTGTGCCCTTACGTATCGCTTGACGACGGTTCAGATCGCAATGACTTGGAACCCACACACAACAGTGCCAACAGCTTGAATGCCATTACTTTGGTGAGCAGCGAGTGGCTAGCACCTGATCCCCCCACAACCACCACCAATAACACCACACCCAAAAGCACCATCATCAACAACAACAACAACAACGATAGTTCCAAACCCAATAATAATACAAATAGCAATCCAAATACACCAAGATCGCAGCGTCGCAAGAATAATCCCACAGCTTCGATGCCAAACGCCGCCACAAATGTCCACAACAACAACAATAACAGCGACAAGTTTGATGATCGTCCCATAAAACATCATTCCTTTGTCTCCGAAGTGCCCGATGTCAAGCACATGGAGAGAGCGCTCCTTGGACTCCTCGACGACTTTCATTCCGGCAAACTGAAGGCATTCGGTGAGTGAACTATAAAAGTTTTAATTCTCAGATCTTTTTACCTACAATTAATCCGATTTAATTCCAAGCAGGTTCCGGCTGCACCATGGACCAGATGACCAAGATCCGTGAGCAGCAGGAGAGCCTGGCCAAACTGCATTTCGAGCTGGCTGCCGCCGAGGAGGACTCCTTGGAGCATGGCAACGAGTTCAACACCAACAAGGCTCAGGAGAATATGCTCCAGCTGATGCAGCGCCTCGAGCAGCTCTCCATCTCCATTGAACAGCTGCAGACGAGCCACACGGGTCTCTGAGAGTTGGCCCAGCTGCAGGCCTGGGATCATCGCCTGCTCTGGCTCTGAGAAAGGATAACAGCCGAGGTGGACTTGCGAGAGTTTTACACGAGATTAGCGACTTTGATTTTGAAGGGGGAATTCTGGGTTTTTCTGTATATATTTAAGTTGTACGTACGCTTAAGTGGGAGGATCCGCGATAGGCTTTTTGTGCTAAAAATATAAGTTAAGCAAACAGCAAACATACGAAAAAAAGAAAAACTCGCAGTGATTGTGAAACTAATTTAGATTGTCTTCGCATAGCCATAGCAATAGCATTAAATTACAAATAGGAGAAGATGGTGCCAAGTTCTGGTGCTAAAATGAATTATTTCGATTTGATTATGTGCTGCAGGTTATCAGGCTTCAATTTTAATGAAAAATCTGTTCCGCTTATTTGTTTGTTATATAGTTATTTGCAATATATATATATATACATACACACGTATTCATATAAAATGTACGAAACTGGGTAAAAACTATTAAAGTTATCATTTTTATAATAATGGCAAAGGAGGTTTTTTAATGGCTAATTGTTATATCCTTCTTACTTTCAGGGTTTTTGGATTTTAAAATATTAGAATTCGTGTTTAAAAGTTAAAGATATTCCTTGAATGTAGTAAAGAGCTCAAAAATATTTCATTCTGCATTGATATTTGACCTGAAAAAAAGCTACTTTAAATTTGAAAATACAAATTTAAATCGGTATTCTGTTGGATCTTACACCAATATAATCGAAACAAGATAAGAATAAATGAAATAAAATTGATTTTTCGATAACATCAATATAATTGCGATATTTTTTGATATTTAAAATTGCAATAAATGAAGATTAACTATATTTTCCATTGGATATTCAAAGCTATGTATTATATAGGAACTTTCTCTTCAATATTCATCCCAAACTTCAAATATTAAATGCAATTACTCGAATTGGAGATATTTATTGTTAAAATATTATTTTCTTGGGTAGCTAAAAAAATCGAATTTGTATTAAAGATTTTTTTTTCGATGGCGCTTACGAGTGTCGGCATGTGTATATTTTTTTTTTTATCAGCCTTTCAGTTCTTATTTAGGAAGCGGAATTCCCTAGCACACCCGAAAATGCGACGTCCCCATTCCGGCGATTAACATCGGTGGCTCTCAAAGACGCCCACCACAGCGGGAATCCGTTCTGCATGCACAATTTCCAATTCGGGGATGGGCTCCTCGCCAGTTGAGTGAGAAGAGGTAGTGATGAACCTTTGGACAAGTGCATTCGTACATAGGAAATTTTATTCCGCCGTTGTGTTCTCAGTTTGTGGTTTAATTTATGCATTTGTATTCAGCTGGCGTCGTCCTCTGGGCTCTCTGCTCCTCCTTCTCCTGGGCTGTCATTGCGCAGTCGCAGCCGGGTTATGTTGCCTTTTGGTTATATTTCTCTGGACGTTGTTGTTCTTCTCTCGTATTCTTGTTTTTCTTTTCTTTCCTTTATTATTTGTGATCGGTAAAAGTAATTTGTTGTTCGTTCTTTCTTTTAATGTTGGTGTAAATCCGGGTCTCAAATAACAAGAACTGTGCACACGGTAAGAAAATGTATACATTTTCTTTATATAATTTAAATGAATTTCATAACATTATTGTAATTTTTTTAACCTTTTTTAGACAAATAAGTATCTTTAAAATTATTCACCTATAATATAGATAAGTTGCAAATATTTAAAGTAGAAAAATCTTTAATTTCGTGTCACCGAATTTCTACTTTAAATTTTAATTGTTGGAATTTATGTATTTCCCAGAAAACCTAAATATTTCATTTATATTTTATTTATTTATTTCATATTTCATTTAAAAATACATCAAATCAGAGTTCAAATTACCAACTTATTTCTGGGATACCAACATTTTGTGTTTCAGTGTACTCCCACTTGTTGCTGCCACTGTTTTTCCCCCTTTTTGGTTTTATTCTTATAATTTTGTCCGAACTTGTGGCCGAAACTGCTTCTTCTCGGGGTTCTTTTGAGCCTCTCCGCTTAGCCTAGCGGTTTAGTGCATTCCTTGGGTCGCCGTCGCCCCCGGTCTCTGGTACCTTCTCGATCTTCCAACCCATTCCACTCCCACCGGGCAGCGCACATCATTTGCGCCGAGAAATGAAGAAATAAACGCTTGGGCCGTCGCATCCGCCACGCTGCATACAAATGCATGCAGGCGGACCCAGGGACCAAGGGCGTGGCGGCCACTGGCAACCAGAAACTACCAACGGGGCAAACCAGTAACACGCAACACAACACATCTATCCCAAATTGCTGCCACAAGTGCCAGTGCCACTGCCACTTCCACTTCATCGTCCATGGAGCCACGTTCCGTCACGTGCAAGGATGGAGTTGGGGGGGATCGCGACACAGAGGGACAGAGCTGGACATGGAAATGGGGAATATCCGCGGCCTTTTTAACCCAGGCAAGGCCCAACCCTGCACTGTAGAAAATATTTCCAGTTTGTTCTTGAGCATTTGAAATTCAAATTTTTAATGTGATTTGGATTTAATAATTAAGTTTTTGGATATATATTTGTATTTAAAATTAATTAAGCCTAGAACTAGGCTAATAATTTGTTTAGAAGCAGTGACATTCAAATCCTTTTTCGAATTATTTGTTAGAAATAACAATAAATAATTTATATAAATGGTAAACTGTGATATTTTATGAGAAATATATTAAGATCCATTCCAAATTCCTGTAGTTTAATTAAAATATTAGCTCCCAGTCAAGAAACCTCATCAGTACTCATTTTGATGTGTATTAAACCTTAAATTACATTTTTTTGTTACTATTTTCATTTTTAAGTCTCTATAGGGAGATCTCCCGAACATTTATTATTATTATTTATTTTAATTTTTAAGTTATTGTTGTTATTTATTTGTATAATTAATACATTAATTCCGACTCATAAAGGTGGTGCAAATATTTATTTCACTTTAACTTCTACAACAACTTTTAATTTACAACTTATTTAAATGAGACTTCATGAAAATAAATACAAATATCATATAATAAAAGGGATTTATTCCTGGAATAAAAGATTTAATAATATATTATATTTCTAATATAAACTTAAATTCAAAAATTAAAAATCTGATTAATATATATTATAATTCACTTTATTTCTTGTTCTACTGCAATATAACCATTTTAAAATTTTTAAACCCATCATAAGGTATCTAATAAATTTTTAACTCTATAACATAAACACAAATGTACATATATTTGTAGGTATATGTATTTTTTCCAAGTACCGAATGCGGCAAGTGCCGTGCAAGTGGGTGCAACAGGAGGGGATCCGATTCGTATCGCATCGGATTGGGATCGTTGGCAGTTCATCGAATCGAGTGTTATGTAAAGAGACGGCAGCCGAAAGAAGTCATTAAATATGTGAAGCGCATATCGAATTTCGAATGAATTGAACTTACTTGGCTTGGTCACATGAGAATTTGATGAACTGCCAAGCGGACAAGCGTCTGGAGCAGAGGAAGAATGGGGGTTTCCAGTTTGGGGGTTGGGAAAGGTGTTGGTGTTGTTGTTGCTGTTGGCCAAAGCAGGAACACTTGTTGCCCTGGGAATCCGATATGCGGTCGTCGTCGCCATGGCACTTCATTAACCTGAACTCTGACTCCCAGTGCCCAGTGCCTGCACTTTGCACCCACTCAAAAGAATTATTTACGAGTTGTTTAAAATTTATATAAATTTCCCCTCCTAACAAAAGTTGCATTTCCTAAAAATAACAAAAAACTTCAGCTCAATTTATCCCACAGAAACGCTTGTTGTATTTTTTAGTTTCTTAGAATTTTGAATGAAATTATATAGTAACATTATACATGAATTTCATTTAAGAAGCCAAAGAGCTAAGGAAAATTTGTTGACTCTGCTGAAATATGTATAAATTGGAGATTTTTATTTTTGACAACGGATTTAAGAAACCTTTAATGGTTCTTAGTCATCTAATTTTCCATATAAACTTTTTTAGGTTACTCAAAATAGGCAAAAAATAGAATCAAAGAACAAGCTTTGCAGTAATTAGCTTGTTAGTATTTTTTAAAGTGTGCCACTCTTTGTGCCTTTTGAGCAGCTTGTTTAAAGCCTGTTCCCGTTTCCAGTGGCTGTGTCTGGACTCTTAATCCTTGCCCACCCACGAACCCAGCTCACACACACACACAACGTAGGGGAGGAGGGAGAGGACCCTGGCTCTGGCTGTGCGGAAATTACGTTGCTGATGAGCAGCTCTGGAAAAGCGGAAGACGCACGGAGCTTTTCCACCTACAGGAAGTGCGACAAAATTCAAACAGACTCTGGGTCCCCTTTGGCTTCCCACCGCCCCAGCTCTCTTCCATCCTGCATCCTGCATCCTGCTGTCGAAGCGGAAGCAAAAAGCGAAGAGTGAAAGGCGGAGGAGGAGGAGGAGGCGGACGTGGAGGTGGGTCAGAGTGGGAGGCCAGCTGACAGTCGGTTGGGCTGGCATAAATGCGCACACGGCAAAAGGCAGAAAGTTTCCTGGCAGCAGCCAGGACTCTCCTCCAAAGAGGAAGTGACTAGTGGATTGGGTGGACCTGGGTGGGTTTTGTTATCGCTATCCTCCCGCTGCAAACACACAAACCACACACACACCCGGGACATAGGACAGAGACGGGCAGAGGGCGACGTACTTTATTTCCTGAAAATGTCCTCGAAAATATGAACATTATATCCCGGAAACGGAAGCTGCAGCATTTGCAAGGAAGTGACGGGGGCGGGCAGGAAGCGGGCCACCCGTCCCCATCCCCACCCACTCGTCCGCGTTCAACAGCAGGCGTAACTGGGAGCTCGGAGCACAAAACATTTCGTGGACATGGACATGAATGTGGATTTGGATGGGTTGATTAAAGCGAGTAAACAGCAGCGACAGGCGACCAGGACGACAACGCGAACGAGGACATAACAGGACGGCGCTGATATGTACACACAAGTGGGCCAGGACACGGGACACAGGACACACGGCAGCGGACGGAGGGAGCTGGCCAGCACAGGCAGAGAAAAGTGTAACAACATTTTATAATATTTAATTTAAAGGTAATGTAATTTAAAGGGAAATTTAATTTAAGTTAGTTAAAAGTACTTCTGCGATTATTTTATACCATGTATTTTTAATTTTTAATATTTGCTTTATTAAAAAGTGTATGTTATGTGTTTTTATCAGCATTTAAATATGTACATTAAATTAAGAACCAAATATTTTGGTATAATTTATTTTATATTACTTTCTAAATTAAATAAATGCCTTTGTTTTTTCCTAGTTTAAATGTTAATTTAAAAATATTTGTTCAGTTAATTAATGATTTATATCATTTTAGAGGCCAAAAGTTGTCTGTTTAATTTTTAAAACCTTGAGACTTGCAGACGCAAGACCAATTTCAGACTTTAAATTTAATTATTCTTTATTTATTTGTGAATAAAATATTTTGTTAAGGAAACTATACACTCTAAATAAAGTATAACAATTATTTGTATAGCAAGTTGGCATAGCAATGAATGAGAAATTATTTCCCGTCTTAATTACAAAAAAAATATATTGTTAATAAATGGTTTATCAAAAATGAAAGAAAGCTAAAATTATTTTATAAAATTATTTTATGTTTTAAAATACTTTACATATTTAAAAAGTTATTATATTTATAATTTATAATCATTGTCAAACATAAATAATTATACTTTTTATACATTTTTTAAATATAAAAAACCCCTATACATTTTTTAAATATAATATTTTCAACCCTAATAGATAAATAATTAAATAAAAAAAAGAATATACACTTTCGACCGTGACAGGACTCGAACCTGCAATCTTCGGATCCGAAGTCCGACGCCTTATCCATTAGGCCACACGGTCACTTGAAAAAGCTGTTGAAAATGTTCAATAACAACAGCAAATCTAACCTAATGACAATGATTACATTAAAACTAATATTTAATAATTAGTAATTCAATATTTACAAATATAATTTACATATTTCACCTTTTGACAGGTAAAAAAATTATCGATTTTTTTCTGTGTTTGCAGCCGTGAAGCGCCAGTGGCGAATTGGACATCTGACTACGTTCTCGCATCCTGCAGGAAGCGTGACGGTCGCCGCCGCTGGCTCTGTAGCCGCCGCTTTGCTTCTTCTTCTTCCTCAGCTTCCCATTTCCGGATCCCGTCTCCCGCCTCCACCGCTCGTCCCCGGGAAAATGGCAAAACGGAATGCGAGAGGCAGAAGAAGCCTTTACGTCAAGGAAATGACGGAAGCTGCCACGGCAGCACAATCCTCCCTTGCAGATGCTCCGGACTGCATCTCCGGAATAAGGACGTTGGCGGCCAGTGCCACCTCCTCCACCAGGAGGACTTGTGCCTGGGCAGGAAATCATCGTCCTACCATGGGACGTAAATTAAATTCCATGCAAAGTTAATTTTTCCCACCAGCGGAAGGAGAGAAGCCAGTAGGATCTAAGTCCGGACTGGCGAAGTAGTTCCATTTCCTCAGCAGGAGGAAAAGTGGAAGGGGATTTATGGATGGGTACACAGATATGAGAACAAAGTTTATAAATCATTGGAAACTTTGTCATCGGAAGAGTTCTTGCGGTGCATAAATATTAAATTGAATTATTGAGTCCACTAGAAATAGATTGATGCCCTTAAATGCTGTCATTTCCCTGGGAAGTTATCTTTAAGTTCATTAAAATCTAGTATACTTTCTATAGTATGGTGTAAAGTCCATGAACCTTTCTATGTACTTATCAAAGACATTTCTATAAATATGTAAACTGTGCCCCAAGCTAGATTTTTCCTATAAAAACTCTAGTTACTTGCTGTGCAAGTTGCAGTTTAACAGAGGAAAGTGCACCATGCAGTTGTTTCTAATGATCGCGGCAGCTTTGCTGGTAAGAACAAGAATTTATTTAGATTTTATTTAAATTAAAATCTCCTTTAATTACAGATCTCCGCTCATAGTGCTCCTACCGCTGAATCCCCCATGAATTCTGAAGAAGAGAAGATAACAATAGAATCAGAAGATGAGACTTCTGACTTTTGGTTATCCAGTCGCCTGCGAAATGTTACAAAAATCGAATTGCCCGAAGAAGACAAAAAAATACTCTGCGATTTTCTAGCCACGTTTAGCGTGATCAAAATGGAGCTATTTGGCGCTATTTTCGCAGTAAATATGGATTTCATGAAAAATGTGGAGAACAAATTCCAAAATGATTTCAAGGAACATCAGGAGAAGCATCCCCATAATGACACCAAAACTCAGCTCGAAGAGTTCTTGGGTGTCGGCGTAAGTCCATTTAAGATCTATCTCGAGGACAGTGCCTACAAACAAAAGTTTTACCAGGACATAGGCAAGGTATATGAAAAGATCAATGAACATTTCATCGAAGAGTCACAGAAAATTAAAAGTAATCTCAGTCGGGAAACTGCGGAAAGTGAGAAAGAATTCTTTGAAAAATTTAAAGCCTTCAAAGAGCCATCAAAAAAGAAATATTATGATGATAAAGGTGATTTGATAAATGCCATCGAAACGAAATTTAAGTATAGGTACCAATGTCCGGGAGAGGAATAGGGATTTATGTATTTTTGAATATATATTTTGTAATATGTACAAAATAAATAAATATCAAATATAACAAATACAACATTAATGAAATGGTTTTATATATAGGAATAAAATTAACGCTCAATTCTTCATAGAAATATAATTCTTAGAGAAAAATATATCTTCTCAATTATCTTCTCAAACAACTTCTTCGGTTTGATCCTGGACTTTTTTACATTGAAATTTATATTTTCCAATGACTCTCGCTGTGCCCATAAATGGAATCACCATATTTTTGTAAAATCCCACTAAATTCCCATCGAAATGACCAACTTCCGTGCCATGGAATTTGAATGAGGCTACATCCTGTCCAGGCTGGATATTATGGGTATTTGAGACTTCGCTCTCGTGGCAATTCTCGCTCAGCCAGAATCTGAAAAAATGTGGGAATATATGGGGTATGTAATTTACCTCCTTCATTACCCAGATTCCCCCCTCAGTGCTTGGACTCCAACGATTCTCAATCTATGGTGAATGTACCGCTAGACGGAGCGATTCCTGGACCATAAACAGAGAGAGATGAGATCCCAATGAGCGGCGGCGCCGTAATTGAGTTCCTCCAGCCTGGAAATGGTCAATTGGCAAATAGCAGCGACAATAAATGAATCTTTGGCGGATCCGTTGAGTCGAGAAAGCCAGCCAGCCCAGCCAGTCAGACCCAAAGAGATTTGTTCGGCTTCGCCAGATTACGTGAAAGGTGAAAGTTGTTGAGAACCGCAACCAGAGGCTAAAAGGCGAGCAATCGCCGAGGAGGAGGGTGAAGAGGAGGAGCTGGCAGGAGGAAAAGCAAGGAGGAGCAGCAGCAGGTGATCGAAGGCACTGGCAGAAAATCTGGAAAGTATTTCGAACTTGAAAATGGAAAATAATAAATATTATATTCTAGGTAATAATATTATCCATTTAAAGAAAGAGATCTTGATTAATAATTATTTATTTATGCACGTAAAAAGTATGCTGAAGACATCCGTATCCCTCCTTATTCATTATAAATATAAAAATAAACTTTAAGATCTAGTCAAAGAAACAGGTTCTGAAAAAATATAATTATTTCTGCAACTAATGAGCGTTCTTCATTAATATTCCTTACCATTTTAAATATTTATTCCCCCAGAATTCTATTAAAAATAAACCTCCCATTTTTTCAACTGTCTTAATGGCTATAGCAGGTCAAGCTGAGATGGTGAGAAAACCGATCCAATCCCCAACCAAGTCGATCTCCACCGAACCATTCCGAACCGGACCCCACCTGTCGGCGACCCAATGTTGTTGCTGGCTGCAGATATTTCCGTAATCCGAATGTGGAACAGTGGCACACCACTGGTCACCAGAGTCTCTCCTACATTTCTCCAGCAGCAGCTTCTTCTGCATCTCCAGCAGCATCTTCACCATCTCCAGCTACATTTCCAGCAGCATCTCCATCTCCATCATCATCATCATCTCTTTTTAGCTGTTTTTTTTTTAACCATTTATGGGGCATGTGCGCGCAGTGCAGAAGTCGCTGAAACTGACAACCAGACATCCACATCCACATCCACATTCGACGACCAAGACGACCCACTGGCTGAGTGGACCACCATTTCTTCCCCCTCCGATCTTCAGACCAGACTCGGTACAGGTTACCAATCCTCGGCTCTGTCTTCTTTGGCGGTGCATTACCGCATTGCAAACCTGAATTCCTCCTCTCGTCTTTCATTATTAATACTCTTGGCGGCGGCGGTTATGTAAAAATATTATGAATCGTTTAAAACAAATCCAATTTTAATTTAAGCTACTTCAACCGATATTGTTGTGGGTGTTAGTGTTTCATTTTGAATAGTTTCTTTGTGATAATGATGCTATAAAGTGATCATATTTTATCTTCTAGATATTTTTAATTATAATATTTATTTTGTATTGGTGGAAGTTATATTTTATGTTTTATTTATAAATTATCTGGGAAACCACTATTATTTTCATTAAGAAATGTTAAGTTAAGATTTTCTCATTTTTAAATTTATTTTACAAAATATTCTAGATCTTTGATATTGGAAATATTTTTGTAAAAAAAAACTTTCTATAATTATAAACTACCTTTAAATATTTGTATTATATTCTGTATTGTATATATTTTTATTTTCTTTTGTAGAGTGGCCATTGTTCGACCTTATCCAGTAGCCCCATATTTCTCCTCTTTTCTCTTTATTTTTTGGCATAACTATTCCGGATGCTGTCTCTGTCTCCCTCTTTCTCCCAATCTCCTTGCAATTCTCCTAGTCTCCCCACAACTCTTCGCTGTCTTTCTTCTAGTTTCCCCACAATTCTCCCTGGCCTTTCTCCTAGTCTCCCTGCAACTCTTCCCAGTCTCCCCTTGCAAGCTGAGCTTTGCTGCAACATGTGGCAGCAAAAATAGATTATGAATGTAAGGCAGTGGGTGTCGGAGTCGAAGTCGGAGTCGGAGAGGCACCAGTACCCACATCGGATTCGGATTCAGTATCAGTATCGTTAGACGGTAGCGTGTCTGTAACACTTTTGCCTTTGCCTCAGCGCCGCCTGGGAGAGCTGTGCCTCGAGGAAGTTATATAATCGAGACAACATCGCGATATGTCGGCAATATGCCTCAATCAATTTAACATTTATGAGCGAGCTGCACATTGAAAAAACAAGGCAAGGAAACCTTATTTTTTAATAATATATTTACATAGATTGTCATAGAATATTTATTAAGATTTTTACAGACATAGTGAAATACTTTACAATAAATGTATGAGGTTTATTTATTTCTACTTTATTTCACAAATTTGTAATAGGCTTTATTTCACAATTACCCTAAATATTATGTCCACAAATTATTTAAACCTGGAGAATACATTTTTGTAGTTTAAGTACCATAAAAAAATATCCTCTTATAAATATTTACTTAATAACATAATTTGAATAGGAATTTTCTGGTCAAAAATGCATAGACCTAAAATACAACATTTTATAAGTTTAAAAACCATTTAAAAATATCATCTCATACATCATAATGTAAGATTAAAAATGAATATTTAATGTAAAAATAATATTTTCAGGAATTTCTGAACTTACGAAACCATAAACCCACTTGAAAAAATTCGAAATTATAAAATAAAAGCGACAATTAATTTAAAAACTCAAGAAAATAAGTTTATACAATTTTTAACATTTTAAACATAATAAATATCATTGTAAATTTATTCTTTTTGCATAAAAGATAGTATTTCCCATTGGTGCATTATTTATTAAATATTTTCTTCGAGTGCCTTTGGAGGCCTGACTGCCTAAATGTCTGAAAGTTAATAGCCAAAAAAAGAGGGGAAAAAACTGCGAAACTCTCTGGGCTTCGCCTCTGGATTGATTATGTGGGTGGGCAATCGGACTGGGACGATCTCGGTTACGGTGCCGGGTAAGAGAGATCCAGGGGAGGACGAGGACGGAGACATGTAACCGATCCGTCCGAGCTGTTGCCTTATTTTTTCACCGAACTTCCTCATTAAACCTGGGGCGACTGGCGGGAGCAAGTTGCCGAGATTCTCATTAGGCAACCGATATGACCAACCAGTGAACGCTTAGCAGACATCGACGGAGGGGGGAATCGATCAACCTGTTCGATATCTTGGGAACTTATGGGAGTTTCATTTACGGCTCAGTGATTAGCTCGGTTTTGGTTGGCCGAAGTAATTCGGTTTTTAACTGTATAGATATGTGGGAAAATATCAGCTGAATATATAAACTGGGAATCATTTCCCATAAAGTTAGTATGGTTCTCAGGTCTTTTAAATAACAGTAATTGGAGTGTAAAGCTAGAGAATGCGGATTTTACATCGAAATAATATTACGGGAGATACGAATAATGGGATTAAAATAAATTAAATAACTAGATCGAGTTTAATTTGAAACCTGTGGATTTTATATGGTAATTATGTCAGGGAAATACCAATAATGGGGGTTAAATAAATCGAATAACTAGATCGAGTTTAATTTTAAACAGGAATCGAAGTTATGCACGGCAAGTTGTTGTACCTATAAAATTCTTTTACATTTTCACAAATATGAACTTGGAAATAAACACACCAATTATCCCACAATATCTAAAAAATAAATCTAAAATTCTCCCCTATTTTTCTCTTTTTCAAAAACACTTCATCAATTTTAAGCAAATCCAACTCTAAATCAACTTTAAAATTCAAAATTACCTACTTTAGAAAATCTCTTTAATATCAATCACTAGGAAAAGTGTTTTCCCAAGCCATTAAAAAACACATACACTTCCTCCTGGCAAAGAACTCAAATGTACATATCTCTGACCCAAAAGTGTGACTATCTTAATGGCTGAAGACCCGCTACAACCGACACTTGATCCAGAAACATAAAAAGTATGGCGAAGTATTTTCAATTAGAGCCACTCGTAAAATGTGAAATTTATGGTTTTTTACGATCGATTTTCATGTGTAACTTCCTTTTGTCCCATAAAGTCGATAAGCCATGTGCTAGGATCGCTACAACTACTTCCTCTTGCCATTCCTTAACAGCCGTCTGACTTTTCTCAGGCCACTCCATAGACAGACAGTGGATGTGGATTCAACCTGCAGCAGGTCTTTGTTCCTCCTTCTCCTTCCTAAACAAAACCCCCGGGGCTCGGGGCTACAGAAATCCTCGGGGGCTGCGTAATTAATTACACAGCATTTTCATTTGGAGTGGAGTGGCTTGGAGAGTGGGTTCCTTTTTCTTCTTCTCCGGCATCATTTGCTGCCATTTCCACGCTTCGGAGCGTTCAATCTTCCACGATGTCTTCTGCTTGCCATTGTGGTTGTTGTTGTTTTTAGTTCTTGGTCTCGAGTCTTAAACGATTTCCAAGAATCGCTCGAAGAGATCGAACGCATCCCGGGATGAGCGGATGTTGAGCACACACACACACGCGAACACATTTTCCAAGCCTAGTTTTCCCGCTTGAACATAATGTGCGTGCCCCATCGGCGGCAGCATTACTATCCTCCATCCAAATTCCTGACTTTATCAGCACAAATGAGGGCAGAAAAATAGCAGCAACAAGAAAAATAAGTTTTAAATATGTTTGAAAAGGGAAGGAATATTTAATTAATACATACTTTCCTTTTATTTTAAGAACAAAAATTCATTCCTTTTTATATTATATATTTTATATTATAAATAAATGTTTGCCGTCTTTATGAATTAATTCACGTCACTTTCACTTTCAAATAGTTCTACAAATTTATTCAGTGTCAATATTTAAATGAAAATTTCCTTAAACTTACCAGAAGTTTACCAGTTCAAACTCTATATTTTTTCATATTAATAAATAAATACTATAAATTATAATCTCTTACCCTCCACTATAGCAATCTTCTCTAATTTCGGTCTATGCCTTTAGGCCTCAGCTGATGATGATGATGATGATGCCCCCTTTCCAAACACACACACACACTATATCTTCGGTGCAGGAGCGATTATTTAATTGATAAAGATTTCCACATTCCAGCAATGCCAGAGGGAAGCCAAACAGTGGCATGGGGGAGCTCTGTTTCGGTTTATCCTGTCCTCCCGTCTCGCAGGATCGGATCCCCGGCCTCATATCGAATCTCCGTTGCACAATGCACTCCCTCTGCCACTCCAGTTCGATGTATATACTTGGTATATTCACCCCAACCATCGACCACGGAACCAGCTGAAGTATTCCAACGATGCACTGTGAAAAATAGCGGGGGTTTCGAAATAAATTTGTAGATTTTTTAAGATTTTAATTCACAAGAAATATGATTTCAAATAAAACTAATAAAATCAACAAGGAAATTTATTTAAATCCTTATTTTGTTTGAATATTTATTGAAGTGAGCTAATTTTCAACTTAAAACCAAAAAAAGTAATGTAAGATTTATAGATTTTTTTTGTTCCATGTACGGATGGATGGTACTGCGACATCCATCGGGAAACATGAAACCCGAAACCTTTCACCGTCATTTCTGCTGCGTTCTTGTGGTAAGGTGCCCTCGGCACGCACACACATTAAACATAAATACACACACACACACATACCAAAACATAGATACACCAACACACTGATAAGAGGGAGAGTGCACAACCTGCCAACACTTGTGGATTTCTTCGATCTCGATCACTTTTTCATCCCTTAAGTGCACACTTGGGATTGCATACCTATTAGTTGGGATATCTACGAAATAGGGGATATCAGGCATTGAAAGGCTGTATATACATAAATTTTAAAAATTTATTTATATTCCTTAAGGATACTTAACACAGATCCGGTAATTAAGAACTACAGAACTAAAAGAGAATTTAGTGAAAATGTGAAGTAATTGAGGCCAGATATAATATTAAATTTGTGGCCCATGGACAAGGTTCCTTGTCCATATTATTCATAAGTATCTTCAGGTTCTTTTTAATATTTTAATAATAATTTTACTATTACTTTATACTATAAATTACTGGATAATTATAATTACCTAATCACTTGGATTTATTATTTTTGCGTTAACAAATCTTAAAATGCATTTTTTAACGTTATTGGAAACAATTTCCAGAAAATAACCTTTTATATTATAATCTTAATACTAAATCTATATATGGGCAATTCTCTGGTGTCGCACGTGACATTCGTACGCATTCCAACCCAAAAAAAACATGTACCAAGACTTTTTTTTAATTTTACAAAATTTGGAACTTATAGCTCTTGGGTAGCACTATAATTGGTGTTAAGGTCAATCTCGAACAATTGTTCGTTTTCAAGATAATTCCACAAAAAAATGTATCGAGTTCGCACTGTGAATTTCACAGACGGAAGTGAATTTTTCGAAAACCAGTTCAAGCACTGATTTCGGCGAAACTTGATGAAGAAGATTTTGATGCAATTAATTTTAATGTATTAAATATCAATTCAACTTAATAATTTATTTGATTTGATTTAAAAAATATTAAGTAGTTTATAAATTTTAAAAAGTAAATTTTTATCGGTGTCGCAACGTGACAGGTCGCGGGACGTGACATTTTTTCCAGTCGTTCTTTTCGTGATGTTTTTTACTATTTAACCATATTAGAGAAGTATAAATGTTATCTCTTTTGACTCTTTGCAATCTCCCAAGTGATTGACCTAGAAAGCAAAAGTCCAAGCATAGTTCCTCTGCTTTGGAGATTTTTATCAAAACACAACATGATCTTTTTATGGTGTTTTTCAGGGTCAAAATAATGAAAAATTGCGGAATTGCGCGAGTCCTTGCGTTCCACGGATATTTCGAAATTTGTTTTTAGAATATGATAAAGGCTTTCAAATTTGATCTATTGACAACATTCTCTTAAAGTTACTATGTTACAAATATTAATTTTAGAGCATTTTTTTTTTAATTAAAAAAAAGTTGTAATTTCCAAAAAATAAACACTTTAAAAATAAAATAATAATGGACTAAAAGACTAATTATATCACAGCCATCCCCAAAAAACATTTTTTGAGACTTGAAGTTTTTTTTTTGTCAAATTGACAGAAGGGAAAAATTGTTCCTGTTTCTTAGGGACGTATTGTTAAAAAGATTTTCTAATTCCACCTAGCAACCTATAGAACTAAAGAGATTATAAAAAACATGAAGTAATTGAGGCCAAAAATAATACATAATGTGGCCCCGGATAAGGTCATTGTCCATATTATGTCATAAGTATCTTCAGGTGCTTTTTAATATTTTAATAATATTTTACTATTACTTTATACTATAAATTCTGGATAATTATAATTTCTTAATCACTGGGATTTATTATTTTTCGTTAAGCGAAACTTTAATACCTTAAACTTTTAACTGTTTATCTGTCATTTCCTGGATCATATATAAGCGTGTATAACCAGTTATACTATAACCCTCTATTCTAAAAATTATAATTATAATTACCTAATAACAAAACATAACATAATTGGAATTACCTAATTACAAAAATCCGTTTATACGTTTTTGAAACTTGGACCTTTTATTGTAAACAATTTCCAGGATATACTCTGTTCGATCCTTTTTGAACTCGTATCCCTCCTCCATCGATATGGCCGTTCTGCTTGGCTACGTTTCGTTTCGGGCGCTAAATCGTAACGATTCTTGGGCTGCCATAATCCTGACCAGAAAAAGCAAAGGCAAGGCAAACGTCGCCAGAGATCGATATGCGGGAGTTCGATGGTCTCCCTAGCCCGAGGTTCATCGATTCGATCAGTTTTCCTTTCCTGCGTCCTTTGTTCCCGAAAGACACACTCTCTCTCCTTCTCTGAGTTTCGGGCAGGTTTCCCACGGTTTCTTCTTTCCTTCTTGGCTGGCTGGGTGCACATTTCATATCCTGCAGACGCACAAACACGGATTTGTCGGGGCGGCCAACTGTTAGAGGTCCTTTTTGCTTAATGCGTGCGATGGCGGCAAAAATCGTACAATTACCCATTGTTGCCGGAGGGGGAAATGTGTAACAATTAGGCCAGGGCTCAAATTCAGGTCGAGTAGGATCATTGCACAGGATCTCTGCGCAATATCCTTTTCAGTTGAAATCAAAAAGGGAACAAGGAACGAGGAACCAGCACAATTCAATTCAATTTTGTGGCAGAGTGTAACGAAAAGGATCTTTATTTGACTAATCCTGAAAAATTAGTAAATGTTATGTGGGTGGTTACCAGGACAATCCCCTATCGGAGAGGCTTCTGAAAAGGGGGCAAGGACACACCCTCGGGGAGTATCAAGAAACAATTGGAAAAGGAGGGTCCTAGGATAATGAAGTATAACCTAATTTTATGATTTATTATAAGAGCTGTAAAGGGAAATTATTAAATTAGTCAGTATCTTTTCTTTAATAACCTTCAGGCAGTTTCAAATTAAGGATTTAAATTATTCTGATTGAATCAGGCATTTCATTTAAATAAACAAATCAATTATTCAAGAATTGATTGTAATGCGTTTTATTATTATTTATTATCAGGTAACTATATAATTTGTTATCTATCACTTACTTACACTTACGAATTAAGTATAAATTAAATCAGAAAAAACGATCAAATAAAATATGCAATACATAATATAATTTAAATAATATAATAGCAAGAAAATAAATACTAATTAAACCCATTGATACCCATATAATACTAACGAATTAGAAACTATTTCAAACTAATTAAATAAATATCCCTGTAGGTTTCACCCAACCCACACCCTGCAAAACACCTTCCATAGATCCCAATTAAACCCCTAAAGGACCCCCCTTAAGTCGCCCCCTTTACCTTATACCACCCCCTGCTGCTGCTCAGTAATTGGCAAATAACCAACAAATAAAAAAGGGGCGAAAAAAAGAAGAAAACCAAAATACAAGATAGAACGTATTCGCGTCTGGAGATACTTCCGCATCGGGAGGCGACTTTGTCTATTGGGCACTGCGACTATACTTATTTTTAGATCTGGGACTATACCATGCCATATAGTGCAGGGCATATATCAAATCGCTGGCTGTCTGGCAAATGTGTATATATATATATATAAGTAGTATTTGTATACATATGAAACATGTTGTATATCTGTGTCTCGGTGTCTGATTCTAGAGCACAAGTGGATGCCACTTGGTGGCGGTGGCAACGGTGGCAGTGCCTCTCTGGACATTGGCATTCTATTTTAATGAATTATCTGCACTTAGGCATCGAACTAAGAACTTAGAGCTGCGACTATATAGCGATCGTTATAGAGTCTGAGTCTATATCGTGGAGAGGGTGGTGGCATACCAGAAGTAAACTTTGCCGGCTGCATTGCAATGACAAAATACAGACGTACAAAAGGCTGATTGGCTCAATTGGACGACTATTTGAACTGTGACCTCTGTCCGTTCGTCTTCCTCTTTCTCTTGGGCTTCCTTAACCTCTCCCTCCCCCCCAGTTTAACCCCCGTGCGGCCCGCTGGGCGACGCACCATGACCAAAGCTACTAATTTGGGGCAGTGATCGTCGCTGTTGTTGTTGTTGGTGGATGACGACGATCGCTTGGAAACGTCGTCATCATCATTGTCGTGGCAGCTATCGATGGGCAAGACACTAGCTCAAGTGCACTGGGGGAAAAAATTTATATTCTCCAGTATTTTGTATTCCATTACAAACTGGAGATTAGTATGGTTAATATTTATTACATCCTTGCAAAAAGGTTTTATAATTTTAGTCAGGAAAATTGTATTTGTATAGCCGAGTTAATTGCCTCGTTCGTCCGTCTGTCCTTTTATACGCAAAATAGTTTTTCCTTTTCCTCTATTAGTTAATAAGTCCAAACGGACAAACATATTATTAGCTGCCATTAGATCGATCGGGAAATTAGTAAAATAAAAATTACAACATTTTTTAGCATACATATTTTCATAAACTCTAAGATATATCCATTTTTAATTTTTTTACAATTTTGATTTTAAATTTATATTTTATATATATATTTATATTTTACTTATATATATCATAGAACTAATGATCGGTAAATGAAAAGAAATATGTAAAATTGTAACTATAAAACTTAAAATAAAATATGTGTAGCCTAATAAACACATAAGCAATTAAAGTTAACATTTATACAATATTTTCCACCATATATATTTATATTTTGCGCTCTAATAATTTAATTTAATGAATTTAATTTTATTGTTAAAATTTTAATTGATATTCATTTTCCCAAGTGCATGTCCACGGAACTGACGATGGGCCATGGAGGGCGTGGGCGGGTCGTCGACGTCGTCCGTTTATGGGCATTTGACTTGAAATGTCACCGGCAACTGGGGTTCGGGGAATGAGAGGGAAGAAACTGGTTAACCAACTTGAGGGGACAACCCCACTCGAAGCTAAGGGGGGGCCCCCAAAGCGGATGCAGTGCAGCTGAGCGCATCTTCGGAGCAAGCGAGCGAGCAACCTGACGGGGAACCCATCCCATCCCATTCCAATCCCCAGTTTCCCATTCCACTGAACTGAAGAGATTTCCAGTCGCAGCGAAGCGGAAACGATCCAACAATTTATAATTAAAGATTGCCAACTGGTTTCCATGGGCCAAAGATTTATGGGATCGAAAAAACATATCAACTAGCACCTCGGAACACATTATTTTCGTGTGTTACAATAGAAGGAAGGTCTTATTGCTCAGGCGCGTGGCGATGGTTTTTCCAGCACATGGGGGCGGCTAGTAGTATATATTATGCATAATTCTTTTAAATATTTTAACATTATCTGCCACTGATAACATATTTCTAAGTATTTTGTTATCTATTAATATATGTATGTAGCATTTGCCAACTTAAGTAGGTATGTTTTCCAAAAATTAATAAGCGACAGGGAACTTGAGTATGGTTAATTTTGCCAACGCATAATGTTTGTTTATATATTTTTAACGTGCCTTATTAATTTTCTTTTATATTTTGCCAGCTATGGATAGGAATACCGAAAATATCCCCATTTTGGAACGCCTCTGGCACTCCTATCAGCATGGCGTAGAAACTTTTGTTTAAACTTTATCTTCTATTGATTAACAACTAAATCGAGCGCCCCACGCGAACTCGACACCGCCCACAGGCCAAAGCGATGGGTTGCCGTTGCCTATTAGCTTGTTTCATGGTAAAGTTAGTGGATTTTAAAATATTTAAATTATTACCCAAGGGTTTTGTTATTGTTGTTGTTGTTGTTGTTGCCAAGGAAGTGGAAAGAAAAGCGGCAAATGTTTACGCATCTAATGATTTGTTTGTTGTCTGTGCATACACACACGCCGTTTGTCTAATAATATAATCGGGATTATTATGGCAATTGTGTGGGAATTTCTAGGAGAATAAAAAGCCAATCTTAATTGCGATTATTTGGAAATAATTTTCAAATCTTATGACGTAACGCTAACCCCAGTAACCTTCAGACTCATAATTAGGCTGTTCCTGGAATTGTATCAATTTTCTTGGAAACGAACTTGCTCATAATGTTAACGGCCGGCCTAATAAACCTGAATTTAATTTGATTTTAATAATTACTTTTAAATTTAAGAAAATGTTTGAAATAAACCTGACTTTAATTTATTTTTAATAATTACTTTTAAATTTAGATACATTTACATATTATATTAAATAAAGCGTTATAATTTATATAAATTATATTTTACATTTCTTTGACTTAAATTTCAAAGAACAAAAATTAATTCTCAATGTTTTATCCAAAAGCATTGTTTTTCCATAATTTTCAACATCAAATTAACAATACCCCTTAAGGAACGCCACACTTACTATAATTAACCCTCTGATTTTATCTTAGTCAGTAAAACGGATCAAAGCTCGACTTCCTCAAATAATTATCTTTATTCGTATTCTTCGCGAAGCGCCAGTTCTTCTTCTTCTTGTATTTCTTTCTCTTCCAGAGAGCGCTCGCCCTCTCGCTCTTTCTTCACGTACGCTCCTCTTTCCATCTTTCTTTCTCTTGCACGCTCTCAGTTACTCTCCAACTCTCTTGAACAGTGCTGCCGTCGGTCGCCGTTTATAGCCGAACAGGTCAATTAAAAAAACCAATAATAGCTCAAATTAAATAAAAGCAAAGTAAATAGCCGTTATTATTTGTAACTTAAAAAACATTTAACACTTAAACATTTAACATTTAAATTACCAAAATAACTGGCTGCTAAATTGACTGGTTTTAGTTTTGGGTCTTACAAAATACCCAGATCTGGCCAGAAAATAGCTATGTTGGAAACACAGCTTGAAGCGCATGCGCTCGTTCTCTCACGAAAAGGCCCTGTTTCGCTACGCCACAACTGTTTTGGCGACTAATTTTTCAATTTTAGCTATTTTTTAGTTGGCCTGGCTATAGACGATGTAAGAGAATTATGAGCAGAAATTTTTTTAACAGAATTTTATGTGCGAAAAATAACATGAGCGTGTCGGAGAATTATGAGCACAATTATTATCAGAATTTATAACATAAGCGTGTCGGAGAAATTAGGTGCATTTTTTCCCGCATCTGAATTTCACGGGAAAAAAGCTGAAGTGGCAGCCCTAAAAGCAGCCGCGCTGCTTGGGTTTCTCATTTTTTAAATTATTTTAGTGTTCATTCAACAACGTTCGGTCAATCCCAGAGGTCTGTCTGCATCCGTGAAACAGGCTTAAATTAAAGACAGCACTTTGGGATGATAGTTCGAAAATATAGCAGAAGCATTTATTTTTTGCTCCCGCTGCATTTTTCGGCGCTTTAGTTTTGGTTAAAAAAACTGTCGGGAGACGGACGTGCTTGTGCCTGCGGTCTCCGAGTAACCGAGAACTAGACTTCAGCGAGCCCAATGCAAACAAATATGATTTAAATTGATTAATTTACAATTAATAGAATTTAATTCGTGCGCGGCGGAGAGGCATAACGGTTGTTCAGCAGCCAACATAACTCAACGTATTTCACCGGGCCATCAACGTGTGTGTGTACGAGTGCGCGAAACGGAAATATAAAATAAACAAGAAATAGCAAGGAACGGCAACAAAAACAAGGCGGCAAGAAGTGTAGGCAAAAGTGAAAAGGAAGACCAAGGAGGAAATGCTAAAGTACAACAACAAATGAAACACGAACAAAACGCCAGAGTGCAAGTGCATCGCGTGAGTGTTTTAGTGTGCGTGTGTGTGTGTTGTGTGTGTGCGCGCGGCGGAAGTAGAAACGTTTGACTTGCTCTTCTTCTGCTTCTTCTTACCGACTCGAGTGCTTCGCCTTTTATTTGCTCCGCTTTGCGGCTGACATTCGTCGCGGGCAGCGAATCGAAAACAAAAACAGAGAGCCAGGATTAGCCCGAAAAGAAAAGCACCGCTCGACGCCCACTCACCACCCCCTAAGAGGGAAAACAAAACGCAAAGTAAAAACAATGGACGCCGTCTTCGTCATCAGCAGATAACAACAAGAAACACATCGAAATAGCAACAACAAAGCGAAGCAAAAGCTAAAGCATTTCTGGGATCTGGACATATCCGCTTCCGCGTTGCTTCTGTCGCTAAAAAAAAGCTCAAGAATCGAAGCCCAACGCAAACAGACGAAATCACTCACTCACCTTTCAATACGTCACCCACAGAGCGCACAGTGGAGCAAACAGGTAAGAACGATAAAACTAAATATTTGTTGCCAGTATAAAATTATAAACTGGAAGCAGATTTTTGAACGCCTAAACTCGAGAAAATGCATATTAAATTCACAGTACAGAGGCTATCCCGACCACGAAAATTCTTATTCTTTCTCTTTGAGTTACATCGACTTGAGAAAGGTTAAGCAATTAATGTTCAGACTATAATCGGTGTTAACAGAAGTTTTCTGTGTATCGGCCCAATTGTCATCGTTGCTTTATTACAAAATGGTTAACGCACCATCTTGTGGTACATGCGTTTCCCATAATACTACGTCACAATGGTCATGAAGACAGAAAACACAACAGAGTCTTGTCTGGGCAGCTGATAAATAATTGCTCCGCCTTAATCTTGTGGTGGTTATCTGCTAAATATGACTTCCCCTCGCTTTGCTCCAGTCGCCGTCTTACAATGTTTAAGTTTTTGGTCTCTGGTTGAGGTCAACAATTTGTCGGATCTACACGTGTAAAAAGATAACTTGAAGCTATATTTGGAGCGTACGGATAATGCGATAGAAGACGACCGACCGACCCGGTAACAAAACTTTATCTAGGGTTGTATTTGATTTATTTGCATGTTATTTCAGAGGATCTGATTGTGGCATTTTTATTGGACTACTTTAAATATCAACGAGTTACAATATCATGTTGGTCTTGAGATTGGGAGTGGCAGGGATGCTAATTTCATATTTTAATTACTATTTTTGTTATCTGATTGTTCCGCAACACAATGCTCTTTTCTGTGTTAATCTAATTGGTTTTTTTTACTTAGTATTCCAGTCGTTGTTCCTATTAAATCTTTTTCAACCCATTGGTATGAATTATTACGAATTGGAGTACATTTTCTGATACAAATTTCTTTTCCCAAGCTTTGTGGCACGCATCAGTGATTTCTTCGTACAGTATACTAGATCGATTTAGGTTGGAAATAGTGCTTTTTTAAACCCACATTCCTCTACACGGCATTACGGTACCTTCGGTAATGCTTCGGTTGCATCATGCTGGTTGTTGGGTCCCGAAGTTTTCCGCCTCCTCGAAGAAAACGGTAATTATCGGAGTGGCCATATAGTGACTGGTCCGTGCATTTCTTGGACCGAATATCGGTGGTATGCCATATGTTATAGAAGTGGCTCGTTCTGCGTTCGGTTCACGAGTCTCTTGTTGCATGCACTTTTCTATGGAAATGGAAGTGCAGTGAAACAAAAGCGGAGCGTTGAGCTCCAATTAGGGTGACTCTGCTGGGCGACTTTGGCTCACGTCAGCGAAATCTTATCGCCGGGGCGCTATGGCGAAAAGAAATACTCACACTTGCACATAACCATATAGCAATATAGCCGTATATATGTACATATGTACATTCATATATAATAAAAGGAAAAAAGTAAAACAGCCAGCAGAATTGTGTTTATTTATTTGCCTTTGCCACCCGTCGACGGCGGCGTCGAACAAATCAGCCAAACAGTTCCTGCTTCTGCCATAGCTATATGGTATGTATGTGTTTGTGCGAACGGGGGGTTTTCCGGGGAGCTTTGAACTAGACACACACCTGATCGTGCGCCACCTCCGATATTTTATTTTGTTTTATTTTTTTCATGATGAGAGCAGAAATCTCGCCAATAAATTTAATAATGTTGCACAAAACAAACTCACCAAAAAATGTGAGACAGGAAAATAGCTTGCACATGGACGGGGTAGAAGGTTTTAGGGAAAATATGTTTATTTTTATTTTATGGTGTTATGGAAACTTATCAACATTAACTCTCCCTAAAACCCCGAAAACATAATTTTCCTTAAAATATTAATTGGTTTAGCTGCACTGAGTTCGTAAATTTTACTTGACCTATTTAGCTGCTTCTGACTGTAAGTACTACGGATGTATTAAGATTTGTGTCTCTATAAAAAAAAACTTGCTCTCTCTTCAATTAGCGGAAAATGAAATAAGACTTATAGAAGCTGCGATTTCGCCTGTCGTTTTTCCTTTCCTGGTTCTCTCTCTCTCTCTTTGGCGCCCTACCTCCTTCTTTCTCCGTACCTCTCGATACCACCCCTTTACCGCACCCCCTGAGACTTGGCCTGGTGACCAGCCGGCGGCAGAAAAGCAGCAAAAGCGGCGTAAATACAATAAATTAAATTCACTTCCGCATTGCTCCCAACAAAACAACAACGTAATGGGGAATGGGTGAATGTGTGTGCGCCAGTGTGCACTGCACGTGTATGTGTGAGGCGAAAGACAAACGACGTAAGAGAAAGAGCACAGCAAGTGCACGGAAGTGAGAGAGCGGGTCAAAAGTGTAAGAAGGTGGAAGGGAGACGGCGATCGCTTGGGAATCGGCGGCAGAAAAGCACAGGCATAAAGAAGAGGATGAGGGAGAGGAGAGTAGAAAAGCAAACAGGTATAAAAACTGTTGATCACAGTAAAGAGCGAGAGGAAGAGAGAGGGAGCTACACACACAGCAACTGACTCACTCATACTCACACGTGCAAATCACTGCCAAGACAACAAAAACCAAAAAAGCGAGTATGAGAGGCGGCAAAATAATGAGAGAAAGAGGAAGAAAACGCCAAGCAGCAGCAGCGGCAACAGCAGCAAAAACAACAACTATAAAAAACGCCTTAAAGCGGCAGAGAGATATTAACACAAAATGCCGAACAAGCAAAGTGTATGCATGTGTGTGTGACTCTCTTAGCCACTCTCTTTTTTCTTAGAGTTTATAAAATGTTTAAAAAAGTACGCTAAAACATGACAGTTTTTACAGAAGGGTTAATTACTTTGATATCTGATACAAATTTAACACTTACAAGAACACTGTTTAATGTTTACATATAAGCTATGTACATTATCAATTGCTAGCCTTATTTCAGATTTGAGTTAAAAAAGCATTGTGACAGAGTTTTTATTTTTAAAAATACCAGAAACCACAAAGGGTTTGTTTTATCAATTCGGGTCACTTAGGGGTTAAGGCCCAAGAAACGTCGCACGCATTTGCTTACATTGATAAACTTACGCATACATTTATACGTATTTTTGTGACTTGTTTTTATTGTTATTCGCCTTCTTGCCTTTTCTCTGCCCTTAGTATTTCTATTTTGCTGAAGTCATGGCACGCATTTTTGTTTTTGTTGCGGTCTCTTTTTCTGCTGCCACTGTTGTTGCTTTAAAATGCATGCGGAAGCTGCTTGCGCTTCATACAAATGCACATTTACATAAGAAAATACATACAAATACAAACATATGCACATTTATTGTTGTTATCGCCCAGCAGATGTTGCTATTGTTGCCTTCACTTGTATGCAAAAATTGCGAACCACTTGTGCGTTACTCTATATATCCCATTGTAACCCATTTTATTGTAGAGTGCAACGAAATCACACTAACCTGAATTTTGCCACAAATGCAACAGCTTCCATTACGTTGTGTCTCGAATTCGCGCGCGCAAAAAAAAGAAAGAAAACTAAAGACGAAAGAAAGATATAAAGAAAGTAGTGTGTGGCAATATTGCAAAAAAAAATAGACTAGCAACAACAACACTCGACAATCAGTGATCGTGCGAATTTGCCATTAAAAGCGGTAAACTATAATACACCCCTCAATATCTAGCCACATTTTTCTTTTCTCTCTTTTATCTTGGCAAGCAAACAGCAAGTATTGGGTTAAGCCATCAAGGATGTGCTTGATACACTGTAGTAAAATAAAGAAAAAGAATTTCTCCAGTTGTCTTTAATCTGAATCTGATGAGATCACTGCAACCAGGAATAATTCCCATTTCCAGGAAGTGATTTCATCGGTGCATATTTATATGTTCCCTGGAAATTTGAATTCCCTACTGAGATTTTATGTCACGACATTTGAATTTTAATGAAAACCTAAGTAACTGTGCAATTTTTTTTATTTCAGTTTTAGAAACCACAAATCTTATTTTGATTATTTTCTAAAAGTATTTATATTAAAACATTTGTATATAAAAGGATATTACAATATTTAATACAGTCTCATTTCGTAATGTTTAAATTCCGGAACTTGTAGATACTATCTTTGAACCAATATATCTCTATCTTAATAGCGATTCTGCCGCCCATCTGGCAATCCATTCATCTTGCACTTCTGACAATTTCCCGCAATCTTTTCTCACGATCATCATTTCCCTATGTTTCCCAATTTCTGTCCGCAAATACACGCAACACACACAGGAACAGTAATAGTAGTAAGACTACAACTAAAAAAAAAAACTTAAACTAAACTCCACTCGAGTGCAATTGTTGTTGTAGCTTTGGTTATCGCCAGTTTGCCGTCTCGCCATCTCTCTCAAGCTTTCGTATATCGCCGTCTCTCTTGTCTCCGTCTGAGTAACCTGTTGTGTGAATTATGTTACGAACGTAACGTGTTTCAAAATATAGGAAGTCTTGCTTGAGTTATAATACTCCGCCGAACGCGACGCGAGGCGAAGCGACTTTGGTGCTTTAACGGTGACTTGTAGTTGTAGTTATCTAACTGCAGAGAGGAGGAGGAGGAGGGAAGGAGGTGGGAGAAAGAAGCGAACGAAGCGAAGCAACAAACAGAAAAAGCAAACACACACAAATATGCAGCGCATTTTGCAGTTTGTGGCACATTTTCCTTTTGGCACACATACGAAAAAGGAGCCCGGGGTAAAGGGGGGCTCAAAAAAAAAGTGGGTGGCACAAAACAAGGGGTAAAAGCAAAGTACATTCAAGCAAAAAGTGGAGTAATGTTGTTGTGGAAAGTCGTCGTCGTCGTCGTTGTCGGCGTCGTACGTCGATGCAACACAATTAGGTAATTTCCCTCCTACTTTTCTTCTTATTGAACTCCGGTAAAGGGGCAAGAAAATCCAGAGGAAAACTCGAGGAAAACCCCAGGGAAAAGGGGACAGTAGTAGTTGTAGTTGCGTGGTAACAACGTAACAGTTTTTAGGTGCACCTAACTAAAACCCGGTGGCGTAACGTCAAAAAGGAAGTATCCGTAACGCCTATGTCTACAGATACTGCGTTGACGATAGATACCCCGATAACTAGACGAAGGCGTAGAGCCAAGGGGGAAAAAGGTTGAAGAGTCCGAGTTTTATAACCCACTAAGTACTACACTTACTTTACCCCCCACTGCCTGGTAACAAGTGGTCACCTGGAGTAAGTCACAGTTATCAACGATTATATGGTTTATCTAACACTAAAGGTAACAGTAATTGTTTAGAGCCCCGATAAAAGAAAGGTCGGAAATAAGAATTAAAGCACTGTGAAAAAATCTATTTCGAAACATTAAAGGTTTCTTGGAATTCACTGGACTTTAAGCCAGTGATATTCATAAAAGAAAACTGTAAACCCTAGAGAGATTCTTAAATTTGTTTTTAGTTTATTAAATAATTGAAAAATAATATTAAAACTATCAATCCCTAAGCATTATTTGAGTACTTTAAATACTTCCTTAATAATATATTCTTCAAAAAAATATTGCATGTATTCTTTGCTATTTTAAAGATGGATAATCCCCTTAAATGAAATTCCAATTACCAATTAAAAACCGCAAATTGTAATCTTAAAATATGAATAGCCATTTTGGTGCTCACTGTAAGCATCTTTACCAAAGTAAAAATGGAAAAAAAACTTAAGAATAGAGACTACTACCTGTAGGAACTCGGACGGACTCCTCACCTTTACCTGTTGAACTCTACAACAATGAATTGTGCTGAAAAGCGGAACAGGTTCGCAACTTTGTAGGTGGTCCCTTGCCATAATAATAATTGTCACTCTTGAGACCCCTAACTGCTGCTGCTGCTTCGACCCTCTCAACCTCACAGGACCCCGGCGGCGGGCAGTCGTTTCGATTCAAATCCGACCCAAATCGACCCCTCGACTTGACCCGAGAGAGGCGGAAAGAAAGGAACGCACAATGAAGTTTTGGCATTTGGCACTTCAAGGAAATTGCATTCAAAGGCGGAAGGAAGAGGCGGTGGACCAGGCGGACAGATGGACGGACGGGGACGGACCCTCCACTGAGAACAATGCTGCATTATTCCTACTTGAAAACCCAGCGGGCAGCGAAGAGGATCTTTCGACCACTTATTGTGTGCCCTAAGTTACAATGAATTATGCACAAGGAATACACAATTGTAGGCTGTTTTTTGAGGGCGCATTTTTATATAAGTTGAAAAAGAAGTCTGCAATTCTAGAAGAATAATTAACCATGTTAGAGAGCATCTTGAAAGTTGTAGATACCTTGAAGCAGGGTAATTGTTAGGATCTTAATACTTTTACAGGTATAAAAGGTGGTTTATACATTCTTTACTCGTTTTACATAATTTCTTCCCAATTTCTTTGCAATATTTTCGATATTTTATTAATATTGTTGATAAAATAAACACCTTTAGGTTCTCTGAAGCTCTTCAATATCTTCCACATTATATCTCTGATATTTTGCAAATCATTCTGTTTTCTTTCAAGTTTTTTACTCTTTTTTCCATCACCAATCTAGACCATAAATTTAAGGCTGTGCCCACCTACTTTTAATTTAATTTTTCAAAAAGCCATTTTTGTGAGTTGATAATTATTTATTAGATAGCAAGTATAGTATAGTATAGTATGTATTATATATGTCTGTAGATATTTTCACATATTTTTTTTACTTTGTTTTTTAAATCGCATTTGGGCAAATCTTTCATAAATCAATTTGATTTGAACGCTGATAGCCGATAGCGCCTGTATGTACGTAGATAGCGACCCCCGAAAATTCCATTTTTGTCACTCCGAAATTCGTACACTCTGTTGGTTGTTGTTGCTGTTACGCCGTATCTGCAAACAGGTGTGTGTGTGTGTATAATCAGTCGTTGGTCGTTTTTTTCTTTTTTTTTTTTTTTTTTGCTGATAAAAAGGCAGCACGGAACCAAAGGTTTGCAAGGTGGAAAGAGGAAGCAATCCAGGGGGGCAGGTGACGGGGAGCAGAGGTGTTTACGATACGCAAGGGAGGGAGGGTGAGGGTTCTGGGGGGAGGCTTCTGGGGAACCGGAAATGACGGCAGTACAAGAATTTACGCTTTGGCTTTTTGGAATGGAGGAGAGGTGGCGGCGGGTAGGGTGGTAGGGTTGAGTGGCACACTCGAGCAATTTTTGTTTTTTTTTTTTTTTGGGTCTTAATTGATACAGTAATCAGTCGCAATCCATGTCAGAATTCCTTTTGTTTTTGCCATTATTTATTTATTATTTTTACGATTCCTTTTTCTCTAGTAGAACCAAAGACGAAGAAATAAAAATGGCAAAACAAAAGTATTTCGGTTTTATTTTTGGCTTCTTTTCTTTTTCTTTTTTGTTTTGTTTTTTTCTTTTAATCATATCGCATGGTTTTCACAAGTGTTATTATAATGATTGCAATTGTTGTTGCTGCTGGCCCAAGCATATTGGGCTGTTCAATTATTTACACCTTGATACGCAGATACGTACGTGTTTGGAGATTATTTTATGGCCCCTTTGGTTGGTCAGTGTTTTGGGTGGTGGTGGGGCGGTCTCTCTCAGCACTTCAAAATGCGTTCACGCAATGGTCGCACCACAAAATATTAATAGGGTTGCCTTGCCAAGGTCGTAAGGGGTAAGATGGGGAGCACTTTAAACAGATGATTGGTTGGTCTTGTGTAATATCTCATTTTAAGTTAAGATCATTGTCTTCATGCTACTGATTTAATTTATTTCACTAATAAATTCCTATCTTTTCTATATTTTCAGGTAATTACAAACCAATTCGGGCAACTTAAACATTACAAATCACTGAAGAACTAACAAATTTTAAAGATCTTATACAAAGAAAGTCTGAATAGTGAGTACTTATTTTGGTAAATCTGTAAACACGATTGGATTTTTTATAAACATGTTCTATAACACAAAATAATGGTCTCACAGTTTGTTAGATTCACTATTTCTTTATTTGTTAACTCCTTAGTATGATTAACTAATTAGCAGTTCTTCAAAACTATTATTTCCTTAATACTGTCTGCAAAGAGTTCCTCAAAAACTCATCTGCTATCAAAGCACACACTTCTTGTCAGGCTCTCTTGTTTCGTACTCAAGGAAGTCAGTTGTGTCTGTGCCTCGAGTGGCTAAGAATCTCCTCGACATTTTCCTCCTCATCATCCAGCACCAACACAACCGGCCACCTAACACGAAATTGTTTTATTAATGCTGGAATTACAGCTGGGATATTTTTCAAGCGAATGCCTGCCGCCGACGCCGCCATTCTGTCTACACGGCGGCGGACCAAGTGTCAAATGAAACGACAGCCTCGAAAATACCCTCGGGCCAGAGGAGGAGATGAACCCAGGAGGGGTTGGGGTTGGGGTTTGTGTATGTGGATGTGGATTTGTTTGTGGGCTCGCAAGTCAAGCAGGAGATTATATTATAATTTTCCAAGTAAGGCAAACACGAATTAAGACAAACAGCAAAATTGACACGAACAGCACGTAGCGCGCTGAAGGAGCTGGAGCTGGAACTGTGACTAGAGAGCAACTGAGATTTCCGAGCTCTTCTCTCCTCGCCGCTCTATTGTCGCCAAATTCATAATTAGCAGCGGCTTAAATGAGTTCTTAGCCGGAGGCAATGCAGCAGCCAGCAACCTCAAGAGATCGCCCCACCCCCACACACCCAGATCTTAGAGTCCATGACAATTGTTAGTTCTTGGATTGCCGGATTCTGGGTATTCCTCTTCTTGTTGATGTTGTCTCCTCGTTTGTGGAGTGGGCTTCTCATTTTCTTATTTTCTTACTTTATCTCATTAGGTCGGTTTGCCACGTTTTAGTGGCTACTTAAGAGCAACTTGCGGCATCGCCAGCAATTGTTTATTATTATTGTGCCCACCACATCCACCACACACTCCGATGCCATTGTCCGTGCTTATCAAGCTTTTGCCCAGTGACTCCCCCTCTTTGTCCACATATATGTAATATATTTATATATTATATTTCTATATGCATATGCAAGTGTTTATAATTATCATCGCTATTACGGCGCTTGTGTGAAAGCAATCTCTCCGAGGAGAGGCCTTTTCAAAATGCGCGCCGCCCGTCAGCTAATCAGCTGCTCTCTTGAAATAACAACAAACCAAACTACATATATAAGTGCACTTGGTGAATTCCGCCTGGAAACAAAAAAAAAAAAAAGAGAGGAAACAAAAATTTTAAATGGAAATTGTTGTTACAACACACTTGAGGAAGGCATCAACTTGCACGCTATTAACCTGCAAGTGCCGCGAATGCAATTCATAGAATGATTCTACACACGTTTCCTGGATGATTAGGTGCAATCTTTGAGTTCAAACTGATAGGAAAATCATCTCCGGGGATGAAGCAATCTAGCACAGTTTCCGTTCAGTCTGGTCTGGTATTTCCCTTTTGATATATATGTACATATGTACTTGTATTTGTTCTTATCACGCAGATTAAGTTTACTAACTTGTTTACGTTATTAGTTGTTATAATCTTTTGAAATTAAAAAAGAAATGTTTGAATTTAGGATCTATGTAAAAAGTAGTACAAAATCTTGTACATTTATATTTCCTTCTCTTCGAAATAACTGCAGTTTATTAATATTCTAGGAACATCCGATTTAAGTCTATTCATTTTTATTTCCACGAAGATTTGTAGTCGGATTTTCTTCCTAATCTCCCTGAATGAATTCCCCTGCAGTGTTCAATTGAAAGTTCTTCTTAAGTATTTGTTTTATGGTCTTATCTGTAATCCGGTTCCGTTTCGAAACGACTTTTACGATGTTTGTAATGCTCTCCGGTTAATCAATAATTTGTGTGTCGCCCCCTTTTTTTGTGTTCTCCGCCTAACCGCACCTCCAACTCGTTTAAAGATATGAGCCAATTTCCTGAACATGCTATAAAACATTAGCCGTGATTATATATATAGTACTATATACTTTAGATTCCCGCAATCGAATTGTCAGAGGAAGTGAGCCTCCGATGATGATGACTGCTCCTCCTCAAGCGATTGATAAACAATTCTTCCTGCTGTTGGACTGGTCTCCTCTGGACTCTGGCATTTCCTTGGCTTTGTAAATGTTTACAAGCAACCTGTAGACGGATGGTATTAATTTACCCGGACCACATATGTATTCTTTATAATTTTTTGTTCTTTATTTTTGCATTTCCCTGTTCCCTGCGTCTTGGAACCTGATTGTGATTATAGACAAGCGTCAGCGTTTCTCTGTTTCTGTAGCTCGAACATCCGCTTCCGCATTTATTAAGTGTCTTTCCACGACGACGACGACGACGCTTAAAACGTTCCACACCGAGCTCGGCTCAGCTCCAACTTAGCCCACCAGCTCAGTTCAGTTCAGTTGAGCTCAGCTCGGTTCGGTTGAGTTCAGTTCGTTTAGAACGTTTTTACAATTCAGGTTTGGCTGGCGGCGGCGGCGGGCTAGCTCTCGGCTTTGTTTTTTCTTCTTCGCTATTTTTGCTATTTTTTCTGCTCGTTCTCCTCTGTAATTAAGATGCGAAGCGCGATCGTCAAAGTTCTTTGGCTCCCAATGCGGCGGAGGGGGGAGGGCAGATTGGCGGATCTGGGGGATATGATGGGGATCGGCTGAGAAGAGGAGGAAGCAGCGGCTTCGCCATGCATGCCTAGATGTTAGCTATGTGTGTGCTTGATTACTAGTGCAAATACTAACTACCGGTTTAGATGCCCCGACCAGATTGTGTGAGCACGAAAAAAAAAAATAAAAAAAATGTTTCAACGATCACTTGATTGCACAAAGAAAAATGGGTTCTACGATGAAGAATTGGTTGAGGAAGGTTTTTGTAAATACAAATTGTAAAAAAAAAAGATTTTAAATCGGTTGTATGCTAGGATCCCTTTGGTAATTAAGCAGAGATATTTCCATGGATATTATACCTATTTATATATTTAAGGGTTTATTGGTTATTGCATGGCTCTAAGCTTAAAAGTCAGTGCCAAACCGTGCTTTTAAAATATATATAATATTTCTATGAAGTACTATAATTTTGATGTCAAAAAACAAGGATTAGTTCTGTTTTTAAATAGTTTTCGGTCTCTTATTTTATTCCCAAATTCGTACTTGGGAATTATAAGACAATTATAAGACTAGGCCTGGCAAAAATCTTATACCCCAAGCCAAATAACCCAATTTTCCCACAGTGTAAGTGGGTTAGCTGACTGAATCGCTGTAGTTGAGCTGCTTTCTGCTGGACTCCAGTCTAATTGCCCACAGGAAGCTGCAAGATCGGGCCCGATCAATGGCTAACAAACAGAGCAGGAAGTCGCTAAAAGTCTTTCTTTTCTCAGAGGAGGTCTCCTAGAGGCCAAGAAGTGAGGGCAGCGGGGGAGCCGAGCGTCCAAGTCCAAGTCGAGTCGCGTTGCTCTATGTATCTATGCGTTATCTTATCTGTGGAGGGGCATATTTGCTATGAACTTACTGAAACTCAAGCAAATCGTAAACATTTCATAATATAACATACATACATATAAACATTGTGGTGGAAGTGCTCGACGACGACTATAGCGGAACATGTTGTATCTTTTCTGTGCTGCTCTGTCTATATCTGTTGGTCTTTATCAGACCAGCGACACCTAAGACAACAAGTAATCCTACTTTTACAGACATATATCGCCATGTGAAGCGCCAAAGGCCTCCGCGGCAGGTGTGTGTGTGCATCAGCTTTGGTCGAGGACGGGATCTGGGACTGTGACTGGGACTGGGACTGGGAGGGGGATCTTATCGTCATTCCTTCATCAGCCTGATGGACAAGGTTCTAACAGTTCCCAGTGTGGTTCAGTGGGGGTAGAAATCTCTTTACTTTAAATATTAAATGGGATCAGGCTCTAAATACTTGAGCCAAAACTTTGATGATCGAGGTATTAAATAGTAACTTTCTATAAACAATAATTTAAATAAATAATCCTTTTGTGGGAAGTTTGTATATAGAAAGATCTCTCTTTACCTTTATAAATATTCCACACTCTGTCAAAAAGATTCAATCTGAAATTAAGTTAATTATCTTGCTTCTTGCTCTGACCAGAACAAATCTTCTTTCTGCTAACATGTTATCAATCATGATGTTAGAATCTTGTTTCTTCCGCCATTTTCCAATTTGTATTGATTAGCATTTAGTTCCAGTAACCTGCCTTTGTCTTCCCCCCAAGTTGTTCAATCTAAACTCCATTTACCGAGTATTTGTGGTCTTCAAACACGGAAGCAAACTCATGTCAACCAACTCAATTGAACCCGCACTGACCCCGACCCCAAGCCAAAAGAGACGCACATGAGGAGATGTCCAATGGAAGGCCCCCTCCAGCGTGCCGGCACAACAAGCCCCCTTTTCGATATATAGAAGAGGCGAGCATTAAATTCTTGCTGCAGGCACAAGTCCAACAATGATGATGATGATGATGATGACTGCCTTATTAAGTTGGGATGCTAGCCAGGAGCAGGATAAGGAGAGAGGGAGAAGGAGGCGGAGCTGAGGGGCAGAAGATTGATGCAAGTGCTAGAAAATCGCAAAGAGTTGAAACAAAAACACAGATGCGACTAATTGAATGTAATGGGCACAAATGATGCGGTTGATGCGGTCTAGGTCTACGACTATATCCAATCTCCTCTCTAGCAAAAAGCAGGAGTGCACTTGGAAAAAGTGATGGTTCTATAAAGGATCGAGTTCTTCAAGTGGTGTTGATATCAAATCTCAAATTTCTTATATGTTTAGATTATGAACCCTTATATTCTTTGGTTAAATTTGAAACCGGAACTTTTAACTTAAAATGGGGTAGATAATAATTCTTTTCAGATATTTCCCTAAAGAATAAAGCTTTCTTTTATCGAATCTTGTAAAGAACCCTTAAATTTATTTGAGAAATTACATTGCCTTACAAGTTTTATATTCTATCTTTCATTATGAATATTATAAATATTTATTCATAGTTTGCGTAACCCTTTTCCCCCACTGTATGTACTGGATATACCCTTGTCATCTTCCCCCTTTGGAAGCAAAGAAAAAAAAAAAACTGGAATGATTTTGAACTCTTGTCTGGGCGTTTGATGAACTCATCCATCCAGAGTATGGAAATGGAATATCTGACTGGAGATCTCGCATCTTTCTTCTCCATCTCGCTCTCGCTACTACTTGGACTTCATTTTTATTTCTAGGTAGTTAGCTACCGATTCGATCATAAGCATTATGATAATGATCATAATGATGATGCTGTGCTTTTGCGCCCTTTGTTTTCCGATTGTTCCAATGCTCATTATGAAGTCGGGTATCTCTCTTGTCATGAGAATGATCAGCAGCATAGAGAAGCGCTGTGGCTTGAGTTTGCATATTTATAATACAAAAAACAACAAATACCGAAAAGGTTATCGAACGTTTGATATCATTAAGCAGTCCATCTCGCGCCACCCGACGAGCATATAAAGATGAACAATGAGGCAGCAGAAAAAGTTCCAACCAAAAGCAAAATAAAAGAGTTGGAAAATAAAAAAAAGCATCGACTTGATGCTGAGGTTTGAGCTACATTAGAACAAACACGTCACGTAACGCCTCCAGCAGCTGTAGATTTACCCATTTCTCTCTTTCGGTTCCGAGCAAAACAAAAGAGATGGGAGCTAAGGCTGAAAAGAGAAAGAATATTTTAATGTTGGCCAGATCTTGTCGCCTGATCAAAAGAGAAAACTACAGTGGTCGAAAGTGGGTTTATTTTGTACAGAAATGATATGTTAACCAGTTGGGAATTTTAATGAAAAATTCTAAGTTGGAAATAAATTTTGGTAGGGTCATTATAAAGTCCTAAGCTACCAGTTTTCCGGGTATTCTACTGACCCCATCCAACGACTTGGGAATTTTAAGGACTAATGCAAGTTTTACATAATGATTTATAGGATCCTCATGAAGACCTTATTCCGGGTATTCTTATAAATAGTTACTTGAGAATTACAGCTAAAAATTCATATTTTTCCTTGTAGTTTGAAAGGATCCTAGCGTTATAATTTAAAATAGTTTACCCCGAATATTCTTCTGACATTATTAATTATAATGTAAGAACCCTATTATAGTTCTTATTTCCCAGTGTTCTGTGCATTCTAATGACCAACCAAAGTGCTAGGTGGAAGAGACTGATGCCTGTGGCTATCCTTTCTTTCTATATTTATTTTTTAATAATTTACAGCTACCGCAAGCTAAAGCCAAGATCGAGCAAGAGCATTAAGCTTCCCAAAAAAATGCGTAACGATGATTGATTTGCCTGGTCTCGAGCTGTGAGCTGTGAGCTTCCCTTGTTGTTAGCGGCGGCTGGGTTTGCTCCAAAAAAATACAAAATAAAAACCATAGAAATAACAATAAAACAAAAGAAAAGTGCCTACGGCGCTTTAAGCTGAGCATATAAACTGACGATCTAGACAGAAAATGAACCGCAGACATTTGGTTTTGTTTCCCCGCTGCTTCGCATACTCATTTTTTGCTTTTAGTTTTATTTTGATTTTTTGTTGCGAAGAAGAACCCGGAATTGGCGTCGTTTTTGTTGTTTGTATTTTCTCACTTTATTTATTTTATTTTTCAACTTTTTTTTTCTGTTTCGTATCGGTGAGAGGTACCAATATATGATGTACCCATACAGCGACACAAAGGCAAACACAAATAGCAAACACGATACGCTCACGCGCTTGTTATGCACGCTCAGCAGCGGCAGCGGCAGCAGCGTCTATGAGGGGGGTTAAGGGGGGTCGCAAAGTTAAGGTAAATCAAGAGTTACGAGCGTTGTTGCTGCCGCTTCTTAAATATATACACGGCGACGCGACTGTTGAGCGGTGAGCAGTTATAAAAGCAAAGCAGGTCGTTGACTTAGCTATTTGGATTTTTGAATATTTCTGCTTTTTTTTTTCTGCTGTTTATTAATTGAGTATTTGATATGAGCGAGGAGGGATACCTATGTATATGGGTATATCTATAAGCTGAAACATACACGTGCAGAAAAATAAATAAATATATATCGCAGCGACTTGAATTGAACTCGAACCCTAAGGAAACTTGTGGCATTACTCATAGTTTGCCCTCAGTAATTACGTTTTCGATTACCAAATAGCTGTGGAAATTGCTGAATGATCAAAGTTACTTACATATGTACATTCACATTCAAACAGAGCTTAGTAACTGTTTCTCCTAGCAACAAAAAAAAAATGTATAAACAAATATCAATGATTAGCCAGATCGGTAAACAAAAACATATTGTTCAACAGTTATTAAATTTGTGATATTACATTACCAAAAGCAATTCCATTGATGTAATCAAATAGTAAAGAATTTCTCACATAAAAACCTTGAAATAAGGCTCAAGATCTTTACAATTTCCTTTGGTTTGGTTTTTTTGTAAGGAAGTAAAGTTAAATTTACGATCCTTGATTGGCTGATTGAGAATACCAAAAGATTCCCTTACATTTACACTTTTAAAACCTGAACCTTGAACCATGAAAAGAACATCTCCCGCCATGATCAATATGATGCGAGAGAACCTCAAAAGTGAACTCATTGAATTACAAACAATTTTAGGACTATAGGGTCAAATCCCTTGGCTTTAGGGGTTGATTTAGGGCCAAAAACCGAAAACACCAGCAGAACAACAACAGAGAAGCGGAGAAGACGGAGATAAAGGAATCCGGGCTGCACTTGAGCTCGATCAAGGAAGACCTCATAAAAGAGATCAAATGTCAACGACAGCTATAGGAATAGCACCACCACATGCCTCGTCATTCTTCCCTTTGAGTTACTCCACTCCACTCTACGAACAGATTCCGTCCGTAGTCCCGGCTTCCAAGAAGTCCTACAAGATGTAAAGCAAAGTGCACAGCAGAGCCTGCGGAGGATCATCATCAGGTAGGAGGAAGGAGAAGGGCGGACGCATTTCCTCATTGTAGCTCCTCTACCTGATCGTTGCACTGAGGGAAAAGGAGCTCTGGGAAATGAACAACTTTTTTGTGGAAGGAAAAAGTCACAGAGGTCTTTGATTTTACACTTACTCAGTCTGTGGGAATATTTTTATACAAATATCAAAATAAGTCTTAATTTTTGTATATAGTTCCTTATAATTGCTACAAAATTGTAACAGTGTAGAAAGGGAGAGCGTCAGAAGCAACATCCACAGAATCCCTCCAGCTGTCCCCTTCTTGCACCTTCCCTGCGATCGACTGTTGTTGAGCCGTTAATCTTAATGCGCCATGGCTGCTGTCGCTTCTGTCTCTCTTTCTCTCTCTCTCTGCGTGTTGTTCCCTCTTCCTCTCCGTCTCTTCTTTAGCTATCAGATTTTCTTATTTTCCCATCATTCTTACTGCGCAGCACTTGATGCACCCGGGGATCACTGCTGGAAAGCAGGGGCGGGCAGGCGTGGCGGCAGGGGTTCCGAAACCGGAGAGCAGAGGATGCGCCTGCGGAAATTACTCATTAACGCACAACTCAACTCAACTCCCTGCCTGACTGGGTGATTCACTTGCCAGCTGGAATTCCAGCTGCGTCTAGGAGTGCCGATCCCAAATGCCAGTCGAGTGTCATCTTAGGGAAGCGCACAGCTACTATATAACAGTCTTTGGATTAAAGCGAAATCTGAGTTCGAAGTATAATTTAATCTTTGCGATTAAAAATGATATATTTTATTATAAGATCTATTTATTTTGCAAAACTTTCACCAAGTTGAATTTTAACTTGTTCATTATAAATATTAAAAATTCTTGAAATCTCATTGGAAATATTTAAATTTCAAGTCTGATGAATACATAGGAGATTTATTTCTTCTGAGGAATTTGTTAAATGAACATGCAGTTCTTGGGAATAATCTCTTAAGTTTCTTTCTGATTCACTTATTTCTTGATTTTTCACGATTCCATGATATTCCAAGACTTCCAAGATGACTGCATAAAGTTCATTTGGGATGAGTAAAACTTTATATTATTGATTCTTTACATAATATTCTAAAATTCCATGATTCCATGTTGACTACAAAATGTTCATTAGGGATAAATACAGCTTTTGGACTTTCTAAAGATTTATTCATTCCATGATTATCCACATTTCCATGATATTCTATGATTCCATGATTGCAAAATCTTCATTTTGGATGTATGCACTAAGGCTTATGATCGAGCTATGAAGGGTAGTGCCCAAATACATTATGTCAAAATGGATGATAATAATAATAATATAAATAATAGTTCCACGATATTTCCTCCATGTACTATAACTATTTCAAAATTTATATAAAGTATATATGGAATAAAGTTGAAACCCTAGCTGGAAAAAGCATTTAACTTGATCTTATCTGATGGCTGTCCCACATAATCCTTTCCCATTCTCTATTCTCGAGGAACTCCTCACCTCCTCGACTTCCTTATCCGTCTTTCAAATCTCCCATGTCCCATTTTCTAGCATTTCCGATCCCACGATCCCACAAACACACCTCCTTCTCACTTGGCCAAAAACGGAAACATTGCCAATACTCGACGAAAAGAGCTCATGGAATTCTTTTAACCCATTTGCTTGTATTTGGTTTCCCAGCTTTCCTTCCACACCCCCTGGCATTTATTTCTTGTTGTCTTTCTTTTCTAAACTGATCGTTTTATAATTTTCGTTTGTAATTTCCGTTGAAACCGGTTCGAGATCGTTCGCATACCTTTACCTCCGATTTTTAAACTACCTGTGTGCCTGACTTGATTTCGAGCGAGCGAGGGAGCAGCAAGCCAAAGAATGAGCGAGGTGAGTGAATGCTTCGGCTGCTGCTGCTGCCGCTCCTCTCTTCTCCTCACCGGATTCTTCTCTGCCGCGCCTCCTGTGCCGCGCTGAGATTTAGAAATATTCTTTATACTCTTCTTATTGCGTGCGTGAGACGTCGTTCGGCCAGCGAGCCTCCAACATTGCCCCTACTCTGCCTTTTCTGTGCTTCAAGTTTTGGCACTGAAAGAAATTTTAAAGATGTTACTACTAGAACTTTGAATAATATTTCATTTATTTGGTAAAAGTAAAAGGTGATTTTTTTTACAAGAGGTTAGTTTGAACAGTTCTTAAAATATTTTCTGGATTTTGTTAGTTTCCTTATAAGTTAGAAATTAGGGAGGATGGGAATGACTCTTAAGATTTTTGTTAAAAAGCTTTTTGGAACAAGCCTTTATTTTTGCCAAGATCTTTTTGTGATTTCTGCTAAAAGTCAAGTTTTTTTTCTTTAGTAAGGGTTAAGAGAAAGCCTTTTTGAACTAGGTGTCAGATTTTACATCTCCTTTCCTGTATCTTCGATTTTTAATTTATTTTCTTAGTATGCTTTATTGGCCGAAAGAATTGCTTTTACATTTTAAGAATATTGTATTTGGTGAAGAAGGTTTCCAATCTTCCGAGACAAGCCTTTTCTTTTGACAAGATCTCTTTGTTTTTTTTTTAAACAAGTCAAGTTGTTTTCGATACTTTTATATATATTTATTATTATAATGTTACATTATAATAATATTGTATCTTAAAGTTTCTCCCAGTGATTCTCCCCACATTTTCTGTTTCTTCCTGGGCTGCTGCCCTGCCTTTTCCTTATTGTTGTTTTTGTGGCCGGGGCTGATGAGCATTCATTTGTCATTTTACTACGTGCCACCGACTCCAACTTTTAGCCGAATGTTTATTTATTTTTTGTTGTTGCTGTTGTTGCTATTGCTGGTGCTGGTGCTGCGGAACATGTGTGCACTAGAATATATGATTTTATTTTAGTGAAAACTCAACCATGTGTTGTAGTAACCGAAATAACACGTAGGATCGTTTTTGTGTGAGTGTCTACATACATATGCATATGTGGAGGAGAAGAGCAGCGGCGGGGGCATCAGCATTTTACCTCTGGGCTCTGCTCTCCTCTCTTCGAAAACAAATAGATCGAATCAGAGATCTTACGACCGACCCCCTCTAAGCCATGTACATGCACAATAAAATATTCAAGGCGATTATTATCTTCCTCATCATCATTCTCTTCCTTGCCCAGTGTTTTCCCCTTATTTTCCCCACCAAATCCCAAATATTTGATATTCTCTCGCCAGCCAGCCAGCGATCACTTGTTGAAAGCGCTTCCCGGAGAATGAGGAAGTTTCTTTCGGGGAGAGCGAGACCCCAGACCGATCCGCCAAGACTCGGCGGCAAGATGTGGGATAAATTTGAACATGTGTGTGCACGGGTTTTGGGTCTGGACTTGGGCACGGGCACGGGCACTGGGCAGGGAAATCGTCTGGTCGGAGCTATGGGGAAATGGATACAGCACGGGTCAAGGGAATAGTTGGAAATGGTCGACTCTTCAGGGTTTATGTAGAATATATCTAATAATTGATTATATGGATGGAATTAGCTGTGAATATATCCATAATGACATTAAATGATCTATTAATTTATTCTCATTTAAAGTTGATCTTATAAAGCCTTAAATATTATTATTTGGTCACCCATTTCCTTGATTGTAAACAGAGTGCTTCTCGTTTGGCGGGTGATCCACCTCATCCCCATCCCCATCCCCATCTCCATCCTCCATCTCTTCACCGACTGCGACTGAGACTCGCTGCTCTCTTTACCCACTGGCGGATTTATTAGTTGCCCCATCACGGCAACAGCAGCAGCAGCGTCTTTCTCCAACACGCTGACTCCCAGCTCCCGTCGCAGCTCTTGGTCTGGAAACGGGTTTTCAGCTTGGAATGTGCACTTCCGTTTGCTGCAGCCAGATACGAGTACGGGTCTGGGTATGGGTATGGGTACGGGTAGGGGCACGAGAGTGGGCAATGGGCACGGCGCGGCTGCTTTCGAGTTTCGAGAGACGTTCGACTTGGTCCGGCCGCTGCCCCTCCTCCGCATCTCCGATCTTCATGTGCTTGCTGCTGCTGGTGCCATCAATACATTCGCTTATGTTGAAATCTTTACAGCAAATGATCACCATCGTCGTCGGGCAGTGTGTGTGTGTATACTTCGTCTTTGGACTTGTGAGTGTGCCTTGGGTTTGTACACATCCGGAATGGCAGTGTACCGCCGCCGCCCATGCACACAAATACCAATGCGAGGCACACACGCCCGGGAGGAGATCACACATTTTTGGTGGAAATTACCATATTGAGAAATTTACAATTAAAAAGCTCTACAAGTATACGCCATTTCTTGGGAGACTCGGGAGTTTGTTCCAATTTTTTAATTATTAGTATTATAAAATTTTGACCTCATACTTTAAATATTTCTTCTGAAAACGTATTTCTTAAAATTTCTGTGATTTGGATTTATGCTGTTTTATTAACTTTTTTTTATTGATTGTTAATAAATTTATTAATTTAATCTATAGATTTTCCATATTTTGATGTGTTCAATTAATATTTTCTTGATTGTTTTAGATCTAAATAAGTTTTTAGAACATTTTTGAGTGTCACCGAATTGTGACTTGGGAATTCTAGGTGCACCTTAATTGCAATAATCCAAAATTTGATTGGATATAAACATATCCAGGCAATTTCCAGGGAATTTTAAAAATAATTCAAAATGTTTGTCTCATCTTTATAGAACATAAACAAATCGGAAAAGATTTGTAGTTCTCTGCGTAGCGCACTCATTGGTTCGTGGTGGTTGGACCATTTTTTTTTTATATATTTTGGACAGATCTTTCCCTGCTCTTCCTGCTCTCCTTCCTTTCCTCTCATCTCTGCCTGCGCCGCGGTCGCTGCGGGGGTGTGTTGCTGCTGCTGCTGTTGTTGTCGGAGATGCGAAGATGCCTGCCGGGAGAGACAGAGAGAGCGCTATCGTCGCTGCCTGATCCTCTGCTGCTGCTGCTGCTGCTGCTGCTTCCTCTGCCTTGGCCTCAGCCTCTGCCGCTGCCGAGTGAGTCACGCTCTCTGCGAGATCGAGATCCGCCAGTTTGCGCCAAGTAGTGATCGGATGCGCTACATCTCACACTCACTCACTCACACACTCACGAGTGGATCGGCTCGGTTCTGTTGTTGTTTTTATTCTTGCGTCGGCATCGGAGATATATTATTTGTTTATTCCTATTCCATCCATCGGATCGGCGGCTGCCCGCGACGATTATGAGGAAATCTGATTTGGTTGGAATGCGAATGCCTGTCTGAGTCTCGTCGTCGCTCTCCCGCTTGCTCTCACGGATCTGGATCGTGCGGTATGTGCGTGTGTGTGTATGGCGTCTGGGAGTGAGCTTCTTCTCCTTACCCCCAAATCCCCCAGAGAGGAAGAGGAGCAGCAGAAGCAGCTAGGTGATGTGTCCGCTCAAATATTTCTCTGGCGGAAGTGTGTCGAGTGATCAACAACATTCATTCCATCGGAACATCCTTTTCGCTCGGGAGCTAAATTGTTGCTCAGCAGTGAACTTTGATCCATAGGAAGAGCAAGAAGAGCCAGCGGTGGTGGTGGCATCCATGCCCAGAATTCGTGGTAGTTTTCCATATGTGATTTACCAAGAATTTTAAATAAACAAAATAAAAAATCTTGCAGATGAAAAAGAGTCAAGTGGATATGTGCAAGAGAGAGTGTGTATGGTGTATTGTGTGTGTTTGCGTGTGGATTATGTGTGGTTACTAAAAGGATAAATCAAAGAAGAATTTCTTGTCAGGCAAAAAAAAAATATAAAAGGAATATCTAAAAATGGATAACATTTAAAAAAAAAAATGGAAAACTACATTTTAAATATGGATTGAAATACGTGTGTCATTAAATCCTGGTTAATCGTTTTTATAAGTTAATAAAATCACATAAATAGGTACATGCATATATCTGGATATATAAAAACGTAGTAAAGTCAATGGCCAAGTTTCCCAATAAAATGAGTGCTGAAAGTGATATTTGAAAAGAGTTTCATTAGTTCCTTAAATAACAAATTTAAAAGTAATTCTTTAATAACTTTACAACAAAGATTCCCTAAGATATCAGAGATTTATGCATCTTATAACCATATTTATAGATCCAACAACTAAAATACTACTTGTTTTATTACAAATATTTAAAGAAAGAGTGCTAAAGAACTTCATACATTCGCTTTTTTAATTTTTTACATGTACCTAAGACCTTGGTCCTCAGAGTTCCCTTATTTAAGCACTGTTTTAAATTTTCTCTATAAAAGATTCCCATATTTCTATAACTCCCAACTAATCCGCCACCCTTTTTTTATTTACTTACAGATACCCCAGTTGAAGGCAACTCTAGTGGCTACCACCACTGAGATACCCCAGATCCCGTTGACCAGGAGGACAATTCCTTAAACACTGTGGCTGCATGTCCAAAATGAAAATGCTCCCAGTACAGTTATCGTTGAATTCGCTGAATCCCGGCATCTGGAGCGATGTGCTCTGGCGCTGCCCCCCGGCGCCGTCCAGTCAGCTCGCCGAGCTGAAGACACAGCTGCCCCCATCCCTGCCCTCCGATCCGCGCCTGTGGAGCCGCGAGGATGTGCTCGTCTTCCTTCGCTTCTGCGTCCGTGAATTCGATCTGCCCAAGCTCGACTTTGATCTCTTCCAGATGAACGGCAAGGCGCTGTGCCTGCTGACGCGTGCAGACTTTGGCCACAGGTGTCCGGGGGCCGGAGATGTGCTGCACAATGTGCTCCAGATGCTGATCATTGAGTCGCACATGATGCAGTGGCATTTGCCCAACAGTCCAGTGACGCCCACCAGCAGATATCCCCTGTCGCCGCACAGCCACCCGCCGACGCCCACGTGGCCACCGCTGAATGCTCCGCCAGAGAGCAGTCCCTTCCACAGTACGCCCCACGGCCTGGCGGGTCATCATTTCATGGCACCGAACTCTGTGACGCTCAGTCCACCGCCTTCAGTGGATTCCCAGGCGAGTAGTCCGCCACAGGCTCCCTACCAGAACGGAGGAGGAGGAGCACCCGGTGCGGGAGCAGCATCAAATGGCGGAGCAGGAGCAACAGCCACCTCGGCAGGCACGACCAGCAGCAGCAGCGGCAGCAGCAATCCCACATCCTCTAGTGCCAGCAGCACCGGCAGCAATGGCTCCCAACCGAACATCATCATGCCCATGAAGGGTATCAGCAGTGCCAGCAGTAATCACTCCGATTCCGAGGAGGAGTACACGGAGTCGAAGCTGCCACCTGCACCGCTCTACAGCACGGCCAGTCCGCCGAGCACACCCATTCTGAAAGACATCAAGCCCAACTGGACGCAGCAGATGACAAATAGCTTCGTCAACTCCTGGTCCCAGCAGCAACAGCAGCAGCAACAACAACAGGCGGCCGCAGTGGCAGCAGCAGCAGCGGCAGCCCAGGCGCAGCAGCAGCAGCAACAACAGATGCAGCAACAGCAGCAGCAACAGCAACTGCCGCAGAAGCTGACCCTGGATAATACAGCCGGTCCTGTGTTGGCACCTGCCGGTGGATCCATCTCGGCACCGACCACGCCCAGTTATATGTACAAAGCCAAGCGGGAGTTCTTCCCAGAGAACTCGGAGCCCAATACAAGTGAGTTTTGAAGGATAAATATTCACAGAATTTTTGATAACTAATGTGGTTTACCTCTCTTTATTTTCTCTAGATGGTCGCCTGTTGTGGGACTTTTTGCAACAACTGCTCAACGATCGCAACCAGAAGTACAGCGATCTGATAGCATGGAAATGCCGCGACACGGGCGTCTTTAAGATCGTCGATCCCGCTGGGTTGGCCAAGTTGTGGGGCATCCAGAAGAACCATCTGTCGATGAACTATGACAAGATGTCGCGTGCCCTCCGCTACTATTACAGGGTCAACATACTGCGCAAAGTGCAGGGCGAGCGACATTGCTATCAGTTCCTGCGCAATCCAACGGAGCTGAAGAACATTAAGAATATATCCCTGCTGAGGCAATCGACGACGCCGTCGACTGGTGGCGCAGCTTCATCCATGCCGCAGGCTCCTGGAAGTCCTGCAGCCGCCCAAAATTGGAACTCCCAGCAACAGCAGCAGCAGCAGCAATCCCAGCAGCAACAGCAATCGCCCCAGCGTCCCGCCTCGCGTAACGGTCCCATGAGCCTGCCCGCCGTGGCAGCAGTGGCAGCCGCTGCTGCCGCAGCCTATGGTCCACCGCCCACATCGCCCCTCTTTATGCATGCGATCAATGGAGCCTTCCACTACCTTTCGGCGGCGGCAGCTGGTCCGCCACCCAATTCCCCTGCCCTGAACACACCGTCAGCGATTGGTGGACCCGACAAATTCCAGTTCCATCCGCTGAAGCTGGAGAGCAACGGTTCGGGATCGGGTTCGGAAAGCGCCGGCGAGGACCTGAAGCCCACGGATCTGAGTGTGAGCAGCAAGAACAATAATTCCGGCAGCAACGAGGACTGCTATCCGTAAGTACAAAGAATCTTTCCTTAAAAAATGATCTGTTCCATTTGCTAAACTCTCGCTAAACCATCTTACAGACTCATCCGCAATGCTGACGGTCTGACCACCATCAAGCTGATACGCCACAACAACGAGCATCAGGGAGGAGGAGCACCATCGCCCGGTGAGCGGTCACCCAAGCCGGATGACCAGCAGTCCGCCGCCGCCATCACCAGCTCCAATGCCAGCTCACCCAGGCCAATGGATCAGGCTAGCAGTGAACAGCAGGCTCAGCCGGTGCCCATGGACAGCGATTGCAATGGCGGCGAATCGGAGGATTCCTTCCGCCATATGCGGCAGTAGGAGGAGGCGTAACCGAAGCAGCAGTATCCTGTGACAATCCACACACCCAACAACAACCTCTTCCTCCATCTTTCCTTCCTCTGAACACAACATTACCTGAAAACAAGAAAATATGGGACCAGCACAACAAGGCGCACAGAGACATCTGAGAGGGAGACGCATCTGCTGGGTGGCTTTTCGTTTCAGAACGGATTCTTGTTGGAGGTAATCCTTGGTGGAGACTTTTAGGCTGAAATTTAATCATTTCGAAGCGTTAGAACGTTAGAACTAGATGAAAAATAGTTGCTCCAAAATGGTTTTTTAAAGAAATGCCGAACTTTATCCAATGATTACTTCTGGCGAGTCTCTTGCCAAATCTTTTGTAAATAGAAAACAAAAAATCATACATGCATACATAACATACATATATATATTTTATACATCAAGCAAGCATATTTATTAAGCTAAAGCTAAGCTAAGGAAGCAGAGTGCAGAATGTAAGTAGATATCTTGAGCCGGCGCAGCGCAGCCTTCGATATATGTGCCAATTTCTACATTTATCAAACAACAAAAAAAAGAAAACAAAACATAAGGAAAACAAACCCCAAACACACACACACATCAATCATACGAGAGTAGTAGCGTGTAGAGAGTAAATTAAATTAAATAAATAAATTAGCAAATAGCATATTTAGAGCGTAAGTGTTGCCACCTTTGAGCTTTACAAATGTTGCCTCAACAAAATGGTTTCAAATTAAATGAAAACAAAAAAACAATTGTTAAAATACGAAAATACATGTGAAAAATGAAGGAGAGAAATATGAAATTTAGAATTGTTGGCGTAATTTGTTAATATATAAATATATACAAAAGAAATCAGCTTAGAAAGAGAAGAATGGCAAAATTAATTAATTTCTTGTGATAATAACAACAACAACAGAATTATCTTCGATTCACACACACATTGGCGCCCAAAAAAGAAAGAGCAGTTCCCCCAACGAAACTGATACAGTTTCGTTTATTTCAGAAGTTAATAATAATTAAGAGCTGCTCTTTGTTTTTGCTTTTGCGGGATCAGCCTGAAAAGAGAGCTTTCAAAATTCAATTTCAATTGAGACCCTTAGCCCTAGAAATACACTGCAACAAGAGAACACACACACACATTATAAACATTATATACATACACACATACAATATATATATAATGAAAAAGAAGAAAACATTGGCTTCCATTTTTATAGCAAGCATACATATATGTATACACATTAGTTTTCTATTATTATTATCATTATGATTACTATTATTATATTATTTGTAATGTTAGTTTTACGCAGCACATGAATGGTGTTCATTTTTTGTAAACATTAATCATCACCCCCTCACCTCACCCTCTCGAAACAACAATAGAAAATGTACATTTCAAGCACTTTAATAAGCATATATTAAACAGAATTGAAGTTACGACGAGAGTTACGAGAAGGAGAAACTTCATCCATCATCCAATGCACCTTCATACATTTTTAGCCCGTAGTGTGCAACTCTGTAATTATTAATTAATGTGTAGGATCTACGTTAAAAAAGTAATTAATTTTCTATTTGTTTTTCGTACGCCTTAATTTTAAACACACACACACACCGCCAATAGCTAATAATTAGCACTCTAGTGTCGCCACAATACCTGTTCTTCCATTTGAAAACTTTATCTTTTGATCAATATACATAATTTATATATGTATAAAAAAAAAAACAAAGGAAACCAATTTATATGCAATAAATAAATTGAAAACTGAAATTTTTAGATCCCCGGGATCGATTTTGTTCTTATTTTGGCCTAAGAAAAAAGGGAAGCTTTTTCTGACGTAAATTTGTTACGAATTCTCAAGTAGGAATTCGGGGACAACCGTTTTTGGAAATTAAAAACTTATTATTGCTTTAATATATTCTTTATTACAATTTCAAGGGTAGTTTTTGTTTAAATCAGAAATTATTCTAAAATATAAGTTTTGGATATTAGCAAAGCAGTGTTATTTTTTGAAAAAGATTTCTAAAATCTATGATTAGAATTGTTTGTTGTTGTTTAAATTTGTTGTTAAAAGTCATCACTTATTAGATAAGCTCCTGATTGTCCAAGAACTCGCGAATCATATTTCTGCAGGACTTGAGCAGGGTTCTATTGCATCCGCGTGGCTGATCGCCACCGGGAACAGGAGTCCTTGCCTTCGCCTTCACTATGGAGTTGTTACTGGTGGTCACCGAGGAGGGCACCGATTTGGCTGGCGTCAGGGATCTTCGCAGCAGATGTGGTGGAATGGACCGTTTCTTTAGCGGCTGAGTGGCGGCGACTGGCGGACGAACTGTCTGATCCTTTGGTGTGGTATTGTCAGCGATCACCGGAGGAGGTGTTGGTGATCGGACCGTTGCAGTGTATGAAATAATACTATTGCAAATCTGACGATCGTATTGGTAGCGGAGCAGCAGAAGAGCAGATGCTGCCTCCAGCTCCAGGGCACTATGAGCGGTGGTGTCTACGGAAACATCGTCTTCCTTGATGGTTCCCTTCACTGGCGAAGGACTGCTGGCTGCAAGCTTGCGTTTGTTCAACATGCGGTACTTCATGATTGCAGTAGGAGTGTCGAAAAGGAACTGATGTCCTGCTAATTTGGGCAGGCGGTTTATATACATTGAGCAGATATTTCTACCTGTCAAAAGTTCTACCTACCAATTGGTACCTAATCCTAGTTTTCCCCTAATAAGTGTCCTTCGGGACAGCGCAGGTAATCTTAGGCATCGGGATTTTATAGATTCGCGTTCTCTGCCCGCGAATTGGCCGCTAATCCGGCCGCGCGTAGCTTTACCCTAATAAGCCAGGTGCAAATGTACAGCTGCTTGTGCCTTTAAGGATCTTGGGCTTTACGAGTTCCTTTAGCCTGCGGGACAATGTTCTAGGAAAAGAATCTAATAAAAAAAACCCTGGTCGCATTTAGAGAACTTCGTGCTAAAATAATTCTAGACCTGGGAGTGTATAATTTTTACATTTGACCAAAAAGTTAAAAGACTTTCCCCTAGTTAATTAACAAATATATAAATTAAATTAAACTGGAGTATCCTTATGCTTTATTGTAATTAAAAATGAAGACAATAACACTTAGACTCTATTTAAATAGTAAATGTTTATTAATTAAATAAAGGAGGAGACCTTTTCAACATTTAAAATGCAATGATTTAGGCAAATTCAGGTAATGATTTCATAATTTCCATTGCTCATTTGTAGGAAAATGCAAGCGAAAATCAGAAGCCCGGTGGGTATTCACTAATTTTACATATTTACATACAATTTCAATCATTATGATTCTTCCGAAAGTGAATAAAACTATAAGATGTTTGTAGTTTTGTATTAATTGATGTAAATTTATCCGCTGAATTATATTGTTTGCTTTAAACAAAAAGGAAACAGTTGAAGGCTTCAACATTATAATTGTGGAAATAGCATTCTGAAAAGACGAAGAAATAAATACAAACCCCAGGATTGTCGGAAAATAAAGGAAACACTGACTGAAAGGGAGCAGCATCGGAGTGTATGAAAAATACAAAACTAAAACGCACACTAATTTCAAAGCACATTCGTTGACTTTGCCAGCTTAAGTTTTTTGTGGATTTCAGATTTCACGTCAGACGTCGTCGTCGTTCGTATTCCATATAGATCACACAGTTGATGGCTCTCGAATATAGTTGTTGTTGTGTGCGGGCCGGCTTTCATTCCAGGATGCAAAGCTCTTTAATTTTCTCCTTGGTCCCTCGCTCTGGGACTCGCGGCTTTCTACGCGTGAATCTCGAATAGCTTGGCCACCTCATTGAGGTCATCGTACTTCTTATTCTGATTAATTATTGTCCTAGCTAAGCCTATCCGGTTGAAGAGGTTCCAGAGCAGGACGCCCACGATCTTGTCATCCTTCATGTAGAACACCACACCCTTGCCATAATTCGTCGCCGCATCGGAATCGGAGGAAACGCCATCACCTGTGGCAACGACCTCCACATTCTTCTTTCCCTTCGAATCACCATCCTTTTTGGACTCTGGCAGGTTTTCCCCGCTTCCGGAAGCATCGGAGGGCAGAGCAAACACTCCCACGGTGGGCAATGAGGAGTCCACCAGACCGATGCCTTCGTAGCCGATCTCAGGACCCAGATCCGACCAGAACATGCTCTGATGCTGATATGGTTTCTCTGTGAAAGGAGAAGCATTGCATTGAAAGAAAAACACCACCAATGTAACAGGAAGTGGACTCACTTGCTCCCGTCATGTTCTCTCCAGCCAGTCGTCCGGATACCACGGAGTGATCGTGGTGCTCCACCCGCCGCCTGCCCAACAGCGGATCGTAGAAGCAGGAGGCATCGCCGGCCACGTATAGGTTGCGCCTGGCTTCCAGCTCAGCATTGACTACAAAACCACCGAGGCTGCCGTCCACTTCCAGCCTGCTCGGACCAGCGAGCTCCGTGTTGGGGGAGCAACCAACACAGACTACCACCACATCGGACACCAGGGTCATGCCATTGTTCAGCTCCAGCTTCAGATTGGATGCATCCCTGGTCGCGTTCCGAATGCTGGCATTGGGGATAACAGAGACGCCCTGCGTCTCCATTTTGGCCTTAGTCCAGCGGCTGAGGTAGTCGGGCAGGACACGCGACATATTCGAGTCCTCCTGGAAAATCTGGTACACCTTACCGCCACCATTCTCCTTGGAGTAATGGGCCAGGGAGCAGGCCAACTCGCTCCCAATGAAGCCGTTGCCCACGATCGTGATTGTTCGCTTCTCTGACGCCAGTTTGCGGAGGCGGTCGAAGTCATCGGGAGTGCGATAGACCATTACCTTTTCGCGTATACTGGGCGGCGCATCTTGGAAAACGGTGAGGTTTTTGGGGGCACAGCCAGTGGCAATCAGACACGAGTCGTACTCGATCTGATAGCCGTCTTCCAGCGTCACAATCCGCTTCTGGGCGTCCACCTTCTTAACAGCGAAACCCTGAGCAACGGCTATGCCGCCATTTACGCTCTCCTCCAGCTTCTCAGGGCTTACGAAAAACTCGTCGGGCTCAAAGAACAAGCTGCAAATGGAGCATGGAAAAATGTAGTAAAAATCAAGCGAACAGTTTTTCAATTGAAACGCACCTTCGCTCGGAGCCCGTCCACTGCTTGAAGCGGTAATCCTTGATGGCATCTTCGCTCGGATTGGGAGTGTACCAGAGCTCCTTGGAAAGAGGCGGTCGCATATAGGGCTTGCGGAACTCGTTACTGATCATCAGGACCTTGGCAGTGGCATCGTTCGACTTGATGGCACGGAAAGCCGAAAAGGCCGCTGTACCGCCGCCAACTATTAGATATGGAACGTGCTTTGGTAGGTCCTTGGAACTGGGAGGAGCTGAAACGAAAAATTTAAACAAATACAATGAGAATGAGTTTGTAATTTCGGTAGGGAACACCTATGATTATTGATAATGCGGATTGATTAAAACTAATCTGTGAGTGACGTCCGATATGTGGCTGATATCAGCAGGGAATTTCACCATTTTCTTGTGATATTGGTTTACTTTTAACAAATATCTTCTATCTACGAATCACTTACTTGTGGCTGGACCAGCTAATTGCTTCCCTTGCTCTTTATCTGTTGCTTTCTTTGAGCCTCCGTCGTTTGTTTTCTGCGTCAAGTACCAGGTTAGCTACAAAAAAATGTAAACGTATTTAGAGCAAGATTTTTTTTAAAACCAGCCTTAAAATTACCAATCCTCCAGCTACTAACGCCGCCGCACCCAGCAGACCCTTCAGGCGAAGATCCTCCTTCTGATCACCGTCAGCGGAGGCTGTTACATGCTCATTGCTGTTTGCCCTCTTAAGCTCTTCACCGGAACTCTGGGGTTTGTGGGAGGAACTGGACTGTGAGTATGCATTGTCTGAGGATTTGAGGACATCATTGGCGCTGCAGACGGTCTTATGATTCTGAAAATCATTACATCAAAACAAAAATTAGTAAGTACTATAGAAGTGGCTTTGCTCTGCAGGCGCTTGATAGATGGAGGTGATTTAACCTCTTCCTTAAGCTTGCAGTTTGCCTCGCGCCTCGAGGGATGCACCCTTTCTTTACCTTTTGATAGAGGCTGCTGTGCGACGACCGGAGAGCGGCTGAAATACAAATCAAAGGAGAAGGATGAGTTGTAAAAACATGAAAGAGACATAACCTCACAACTCACCGTACACCGGCGGCGAGCGCTGCAGCGGCGCCGGTCCCAGTATCCTGTTGTTGGCCAAGATGTACGCCTGGCGGACGAACCTCCGCGTCAGGCAGCGCCCGCTCCACACTCCACTCATAGCGAATCTGCCCCGATTCCGGTAGTGTCAGAGCAAATGGACCCACAAATTGTGTAACAATCGGTGTATGGCGGGGTTGACGTGTGGTGTGTGTGTGTTCGCGAGTCTGTGTTGTGTTTATAAAAAAAAAGCAGTTTCTTTGACAAGTATCTCCCTGTTAAATGCGGAGGGCTTTAATTGATCGCTTCTTTCTGTTCACAACAATCGATCTTCGGTTCCTTCTCTCCTTTCGCTTTATTTTGCATTCCTTTGCTGCCCTTCCGTCATGTTGTATTTTCTGTCCCTGTCCCCTGTTTAGTGTGGCCGTCTCAGTGGTATTGGGAAAATCCAGAAGCCAACATAAGCTTGCGATACTATCGCAAGTACCGATATCATTTTGGCGCCGCGCCGGCGCACAGGAATTAAATTTTAAGCTTAAATTTAAAAAAAAAAAATATATATATATATATATATAAAATATTTTATTATTTATTTATTTTTTGTAACTATAACATTCGGTTGAATTTAGCTTTAAGTGTCTCATTTAATGTATTCAATAACTTATAAGCAACTTTGCTCTTCGAGGATGAAGTAGTCAAATACGTATTTTTAAACAACCATAAAACTCTCGACATATTTGACCTTGAAAAATGTGTCATAGAATTTAGTTTTTCTTCTTTTTTTTTGTATACTAAACACAAGAATACGCACACAATATTAAACAACTGAGTATTCATCTCTTCTGGTACCGTCGAAGTACTAATATTATGAGTATTTTGAGCATCTGGAGCGTACAATGCCTGACGCGAAGGTTCATTCGCCAGGCGTACATCTTGGCCAACAGAAGGATACTGGGCCCGCCGCCATTACAGCCGCCCCCGGCGCATGGTTAGTTTTTTAAGCTTATTTCACACAGATTTCCTCAATCTATTCTTCATTTGTTTCTCTTTCCTTGTTTCTGATTTAAGCCGTTTTACGGTCGAGCAGCAGCAGCAGCCTCTATCAAATGGTGAAGAAACGCACCTTCGAGGCGCGCAGCAAATTGCAAGCCAAAAAATATCCGAACCAACAGGTCTGCATCCCCAAGACACCCTTTGAGTACGAACCGGAAGCGGATGCGAAAGCGGATACGGAGCCTACAACCAACGCTAGTGTCCCCAGCTTTCCCAACGTCAACTATCAAGCACCACCGCAGTCGGATCCGCCCTTGGTAAATGTAAAGGTAAAAAGCTTCATCTTTAAATGTATCTTAATTTAAACAAAACTAAACGTATATGATTAGCCCAATCTTGAATGCCTGCTAAAGTTTCTGGCTTTCAGTATACTAACGTAATCCTTCATTTATTCCTTTTCAGGGCTATGCGGACTACAAACAGGTCAGTGCCAAGGAAGCCCTCAAATCCTCTGAAGTTGAGGCCAGTAACTCTGATCCAGTATTGGATTCCTGCAAACCCAAGGATCCCTGCGAGGAGTTCAACCGGAAGAGGGCGGAGACACGGTGCCCACCATCCGGTGATGACTATGCAACGGGTTCAGGTGGTGGACGCGGCGGTGGTGGTAGAGGGTGGGGAGGTGGAGGTGGTGGTGGTGGGGAGGACGATTGCCGGCTGAAGGATCTCCGACTGAAGTGTCTGCTAGGTGCGCTAGCGGCGCTTCTTGCTGGAGGATTGGTAAGATTCCTTTTAAGTTTAAAAAGAAACCCCCACTAAATGTACTCCAATGCAGCTATCCTGGTTCTTAATGAGGAAATCTGACGATAGTGAAGCCAAAAACAGAGCTGCCGAAGAGGAGCTACGGAAGCGACGACTGCTAGCTGGTATAGAAACAAGTGAGTAAAAAATATTCATGTTATCCTTTTCACTAATCATTTGTATTACATTTTTCGGTTGCAGGTCCTCCCAGCTCTGAGGACCTGCCAAACCAGGTTCAATACCTGATTGTTGGCGGCGGCACTGCTGCCTTCTCTGCGTGTCGAGCTATCAAGTCCAAGGATTCGTCCGCCAAGGTCCTGATGATCAGCAACGAAGCACGCAAACCTTACATGCGTCCGCCCCTCTCCAAGGAGCTCTGGTACACGCCTAACCCGAACGAGGATCCCATCAAGGATTACCGCTTCCAGCAGTGGACTGGCTCCGAGCGAAGGTGCGTTTTAAAAATAGCAGCCTGTGGAGCTGTGATTAAATCACTGCATTTTTCACTTCAGCTTGTTCTTTGAACCGGAAGGGTATTTCGTCGAACCGGAGGACTTGGAAGACAGTGCAGGTGGCGTAGCCGTCGCTCAGGGTTTCGCTGTTAAGAAGGTGGACGCTCAAAAGCGGATTGTGACGCTGAATGACGGCTATGAGATCGAGTACGAGTCGTGCCTGATTGCCACTGGAAGTGCCCCCAAGAATCTCACCGTTTTCCATGATGCACCGCCCAGCATTCGCGAAAAGGTAATGGTCTATCGCACTCCCGATGACTTCGACCGCCTCCGCAGATTGGCGGCACAGAAACGATCGATCACGATTGTGGGCAACGGCTTCATCGGGAGCGAGCTGGCCTGCTCCCTGGCCCATTACTCGAGGGAGAATGGTGGCGGCAAGGTGTACCAGGTGTTCGAGGAGGAGGGAAATATGTCGCGGGTCTTGCCGGACTACCTGAGCCGCTGGACTATGGCCAAGATGGAGGCGCAGGGCGTCTGCATCATTCCGAATGCCAGCATTCGCAACGCGACAAGGGATGAAACCAATCTGAAGCTAGAGCTCAACAATGGCATGACTCTGATGTCCGATGTGGTTGTAGTCTGTGTTGGCTCCTCGCCTAACACGGAGCTCGCCGCTCCGAGCAGGCTAGAAGTAGACAGGAGCCGCGGTGGCTTCGTGGTCAATGCTGAGCTAGAGGCTAGGCGGAATCTTTACGTGGCTGGTGACGCCTCCTGCTTCTACGATACGGTGCTGGGCAGGCGGCGGGTGGAGCACTACGATCACTCCGTGGTCTCTGGCCGGCTGGCTGGTGAGAACATGACGGGAGCTAGTAAGTCTTAATTTCTATTAGATTTGTGGATTTGTTCTTCGCCAATTACAATGTCTTGCAATGCTTCTCCTTTTACAGAGAAACCATATCAGCATCAGAGCATGTTCTGGTCGGATCTGGGTCCTGAGATCGGCTATGAAGGCGTGGGCCTGGTGGACTCATCACTGCCCACAGTGGGAGTGTTTGCTCTGCCATCGGATGACAGCGAACGCGTGGATAATCTAGCCGAGTCCAAGGAGAGCGAAAATTCCCTCGCCACTAGCGATATGATTACCAAAGATGGCATTACCTGTGATCCCGATGAAGCGGCGAATTATGGCAAGGGTGTGGTGTTCTACATGAAGGACGACAAGGTCGTGGGCATCCTGCTCTGGAATCTCTTCAACCGGATAGGCTTAGCTAGGACAATAATAAGTGAGAATAGGAATTACGATAACCTCAACGAGGTGGCCAAGCTGTTCGAGATTAACGCGTAGAAGGAGCAGCAGCAAAGGCAAAAGACGGACCAAGGAGAAGGGTATATCATTAGCATTGTCCTGGAATGCAGTCGGCTCTGTAAATTTGTAACTGGATACAAAACGGCAACGACGACGCAATGCAACAGAAATTTTAGTTTTAGTATTTTTTGGAATAAACCATTCACCTCTTCACAAATGTCACAACCTTCGAAGGGATTCCGTAAGAGCTACTAGAACGCTAAAAACTGCAGCTCCTCAAACGTTTCCTTTCTGCTAGAAAACAGAAAACATCAAGATTATATTTTAAAATTTGACTTAATTGGGAAACAACGAGCCTTCAAACCGAGCAGATTAAAAAACAAATAAATGTTATTTTTAAAGATAATTTTAATCTATATACATTAACAGGGGTTTAGGAATAGCTCTATCGACTTTACTTTATTGAAATGCTTTGTTTTTCATTTTCTCAATATCGGGAAATTCGAATTTTCAAAGATATGATCTTAGGCAATTTGTATGATATTTTTTTTACAAATATATTAGAATAACTCGAAATACCTCATTCGAATCATTTGTTAAGCTCAATTTGTTTGTTCTTGTGCACATTAACACTTTCCATTTCTGCACCATTTGCATAGTACGTAATCCATTATATAGACGCTTTTCCTACTCTGACTTTTAAATCGGTGGACGTCTGAACTGTATTACCGCGTCATTCTCCACCCTACTAAGTTCTCTGTTCCTGCAAGTAGTTGCAGAGTTTGCATTCCGATCGACAGACCTATAACCAAGCCGTAGGAAAAATTTGATTAGTCGCCATCGAACCGTACTAGAGAAGGGAGGAAAAGATTAAGAACCGTGCTGGAGAAAGGAGGAAATCATTAAGAACAGGAAAATGACTTCGCCTGATCCAAACCTGTTGCCGTTCTTCACCACTCCCTGGCCCACCCTTGGAGTGATTACCGCCTACCTTCTGTTCGTGCTGCACGTGGGTCCCCAGCTCATGGAGCGTAGGGCGCCCTTTAAACTGCGCGGCGTGATCAAGGCGTATAATATAATACAAATCGTGTACAATAGTGTGTTGTTTGTAGCCGTAAGTGTACCTAAAGGGAACAGGACTTGCGTCAGGACATCATAACTCATAATTATTACAGAGCTTCCATCTCGTCTATAATTCCTACGACATGAGGTGCCCCCTGTCTCTACCTTTCGACCATAAACACAAGGATTATGAGCGATTTTACTCCAATGCGTACTACATCAACAAGTACGTGGATCTGCTGGAAACTGTGTTCTTTGTGCTGCGCAAGAAGAGCAGGCAGATATCCTTCCTGCACGTCTTCCACCATGTGGGTGTGATACTGGGCGCTTACCTCAACCAGACATATTATGGCCACGGAGGCATTGCGGCCTGGCTGGGTATCCTTAATTTAATAGTGCACGCGCTCATGTACACCTATTACCTGCTGTCCTCCATAAGCCCGGAGGTGCAGAAGGCGAGTCTCTGGTGGAAGAAGTACATCACCATGCTCCAGCTCATCCAGTTCGCCTTAGTCATGCTCCATATGATCGACATGCTTATGCAGAGCGACTGCAAAGCTCCACGACCCGGGATCTATGCCTTTGGCTTTCTCTACTCGGCCCTGACGGTGATGTTCTCCAAATTCTACTATCAAACGTACATATATCCCAGGCGGAAGAACAAGGCTAAGCGGTCCTCATAGGAAACTGCTGCCGGATGATGGCCAACACACATTTTACATTTAAATACAATTAATATTATTCTACTTACGAAATTTTTAAAAATCGATTTTTTTTATTTTTAAAATATAGAGGATCTGAGGAATACGCCATATAAAGGGTTTTGTAAAATTCGAATGGGTAAACGAAGCCCGAAAGATGGCCACCATTTTTCCTATCTTTAAACACGTTTTCCCGAAAATCACCCTTTTTAAACTTTCTGGTATCACTTCTACCAGTCATTTTCATCGAATCGTATCGAATTCTTCCCCACTTCTTAATCAAACAATTCTCTATGCTTCTCCGAGTACGTTTTTTTTTTAATTTTTTGTTTAATTTTTACACCCTCCAACAGGTGAAAAAACATGATTGAAAATGCAACTTTTTACAAAAAAACAATTTTTAATTTAAAAAAAAATAGTACTCGGAGGAAGCATAGCCAACGTAAAACTGAAAATAAATAAAATACATTTTTCTCATTTCATGCAAGTATAAGGGTAGTTATGATACTAGAAAAATGTCCCCTACAATTTTGATGACCCCACTTTGACCCCTTATAAACAAAGAATGGTTATATATATGGCTATACACACTTTAAATTTCCAAAAGTGTTAAGTTTAAAGATGTACAAAAGTAATAAAAAAATAATCATATCATTATCTTGTACAGTTTTCTCACAATTAATTTCTGAAAATAGGCCAAAATTTCGGCCTTGTAAGTAGAAAAACAAAACGTTGTTACTATGCATAATGTGATGTTAGAACCGATGTATCGTCAGTTTAATTGTGCAATTAGATTGGATTATAAATATTACATAAAATATTAAACATATTCTTGTGTGGCATATTACTTATCCGCACTCGCTGCCTGCTGCTGTTGCTGCTGAGCTGCACTCACCGGAGCCTTGATGCCCATCAGCTGGCATAATTGATTCCTTAAAGGACGCACCTCCACCAGCGGCATGGTCCAATCGGTCTCGGAGAGCAGTGTAAGGATCTCATCCATATTATCCTCGGGCACTTCGGTGACATCACCGTGCAGGGCCAAAGCTTCGTATAATTTGGTAGCTGCCGTCTTGCGAACATGCACATGCTGCAGTCCAAGGAATACCGAAAGTTTGGAGAGAATGCGGCGGGATAGTCGAGGCACCTGCAGCAGCTGGCAAAAGGCACTAATACTGGTCGCCGTCTTGTACAGCTTCTTATATCCCTTGACTTCCAAATTGAGCAGTCTGTAAATGTCCTCGGCAAAGGGATTTGTTTCGTCATGGAGCACAGATTCCACGGTGCCCGAACCGATGAGTATATCTAGGAAACTGAGCATGGGATAAGTTACGCGCTCATTGAGTAAATGCTCCTCGAAGATCTGGACAATCTCGGCACATAAACGCGGCACCATTGACGGGTTGGAACGCAAAAATTGGAATAATGCCGTAGAGGCGTATTTTATCTGTAAGAAAAGAAAATCATTTTGAGTTCCCTTGAATGTCAGATGGTAATCCCAAAACTCACCAGAGATTCAGTCAGTTGTCCAATGCTGGCACTTAGGCCCAACAACACTCGCTTCGAGTAATCGGGCAGGGCGAGTAGCTGGCAGAACAGGGGGAATGTGTGATCGGCAAACAGCCAGAGCACCGAATCAGCCTCGGCGGGGAATATCTCCAGGAGCTTTGAGTGCTCTCGAATATGCGGGATCCTGGGCTGATGATTAACCAGTTGGCAGCACAGGCGTCCGCCTAATCCACGAGTTCGATCGATTTTCTCCACCGCCTGCTGCATGAAGCCAACCACAACCTCGTGGACTTGCTCTGGCGAGAGCAAATCCGGGGGACACTTCGTTACGATCTCGTAGAGCGATGACATGGCCGCCTCCCTTACCCAAGCACCAATATCACCGCGATTGTCCAAGGTGTACTCGTCCAATGCTTTCAGTAGGCAATTAAGCACCTTCTTAAAGTTGTTACGATCTGAGAATGTGGCTTCTCCTGATCCGTAGCCCACGGTTTTCACCACTTTGGTCAGCGCCTTAACGCTTTCCGTTCGCGCCTCGCTCCATCTGTAGGTCTGGATATTCTCGCGATCTCCCATTTCGCCGCCGCCAGCCAGAACCACTGCTTGCAGTGGAGTCAGCGAATGCCTTACCAGACTGTCCAAGACGGCAGACAGATGCGGTTGAATCATAAAGGCAGGCAGCACTCCCAAGGCGGCTAGGTAACCCATGCGAATGTGCTCTTCTAGGTCATTCTCGGCTCCTTTTAAATATGCATTGATGATGGTCTCGTTCTCCCGACGCCTCGACTCCAGGCAGTAATATGTGCGACAGAGTTCGGCAAAGGATTCCACAGCCGAGGCGCGAGTAGTGGCTGATTTGGTCACCAGGCAGGAATCAATTACCTGCTGCCAGGAAGCTGGAAGGAAGATATAACCAATATTAAACTTCAAATTGATATAGAAAATATCTTCAAGGCTCACCCAAGCACTGTGTCGTCGCCTGCAGCTTGGCCAGACTGCAATTCTTTATAAAGTTCGTGGTGCAGGCCTTCATCAGTTCGCCGCTCATGCCGCGATAGAAGTTTTTCTCCAGGAACGTATTTCACCAGCTCATTTAGCTCCACAATCCGTTGATTGGAAAGATATGCCAGTGGACGATCACTGCTCTCCTCCAGTTGCCGCAATGCCAAAGTGATTTCTCCCATTGCCAAGACGCAGCCATGACGACAATTAATGTCAATGGTATCGGTTTTGGCCAGAAGTTGTGGCAGCACCACTGCTGCCATATATTCCGGCTCCTTTAGGGACAGTCTATGCAAGGCCTTGGCCGTTAGCTCCCTTATGGCCGGATCCCAATGGTTGACTTTACGCTGCACCAAGTGATTAATCAAGGGCTCCCGGTACACCTCGAACTGGGCAATGTAATCGCTAATGTTGAGGTAGGAGTTCTGGCGAATGCCGACGGAATAAAAGTCCGTCGTGGTGGAGATCTCGATGCCAAAGGGAAAGTTACCTAAGCGACCGACGCTCTCCTGGAATGCAGCGGACGCAGCACGTCGACAGTTCACCTCACGATCAAAGACGGCAACGGTCAGCAGGCCGGAGGAGATTTTGTGGACAAAGGGCTTCACATCATCGGGATTATAGGCGCGGGCAAAGGCCCAGCACATGTAACAGGCAGAGTCACGGATGTGCTGACCCACTGACATGTAGCCCTTCATTTCGTCATAGAAAAGGGCCTGCATTAGGAGGGGAACCAGCTCCTCCAATCGATGCGGCAGTAGGAGTCCCCTTTTGGCCAGTTCCGCCAAAGCTAGACAACCTCCATGCCAGGCCTCGTGCGGTTCAAGGGGGCTGAGTATGTCGATTACGGAACCAATTACCTGATCGGCCAGATCTTTGGGCAGGCGATTGGTGACTCTGCCCAATCCCTTGGCCGCACTCCAGCGAATGTCGTTGCCACCGCTGCGCAGGCCTTGAAGCAACTCCTCGATCACCTCCTCGATGGCATCGGGCACTACGATTTCCTCGCCCTCATCGGTAGCTACTTCCATGGCGTCCGATTCACCGCCAGCTCCTGTCGCCTGGTTAAGATTGGTGGCCAGCGATCGAGTGCCTACGGATTACATATTACTCTTCATGCTCTTTCTCTCTCTTTCATTCCAGACTTACCCCTTTTGTAACGCCAGCTCGCAATGCGCGGCTTAAGGTGGACCAGGCCGATCCTCTGTACGATTTTCACATAGTTTTTGTACTTGAGAAAGTCGCTGCTGTCCTTGTACTGGCAGGAGGTGATCCACTGGAGGAGCTTGTCGGCATAGGGCAACAGGTCCTCCCGCTTGCCGTGCTTCAGGATGGCAGCCACAGCGGCCAGTTGGCCAAACTTCACGTTAACCGTATCCGCCTGGTGCTGCTCCATGATCCAATCGAGGAAACTTGCCAAATACAGGTCCTTGATGTCACTGCGAATGAAATACTTGGCGGCCAGGTAGGCAGCCATGCTGCTGCAGGTGTCGTTGGTGGACACATAGAGTTGGATCAGCTCGGTGATGCGTTCCATCTTGCTGGTCTTCGCTGGCTGCTGGACATGATTGCTCAGGCTGCAATTAGTTGTGGCGGTGGTTTCGTAGGCATCCAATCGGGACATGTGAAAGGGATTGAGTACGAGAATGGACATCCATAGGAGCAGTATGTATCGCGTCTCCCACTCGGCAAACTCCGTGGGATTCTGCTGTCCCAGAAGGTCAAGCACAAACTCTAAATCGCTCAACTCGTGCGGCATGAACTTCACCAGGACCTTGTAGGTGCGAACCTTGCTATGGATATATATATACTTGAAGGCGGCATGGCGTTCCCCAGATGGCAGACTCGGCTGCCTAATCTTGCCCAGAAGTTTGCCTAGCAACTGCTCCAAATGTGGATCCAGCAGATGTGGCTGCTCCTGGTAGCGCGACAGGATCTGGGCGTATTGCTCAAACTCCCTTTCGAAGGAACCTGCCTCAATCGGTTTGATGTTCTCGATCATCTGCAGCACCTGATCCAGTTCCGTGAAGTGCTCCAACGTATTTGCGGGCAAATCCTCGTCCTTGCACTCCTCTGCAGCGTTCGACATGACGGCGAAAGTATTAAATTGCTTTTCAAACCCACAGCCGGCAAATAAAACAAACTTTTCGTTTCCGATGACTGATTCATTTGATGTGCCGCCAAGGCTGCCAGACTAACCAAAAGGTACAGTGGCCTGGCCCACTGAGAATTTTCGAATATTTAATTCGAAAATTGGCAAAACCTAATATTTTGTTAAGCGTTAAGTGGTCAAACTTTGTTAAAACTTAAAAAATAATATTTTTAAAATGTAATAATTTAAAAATTGTTTTTGTTCTAACCCACTGTGACCCACTGGTGTGACCGTTGCAAGCGTAGATGCGAATGTCGAACGTGCGATAACAGCTGATTGGCCAGAGTTGCCAACTGCATTGCCGCAAAGGGAAGCGGGCTGCAAAACATCATTTATCCGGAGTTTTCCTCATTTTTTGCAGAATTCGCCCTAACCAGGCAAATAATTTAAGGTGTTCGGTTTTGATAAGCTCAAGCAGAGAGTCTGCTGTGAATTCCACATTGTTTTGTGGCAGTCCGCGCCCGCAAGCGAGGAGTGAAGAGGCCTTTCTCCAAATTGCATTTGTTTACACGCCACGATTTTCCGAGTCCGAGGCCCCGCAACAGCCATAATGAGATCGGATAACTTTCGATTAATTGCCGAGGTTGCCAAGCGACGGCCGCTCTGGGACACCAACATGGCGATGGCCTGCCGCAAGGACGAGTTCCTTACGCAGTGGGCCGGTGTGGCCCACCATATGCAGTTGGACAGTGAGTGTGCAGGCGGCAGGGCCGCCCAGGCTCTACACAGCTAGGGGCTATTAATAACTCCTGTTGTATTCTTTCAGTCATGACCTGCAAAAAACGGTTCAAAACCATGCGGGACAGCTACCGCGCGGAGGTGCGCAAGATCCAGCAGAAGCGCATTACCATGTCCCATTGGCCGTACTTCCGGGCTCTGGAGTTTCTGCGTCACATATTCGATCCGCAGTGCCTGGTCCCATTTCCGGTGGAGCCATTTGACGGCGCGGCCGATATGATGGAGAACTACGAACTCAGCGGGCTGGGAGACTTCACCATCGATGTGGATGTTGACCTAGACAACGATGACTCCGTGGACTTTGAGATCATTGGGGACATTTTTAAGCGTGAGTCCGCGGAGCGTCCGGATTCCGGGTCTGACCTGGGTTCGGCAACAACCCGACAACAGCAGGCAGACAGCTCGACGGCCGCCAATAAACTGCCCAACTCGGACCCGGAGCTGTCGCCTAGACTGCTCTCACCCCTACACCTTCCACCCAATCACGCGTCGCTGCCTCGCCCGGCGCCGCCATCAAAGAGATGCCGTCGTCGAAAGACCTCTTCCTCATGCGACGGGCCCATTTCGAGTGGCTACAATAGCAGCAGCCATCAGGATATCTCTAAAGCCGCTGCAACCGCTGCAGATGCCACCATGAAGGACGATTCAGACTACAGCTTTCTGGTCAGTCTTATGCCACACTTGAAGTCGCTGTCCACCATGAACAACCTTAAGTTCCGTGTGGAGGTGAATCGCCTATTAATGGAACTCAACAGGGAGGAGTTGCAGCGGCAGTCACAGGAGCGAGGACCCATCGGACTGCCCAAGCTGACGCCTGCACCGGACTCCAGCTTTGCCACATCAGCTTTGCCGGATCAGCAGAATATTTCCAATTCAAGCTATCACTATGGCAATGAAAAACATAATGGTAGCATTGCATCCCCGTCGTCATCCGGCTACGTGGATATCTCAACGGTCGAGTGCGATGTGAAGATAGAGAACGAACCTTTGCTTTGATCGAAAGCACTTCTCTTCTTGTTCTGCTGCATCCAAAATTTAATTATTAAATATTACATTCTTATCAAATATTGTTACAAGTACCATTAAAAAACCCACATTCTTTCGATTTTGTAGCCTTACAGAAATATTATGTTATTTTACAAACATACATATAAGATTAAATTTAAATTACTTGCTTTGCTTAAATAACGGGAAAACTGAATGTTTTTATGTACCCCAATAAATCATATTTTTATTATTTGGTTTCCATTATGTGGATAAAATAAATAAAGCAAGCCAATGAGTTGTATATTTTAATGAGTGTCCTACTTTAACTTTGGGGAGAAAATATTCTTGATCAGCATTAACAGCCGAGTCGATCTAGAGCATCTGCAAACTAATTTTTTGGTTTTTATTGGTTTGGGCCACTCTATAGCAACGAGTTATTAATAAACTAATTTAAACTTTGTTATTTCGCATAGCATTTCGGAATTTGTTTTATTTAATTGTGTATATTTTAATTTAATTTAATTTTAATTTTAATTTCCGCGCTTCAGTGCAATGAACTGGCGTGATTTCACATTTTTCACCAGACGGTCACACTCAGTATTTTTGGCCCAATCGTTTGGGTCAAGTGCACGGCCACACTGCTCGAACTGCTTGAAAAGTGAAAAAATATATTTCCACAAGCTTAACAAATTGTACGATTTTGAAGCGGAAACTGCTCCATAAATCAGAGCCCCCGTTTTCCATTTTATCGGCGCGCAACCACAGACCCAATGCGGCGCCTGAAGAAACTAAAGAGCGTGACGGCGACGCAGGATGGCGGCGGCGATGCAACGGAGAGCCGGACGACTACGGCAGCCGCATCCGCTGAAACGGATACCAACGGCGGCGGCAGTGGCGGCGCCATTTGCAGCGGCTCCGGAGTGGCCGGCGGCCTGAACATGGATATATTTAAGCACTTTGACAAGTCCGGACGGAGCGAATTGTACGTGGTTACCACGGCTCAGACACCGATACAACTGCAGCTACAGATATACACACACGCACGCACACACACTCGCGCATCACTCAGCACAGTGGCTGCCGTCAGTTAGTGTCCTGCGGAATATTCGCGCGCTCTTGTGTCGCCTGTTTGGGCTTCTGCTGCACACACGGATAGCAGCACTCAGCTAACCAAAAACGTTTCCTTTTAGCCTGAAGTACCTCAAACAGCAGCTGCAGGATTCGACGGGGGACGGGGTCGTCTACGATCGGAATGGTGTCTTCAAGCAGGGAGTGTCGAATGCCATCTACGAGCTGCTCTGGCAGGCGCTGCGCTTTAGTCACAAAAAGGATCTGGTGATTCACCTGCTGGCGGAAATTGTGGTGAGTTTTTACTCTAAGTTTTCTCTCTAAGCTGGGTTTAAGTTGCATATTTATGTATATATTTTGCTTTTCAGCCCCTACACGAAGGCCTGCCCAGTCTCATAGTGGACGTGGTCAACATTCTGGATAGCGAAACGTCGCTTATGACTGAGGGGCTGCATGAGGAGCGTCATGCCTTTGTGCAGCTGGTCAAGGACATGGATAAGGTGGTTCCCGAAAGTCTGTTGAAGGAGCGCTTGGAAATCGATACGCTGCAGGATGTGGGCATTGTGAAAAACAAGAGCTTCTACTCCAAGTTCATCAAAGTGAAGACCAAGTTATAGTACGTATTTCACCAATTCGGAAGGTCTCTTACTTTATTTTTATAATTAATTTATATCCTTTTAGCTATAAACAGCGTCGCTTTAACCTTTTCCGGGAGGAGAGCGAGGGCTTCGCTAAGCTTATCACTGAGCTAAATCAGGATTTTGAAGATAACACTACGCCGGAGAGCATTATGGATATAATCAAGTCTCTGATTGGTAAGGAAAATGTTGAAAAGCTTTACATTAAATTGAAAATTAAATGGGGTAATAATGATATTGAAACTGATACTAAAACTCAGCCTAACCTCAGCAATAACTTTTATTTTATTACCTTAACCGAGTTTAACTCGAGTTTTAACTTCACATTCAACTCTCTTCCGTAGGCTGCTTTAATCTCGATCCCAATCGCGTGCTGGACATCATTATCGAGTCCTTCGAGACTCGCCCCGATCGCTGGCAGCTGTTTATTCCGCTGCTGAGCAGCTATATGCCAACTGGTGCCATTATTTGCGAAGTCCTTGGCTACAAGTTCTGTCACTTTAAGGATTCGCGCACACCCCGCTCCCTCTATCATGTCTGTGCTTTGCTGCTCAAGCATGGCGTCATCCAGCTGGACGATGTGTATGTGTGGCTGACCCCCAACGATGGCAGCATCAAGGCGGACTGGGAACAGGATCTGGCGGATGCCAGGGAAATGGTACGCAAACTGAATCTTATTTCCACCAACAAGAAGGACGAGGAAAAGGATCCGCCACCGCCGCCCTCTGTGAAGAAATTCGATGAGGTAACTACAAACAACAAACTTACAAGAAACAATCTCATGTAACTCACTCAATTGCCAGGAAAAATACAATGCCAACCAAAAGTTTGGCCTGTGCGAGGCCCTACTTAAAGTTGGAGACTGGGAGAATGCCTACAGGATCATTCAGAAACTGCCAGAGCAGGCTGTTGTCTACCAGGAGCCCATCGCTCGTGGCATTATTGAACTAATCCACTTCACCGTGGAGCACTTGTACTACAAGAAATGCTTCAAGGCGCCCATGGGTCGCAAGCAAAGTCGCAATCGCTTGTACGACGATGTCAAGTTGGTGTCGAAGATGCAGGCCAAAGATTTCGGCGAATTGAGGAAATACATTTGGCCGATGGCCAATGTCCTGGGACCGGGCATGCATCTGGACACGGTGCTGATGTACAAGCTGATACGCATTATGAACAAACTGGTGGTGGACATGGGCGTGGATAGCATGAATGGACCGCCGCCAAATTCGGAGGCAGAGCAACATTATTACGACATCATGAGCTGCCTGGATGCTTGCATTCTGCCATCGCTGCTCTATCTGGACAACAACTGTTCCATGTCCGAGCTGATCTGGGGTGTGGTCAAGCATTTCCCCTACCATTATCGGTATAGCTTGTATGCGCGCTGGAAAAACGACAGCTACCAGCTGCACCCGAATCTGATCCGGCGGTGTGGCCTGGCCCAGCGGGATATCAAGGCGCTGATGAAGCGAGTGAGCAAGGAGAATGTAAAGCAACTGGGTCGTCAGGTGGGAAAGTATAGCCACTGTGCCCCCGGACTTCTCTTTGACTATGTGAGTTCCAGTTTCTAATTCTATGGGTTATATTTTTCCTTAACTAAAATTCTTTCTTTCTTTCTTAAGATCCTCCTTCAAATCCAAATCTATGACAATCTCATTGGTCCTGTCTGCGACATGCTCAAGTATCTAACTGCCTTGTCATTCGACTGCCTGGGTTACTGCATCATCGAGTCGTTGACATTGACGGGTCGCCTCAGGTTTAAGGACGACGGCACCTCCTTATCCTTGTGGCTGCAAAGCCTTGCCTCCTTTTGCGGCACCATCTTTAAGAAGTACAGCATCGAGCTGAGCGGCCTGCTGCAATACGTGGCCAATCAGCTAAAGTCACAGAAGAGTCTGGATCTGCTGATTCTGCGGGAGATTGTCCACAAGATGGCCGGTGTGGAGTCGTGCGAGGAGATGACAAACGATCAGTTGCAGGCCATGTGTGGCGGCGAACAGCTGAGGGGGGAAGTAAGTAAATGTATTTTATATATGCCTACATGAAATCCTAATGAAATCTTAATTTTCTGCAGGCTGGCTACTTCAGTCAAGTGAGAAATACGAAAAAATCATCGAATCGGCTGAAAGAGGCCTTGGCCAACAACGATCTTGCCGTGGCCCTTTGCCTGTTGATGGCCCAGCAAAAGCATTGTGTCATTTATCGGGAAACTGCGGCGCACAGTCACTTGAAGTTGGTGGGAAATCTGTATGATCAGTGCCAGGACACGCTTGTGCAGTTTGGCACTTTCCTGGGGTCCACATATTCGGTGGACGAGTATGTGGAGCGTCTGCCCTCGATCATAACGATGCTGCGAGAGTATCACATCAACACGGACGTGGCGTTCTTCTTGGCCCGACCTATGTTTACCCACCAGATTAATGTAAGTAATCGAATGATTTATATTTCCTCTAAGCTATATTTAAAATGTAATTTCTTACAGCAAAAATACGATCAGTTGCGACGAGCAGATCCCAATGCCAAAAAGCTGAATCCCACGCAAAAGCTGCAGAAATATCTTGAGGCCACGCAGCTGATTATGAACCCCATTGTGGAGTCGGTTCGTCCGCTGCACAGCCTAAAGGTCTGGGAGGACATTAGTCCGCAGTTTCTCGTGACCTTCTGGAGCCTCAGCATGTACGATCTGCATGTGCCCAACGATAGCTATCAGCGCGAGATTGGCAAGCTCAAGCAGCTGGCCCAGCAGGCGGCGGAGGGCAAGGACTCGCAGCAGTCGAAGAACAAGAAGGAACAGGAGCGATATATAGCGCTGATGGAGAAGCTAAACGATGAGAGGAAGAAGCAGCACGAACATGTGGATAAGATCTTGCAGCGGTTGCAGGAGCAGAAGGATGGCTGGTTCCTCCTGCGATCGGCCAAGTCGGCCAAGAATGATACCATAACGCAGTTCCTGCAGCTTTGCCTCTTCCCCCGCTGCACCTTTACGGCTTTAGATGCGCTCTATTGCGCCAAGTTTGTCCACACCATACACAACCTGAAGACATCGAACTTTGCCACGCTGCTGTGTTACGATCGGGTGAGTTTTCAATCAAAAATAATGTGAAAAAACTTGTGTTATTTACCTGCAATATGTGTCTTTAATTATATTATTTTATTTATTATATGTATTCCGTTGGTTATTATATTATTATTTACAATGTTTCTTAAAACTATGTTTAACTATCTTGTCTTTTCTAATTATCTTTACACTTTTCCACTCTTGTTCTTGTTTGTTCTAATTATTATTCCACTAAGTTCTTGTTCGTTCTTTCTTCCGTTCGTTCTTCTCTCCTCCGCTGCTCTCAGGCAGCTCTCTTTCAACCCCCGTTTTACAGACAGGGCCTCTTTTGAGAGAGCCCCCCATACTCATTGGCCTGCTACAAATATTTACCTATCCTTTTTGCAGATCTTCTGTGACATTACGTACTCGGTGACGTCCTGCACGGAGGGCGAGGCCACGCGCTATGGCCGCTTCCTGTGCGCCATGCTGGAGACCGTGATGCGCTGGCATGCCGACCAGGCGGTCTTCAATAAGGAATGCGCCAATTATCCCGGTTTTGTTACCAAATTCCGGGTTAGCAATCAATTCTCGGAGGCCAACGATCATGTCGGTTACGAGAACTATCGCCATGTGTGCCACAAGTGGCACTACAAGATCACCAAGGCCATTGTGTTCTGCCTGGACTCGAAGGACTTTATGCAGATTCGCAACGCTTTGATCATTTTGATGCGCATCCTGCCACACTATCCGGTCTTAGCTAAGCTGGCGCAGATCATCGAGCGCAAAGTGGACAAGGTGCGCGAGGAGGAGAAGACAAAGCGTCCGGATTTGTATGTCATTGCGTCCAGCTACATTGGTCAGCTGAAGCTAAAGACGCCGCACATGTTCAAGGAGAGCGATTTCCATCAGATGGCAGAGCGGCCCGGCGGCAACGGCAACGGCAACAACAGCAAGGAGTCGCCGCCAGGCGTTGGCGGCGGTGACTCTGCTGGCGGCGTTACGATCAAAGTGCTGTCTTCGGTGAAGGAGTCGTCGTCTCTACCCAACGTTATTCCTGCTCAGACTCAGGCGTCAGGCGGAGCAAAGTCAGCTGCAACGACAATCTACAGCAACGATCAAAAACCTGGCAGCAGCAAGGATCCGGAGGCTAAGCTAGGTGAGAGGGATGATCAGCCCTCAAAAGTAACTCAACTAATATTCATCTTAACTTTTTTTTTAGCTCCTCTCACACGCAACGATTCAAAGGTGCAGAAAAGCGAGGGAACCACTGTCACATCCCTACCCTCCTCCTCCTCCCTCTCCACCTCGATCTCCGCTTCGACCAACGATCGCGGCGAGAGCAAACAACGCAACGATCCAAGGGACTCGCAATCACGCCACCGGGATGAGCAGCAGCTGGAGCAGCAGACTAACAATGGCGGCAGCAACGGCAGCAGCAGCAGCAGGCAGATCCATGTGGAGCGAGACAGGCAGCAGGAGGATCCGCGCCTTAGCGGTAGCTATCGCAGCTCCAGGGAGACAGTGCGGCTTAAGGAGCGAACGGAGGCAGAGCAGCATCAGCGGTCGCGTGAGCGCTCCCAGCGTCTGGACGAGTTGGAGACGGCGGCGCAGCAGCGGGCTCTAAAGCGCGAAAAAGCGCGACGTGGCGGCGGCGGCGGCGGCGGCAATGAAGAGCAGCGTCATCGGCATGGAGATGGCGTAGAGACGGTGGATCTCGTGGGCAGCACCGATCAACGTCATTACGAGGAGTATGAGGGCCGGATGCGGGACCGTGATCTGAGCTCCGTGTCCAACGAAAGCAATGGGTCGTTGCAGCACCGACAGCGTAGCCATGAAACCATTGAATATGAAAAAGGTGAGGTCATATTTTCTTCTCTCTAAATTTGACTTTTCTTATATATTTTTTTCCTTTCAGTAGATTCAAAACGTCGCAAATTGGAGTCATCGTCGAGCAGTTCAAAGGTTAGTAGCATATGGTTGCAGGCATAAGAGTACGCTAAGAGACACCAGTTAAAAACAACAACAACAACAACAAGCGAGAGAGACCAAGCGAGAAGATAACCAAATCCGAGGAGAGCAACCCAACACAACAAACCTCAGACAGACTGCTTACTCCAAAAAATTCAACAACAAAACTCAACAACAAGAAAAATTCCATTTAAAAGTGTGAAAACAAATACCAAGTGCTGGATGCGCGATGATCGTTCTCATCATCAACAATCTTATTTCTAAGTATCTCAACATGCTGTACATATATTAATATTCAATATTCCGGGGTATCCAATTAGTCGTAAGCAGAAAGTGGTGTCAGGATAGATAACTACACTTTTTTTCTGTATAGTTAAGTTTGTTAATTAGTTGTAGATTAGTTTAAGATCGCGATTATGTACTTGGACCAACGCCTATCGAGAGATGAAGGACGACAAAGATGGCAGCTGCACCAGGAAGGACTAGAAAATCAACAACCTTTGAAAATCTACGGAAATCATTTGTGGAAAAAAAATGAATCTACGAAAACAACAAAACAAAAAAAAAAAAACCCCCACATCAACAATCGTTCACCTGGCGACGTACTTAATATACTTAAGTGGAATACATAATGACGCATAATCACAGAAAATCAAAACCCAATCATAACGAATCAATGAAATCGGAGGATCCTGACCAAAGTAATTAAAACGAATGCGCTGAGCATTCAACTGAAGCTGGAACTAGCTGGAACTGGAACTAAGCTGTGCCACCGATACACGATGTTTGTGTCATATTTGCCAACGAAAATCGAAACTACAGCTCGAATTATAAAAAGGACATCTCATTGACGTAAATCAACGCTTCTTCAACCCGTAAACTTGAAAACATTAACAAGAAAATGTGCTAAGAGTAAGGAGGAACCAGTGAAAACATCTTCAATACAATACAAGCTTCAACAACACATCTCGTCTGGCATACCAAGTCAGCGTAAGCGACTCTACCAAGAAGTAAATATATATCTGGAGCTGGCTTTTGAGAAACGTGATTTAGACGAAGCGAACCTCGACCTGATCGCGTTCAGCATTCAGCGTAGTTAACCATCTCTTCAAAATTCCTGGCATAAAAAGCGACTCTACCAAGAAGTGAATCTATAACTGGAGCTGGCTCTTGAGAAACGTGATCTAAAGGAAGCACACCTCGACCTGATCTCTACAAAATTCCATCTAAAAAGTAGAGGCACAGCGAAAAATGAGTTCATCAAACTAATTGAAGTATAATCACATCATCACTGCCATAAACGAAGCTACTTTAATATCCTGAACCTGGAAAGTCAACTCACCTCTGGACAAAAACTACGGAAGGATCTCTACCTGTCTCTCTGCCTTGCATCCTGTGGAAGCCCCATGATTTGTGGTCATCTCTATAAATCTCAGTATGGATCCTGTCCCCAAACGCTGATTACCTGTGCAGCGCAGTTTAGCTCTTAATCCGTTCGATCTTGAGACTGTGCTCGGGGTAAGTGATGGGCGCGTGGCAAGGGCAGCGGATTAAACTTAAGAAAAAAAAAGAACAAAAAAAAAGTAGGAGAACCCCAAACAAGACTTAGGCCAAGCCAAGAAACAGAGTTTCAAAGTTCTTTATTCACACTTTGTGAATTTTTCATTTAGGAGATTTGCAGAGAGGCCGAGATAATATTTATTTATATGTATTTACAACCATTAATCCTGTGCCATTGCAGAAGGTGGAGGAACTGGTGGACAGCGTGAAGAAGGCGCGCGGCATCAAGACCAAAGAGCGCAACAAGGACAAGCTGTCGGATGAGGAGCGCGATGCGCGCAAGGATCGCAAAATGGGAAGGAAGCGGGATCGCGCCGAGGAGTCCAGCAACAGCAGCGAACACAAGCGTCGCCGAGAAGGTGAGAGAAGAATCATTTGCCGAATATTCAAGACATTCAAGAACGAACGATTTTAGCACAAAATGGAGGAGAGGACGAACAATTGCGGGAGAGAGAGCAGCGACACAGGGTGAGTTTTAATGAATTTACCACCCATAGAAAATAAATAATCCTTTCTGCTCTTTCAGGAAAAATCCCCCCGGGAGCGATCACACGAGAAATTTGACAGAGATCGAGGTGCAGGAGCAGGAGGAGGAGGTGGGAGCAGCAGTTCGCGAGGCGAGGATCGGCAATACGGCATCAGCAAGTCCACGCGCTCCTCCAGAGTCAACTATTGAAATGAAAAATGAAATAAGGAATTTTATCGCCTTCCCAATTACTCGTGTGCATATTGCGGAGCACAGCATTTTGTTTACTTTTTAAAGGATTTTGAATTGTTCATCAGAATCAACGGATTGATTGACGGTTGCCTCAGAAAGAAGAATATAATTTTGAATGTTTACAATTTATTAAGTGACTACTTTTAAATGAGACAAATCCAAACAATTACACCAATGTAAAAACTAAAAACTAAAAACCTGTTTCTAATTCACTCAATTGGGTGTCGATTTGTGTAGAGATTTCCCAAATTGTGTTTTTTCCCATTAGAATTTTCATTTAGTTTTTAAGTGAAAAATAAAATCGTATATTTTAAGCGTTTACAAATATGAAAATTAATTATTTTGTTGTTTTAATCCACCCAAAAACCCAGACAGAAGAGGAGCTAAATTTATATCGAATCAAATTTTATTCAATTTAAATTAATTTGTTACATTTAACAGTTGAACTTGAGGTTTAATCTCGATTTAAAACACGCATATCCGATATCTATTAACAAGCTTGCCACTAACGTTTATTTTATAACTCTTTTCTATTCTTTTTTAATTTTTTTTTTATTTATTTTTATTTATTTTTAATTGTTTTTAGCTTTTTCCATTTACTTTGAAAGTGTTCCTGAGGTCTTTTTTAGGTAGGTAACCGTCTTGGCTCTTCGCTTGCAGCTGCTGCTTCGTTTCCACAGTGATGAGATAACTATTTGTTTGAATTGTTTATCTTTGAATTTTATTAAATAAAATAATAACAATTCCGATTACTGGGTTAGTTTTAGTTGTTTGTTTGCTTTTGGCGCCTAAAATGGGACTTTGACTTTAACACAAAAAGCCAAATCACATAAATAATAAAAATAATATCCGAAAATGTTAATTAATTGAATTTAGTTCTGTGGCTGATCCTCCGGCGCCGGCAGCTTCTCCCAGGTGGGCTCCACGCCCCAGATCTCGCGGGCATACTCGGCGATGGTGCGATCCGACGAGAACTTGCCGCTGGACGCAATATTGTTGATGGACATCTCCAGCCACTTGGCTTGGTTCTGCAAATAATCAAAATTGCAAGCAAGCAAGCAAGAGTTTAGTGAAAATTGCAAAGAAAATGTGAAGGTTTCACCGGAAACTCACCTGGTAGGTCTTAGAGACCAGATCCTGGGCCTTGATGTACGCCTCGTAGTCGGCCAGCAAGTAGTAGTGATCGTACTTGAGCAGAATGTCGGCAATGTTCTTGAACTCGTTGGGATTGCCGGGGCTGAAGAAGCCACCCTGGATCTGGTCGATCACCTGCTTGACCTCCGGATTGGTGCTGTAGTAGTCATTGGCATTGTAGCCCTTCTTCTTGAGCGCCTCCACCTCATCGACGGTCATGCCGAAGATGAAGATGTTGTCCAGGCCCATCTCTTCGGCCATCTCCACATTGGCACCGTCCAAGGTACCGATGGTGAGGGCACCGTTCAGCTGGAACTTCATGTTGCCGGTACCGGAGGCCTCTGTGCCAGCGGTCGAGATTTGCTCGGAGAGATCAGCGGCGGGCATGATCTTCTCGGCGAGGGTAACGCGGTAGTTCTCCAGGAAGATGACCTTCAGCTTGTCGCCAACAATGGGATCATTGTTGACCACATTGCCCACGGCGCAGATGAGCTTGATGATCTGCTTGGCCACATAGTAGCCGGGAGCAGCCTTGCCGCCGATCATGATTGTCCTGGGCGTGAAGTTGGCGGTGGGATCCTTCTTGATCCTATTGTACAGGGTGATGATGTGCAGGCAGTTGAGCAGCTGGCGCTTGTACTCGTGAATGCGCTTCACCTGGATGTCGAACATGGAGGATGGGTTCACCTTGACGCCGTAGTCCTTCTCCAGGATGGCGGCCAACTTCAGTTTGTTCTCCTGCTTGACGCGGGCCACGTTGCGCTGGAAGTTCGGGTCCTTGGCCCACTTCTTCAGGGCAACCAACTGATCCAGATGGACGGGCCACTCATCGCCGATCTTCTCGGCAATCAGATCGGAGAGTCCGGGATTGCAGAGGAGCAACCAACGACGCGGGGTGATGCCGTTGGTCTTGTTCTGGAACTTCTTGGGATCCATTTCGTAGAAGTCGTGGAAGAGCGAATCCTTCAGGATCTGCGAGTGGATGGCAGCCACACCGTTGACGGCATGGGAGCCCACAATCGACAGATGAGCCATGTTGATGCGCTTCTCGCCATCCTCCTCCACCAGCGACATGCGACGCATGCGGTCCAGGTCCTCGGGGAACTTCTTCTTCACATTCTCCATGTGCAGGAAGTTAATGTGGTAGATGATCTGCAGGTGACGGGGCAGGATCGACTCCAGCATGGACACGGGCCAACGCTCCAGGGCCTCGGGCAGCACGGTGTGGTTGGTGTAGGCACAGCTCCTCGTTGTGATGTCCCAGGCCTTCTCCCAGTCCAGGTGCTCCTCGTCGACGAGGATGCGCATCAGCTCCGGGATGGCCAGCGACGGATGGGTGTCGTTCAGCTGGATGGCCACCTTGTCGGGGAAGTGATCGAAGGAGTTGCGGACCGCCTCCCGAGAGCCGAACTTCGAAGCCTTGTAGCGACGGATAATGTCCTGCAAGGTGGCGGCGCACATGAAGTACTCCTGCTTCAGACGCAGCTCCTTGCCCTCGAAGAAGTTGTCGTTGGGGTACAGCACACGGGAGATATTCTCAGCCAAGTTACGATCCAGCACGGCTTGGATGTAGTCACCATCGTTGACTGGAGGAGTAAAGAGTAACGGGTAAGTTAGCCTAAGGATCTCCTTTGAGGGGTTTTATTGAGGTACTTACAGAACTTCAGGTTGAAGTCAATGGGCGACTTGGCGGACCACAGACGCAGCGTGTTCACATGGTTGTTGCCGTATCCGGGAATGGGATTGTCGTAGGGCATGGCAAACACCCTCTGGGTATCCACCCACTTCTTGCCCTCGGGCGTGTCGATCACACGGCCGTAGAAGTTAATGGGCAGCATGAACTCTGGACGGGCCTTCTCCCAGGGATTGCCATAACGCAGCCAGTCATCGGGCTCCTCCACCTGCTCACCGTTCTTGATCTTCTGGGCGAAGATGCCGTACTCATAGCGGATGCCATAGCCATAGGCAGCCAGGCCAAGGGTGGCCATCGAGTCCAGGAAACAGGCGGCCAGGCGACCCAGACCGCCGTTGCCCAAACCAGCATCCTCCTCCATCTCCTCGAGATTCTCAATGTCCAGACCCAGCTGGTACATGGCCTCCTCGCACTCACTCTGGATGCCCAAGTTGATCATGGTGTTGGTCAGGGAGCGACCCATGTAGTACTCCAGCGACAGGTAGTAGACGCGCTAAAAGAGATTGCGAGAAGGAGGAGGAAAATATTAGTTAATTGGATTAAAGGATCAACTGAAGGTGGCATATTCTGTGCGGAAATGTTGGGTAGAAATTCGTGGAACTTTAATTATAAATTATAATTAGCTGTCAATTCTAAAAACAGAAAAACAAGAAAGAAATGTAACTTCCGGAAGCCGAAGTTTAACTTTTGCAGTTTGTAAATGGTTCTAATTCAAAAATGATTTAATTTCAATTCGCACTTATCTAAATTAATTTTTAAAGGGCTAACACCCTGTGACCTGTACCCCTTCTCTTAACTTCCTGCTTTTGTAACTATTTCAATAATTTTATAATTTTAAAAAATAGTCTTCAAAAAGTCATATCAAAATTAATCTTAAAATCAAAATATATAACGCATTGAAGAGCATAATCAAAGTGTTCAAAGAGCATTAATCTCTCAGCTTAAGAGAGCGGGAATCATCGAGCTTACTACCAAACCAGTTTGGTCTTGAAATTCTCGCCATGATCAGCCAAGTGCAAGGCTCAACTGTACAGTGCACACACACCGCTCTCGCCGCTCACCCAGGTAGGCCCGATAAGGAGGCGCTAGCCCAGTTATGCTTGGCCAGAAGGTCACCCAGTGCCCCCCCCCCTTATCGGCCCAGGAATCGTTAGCTAATTTCAGGGCAATCCAATCCCATCCAGGGAACTATAAATAGAGGAAGGCATTCATAAGCACCGACGCGATCGATCGATCGATCGATGTTACGAGGGCATTTATTGTTGTTTATGACTATAGCCCGGCAACAACCGATTGCAGGCTGCACTTTGCATGCTGGGCAAACATCATGGCAGAGCATGGAATCCGGATCACTATCTCCACCCAAATGCTGGGCTGATCATCGATCGTTAATCGCCGATCACGGATCACCGATCATCCATTGACGACAACATCGCTGACAGTGTGTCGCCGGTGAATAGCTGCTAATGGCTCCAAGGTATGCTTAATCCTTATCAACATCCCCCATGTAATCTTCATTTCGAAACGCATACCTTTGGCGCATGCTGATTTCAGTTGTCTGATGATGCTATGTGATCCGGTGGAAAAACTATAGCTAATTAGTGCGGAATGTTTGGCGAGCGTGTTTTTGTGTGCATATTTGTAGGTGAAAGGGGTTAAGGCGCCACTATAGCGGCATTATTTTCGATTATTTCACCAACTATTAACAGATAAGATATGCTGGAAATGGGGGTTATTATAGCTCCAAATTTAGATGGAAGGGTATATGTTTTTTTTAATGAGCGTTAGATGTAAATTCACTTTAAAGAATCAAATCTTTGAGGGGGCTTTTAAAGATATATTAAATTTTAAATACTTCAAAAATCATTACGTTCAGTAATAATATTTCAGGTATTCTACTTATATTCCCTATCTAATATTCATATACCCAATCTAAAAATGAAACAAAATGATAATAAAAATCCCGATAACCAATTTTAAGATTATCGAATGTGTAAAAAACGATTTTAAGCATGACCTTTTAACCAGCGCTTATTTCGCCAACTATTAGCAGATAAGATATACTGGATCAGAAAATTATAGCTGCTAATTTAGATGGAAATGTTTGAGTTTTTTTTAATGACTATTAAATGTAATTTAAAGAAATTTGAAATTATAAATACATTACTTTCAGTAATTACATTTCAGGTATTCTACTATATTCCCTATCTAATATTCATAGACCCAATCTAAAAATGAAATAACATGATTATGAAAATCCCGATAATCAATTTAAAGATTACCGAATGTTAAAAAACCGATTCTAAGCATGACCTTTTCCCCGGCGTTCCAAAAAAATAATGTTAATAACCTAGTTAGCTTATCTAATCGGATGGATGGAGCTCCACAACAAACCATGAGTAATCTTTTCGCCCCAATAAAGCGCTTTTCGAGTCATTCAACTGCCGGTTTTGATATTTATTTTCCCAGCTGTTCGAACTCTGCTGGGTAGGGTCTCTCGCCGAACGTTCTGGCCAAATCCGAACCTGAATTAAGACCCCAGACATATGTTGTTTTTATATTTTCTGTGTATTTTTTTTTTGTTTTGCGGCTTTGATAATGAACAACGACGGAGGCCTCGACAACAAAGCGACCGGGACGATATTTGTTTGCTTTTATTTTTTATTTGTTTATTGTTATTCACCTGTATATGCAATCAATTGATTGGCCTGCATTGGTGCATTAGTGCATAGGAAATTGGAAATGCGATAGTTTTTGTACAATAGTTTGGGTTTCCATGTGGCAGCAATAAGTCGCCAATTATGGTACTTTCCTTTGCTTGCTTCAATTGCGGAAAATTACAGGGGAAAAATACAAATAAATAACTCTTTTATGCCCCGCTGAACTTTCTTTCAATTTGCATAAATTGCTACAGAGCCAAAGGGTCGCCAAGTAGGCTTCAATTAACTCTCAACTACTCGGCTACGCATAACAACAGCTGTTTGAGTATCCGCGAGATACAAACGGATTCTCCGATATATATCTCTATATTTCTCCCGCTCCACGTTCAAATGGTTGCGTGAGCTAATTGCATGATGCGAGGGGACAACCAAACAGAAACGGGCCTACATATTTAATGGGCCACATAAAAGTTCCACAACCTGAACAAGCCAAGAAAATAACATATATATGTACATATAACTGAAATGGCAGCCAAAATAAAACCCCAGAGAGTGAGGGTGAGTGAGAGAAAAACAAAATAAAAATGAGGGGAAAATTTTCCTTTTGATATTTTTGTCAGTTGTTGTTAATAACCTTTGATTGACCTTGAAAATATGTGTGTCGGCCGCCACCGCGGCAGTTTCCACAAATTAGTTAAATTGAAAATATTTATGACCGAAAAAGTCTACATATATGGCAGCTTGAAATTGCTAGCGGTCAATGGGAAATTAATAGAAACATTCGTAACTGAGTAGAGAAGAAATTGAAAGTGATTTAAGCTGACATTCAGCAAGGACAAAAATGTTTAGTTTCTCAACCGATGCTGCGAAAATTTTGCTAATGAAAAGCTCACGCTTCGGACACGTGCTAGTTGCTTGGCTTCGACTTTGGGTTTAAGTATCTGTCAGTATATGTATATTGTGTATCCGATGGATACACTCGCTCGACGGAGGCGAAAAGGGGAGGTAATTGATGTGTTTGCCGTCGCGAATGCCGCACACACTTGACTTACTTAAGCTGCATTTTCTTGGGTAATATTTGAGAAAATTGGGACAGCCAAGAATATTACACGGGAAAAATTAAGGTCATGTGGAATTAATTTAGTTTTGAAGATTTATTTATTTTGGTTTCTTTAGAGATTATTTTGATCTAATCTTATATGACTTTTAATTAAATTTTAATAATATTTTTTTAAGTATCTTTTCATATTAAATAAGATGTATTATTTATTACTTAAGCAGTATTTGTACCTCTCGTTTATATATTTAATAGAAAATTACCAAGAATAATCAAGAGTTCTTGCTTAAATATAATTTAAGATTCCCCTATTTGTCATTCATAATATAAGTACAAATTAATCCTCATTTTTTATGTAGGGAAATGTATTTATTTAAAAGTCATAAATATGTTTAGATATAGAAGTAGCTATGCGACAGCTGCTGTTCGAGTGGCTATTTATACGCTGTTGTTGCTTTGTCAGCTGGCGGTGAAGGGGAAAAATCTCGAAGTGGGAGGGAAATTCAGGGGTAAAAAAATATTCGCCGGCTTTTAACACTTTTTTTTATCACGGCCATTTTAATTTGTTGCAGTGAAAGTTTTAGACATTTTTAAGTTGTTTTTTCTCTCACGTTTTTGGCATTGATCCCAATGCATTTTTGCTTTTCGCCAATTTGCAAGCAATTAAAGAAAACGAAGCAAAACACAAAAGCGTGGGAATGCAATAAAAACCGAAAATGCATAAAGTGCAGAATAAATCGGAGAAGAAGAGAGCCAGCAAAAGAGAGATATGCTAAAGAGAGGGAATGGAAAAGGCCGAACAAAATGTCGTAATAGCCAAAAAAAAGGTAGGAAAAATAGTTCAGTTATCCAAATTTTAAATTAAAGTTTGTACAGGAGAATAAAGTTAAAGGGGAGTTACCCCAAAGTTAGGAAAGGGTAGTAACTTTTGTATTAAATTCAAAGGGAGTTATATATGAAAACGATATACAAATTATACCTTCACACAGGTAAAAATCCCTACAAGAAGTTCAGAGTTCGAAGAAAGTAGGGTTAGGGGACTTTTTTTCTATGCTTCTTTGGAAATTTCCACGAAGTTGGGTAAAATCAATAAGAGGGTGGGGGGTTGTCGCCCGTCGCCTAGATGGCACTCCAGTTGAACTCACCTTGGGATCCTTCTCGTAGTAGTGCTGCTGTGTGCGAATCCACCGGCCCACCATGTTGTCCTTGACGGTGTTGGCCAGGGCGAAGTAGTAGTCGCGCAGCGTGGACACATTACGATCCTTGACGAGCGTGTAGTGCAGGTGGCGATTGAAGTTCTTCTTCACCTCGGTCACATTGCCCACCTCCGCGATGCCGCGCACCGAGATCTGCTTGCGCCGATCCGCGTCCGATTGGGGCTTCGACATGGCGTTGTCCTAGTTATAATATCCTCTCACACTTCTCTATATGTATTACTCTGATTTGCGTGGGCGCGCGTGTGTATGAGAATGCGAAGAGGACACAAGACACAACCCAGACGACCGTTCGCTGCAAAATCCGGAATAATTCTCACGCCGCGCTGTGCATTATACTTCCCGAAGCTTTTTTCTTTGAGCTTTTGGCACTCTCTTCTTTATTCTTCGCTTTCTTCGCCACTCTCTCTACCAGCGGCTCTCTTGTAAACAACGAACGAAGCAGCATTTCTTATCAGCTTTCCGCTGGGTGATGCGTCCCCTTGCATTGCAACAATGTGATTTTCGTACCGCTCTCCCGCCTGCATTACTCCCTCTTGGGGTATTTAGTTCTCCCTAGAGTCCGCTCTATTTTCTCCCTCTCTCTTACTCTCTCGCTGTGTGCCCCAGTCACCTTGTGCGAAGGTCATACATGCGTATTGTTGTTTATTTTCCGTTTTTGTTTCAACTTGAGCATTCTCCTTCGTATGCTTTTTTGTTTGCTTGGCATAGCTGGCGCCCTCTGCTTTTGGCTTGGAGCTTGTAGAACAGCTGACAGCAAGCTTCTTGAACAGCTGTGAGGGATAATTTTGGCGGGCATTGATTTGGGGCTGCCAACTTTTTTGGTTTCAAATTAATGTTGAATTGTTAACATTTGTTTTTAAATATTTTCAGATATGTAAGTGTATTTCAGTTAAACTTTGCCAACGAAGAATTATTATTTTTTGTTGTAGGTAGGTAATGAGACGTCTTATACTGGGCATGCAGCCAATGGTCAGTTAGTATCAGTGTTGCTAGCGTTCGTACAGCTTCGAAAATATTTCATAAAGTTTTAAAATTTTGTATCCAAAGAATTTCTACCAAAAAAAAACAAAACAAAACAAAAATGGCACCCAATTCAGAAAGCTCACAAAACACCCTGGTAATATCCTTTTACAGACGTTAGTTGAAATTCATCCCGCTTATCAGAATCCTGAGGATATCAATGCCATAGAATACATGGAGGAGCCACAGGAGTCCACTTACCAGAATTGTAACCTGAATTCAGCTTATCCTGAGGATCCTGAAGATATAAATCCAATTGAATACATGGAGGAGGAGCCACAGGAGTCCGCTAACAGAATCCAAACCACAATTCAGCTTCTCCTGAGGATCGTGAGAATTCTGCGGTTCCTGAAGATATCAATGAATACATGGAGGAGGATCCGCAGGAGACTGACGAGCCTAAGGAGCTTCGATGTAAGCTTAATTGACCAGGACGTAGCTGCAAGCTCTGAGGTTCGGAATGCTGCAAAGGAAGAAAGCCTTCAAAGAACCAGGAGGAGCTTAGCTATGAGTCCCAAAAAGACAGCAAGATCCACCGTTACGAAGCTTGCAAAAGAGAAGCAGACAGACTATAGGCGTGAACAGGCCTCCGATGAAGTGCGTGCCATGTTGGGTAATAATGCCGCCGGACATCGGTCGTCTGGCACACAGAGTTCTTTCAGGGCTTTCGGCTGGTTTTGGCTTCGACTGTGGAATTTGTTATGGAAGCGATAAAAAGCGATGCGTTTGTTTAATTTTGTTCAGTTGTTGAATCAGTTTTTAACAAAAAATAAATACAAAATAAAAATAAAATACAAAATAAAATAAAATAAAATAAAAAACGACCAGAAAATAAAATTTTTTTTGTGTGATGATTTTGATAATTTTTTGATGATTTTGAAACGAATACTTTGTGGAAATGAACTTCACTCTTTCGGGTTACTTCCCCTACTGATTAGAACATTTTATTTCTTAGTGAAGTTATGAATGAACGCCTGCTTCGATTCATTTTAAAATTATTTGTATGGCAAATATATTGATATAAGAGAGTGAGATGCAAGAAGTAAGTCGATCTAAAGAATGTGCCTTTTGGTGAATCTCACAAATAAATTTGTATCTTAAAGAAACCTTTGTAATTAAAAATACAATTTCTTTTTAAGATTAATAAGTAAAGTTATAGCTCAAAACAAATCAATTTCATGAAATAAATTCATTCAAAACATTTTTAAAATCCTTTAGTGTAAAGAATCGACCAAGGAATCCTATAAGTTATCATTTTTATGTGTAATAAGAACAAAAATCCAACTATTTATACAGTTCCATTATTTTTAGTAGCTCAAGTAACAATGGAGCTTAAAAATTCCTTTTAGACTTATTTTAAGAAATGTTTATTCCTCCATCACTTGTAGTTTTCTTACCGGTTAGCTACAAATGCTAATCACAGGGCAAGGACAAAGAGCATCTGCAATTCTTTCCTAAAAATTTAGTTATTCCATTTCTTGTTTATTACTTCCCATAATGGCACTACCATGTTGAACTACTTGCAAATGCATGCGAAAAGGTCCTTGGGAGGTGCCTGGGAAAATAGAGGGGGGTGGCGGGTTCAAGGATCCTCTTTTTTCGTATGTTTATCGTTCTCTGTTTTACTTTCCCTCGGCCGGTTCGCTGTGCAAATGGAAATGATTAGCACATTTCCGGGAATGAAAGGGAAATTCTTTTGGACATTTACCAAGCATGCTGCATATCATCCAAATGAACGTCATCATTCATAAGCTTTTCGGGTGAAAATTTAAAAACTTAATTGGAATCTGGTGAATCCCGCCAACCTTACGCTTGTTGACTCCGCCTCGCCATATGCACTATGCAACCAGTTTTTGTTTCGTTACTCCTTTTTTATGCCATAGCGAGTATTATGCAAAAGTTATACTCATGCGAAAAAAAGATTGCACTGAAAAAAATAATGATCTGATTCTGATTCTAATGAACTTTAAAAAAGTTTTGTGAGTTAAATGTAGGTATTAAACAAGTGTGTGATAGATCTAAAACACAAATAATTAGGCCTCATAAAAAAAAATTAATTTCATTAAACGAAATCATTATTAAAATGTATCTTAAATCATATAAATGATACGAATTTTGAAGCAACAGTGCGTATGAGCGATATAACTCATACTCGTACAAAGAATATAACGTATACGCACTTTTGCCTCTACATTTTCCCCTTGGAAAAAAATGCATTGCTTTCATTTCCAATTAAAATTTTAATAAAAACGTTCCATACAACATTTTTTTTTCGAGTGAGAAGCGAAAACAAAAAATAATCTCGGCTAAAAAATACGCATTTGAAAAAGAGTAGGTAGCCAGTGGCGGCAAGCGGCAAGACGGGAAGGGGAAATTGCGGGCGAGGCGCCGTTCAAAAGTTAAAGTGTTGCCATTTTTCATTTTTTTCCAAGCTACCTGTTTGTTGTTGCTTGTTTGTTTGCCGCACAAAAGCTCAGGGGATATGAGTGGGTGTGTGTATGAGAGTGGGAGTGAAAACTACTACTACTACTACGGTAGTACGGCACACACACACACACTGACGCGCATGCAAACAAACACACGAAACATATGTGAATTGCGTTTGCCGTGTGAAAAAAGAGCGATTCGAGTGCTTGTTAGAAGGGAGTGAGTGCGAAGCAGAGGGGGAAAGGGATGAAAGATGAATGGCGAACATGTGAGAGATCCTGAAACTCGTTTTGCCGCTAATTGGATGCTAAAGGTGTCCTTCAGGGCGGTTGTGGCTGTGTTTGGTTGTGAGTGTTTACGGAGTTGAAGTTGCCAAACATCATTAACACACGGCATGGGAAATCTACCCTGACTTTCCACACTTTAAAAAAATTATAAATTTGTTTTAAAAAAGATACATTACATGTTGTCAACATTTTATAAAATTATTTTCTTAATTTAAAATCAATTTCTTCTTTATGAATGAATTTACAATATAAAAATATCATTTAACCTATTTTGAAACATAGAAAAAATAGCAATCAAAACGTAATCAAATCAAAGTTAAATATTACAACAAGTAATATAAAACTATTATCATAAGTTCTCCTCAAATAAAGCTAATTTATTGAGAGATATGAGAGATAAATCATATTAGAAATGAAGTTATCAGCAAATTGATAGATCTATCATTAAAATTCCCCAGTGTACCTGTCTGCAACCAAAAAAGCGGTATCTCAATAATTACAATTTTTTCAAAGGTTGCTGCTGGTGCTGCTCTTTCTTCAGCGATGATGGGATTAAAGTTTTGGCATAATGATGTCTCATTAAATTAAATGGCAACATTTCGGAACAAAAACTGTTGTAATTTGCCAGCCGTAGCTGCCTGATTAATGCGCAAAATGGCTGGTAAAGGGATAAAAAGCAGGAGTGCCTCCTTAACTGTTTGCCTTTTTTCTAAAATCACTGCGTTTTGGATTTCGCTTTAATAAGCCCCCTTGGGCAGTTTTAATGTTTAGAATAAAAAGTGTGTATCAATATCAATATTGGATATTGGCAGGGCGTCCACCGATTGCCTTGCCCCTGGTTGCCTCTGCCCACACACACACCAAAACTCACAAATTGATATCGAATTACAATAAAATCTGCATTTATCAAAAGTCCTTCCACACACACACACATACGTAGCAGCAGTTCACCTGTACATACACGTACATGCAACAGTTGTACGCCGGCATTTGTATGCGTGGCATTTTGTAACCTTTAACCCTTTTTATAGCCCAGGTATGAAGCAAAATACCAAGATGCAGCCACATAAATATAAAGGAAGTCGGAAGGTGTTTTCTCTTTTTGTTTAAGAACGACTGCGTAATGTTCTTTGATGTTAACTTTAGATATTAATTTAATATTTAAAGCCCTTAATGTACTGTTTTACCAGATAAATTGTAGTACAGAAACAATGTCTTAGTTGTCATATTTACTTTTTAATGACTGGCAAAATTAACGAATTTTAACCAACTTAAACTTTCTAAAAATATTTGTAACAACATATAATATTTATCGTTTTTCCTTTTACCGCAAAATAAATATTTCAATAATTAAAACAAAGTTAAAAATGCATGTACTAACTTCTAAAAGTATTTATATTGAACTGACATAAGATATGCAGAGTGTTTTACAACTTTTTTCACATACACGCCCATCCATTGCCTTGGCAAACTTCAAACAAAGTCGGACATGTACTTGGAAGGTGTGGAGTGAAGAGGACTTTAAGGACCGGGCTCCCAGTGGGAACATTTCGGGGCAAGCGTGGCCATTATGAGCTACTTAGCAACCGATTTGTGCAGCGTTTCCCGCACCTCACGCACACATAAGCGCTATACCGATGGCATTAGTGCCTGTCTGTATCTCTCTCTCTGTGTGTGAGTGCGAGTCCTGGCAAAAAATAGGAGGCAAATCGTCGAGGATTTGATGGTTTCAGGTTTCAGGTTTCGGGGGATCTTTAGATTCGTTTGCCTCAGTCTTGTTTCGTTTCGTTACGTTTCTCGAATTGAAATTGCTTAATTTAGCAGATAATTTACCCAACAAATTGTTTTCTTCGTCCTGTCTCCCCCATCCCCACACCGCAAACACACACACACAAGCCTCGACAAGGAATGTAATTAGCCCGCTTCCTGTTTTTGTTTGCCCATTTGTATTGCCTTTGCGGCTTTGTTCGCATTCAAACTCTCCCATGTGGCTATTTGTATGCGATTTATGGAATCCACTTGGTTCCGTCCAAGTTGGCACTATTGTTGCGACAACTATTCAATTACCTTCCCCTTTCTCCATTGCTGCCCTAAGCATTCTCCATCCGGTTACTTTCACTTCGCCCCTCCCCTCTGTCGTTCGAAAAGTGCCCCCAAAAGTCAATGTTTAATTGGTTCCTCTCGTCGGAGTTTTTGGGGACCAAACAATGCAACGAATTGGATTTCGAGCAAGAGCTATAAACAAGCTCTGTACAAAAGTCCGAATCAATGGTACTTTACCTCGGGGAATTGGCATTTATCCAAGTTAAGAGACAATTGACAGCCTGATTTTCGGTGGTAATCGGTTTAATGATAATAATTGTCATTCTAATTGCCATAATTGCGACAATAATGAAGACGGGCAGACGACAATCGGACAACGGAGACATTATTGATCCTAATTAATTAAATATGGAGTGCCAACAGTCATCGATTGAGTTGGAGCTTGAAAGAGTTAAGATTAAGGCCTAGAAAATAGGGATAACAATTTATATAAAATTGTGGGTATTTTAAGACAGAATTCAGAATAAGGTTTCGGATTAAGCAAAACAATATTTAAATTTCAAAAATATTGCAAACTGCCCCTTAATTTATAAACCTGAACATGCCTAACTTCTTTCTAAAAATATCAACTCTTTGTTTGCTATTAAATTTACATATTTAAACAGAAAGCTTTCCACAGGCTGAATAAATTGAATGAAATTACTTTGAAATATTTTCTACTGTAAAATTTGTTGGGTGGAAATAGTTTAGCAATATGTGGTTTTGATATTATGAATAAGTTGCACTTTAACGCTTATATGCACTTTGTTAGCAAAGTTTAAATAAGCAAACGCTTTCAAAGCGTAAAACAACAATTAAATAAAATATGTGAAAATAGTTTCTCATAAAATATTTGCTGCCGGCAGCACTTTAATTTTTCAGCCTTTTGTAGTTGAGATAAATAATAAAATAGATACAATTGTTGCAAATGCATTTACCACCAGGAATATCTAAATACATTTCTTAGTTTTTTTTTTTAATTTCAGCTTAGTGATTATTGCATACAATTGTAAACTTTTCAAATTGATTTGAATTTTATTGCCAGCTTTACTTTCACATGTTGACAAGGTCGTAAAACATATTTATAACCATGGTATCTGAGTTTATTAAAGATTACCCAGCAATAAATTCATTTGGGAAGTATTTGTTTTATTAAATGTTATGTAGTGATTGCTATAAATTCCTCAAAATGAAATAAATTTACTAGTTGGCCTTAATTAAAATACCTTTCTACCATTTTATTATATAATCCTTGTCCATTAAATGGCTTTTAATATAATTTAAACAGTAAAAATTACACCAAATGCTAAAGAAACACATTCTTGTAGCCTTCATTTTCAATGTTAGTCGAAATTAATCCTCTCTGACTCCATTTCAATACGATTTATCCATGTCAAGTTGATAAATCAATTTGATTTGACTGTGTGACTCGTATATGATTTATTGTCATCCTGAATGTTAGCACTCTGTGCATCCTTCGGCCTCCTGATGACTGCTGCACAATTTTGTTTATCAATTTGGCAGCTTGTCTTATCAATTGCAGAAGTTCGCAATGTGCATTCAATTTGCTAAGCGGCTTTAGGTGAGCAAAAAAATACATAAATAGTAACAATAAGAAATCAATTTGCATATTAATTTGAGTTATTATTCTTCTCACTCTGATTGAATCACGCCAGAGGAAAATTGCTGGCAGTAAGAGGCGAGGAAAAACACTCGACTGCTTCGGCAATAAATTTGAAACCTATAAAGTGAGCAGCAGTCGAGACCGAAACTCCCAGAAGACTTCCAGCCGACCGACCGAAATGACAGGCAAACAAAAGAGTTGAATTTATTTGGCCCCAGGCCTTAAATTATTTCAGATTTATTTACCTAAAGTCACTTTGGGGCAACTCTTTTGACAACTGAACCTCGGCTGGGCCAAGTTCGAGTTGATTTGTCTCCGCTCGGCTGGCAGTCACCGAAAATGAACCCGTGAAGGGGACTTGTTCTTTTTCTGGAGTTTTCCTTTTGGTGTTAGCCGCCTTGGGTCCTGTCCTTGTCCCCTCTCTCTACCACCCCACCCCGACAATCAATAATTCATTGACCTTCTGTGCCCAACAATGCAGCATCAGTTTATTTGTTTGTTTCCACTTTTATTGTGACTTTCACTGGCAGTTTATGACCCCAGCCACAATGCAGTTTCTATTCAACAATTTAAGGCATTTTGGTAGCTATCTTTAACCTGTATGTAGGATTGCAATTGCTGGTTGTCTAGTTTCAAATATAATTTTTTTTTTGGTTTTTCGTTAATTAAAATGTAAGAAAATGATTATGGGATGAAGGAAATAAAACAATTATTGTAATGGTAAAATCTACAAGGTGAGACTAGCTTTTATGCATTGAATCTCTTAAAAAATTGTAACAAATGGAAAAACAAATATTTTTGATTTAATATACCTATATTTTTGAGCAACAATTTTAGGCTATAACTTAACTTATATTTAGCTTGTTAATCCCATAAATATTTCTGCATTTTAGTGCAACTTCTTTTTGCATATCTCTCCGAATAGAAATCGTATTTAGTTCTCATTTTCTTTGCTTATTTGCTCAAGGGAAATACTCAATGTGGTTGTGGGGTTGAAAAGGGCGGTGCCAGGCAATAAGGGTTAAAAGGGGCGCAGGGGGAGGGCTGTCATAACGCGGAATTTGATTTATGTTTGCGGCATTACAAAGTCTCTCTGGTGTGTCAACACATGGCGTGCGCCAAAATGAAAAGGCTCATCAATAATTGAGATTGAATGTTGGCCAAAAATGTACGCCCCGTGGATCGGTGCTGGCTAATTGCAAATATTTGCCGAGTTGATATATGCATTTAACTGCATATCCATCCGCATTCGATATGCAATAATCCCGGTCCGTTTCCGTTTCCCATGTCCCTAGGGTCCTTTTCCGTGGCCATCGCCTTTTGTCTGTGCAGCATAAAGCTAATTGCTTGTGTCCTCGTATTTGCTTTGTTGCATGAATAATTCCGCGGGGGATAATATGTCTGTATAGTATATCCTGGCTCCTGCTGGCTGCCGGCTTCGAATAAAGTCCTCTTTGCACGCGAATCAAATGAAATTGAGCGCAAATAATAATAAGATATTGACTCTCGCCAGCCAGCTAGGGAAGGAAAGGCAACTCAATTTATGCAGCGAAATGTGCCAAACAATTATCCCGATAAAACGTGATTGATTATGCCGGGGGAGTGGCTTCCTTGCTGGCTGCCCGACTGCCTGGGTGCCTAGCAGTTTTTCCGCTTTTCGTTCGCCTTCCCAGCTAGCAACGACGAATTTTCAATCAATGGAATAATTACGTGTCCTTCCCGAAGCCCAATGGAGTGTGCAAAATTTTCAATCAACGAATGCGACCCACCAGCGGTGGGGCAAAGGGGCAAATCTACTTAACCAAATTGATGACAATGCGATAAGTCAGAGACGGCGAGTTAAGCCGCTTAAATGCTTATAAACTGTCGGCTTCCTGCCTTTCCCATCCCAGTGCGAAAATGCTACCGCCTTCCAGAAGTCAGGAAATGTATATATGATGCCCATATTAAGCTGCGTCTATGCCAATTGCTTGAGAGGGCAACTTTTTTGGCCAGCTATGCGAATTATTTGTGATGCATATGCTGGCATCCCGCTCGCTGAGACTCTGGCTTTGGTTGTGCACTGGGACAATTTTTGTTTACGTATTTTAAGGGATCTTGATGAAAAATCTATAAATATACTTTAAATAATTCTATGAACCGAATCTTTCTTTACTAAGGGTTAAAGTCATTAAAATCTTCAAGGCTCTACCAAAATGTTGCAGAAATCAGTAAAATAGTAAACAAGTTTAACTAATTGTTTGTTTTAGATTTTTAACTAAAATTATTTTTTAACGTTCACACTAAATATATATAATTAAAGGAGCCAAAAATATTGAATATTATTCCCAAATTTATCCCTGTGCAATTCTGGCTTTGGCTCCAAGTTCGATCTAGCATAAATTGTTGACATGCCTGGCCGCATTAAATTCAGCCCTGGCACGTACAACAATTCGAGGGGGTTTCCACCGCTCCCACGCCTTCGTACCACCCTTCCCCCCCATTTTCTGTTTTCCCTTTGACCCAGGTTGTGTGTGCGAAGCATCATATTGTCGTAAATATATCAAATATTCGTATCGTGCCATAAATAAGCAAAATAAGTGACTACTATGCTCTCATAATTGGCAATTTGCGTTTGCCACTCGTTAGCTGGAATCCTTTGCCCCATTCAACTACTACTACTGCTGCTCTCCCCCGGTTCCTGGAAGAGTTACGGCTGCTTATTAGGCGGTGACAAGTGTCAACATAGGAACAACACTTCACATTACGTATACGCCCCCTGCTGCGAGGCCACAATTCAACTTCAGTTGTTCCCTATTGAAATTTGTCAAGTTAAAGGTTAAGGGTTGCGGCTTAGGCTGGATGCGGTTAAAGGGGGGAATTCCTGGAGCAGAGCGTCCAGGGTTCTAGATATTCCACATACGCCACGTAGACCCCTTGGAAATTTTGAACTTTGCGGCTGTCCAACAACTTCTCGGCAGTTTCACCTCGAAGCCAGGACAAAGCAAGCGTTAAAGGTAAGCTCAAAGTTTGTAAGGTGCACAGAGCGAAAAAGGGGGTTATTAAAAACAAGATACAATGATAAATTAATAACTTTTTTTAATTACCGATTTTAAAATAATTCCAAGAGTGTTATTTAAACTGTTTGTATTTACATTTATATTTCCTTTATATTCATTTGAACAATCTCTCTGTGTGCCAAGTGAGTGGCATAGTCTTAGTGGGACAGGCACCTTCAGGATTAGCTTCCCTGAGCCCAGCATAGCGGAAAGAGGCAACTGAAACCGGAAGCCCGGGGAGGAAGGGCTCGTTGTAGCTGCTCATCTTGCTCTCGATTGCACCGACACCTGCTGACAGCGGCCAACTTACTCAAAACTTAAACTGGTAAACAACTCTCGACCGGCAAACAGGATGCGCCAGGTGCTGAGCCGGGGTGCGGGACCCGGCCAGGCAAAGTCAAAGTAAAATTATATAAAAAAAAAAGAAAAAATGGCACTAGCACGTGAACAGCTCCTTGGGGCGAACGGAACTCATGGCGGAAGTGATGATGATGCTGATGATTTCCGCAAACAAATATTTCGTTTGTTCAACCAACTGCGGAAAAGGGAACAAGGATGAATAGGGGAACGGGCCACAGGGATGGGCACAACATTAGCCCAAACAATTTCAGGTTGCCCTGTTGCCGGCAGGTGTAAAAGTGTGTGTTCTGTTTTTCATTCTTACCTTTCAGCATTCAAAAGTGTGTGTGTGTGCTCGCTTACACATTGTTTCACTTCCGGTTTTTGTGGTTTCGTTGCTTTCGGCGGCGGGGCAAAACGAGCTCAGTGGGTTAAATGGAAACATCTCCGCATTTCCTCGCCCCTCCTGCTCCTCATCCTCCTCCTCCTCCTCGACTATGCAAATGGGCTAGGCCCGTCCGCAGCAAAATGCGGCACAATGCTGCTGTTGCTGTTGCTGCTGATGCTGATGCTGCCCCAACAAAATAAAGCAAAATAAAACAAAAAAATTAAGCACACACTACGGCAGCAAGCGCAACAAATAAAGCAACCCAAATAAAATGGTTACAAAGAGATAAAAAGGGAAATGTTGCTGCTGTTGTGTCGCTGATGTTGCTGCTGCTGCTGCTGTTGCTGGTGCAACTCCTGTGCTTGACACTTGCAGATTTAGCGCTTCATTTGCAGCAGCGGCAGCGGCAGCTGAGAGAGATGGGACACACATTGCCAGGGTGCCAGGGAAGGGGTTGAGTGGGTTACGGAAGCGGCGGAATATCCTTATTCTCATACAAATTTCATGTCAAGATTCAGCCGGATTGTTTAACATAAGCAAGTGCCTCAAGCAGGCCAGAGATTTCGGTGGATTTTGGTTTATATTTAAATTTTCATTGCGGCCACATCAAGTAAACTAAATGATGAATATATATATATCTGAAAGCTGTAAAATATTATTTCATTAAAATATTATTTTCTGTGTCTAGTCTAAGGTTTTCTATTAACAAATTTAAGTTAATTTGCAAGGCTTTAATTTCATTAAAATTAATTTTCAATTCAATTAACTGATGGTAGTTTAATTACATGTGCTCTGTGACCCTCAAGAGCCGCGTTTTAAATTATTACGTGTGAATTTATGGACATTGACACTGCATATGCACACATTAACACATTGCATTTAAAATTACTTAACATTTCAGTGAATTATTGACTACCTCGCCTGAATTAATCATAAAAAGCAAACATGATTATGTGATTGATTAATTAAGTAATGGAGAATGCAAATAAAAGGGTTAAACTTATTATACTGGTGGAACAAAGTAGCATATTTCACACCCCTAATAACACTTAATATTTACAAGGAATTATATATAAATTATACAGAAATTAAAACATTATTCTCATAAATATTAATCTCTAGGTGGCACCGCATTTAAATGAGGTGCCGCCTTTTATGGAGAATTCTAGCAGCTGCTCTTTGGATTTCACATCCAGTTCTGTGTCTTCAACAAATTGCCTAAATAAACAGCATTTTCTGCTTTGTCGAATATCCTTCACCAAATCTGTTTTCTATTTTTTTGTGTTTTGCTGTGGGTTTGTTCTGGTTTGTGGGTTTTTTTGTGATGGTTTCTGGCTGGCTCCAAATCGTTTGTCGCTTAAGCTGCTCGCGCAATTCAAATTGATTTATAACGAAGAAATGTTTTATCAAGTCGATGAGGGAAATGGTTGGCCTTCGTCTGGCGAACTCGCATCATTTTCCACCCGCACACACACACTCCCACTCCCCTTCATCTCCCCAAGCCCCGCTTAAGGAATGTTTTTGTGCGGGCTTCCCCATCGCTAGATTTCTCCTGACATTTGGCTCCACTTTCCACTTGCAACGATTTCGAAAATATTTTCCTTTGCCGACACTATTCCTATGCTTCTTCATTGCTTTTCTCTGCGTTTCTGCTTTCCTGCTGCTGCACAAAAATATGCGAGATCCAGGGCCACGATGCTGAATCGTGCCCAAGCTGCAGTTTGTTGTACGTGCAATGGCAGCCAATAGTCAAAGATGTCATTTATATGCCCCAAACCCGAGTCCGCATCCTTCTCCCGCAATCCATACTCTTTTCCAACTTCCTTTTTGCGCGGGCGGCGGCTGTTCCGGGTGGGTGGTTCTGGTCCTGCTCCTGGCTATGGCTCTGGCTCTGGCTCTGCTGGGGCCAACTGATTTATGACACTCAAATGAACTCCGACGCTGACTGAATAAATTTTGAAAGCGACTTTTGTGTCGAGTTCTCGATTTGTTTGGCATTTTTTCCCACTTTCCCCGAACTCTGGCCACCACTTTTGTATCTCTCTTTTGGCGCCAAAAATTTTCACTTTTTTCTTGGGAATTTATTTATACTTATAGATTGTCAGGGTATATGGGGATTGTGCCAATTAGGAATATGTCACTGGTAAGAGATAAAGGATGTTTTCCTCATATTTTTATATCTTGAAATTGAACAGTACAAAAAAGTTTATCTAACAAATTAAAGCTTGAATGGTGAAGAATTAGCTTCACAGTAAACATTGTGTTAGTTTCCTTTACAACAAAATCATATTTTGCTGAAGTTTTCATTGTTTTTGTAGGTAACAGGGTATTCTCTGGTCTATTTTATCCAATTTTCTCCGTGTTTTTCTTGACTTTTTAATGCCTTGTGCTCGGTTGTGTTCTTCTAGTTAGTTAGTTGTTGCTTGTTGGATTTATGAACCTGCCACAAATTCGTCAGCGAAAATCTCCGGGAAATTTCTTTCTAGTTGTTCTATATTTTTTTCTGGTCTTGTTTTTGTTTTTTGTTATTGTTATTGTTTTTCTTTTCATTTGTTTTGTTTTTCTTTGGCTTCGTGTGTTGAGTTTGTCAAAATTCTGACATTGAATCTGAGCTGGTGGGAAAAATATCCGAGGAGAGTGAGAGGTAAAAAAAGGATAGCCGCAGGTGGAGGTGGCTAAGGATCACTAGGAAGTGGATGAGCATGTGGAAGTGGCTGCAGTATTTGGCTGACTGGCTTTTCCAGCTTGGATTTATTTTCCCTTTTCCGGCTACCATTGGTTTTCTTTTTTTTTTCCACACTGGCGCCATACAAAAATAAAAAAAGAGCTCCATCGACGCTGGCTGCTTGTGAAATAATTGATGTGCAAATGTTGAGAATTCAATTGAGTTCACCTTGAGTGAAATGGCGGGGCGTGGGACAGGCGCAGCAAGATAGACAGCGACTTTCACTCTGACAAACTGCGCCGGGAAAATATATACAGGAGGGGAGGGAGATGGTAGGGAAAATCGGTGTAGAGGCGTCGCGCAAATTGGCGGCTTAAATTGATTAAGCACTAAACGAAATCAATTATACATTATTTGGAGCATAAACTATGCATATTTCGATTCCGAATTGCAGCTAATTTATAACAAGTTCATGGACAATTTGAGGTTCTTAATTATTTAGAAATTTAAATGGCAGAGCTGCAGCATGCAAATACAATTGATAAACAAGTTTAAAATAAACACTTTAAATAGTGTAATATTTTACTAACATAATAAATTGTTTAAAAAAATATAGTTAATTTTTTTTTATTATCTTAGTAATTTAAGTTTTAATTTAAATTTAATAATAAAATTCATAAAATATTTTCTTTTACTCCTAAATTGATTGATCAGGGGTAAATTCCTTCGGAATAAACTGAAATATTTAATAGGGTAAATTTTAGCAGGGGATATAGGGAAGTTTTGTAGTTACTGTGTAAGCAGTTGTAGGACAATGATAAAATATCCTTCAGGGATATTTCGCTAACAAAAAATGAAAGGAATTTAGCACTCCTCGCAAGCAGTTCAGGGAATTCGCTCTGAACAGGATAATGGGATGTTTGTACGCATTTGCGAAAGCAGTGCCAGCAAATATATATTATAAGGAAATTAGAAACAAACTTTAGCTCACTTGGTAGTGGAAAAGACGCTGCTTATAAATCATTATAGGGAAATAGGAAAAATATATAAAAACATCGCAAGGTGTCATGAATTCCCTATTTAAAATATGGGGGAAGGATATTAAGTAAATACTGAAAATCAAGCAGTTGAATTCAAAGGATATAGCTACCACAAGGACAAAATCAACAGGTGGCCAATAAATACGAACTGGCTTTTAAAAAAAGACTAAATTTAATAATGGTTTAATAAGATCTACTTTCATTTTCAAGATTCGAAAGGAACACCATCTTAGAAAGCCCAAGATAGCGATTTGAAAGTATTTAAAACTTACCAGCCGTAATATGCCTCCAAGAGTTAAATTAAAATGTAAATAACATATGTATGAAGGTGTATCTAGGTGTACCTATTTAATTAATTAATTTTAAAATTATAGTTAAGAAAATTGTTTAATTAGTAATGATTACCCTGCGACTAAATAATCAAAATCTTTAAATATTCATGTATAAGTAAATGTGTTCATGTTCTTTTCCACGTTTTGATGACTACTTTCCCGAATAAAATAAGCAAATCCAATTTTTAAATTATAAGAACTCAATCAGTGCCGTTTATAATTTAAGCACAAACCAAACACCTGCAATTTATTTAAAGTAAAACCCAAAGCCGATAACCCTTTGACATTTATCTGCAGGGATATTTAAGGACTCGTGCTTCCCCTTCGTACGAACCGAAGCTTTAACACACATTCGGAGTGCGGCGAATTGGTCCTCCTTAGAAAAGCTTTTCCCACGTGCGTGTGAGGGTGCATTTGTGTGAGTGTCCGCTTACGAGTGTGTGTGCCTGTGTGTTTGGACCATCATCGAGGTTTTCCGAAGTGGGAGCCTTCGCCTTTGCCTTCGCGTTTTTGGCCAGATTCCGAAATTGTGCCGTCGATCTCAGTATTGTGACGGCATCCAGGGGCTGCGGAAGTGCCACACACACGTCTCCTCGCGAAAACTGCGAGACCTCAACGGTAAATCGAGTGGGTCAGGCGGTTTTTCGAGTTTTTCAATGCGAGTCCTACGAGAGTTTTCAACGCGACGCGCGCGTTAACGAACGAGGCAAGGAAATTCGCAGAAAACGGCCTTTTCAATGGCCCCCCAAACCGACCGACCGAGCGACCAGCGATAACGGAAGACAACAATAGAAATTTAAATATTCATGAACAGTGTCGATTGTCATCAATTGTGTCACCCAGTGTGTGTGTGTGTTGTGCGTGTTTCTGCTAACATTTCCCGCTCCTCGTACCAATCAGCGGTGGGACACATTGCCTCTCATTGTCAATCAGCAGACAGCGAACAAACAATAACAATAACAAGGGAGGCCAAACGACAACAACAACAACAATAACGAACTAACAAACAACAATCGCAAAACGGCAATATAGCACACACTGTGTCAAATGTCAGCCGCAATTGACAAATTTACGCCTGGATTTTGCATATTTAATCGACATACATGCAACTGCAATTAGCCATGTTTAATGGGAGAGAGAGAGAGAGTGAGGAGCTAAACATTTTGTTGTGCAAAGAGTATTAGTTTACTAAATTAAAACTCGATCGGTTGAATATTGTGGCCGCTCTGCAGTAATCCCTGCAGGAAACCCCCAATAAGTAGGCAATAGAAAGTTTTCAATCCATTTTGTTCGCTTTAGAAAGTGCGTGGTATTTTTGTAGTCGTTCTTAATTGCTTGTAACAGAGTGAGAAAGTATCACTATTTTCCCATCAATTGACAGTTGACATTTGTAACGGATTAACCATGAAATTAAGCCCCCTAATCGGTGATTCGGTCGTGCGTATCCATAAAACTGTCAAAATGAATAAATAAACTGTCAATTGCAACCGCGCTCGGCCGACTCGCATCGACCCCAAAGTATGCAACCGAAAAATGTGGTCAATACTCCGCAGACAAGCAAATATCGAACATTCGTTCCTCCTTTCGTGTGATTTATGTTCAGGCAAGCGTAGAAATAGAAGAGCTCGGTGAGGGGCAGGTCCATGGGCAGGTCCTGGTCCTTGTTTGCCCTAAGTGAGGCCGGAAAAATGACGCGAAAATCGTCAAGCAATTTGCTTTGCTTTTCTAGGGGAGGAGGCGAGGCACAGCAGAAAATAATATCAAATATCAATTTGAAATGGAGAGAGTGAGATGTGTTCCATTTTTTGCAGTTTAAAAAGTTAAAGTGCGGTGGGATAGAAAGGAATTTATTTTTCAAAGAATTTAGCATAGATATCTGGAGACTTTAATTAAATAAAATAAGGATTTAAATTCGAATAGTCCCTAAATTTGAAGTTAAGTACTTTTTTAAAGAACAATAATCTATAATATTTCACAATTAGTTTTGCTTTCTTAAAAAATAAATTACATAATTGATAGCCTTAAATGAATTCCACATAATCTAAAGAATCATTAGTCACGCTCAGTGGTAATCAAGGGTATTTAGATGATTAAAATCCATTAAATCCAATTAAATAAATTACACAAATCTGATGACCTGAAAAAACATGTCATTAGCTTTTAAGCCAATGTGTAATCATATCACCGTTTAATCTACAACAGCCACAATTATATATTTAGATTAATTAATTACATTAAATCAATTTCAAAGCGACCAAGGACATTGCAGTATGCAAATTCAAACAAATTCAATGAAAATCAACATTTTTTCTCTCTCAGCAAAGTAAATCAAATGAAATTAGTTGACTTATAATGATTAATCCTTGGATGGCCGATAAAATAGACAAAAGAAATTCAATAATGTAATGAAATGGGCTAATCAATTAGGTGTTCCGATACACTATCACTTGTTTTTCGCTGTGCACACGTGTGTTTTTGGAGTAGGCCAGAATGTGGCCCATACATGCGACGGGCGCCACGTTGATGGCTTTAATTTCAGCCCTCCTGGCCCAGAACAAGTGCAGGCAAGTGCTCGGGTTTGCTGTGTTCTGGTTCTGGTTTGTTTGGTTTCGGTGGAAGTTGTGTGCGGGAGCGTTGTTAGCGCGTTTGTTGCCAATGGATTAGCCGGCTTGCAAAGTACTAGACGAAGTGTAGTTGCAGGCAATGTGGTGTGTGGGCTGCATAAATCCTAATTAAATTTACCAAGCTACAAATTTTATTTCCCCTTTAAAAAAAGGAAAACGTATTAGACGCCTCTTGGATCCTTAAAAATAAACGTTTCCTCGAACTCAGCTTCTCAAGCGTTCCTTGGAATTTTCTTTTAATTATCCTCGCCGCAGTCGAGCATTTTAACACACAAATACACACACCTTCGCAATTACTCAAACCTATGCGGGGAAAAGAGAGCATTTTCCGGCAATAATGTCGTTTTAGGGCTCTCGGGCTCATAAGCCAATTAAAAACAAAAGTCGCAAGAAATCTCATTTACATTTCCATACATCTTGGCAAAGTCAACAAAAGTTCTTGTTGTCGTCGGCTTTGTTTTTGCTGTGTCGTGTTTCCAGGGGCTTACAATTGACACCTGACTATTCACCTGACTTTGGCTGCTCAAGGACTTTTGTCCTGGCTGCCGCCAATCAATCAAACGAAGCAAGGACACCGGGCGCCTGTCCCGGCCAAGGGTCCAAGAGTATCCTGTGGAAATTCGGCCCTGGTTTGGGTTCTTGTTTTTGGGTTTGAGTTTCCTTGCCTTGTCTTCTCCTTGGAGCGCTGAAAATTAAAATTCTTCAATGTGAGGAAAGGCATAAAAATGTATAAAATATATATGAAAAGGCTGTCAAGGGTCGAATAAATAATGTAAAAAGGGAAATGCTTTTTTTTCGGGGCCCCTCGGGGCACCAAAAAGTTCCTTAAGTTGTCGATGGTAACCGCACGAATTTAAGCCGAAGGAAACGAATTTTTTTGTACTTGAATTTGGGTAAAATTTTCAACTCTAATGGAGTGTGAACAACACCCACATATAGCTTAAAGCGAGCCCTTCTCGCTCACCTAATCACATTGAAAGCTTAACGCCCGCCCAAGGACATATCCTGAATAATGAACACCATTGTTGGTGGTTTTGGTGGCAGTTTCAGCTCGGTTACGGCTCCGCTTTCAGTTCCTCTTGGTCACTTTTTGGCTAGTTGGCTAATGACCCTGCCTGACCGAAGGGGAGCATCAATAATTCAGGGCTAACTTTGAATGCGCTTTGAGCGCATTACATTTAATCAGAATTCATACAGGACTTAGTGCCACATGTGTGTGTGCGTTCCAGGATGTCTGTGTGATTGTTTATGCTAATAATTCATAAACACGCGCCTGTGAAAAGCCCACACGCAAACACACGCATCAGGCATCAGGCACCAGGCACCAGGCACCAGATGAAATCTTGTAGAATAGGGCTTATTGACAGACATCCTTGGGCTAGGTCTTTCGCTTTTTGCTCCCTGTCTCCTCATATGCTCTTCATGTCCTTACATCCCTTTGCATCTTTGGGCAAGCCGCTTAGCCATGGACATGCACTGAGGCAAAAGACGTAGGGAGCCGCACTTTTTGGAAATTATTATATATTGTCGGTCATATTGTCTACTCAAATCCTAAGCATGGCAATAATAATATCAAAATAAATACCTATATGATCCTTTCGCTCAGTGTCCTTACCGGACTTAGGCGGCAGCAGAAGGAAAGCTCATAGGTGGTCTGCCAAAGGCTTCCCAAGCTGTTGGCCCGCACTTTGTGGTGTGTGCTGGCATGCTTGGATAATAAAATGTTGCCAGGACTCGCGCAGCTCCTATTCGCCGGCTCCTGCCTCTACTCCTACTCCTGAGGCCAATGCCGCTGATGCTGCGGCTCCATATGTGCCACGGAAAATTCCGGCTGCATCTGTTGCCGCAGGCAAGAGGAGGAGAGCGATATATGGTATAGAGAGGAGGGAACAGGTTTTAATCTTTATGAAGCATATTTCATATCGCTTTTGGAACGCTTTTTTATGACTGCCAGGACGGGTCTTCTTTTCGGCATTATTAAAGGGCATTTTATTGATTGGTTCGCCGGGGTTTCCTGTGGGGAATGCGCAGGTGGAACGCTTGATTAAAGTTGATTTTACGTGCGGTGGTTTATTTCGTTCTCCAAAAAAGCAAAAGATTTGAGCTGGGGTTCGGGTTCGCGTTCGGGACTACAAAAGCGCTATTTTTTGTTCGGTTAGAGTTTTTCTTTGTCATTCAAAAGGTTTTGCTTCCTTTTGGTGTTCGATTTTGCACAGAGGTTTTTTCCTATTTCATTTTTAAATAATTATTTGAAAAATCTCTTTATCAAAGGAGAAATTTTATGAAGATTAAAGAATATTATTACCAGGGAAAAAAATTTCACATGGGATTCATTTTTAATTGTCTTTAAATTTATGTTATTTTGCTTAATTAAACTCCTATAAAAGAAGAGCTTAATTTTAATGAAGTCAAAGTTGTTAGAAGTGTCCTTGTTTTTCTTTTTAAAATCAAAATAATTATTACTATGTTTTTTGTATTTCTAAACACTATTTTCCCTTCACCTTTCGACCACTATCTAGAGTATTTCCACCCAATTCCACTCCGTTTAGCTGCTCATTAATCCTAGCGATTCCCGTTCGCCATAACAATTACACTAGCCAACACACAGCACACTTGGTGGCTAATCAGCAGGAGCCCAAGGGTCACTTCCTGCCCGCTCCTTGGTTCCTACAACTATTTATTTATTGTTCGGTTCAAGTGCAAGGCAATAAATCTGCGGCCAAGTTTTCTGTGTGTTGAATTTCATTTTCTCTATCATTAATTACGACGGTTTGTTTAAAGGACGCCGGCACGGATACGGGCGTGGTCTTGGGCGACCACAGGAGCCGCCACTCGATAATAAATCATTTACCTTGCAGCCGAATAAAAGTAAGAGTGGAGCAAACAGGGTCAGTTGGAAAATAAGCCAAGAGTTCGCTGTTTGCTTTTGTTCATTTTGTTTATTTTGTGTGCCAATTTCTTTGCACTCTGGCTTTTGCCCAGGCGAATGGCAACTGATAAGGATTAAGGGATAAACAAAACAATGCATAGCATAGGCAAGGACAGCGGGTCAGGGCGTTGCTGTGAAACAAACTGCAACCTCAATGGCATTCCCTTCCCCTCCTTTGCTGCCGCCGGCCCACGCGGCGTATACGTAACAAAAAACGGGCCACGAATGCAATTAAATTAGACTAACAGCAAATGGCCAAGAGAGAAGGCCAGCGAGACAGAGAGAGAGAGAGAGATCTCCTGTGGGGCAGGGATTCCGCAAAGGCCACGTAAACTGATGTGCAAAAGGAAACAGGCAAAAGACACACACCCACCCACAAACGGACAGAGACACACGCCCAGAGCGGAATGGACTGTCGATGGGCGTGGCAGGGGTCCTTTCGGTCGACTGTGTGAAGTGAAGCGAAGTGCAGGGAAAGTGGCAGCAAAAATGGCAAAACTGAAAGGTTGAAACTTTGCCACTCACAGTCGGGGAAAGCAAAAGTGTTGACGCCGTTGAGCAACAGGCAGGAGTTCTAAAAAACCAAAATACCCATTAATGAGTGAGGGATGTCGGGCTAACATTGGACAATAACTTTTATTTTGTACAAAATATTACTTCTAAAAGAAGGGCTTATGTTAACAGAATATATAAACTATTTTACAGCTTCGTTTTTACTAAATTTCAGAGCATTTAAAGTACGATTTCAAGTTAATTCAAGAACACCTTTTCAGTTCGAAGAACTAAGTGCCTTCTCTTTCAGTACTTTATTTTACCACAAACATGTTGATGCTGCAGGGCCTGACCAGTCCACACCTGTGATAGATACCTTCATTGCTGCCACCAGCAACAACTGGAAACAAATGTATCCATTAAAATGCAAAGGATACCGGACTCGAGCCGAGTGTTTCCAACTTTAAGCCAGACCCAGAGTCCTTTAAATCTCTGCCATTTCAGCAAACTTACTCCTCTGTCCACTCTCTCTTTCTCTGTCTCTCAGATAGTAAAAAAACATGTTGCTGTAGGGTGTGCACCTGAAAGTGATTGCTTCATTGCTTATTTTTCCTGTCCAGTGAAGCTAGCAAAAAGGTAAACCGAAGGCGAGCTGAGATAAAGCTGAAAGTAAGAGCACGGCAGCAGCAACAGACTTAATGTTGCTTTTGCGCTTAGCACAAATATTTCATCGACGGCTAGCCAACAGCAAAAAGTAAAAGTTTAAGTAAGCATAAAACAGAAAATAATAGCAGTAACGGCAAATGGCGCATTATGCTGCCAAAGTCGCTGCAGAGGCCCCAGCAGCAGCAGCAGCACCAACAATATTAGCAGCAACAGCAGCAGCAACATCTAGAGCGGCGGCAGCAACATCAGCACTTAAATGCAGCAACAAGAAAAATCAGCTGAAAACTGGCAAATAAAACTCAACGACAGGCAAAAACTATTAAATCTCGCTGGATGCCTGCGGCAATAGTTATTGTTAAGCAACACAAGCAGCAGGAGCAGCCAGAGCAGTGGGAGCCGAGGGAGGAGCAGCAGCAGCAACAGCAACAGGACCGGGAACAAATTTGCAATATAAATTTATGCGGATTTTTGCGTCGCAGCGGCGCCGACGACGACGTCGACGTCATCGAATCGCGTAGTCCAGGCCCCGCTGCTGCCACAACAGCATCGGCAGCAGCAGCAACAAGCTGTAGCTGTGGCAGGACCAGCAGCGGCAGCAGCAGCAGCAGCAGCAGGGGATTCCCAGCAGCAGCAGCAACAAAGGCACCGGCAGCGACAGCGCCAACAACGCGAGCAGTTATTATAATAATGGCGTTAGTTGTTAGCATAATACAGCAACAGCAACAAGGCGACCGGCAGCAGCAGCAACAACAATCGCCACTCTGGCCATTCTATAACGGTAAGTGCTCTCTCGCTCTTTCGCTCAGATCTGGCCCACATTTGGCCTTTGACCCGTTCACTCTAGCTAGCCATTAGTTGGTGGAGTAACCATTGAAAAAAAGCCAGGAAAAATTCTATAACAATACATAAATTTCTCTGTTTAATGGGAACAATTTTAAAAAATTGTTGTATTTAAAACAAGTTAAAGTTAAAGCTAAATTAAATATTCTTATTACTTGCAAATTAATAAATTGTTTTGTCTATCAATTTAGAAATATAAAACTGGAAGTAAAGTATAGGAATAAGACGGAGACATGACTGCTTATAGTTTCCAGTCATGGTTATGTTTAAAAGATAAAATAATCTCATTGTATGTATCATTTAAATTATTTCTAACATGTTAATTGCTTAGCTTAATCTGAAATATCTATAATTTAAATTTTTTTCTTTTATGATCCGTTTGATTGTTTCTAAGCCGATTCACAGCTTAAAATGATTTTTATTGTTATGTTTCGATTCACTCATTAAATTTTTAAAGAAATTTCTATAGTTGTTGTTGAAACTCTGCCAAAATGTATGCTTCAAAATACAAAAAGGCAAGTAAAATTGCATCATAGCATACTTTTAGATACCGGTTTAATTTATTTAAAATCCCTACCCATTTCAGTATTCTTATTTTCTTTATAATGATATAAGCCCATTTAACTCCAAAGGACCTCTCTGGTCCTGCTCTGCAATTTTCTCTCTGTTTGCACAACCTCTTCAACTTTTTGCCTCTGGTTCTATGGGAAAGAGAAAGCGCGAAAAGTGGGAGATTGTTGCATTGCATACTTTTAGCTGCTGCCATAATATTTCAGAGCAATGCAAATTATGTTTACGTGCGTGGAAAATAGCTAAAATGGCCCTCGTCCAGCCACCAGGCACCACCGCCCCCGCCAGCTTTGCTAAAAGTATGCTTTTAATAGTTCAAATTGCATTTAATGCATTATACACAAATTGCTCACAACGGGAGCGAAGGCAACAGCAACAGCAACGCGCCACATCTGCTGCAGCTGCCATAGCAATAACATCGAGAGCAACATCAGCAACATGAGCAATTCATTTATTTCGCTTTCGTGCTGAGCAATTTGTTAATAATTAATTTTCAAGCGTTAAAATTCCCGGAACATTGATGATGGGCTTTAAAAAAGCTTTGTAAGGTTTTATGGCAGTGAAGTGCCCTTTAACGAATGATTTTCTATACGGGAATATAAACCATATTTGTTGCCAGGTGACGTCCATGGTTAGTATTAATTATAAACACTTTGATAATGAAACAATTACAATTTGAGGGATATGCAAACATAGTCTCATTTATTTGTTGTTTTCTCAACTACAAAGTGTCCGAACCGAAATTGAAACTGTGAAGTAGCCCTAAAATTAATATAAAGTGAAAGTTACTAGTTATTTGGGACATTAATTATATTCCAATACATATTTCTTGCGAGTTCTTGTTCGTGTTATGGAATTTCAAACAATTTCTCACCCAGAGAAATATTTGACAGTCGCTCCCTCAGTGTGTTTATCTGATTGAGTGATGGAAACTGATTGCCTTCAGCTGTTGGGAATTACGGATATTCATTGCATTTGCTTGAACGTGTCAAACGAAATTGAATTCCGGACACATTTCTAGCCGGCTTTGGCTTCCAATTCCGGTGCCTCGGCTGTGCCTCTGGTTATGAGCGTTCTCCAGTTTCCTTCTTGACCATGGTCAATATTTAATATTTACACGAACGTTTTCCGGTTGCTGGCAGGAACAGCATTCTGCAATCTCTTCCAATGGGTTTGTTCTTTCCATATTGGCATAATTATCTTGTACATCATCATCGCCGGAAAACTGCTTAACTGCGTGCGAGTTTGCCACGAGCGTTCCTTTTCCCCGTACACTGCGAACTTATGGAGAAAATAAATTCTAGAAGATACATCATCTCAAGCTTACAACATCCCTTTATTTTCTTTCTGTGTACCCTGGCATTTCCACTGGTATCAACCGAATGCAGTTGTCTGCGTTCTGCGGCTACTGATTTATGGCCTGGCTCATTGTCTAGTTCTGGCCTGGCCCAAAGGCCCCCACTCCGCCGCTGCGATGGGTCTGCGGTTATACCGCAATAATCTTGTTTTATTAGTCTCCAGCGTAATTTTTCTCCAGTTATTTCTTTTCGGGCTTCGGTTTTGGTTTTGGTTTTGGTCTGCCTCTTTCTTTGTTTTTCTTGCGTTTTCCTTTGCTTTCCTCTTTTTTTCCCCCCCGATTTTCCTTCTGCGGTTATTTTCCCCTGCGGTTTGAAGCCGCAGGGGGATTCCCCATTGGCTTCGACTCGTTTTATTTCCTATTCGTCGGACGGTGAGCGCTTGCTTTATTTGTGCTCCGTCTTATCTCATAAATAATTCATTAATATTTTTCAATTGATTTATCCCCCATTTTTGGCCAGGAGCCACCTACGTCCATCGTCCTTCGTCCTTCGTCCGTCGCTCGTGGCTCATCGAATTTGTCAATGACGAAACGAGTTTCCTTTCAATCCGCAATTCCCGAGCTTTATGTCTCGGGATTGAGGATATCCTTGGGAGCAGCGACGGCGACTGGCAAGTGGAACATTAGACAAGTTTGTTTGTTTATCAGCGTGCCTGTCGGGGATTTAAGCGGGCCGCTTAAAGTTCTCCAAGTTCTGCCCTTTTTCGGCTGCCTCAGTGGCAACTTGAGCCGAGGAAAGCGGGTGAAAAGTTCTCAAATATTGGGTTGAACTTGTGGACACGCGGACTTTTCATATTGCGGTTGATCTTTAGTGTTTAAGTTTTACTTCAAGAGTTCTCATTATACCAATTACAGCTAGAGAGTTCGAGGGTATGTCAAATTCGGTCACAGGAAGGAATTAGGAAAGACAGGAAAGGAAATATTTAAATTCAATATATTTAATTGTGGCAAGAAACGACACCTTAAATACTGACTTTAATGTGAAATTATTAATGGAATATTAAACCTGAGCCGCAACTTAAGCAACTTAGACCCTGGTATGCCATGGCCGTAACCTGCGAACTCAGTTCTCCTTCTTCTTATTTTTAAGCTCTGACATGCATCCCATAAATACATTTGTTTAATGACCGAAAAGGTCCGGCCAGCAAATGACCAAGCAGCGTTAACAAATCTTCAGAAATTGTTGCGCACAAAGTGCCCGGCAAATTTTCAACTAATTAATGAAATTTATGTCGGTCAACTTTTCAAGACAACACACCAACCAACTCACCAGCGGGCAAAAGAAGACGGTGGAGCGGGAAAAACGAGGCCATCGTGGCAGCTAATTAAATGCAATTAGAGCGTCGTCCTTGTGCCGGGGGTTGGCTCCGTTCAGTGTATGTACGGGGAAATGCTATAGGGAAAATGGACCTTAGATAGTATAGTTATGCGGCTCAAAGTTTGCTCATAAGAAGTTTGTTTGCTGCTGATGCCAGCGCAATTTGCGGAATTTATAAATCAATATAAAGCGTTTCCAGTTCTGCGGGTCTCTGCAATATTACCGTTTGCCTTTGTGGGCCGAATCGAGTCTGAGAGTGAGGGGGATCGAGTTGTTAAGTTTGATTAGAACATAAATTCGTTACGCTTTTACTTTGGGTCTTCTTCGAAATCGAAAAGTATTAGAAGTGGGCTTCCACTTCTATTCAATTAGTTGGGAATTGTTGGGACCGTCGATGAAATTCATAGTTACTGCTTTCGATTTAGTTCATTAGTGCATGTCAGGCAGTTAGCAAAATGTTTCCAAGGGGATATTGATTGATGATTAAATGTCAGTTAATTGGAAAATCATGTGAATATGTTATAACGTTAAGATACATTCCTAATCACTTTAAAAAACCTTCTGAGATTATGGTAATTAAACCTATTTGAGTATTTCCTATCCATTTAATGAGGTAATTAGATTTACCTCCTATTATTACATATTCCTAATATACAAATTACCAAGGCTTCTCCCCTCAAATTTGGGGATTAACTTTTAGTGTGAATTTGTTCCCTTTTTCGGTCACCACCTCTGGAAAGGCTGCTGCACTTTACCGACCTTGCTGGCAATCCGCTAATATTGAGGTACTAGTTCAAGGTTCCCCTCACGCTTGCCACTTTTTTCGGGGGGGAATGCGTTCGTTTCACAGCCACTTCAACTTGCCACGTTGTTAATTCGGTGGCTGCGCTGCGCTGCAAATACATCTCAGAAATTCACCTAATTAACACGTTCTAAAAACATTCCTGCAACAGGGCGACATGTGTACGCTTTTGCTTTTATTTTAGTTTGGCGTCCTTGCTGGCTGTTGGCAACTTGATGGCATGAAATTAATTTAGAGCCATGTGCGGCCAAAAGTTGCCTGTTCTCGGATGTAGGAGCATAGCCAGCCTGCTAGCCAGCGAGCGAGTGTCAGCAACTTTTGCCATCGACAAGAACTTAATTATGTAAAGCATGAAATAAAAACAAAATAAAAACACAGCCAGGTGGGCTGTGGATTTATGTGAGACTACTGCGGAGGAGGAGGGAGGTCCTCGAAAAGCTGGCATGAATTTTTCAACAAACAAGCACAAATAATTTCGTATGTGCAGGTTGCATAAGCGGGGAAACACAATATTGGATAGCAGTGATAGAAGCGAGGCGGCGAGCTGCACATCCTGCCGCACATCCAGACGCATCCTGGCCGCATCCTGGCGGCAAACCAGGACCCAAAGCTAAACGGCGACCATTACCGCGAACGTCGAGTAGGAAACAACGTGGGCGAGGGGTGAAATTAGGTCAATTGCGTATACGCCGCGTTGCGAATCCAGCATCCTGTCTGTGCGCGGGTCCTGTGACCAGGACAGTCGCGTGTTGTTCATTTTCCCTTTAGTTTTTTCTTATTTTTCCTGTCGCGTCTTCCCTTTGCGGGTTGTCAGCGTGAAGCTGACCGCAGTTGTGGTCAAGTTATTAGAGCCATTTATGAGTGGGGAATTAGTACAATTGTACTAGTAGTTTATCGTCGGTATTAATTGTATGTAAATAAGCTTGTGCTAAAAACAAAATATATTTTTCCCAATGAAAATGCAAAATCCGCAAAGTATCTGAAATTCGTTTGAGTGAGCATAGTAAACAAACTCAACAAAGATATTTCACTATAATTTGAAGCTTCACCAAACTCAGAGGCATATGTAAATAACTTGTGGCTTCTTTTGCAAAGAATCTATTACATTTAGGATTATAACATGTAAGAATTCCAGGCAAGTGCTTTCCCTTCCCCAAAAAACTTGTCAGTTTATGGTAAAATATTTTGTGCTTGTGTGAATTTAGCTTTGAAAATGGAAAAACTACCCCCTCGAATTTGCATACGTCGGAATAAACTGACATTTGAATACATTTTCGTGGATGCAGCTGAATACATATTTAATAAATATTCATTGTGTTTTGATAGTAAGAAATAATTAAATCAAGCTAAAGGCTGCTAGTATTTGCTCCTCAGCTGTATGGAAATATAATGTTTGGATAAATTCCCATACATAAGTGTGTAGATGTCGCGTTTAGCGACAGAGGAACCAAGCGATAAATTAAAGCGAAACTCGCTCCCAAAACTTGTTGGCCAAACTTGCGCATATAATTTAAGCGCATACACAGAAAGAGCAAAGGATCTTAACTTGGCCAACTTACTTAGGGAACACAACACGCACACGCACACAGAAAAAGTAAACTTTGGCCTGCTTAAAACTACAAGAAAAAATTAAATTTGGCCAGAGGAGGAACTGAAACTGAAATGAACCAGGCCGACGCCGAGTCAGACACAACTGCTGAATAGTGAACGGCGAGGGAAAAATGGTAGCTGTGGGGAACTGGGAACTGGGAAATGGAAAATGCCGAAGGAGAGCCCTGCGAAAACTCCGCTAATAATGTGAAACTTTATTAATTTGCTCCGCAGTGCAGCTGCTGGCAGGAAGAAGAAAGCGGCGCTGAATTTACAGCTTGCTAATTTGGTTAATTTGGTTTTCTAGTAATTTTCCCCATTGGTCGGCCGGCTGGCGCTGCTGTGCAATTTTCACTTTTCCTTTCCCCCAATTCTGCGGCCATTTGCATTCTCACTTTTTCTCTCTCTCCTCCCGTCTCGCGTCGTATCTGCCTCGCATATTTTCGCAGTCTGCGATGCATTCCATTAATTAAATTGCAATTTTTAGCAACGTTTTTTTCCAGCAGCGCGTTTTTATCATGTTCATTTAGTACTCAGTCTGGAGCTGGGATTTCTCGGCAGTTTTTCTTCATGCTTTTCCAACAAACACACTCTCTATATATATATTATTATTTTAATTTTTTGCCTTGTTATTTTATAGAGAGTTTTTTTTAGGAGTAAGCCATATTCCCTACTTGCGAGATTTTGACATATATTACATTGCTTTGGTGCCTGCATTTATTAAAGCTCCTTAACCATTATGTGGATATATCTAAGAAATATACCTTCATATATATTTTCCGACCAATTAAATATGACCTGTGCCTTGGCTAAATATATTCTCATTGAACGCCATCGGTTGTCAGCGAAATCAAAGGCGTTTCCTCTTGACAACAGTGCGTATGAGTACTGGCTTTCCACCGCAGAATTTCCCGCCCTGTTTGCCTGGACTCTGTTTAAATTGTATCGCAGCCGTCGCCGTTTATGGCCACAATACATGACAGCCAATTAGCAAACGATTTGTTTGACTTACAGCTTGTATTTATATGCATATATGTATGGGAACCATCGGCCGGGGAATGCTTTTAACCGAAGGAAGGAAAGGGAAAACCTTTCAGGCCAGAAATGCCACATTTCCGCCATCGATTTCGCCTTCGTTTTCAACGATTTTCCTCGCTCTTCTCGCTTTTCCAGCTGCGTGTATTTTTTTCCTGTGAAGAAAACGGAACTGATGTGAAGACTCCCCGAGAGCGAACATTAAGGCTTAAGCAACCTTGTAACCGTAACATAAATATTGCGCAAAAACCCACAAATGCTGGGTGCACAAAGAGAAAATATTTTAAAAATTCCAAGAATACCAAAGCTTTTATACGAATTTTCCATTTTCCTAAATATCAATTATAATATTTTCTGAAAGCAACTAACGACAGAAGGCAGTGTTTTTTGGGTCTCATATTAGTTTTATAAAACAGAAATAATGTAATATAATATTATTTTTATATGTGCAAGCACACACACGAGGCGCTCACGCGTCTTTGTAGAAAACATGCCACAAAAGTCATTCAACCTGAAAAGTTTTTGGCAGCAGCGGCACCAACTGCGGAATTAGTTATGCAAGTAGGAAATTCTCACATCAGCTGCAGTGCAAAAGAGCATAAAAACGACCACCTAGATATCTAAGTTTGGGATTTAATTTAAAACTGTGGGAATCTAATAAGGTAACAAATTAAAGAGAAAGAAATGAATTTAACTTTTTAAATCGTAATTCCAACATTTTGCACTCACATTCTAGGTTGTAAAAATAATTAATATTACAATAACCACAAAAACAAATGAATAAAATTATAAACTAAAATCACTAACCATTTAAATACAAACTCTTAAAGCTTAAATAGGTCGTTTCTATCATTGAAATATCCTCTAAAGTCAGCTACTTTCCCTATTTTCTTTGCGGACAATAATAATTTGCATTTTTTCCTATTGCTGCCATGCGGCAGGCCCCAATGCCTCCGCAGAGGTCTCAGGTGCGAGTGCTGCTGCAGCAACATCTGAGCCAAAAACAGCAGCAAAATCGGTAGCAAAAGCAACAGCAGATGCCGCATTAATTGCGCCTGGCCAGGCACAGGCGACAGCACATCATTTGTGTCAGCATTTTGTGGGTTCTCGGGGCGGGGCTGAGGCAGGGGGGAAAAGGAAAAGCGGCCAACAGCCAGCGGGCAAAGCTAAACAGGCTAAATACAAATGCTACCAACACACAAGGGGGAAAACACACACACAAACTCACACACGGCACACATTTTGCATTGCGGCAATAAAATAAATTGCAGACAAAAAATAAAAAAGCGAGCCCAACCCAAGGAAAATAAGGAATGAAAACATATGTTAGCCGGCAAACGCGCACACATATGAAAAAGGGAAAACTATTTGCCGGGGAAATGCTGAAACGGGAAATACGCTTTGCAGTAAAGGTTTCACAAATTATGTTTCTGTGTGGGGGGCTCTGGAAAATGTGGGGCGAGAGATTTGTCCGCAGAGGGGTCTTGATTTGATATTTATCAGCGTTTTTAGTGCGACAAACAGAGTTATATTTAGACGGGGGAGAGAAAATGAAAGGAATGCGCAGCCATCACATTTAAATGCTAAGGATGGCATTCAGGATGTGGGGGTTTGATTGTTGGACGATGATGAAGTCATCAGCGGAATTAACATTGAAATGATTGATTGAGGAAATCTAAATTGGTACAGCTGAAGCCGTAGGGTGATGTTCGATATCTTCTTATATATAAACTTAATTTTATTATTGGATGGAGTTGAATTTTAAAGATGAGAAAAATATGTATTAGTACCTATAATATATATATATAAATAGATAATATTAATATAAAGTAAGAAGAAATCCATTATGATCTACGTTTATCTAAAAAAATAATTGTTTCCTCCTGAGCCTGCCAAAGTCTTTATCCCTCGATGATCTCTCCCCCTTGTGCTTTCAGCTGCTTATGCTGATTAAGAATCAACAACTTGGCTGGCTTCAGGATGTCTTCTCTTATGGCACCTGCCCCATTTCTATATTCCCCCATCTATGGGCATAAAAAGCAATGCAAATATAGACACATTTAGAAATATATATATATATATCATATATAGTACACCATATAGCGCAACCAAGTGCAGCGGCAGCTTCTTTCTTTAGCTTTTCCAGTAGAGTCTGGGTTTTGGTGCGCCGCTGTTGCTTTTCTATTTATTTTTAGCTGCTGCGCCGCGCTTAATATAAATAAAAATAAATGTAATACGCATGCAACTGAAAGTCGTTATAGTGCCCGACTGTAGGTTTTCTCTCTGCCTTTATACTGAGCAAAAATGAGGCAAGTAATGTTACAAATTAATGCATAGATAAATATTTTATTATATTGCTTTTTATTTAAAATGTAAACATTTTGTAAAAAAGAGAGAGTTATACTATAAATTATTTTAAAATAAACTATTATCTATTGAAGTTTTTATTTTTAAATTGTAATAAATTAAAACACATTTTCTGCAAGTTTTCAAGCATATTCTTGAATCACTATTATCCGTGTATATTGCTGTTGGTTTTCCCCGCTTTTCCGGCGGCTGGCTCTGCCTCTTCTTAATCGTCTCCTTGTTGTCGTTTTTCGTGCATTTTAAGGCAAAATGGAATTGCTTTTGGCCGTCTGCGAACGAGTGTGTGCGTACATGTGTGTTTGTGCAAGGACTTTTGTGGTTGGCCGAAAAAGAATTTTGCCTGCGTTTTGCTTTGCTTAACCCAAAAGTGCAATGTTTGCAAGGAGTCCCACTCGCAACCCTTTCCATCCCCGCAGCCACCAATACCCCTCATGTGTGTCAGTCAAACAGACACAGTAGCTCATCTGGTTGTTGTTCCGCTCGCTGCATATCCCTCTTTTTTTCTATTTTTTTTGTGGCGCAAGGACATTGGAATGCCTGCGGCTGTCTGTGGCACACACAACATAAATTTGCTTAAAGATTGACCAAGTAAGGGGAGCGGGGAAAAATAAATGATGATGCAGAATGCACAGAGAGACCCATGGAGACGGAGACACAGACGAAGCAAATAGACTAAGGTCAGAGCCAGGATAATTTGGGTACGAGATGGAAAATCCATAGTACACACTTCGGGACCAGACTCTGTCTGGGTTCGTCTGGCTGATTGTTTGCAAATGAACTTTAAGCCACTTGGCCTCCGGCCGCACCAGCGCCACGCCACGCCCCCTCCATACTATTCATTTCAATTTTCTTAGGCACTCCGCTTCCTCCTTCTCGGAATTCTTTGTCCTTTTATTAACACATTTTCCCTGGAATTGGCGTAGCGGACTTTTTATGACCCCGGCCAAAGGGTTTTACAATTTGCCCAACAGCTCAGAAGAACACAGAAGGCACAACATTAGATCTGATTAGATTGCACTGCATGCCGGCTGTCCAATTTGCCCAAGAAAATTGTTTGCCAGCACTGGGAGAAATTTGGTATCATAAGCAGATATATTTGTGATTATTTATATTTATCATGGAATTCTTTATTATGTGAATAATGAAGCCTACTAGATTTTTCTCTTAATTTTTCTCTTTCTTTTTCTCTTAATATTTCCAGTGTTTGATATGCAATAGAATTTTATTTATATATTCCATAGATTTATTATCCCCAAGCAAACTTAAAACTTACAATGAAAACTTTATTTCTAAATTGTTTTAAATCATTAAATTCCTTTATAAATATATATTTATTTTAAGTGTATGTTTGCGCATTGCGCTTTGTACATTTCGCTAATCTTAGCCTTAGGGGTTTGGAATTTTCCGTAGAAATGCTTTTCTAATAGTAGCTTTCGCTGTGCGACAGTTGCGTGGGATTCCCCCTTTTGAGTGCTTTGAACAGCACAATTTGAAGTCTCTTATTTCGGTCGTTCGATGGTTAATCGCTGGTTTGTTGTCATGCTATTTTCACAGTTAATATAACTCTCCACAATCGCATCTGTTGATCAGTTCGAAAACTAAATATATAGAAGGATTTAAAGAAAATATATTTAAAGCATTTGGTAATCCGAAAAAGTCACGGGAAAATAGAATGCGAAAATATTTGTTTGTTAAAATTTAATAGTTGTCATAGGAATTATGTTAAATACAATGAACTAAAATGACTTAAAGTAACTTAAAAGTTATACACAACAAACATAAATTGACAAACTACTTCAATTATAAAATGTAAGCAAATAAAAAGCATTTTCTCTTAAAGACTCCCTGAAAATTTCGCTGCTTTGAACAATTCCCAAGCAATTTGAGTTGCGGGGCAGAGAAACATTTAGTACGTGCATTTCAAGTTTCCGCAAGACTTCCTTGTTTTCCCCATTTTTCCACCAAACCCTGACCTCTTCCTTTGTTTTCCTTGGAGGAAAAATTTGCCGTGGCTTACCATCTGTTTGCATTTGTATCTAAATAGTTTGGCTAAAAGTTTTAATTTGTTTGATACAAAACTGTTGTTGGCTGGCCTTTAGTGTGAAGCCGAATAGCAAAACCGTTCCGTTGCGATAGCTTAATGATTCATGATTGGAAAGTTAAGTTTATGCAGCTCATGATTTGTGCCGGGAGTTTGAAATAATTTATTACACGCCTGATAGAGCTCACCGAGAGGGAGGCGAATCCCAAAAGTTTGCACAAAAGTTGTGCTTAGAAAAATACAAATAAAATGTTATAGAAGATAATTAATAAATTGCGAAGCCAAGAGTCCCTGGGTAAATCGATAAGTTATTGCTGGTGTGCAAAAAATATATGTGGCTAAGCTTTATTCTTGCTTATTCAGCGAGAAATAACTCGGCAATTCATCTTTTCTTGTATTATTTTTGCATCCGAAGGGCCCCTTTAGGGGAGTCTTTAAAGAAAAATAAATATCCAGAGACGTTTCCAATTTGTTTCTCAAGTTGGCCAGGAGCTCCTTGGTTCCCTGCTGCTTGACTCCTTGGCCCCAACCATTGATTACCTGGCAAATGCCAGGCCACATCAATCAATCGAGGCGGCAAAGTTTTATGCAACTTTCTGGTCCGTTGCGGTGTCTAACCAAGCCAATTAATTTGTGGTTTACATGCCATTCCGCCCGTCAATAAATAAATCCGCCCTGTCCGCACTCCGCCAGCTGCCCTGCTGCCCCACACCCCCGGGCATTTCAATAGCAGCAGCCCATAAATAATGGATATCAACATTGCAAATTTCCCTCCCCAAAAAAAAAAAAATAAAGGAAATTTAATCGGCTGCCGGGCAAAACATTTTGCGTAACGAAACATGCCCTCTTTTATTCTTTTGTTTCCCTAATTGTGCGGGCTGCAGTGTACGCATTGAATCGAATTATTTTGCTTTCTTGTGGCGAAAACAACAAATGCAGCCACAATAATTGGCACAAACATTTGATTAAGACATTTTTTAGGTTTAATTAACTGTTTCGTCCCTGTGAGGTGACTGAGTAGGTAGAATCAAATGAATTTCAATGGAATTTCAATGGAAATCACAGCCATTTGCAGTTTAATTATCAATACGATTATATTTAAAATCTCGAGGGAGAGTATGGGGTAGTCATTACATTGTTGGTGTTGATGAGGAAGTAAGAGGAAATTTAAATAATGTAACAGTTTATAGATAAACTAAATTATATTTTATAATGGAAGTAATTCTTTAACCTTAAAAATAAATTATAACTTTAATAACTCTTAATATCTCATCTAAAAACATCATTGATTTAGGAAATCATCAGGGAAGTTGATTACAAATTAAATAAGAATATTACAAATGTGTTATTCTATAAATATAATAATTAAATAGATGATAGGGAAGTTTTAGCTGTTAGAAAATTAAAGACTCAAATTAAGGAAGCAGCTTTCATATGGTTAATTTTGTAAAACTCTGTTAAACATTTTTAATACCATTTTTTGACAGACATTTATTTTAAACCAACCAACTTCCACCCTAATCCTTTCAAGTGTAGCAAATATCCGGAGAGTAAAATTTTTCTGCTGATTATGAGTTTTGTGCTGGGACTAAGAGGCTCATTAGGGGGTCGGGTGGAGTGGTGGCATGTCGCACTTTAATTTTTTTCTATTTTGCGGTAATCTGCCAGTGCATTTAGCTCTCAGCAGTGGCCATCATCAACCTTCCTCGCTTTCCCTTGGATCCTTGGCCGTTTAATGCAGTCCAGAGAGCACTCGAGTAGTGGAGGAAAATGCTCGAGGGGTACGAGTGGGAAAAGTTGCAGTTGACACCATCTTAGGAAATTAGTTCCTTTTTCTACCATTTTTGACTTGACATCGTTTTGGCCGCTGCTGGCACTTGAGGGTCGCTTCCTTCTTGTCCTCCCCGCCTTCGTCCTCGTCCTCGTCCTCGTCCTTTGTGTCCGTTTCACACGGCCCGCTGTGTAATGTGAATATTCGTGCGGACAGCGTTTGCCAGCGTCAACAAAGGGCGATGTTGCAACATAAATCCTGCCGCAATTCCTACCGTCCTGCCTGTTTGTATGTGTGTGTGTGTGTGTCCTAAGCGTTTTTGTTTAACTTTTCACTTGACCCCCGAAATGGCCAACTTCAGCTGTCCTGCCTTGGATTTATGCCTCGGCTTTTCTTGTTGGCTATCTGCTAGGAATTTCCAGAATAATTTCAGGTGAATGTGCATTTTTTTTCTGAGTAAGGTTAATCATTTTCAACGATTTTTTTAACAATTTCGTTTTAGAAAATTTTAAATTAATTTATATTATAATTTTTAACAAAAAAAATTAATGTCTTAGCAAAAACCTATAAGAATAAATATTTTCTTCAAGCCAAGAGTAGAGTAAAGTTTAGCTCAAACATAATTTCAGATGAATTTATTTGAGAATATCTTTCCACAGCTTTGAAAATGTAGTGAAATCCACAGAAATCAGCACAAAGATATATGCGTTATATAGATCATGAATCTTTTTTATGGCAAATTAAGGATTAGCCAGTGGGAAAGTGCCATCGCCTTGGAATTTGCGTTTTATGTTTATGGGGTCAGAGCCTGAGCGGCTGATGGCCAATAAGTATTGAAAACCGAGAACGGGTTTGACCTTTTGCTGTGCTGCCATAATTCTTGGCCCCGAATCCCCACTCTTTGTTTAGACGGGCGTGGTCGGTCCTTCGGTCGTTCGGTCGGGCTCTGAAAAATATATACAAACTGACGCACATACATATATAGTACATGGGCCATCAGCCAGAGAGTCGGCAAACAAATCTGTTTAATTAAGGCGAAAGTCCACTCCGGCCAAGACAAACTCGTGCTGTACCCTATCCTATACTGCCGCATCCTGCTGTATCCTTCCACATCCTGCCACTCCTTATCTCGCTCTTTGGCTCCGTGTGAGTGATGAGGTGTTGGTTAGCCTTTGGGCCAGGCAAATTGCTTGGTCAGTTCTTTGAGGCCGGCAAACACACTCACTTGCACCAACACACACACGCACACATCCTGGAGCCCACAGAAGAGTTCATTTCAGTCAAGGATGTGCCAGGGGGCGGGTGTGGAAGACGGATAAAGGAGATGGCTAGGTGCCAGAGCGATAATTTGTTGCCAGCCAGTCGCAACCTCTCGTAACTTAGGTGCTGCCAAAAAAACAGAGGCTCAATTTATAAATGAAATCGTTCCGTTGCCTCTTCCTTAAAACACACAAGAAAAAAGTGCATCAAAAATGAATTAAATAGGTCCTGTCTGGGCTGGAGAAAAATACAAGCACTGACTATGGAAAATGAAAGATTTTCTTACCTTAAAAAAGGTACAAGCTTAATATTTAACTGGAATATTATTTTATCATTCACTTAAGGAAATAATATAAAATATTTTAAAAAAATATTGAATTAACATGGTATCTAAAAAAGCCTGACATGTTATTGATATTATCAGAAAATTATTTGGAGCTTATAGTTGTTGTCAAAAATCACAGTAAATATTTTGTAAAAAGTAATAGCTTTTAAAACTAAACTCTCATTGGTAAATAAATAATTCCCAGTGCACTCTCCATTGTCCTTACTCGCAGCTCCCCATGGGTTCGGTTCCGCCTCTTTTGAGCGAGATTTGAATTTCTTTTTGTGTTACTTATCGCCTTGATAGATACACTTGGGTCCATTTGATTGCTTTGATGTATGGCCCAAGGAAATGGCAACCACCGAGAGAGAGAGAACGCTGAACAGAAGTCGACGGAAGTGAGGAAAAGGTCGTCGAGGCGTCTTTGATTTGTTGCGGGCTCAATGCACTTGAATTTGTTTGCCTTTGAAGTTGGCACATTAGTTTCTGGGCGATTTGAAAGCCACACAAATTCCGTTCATTTTTTAAATTCAGTTTTCCCCCTTTTCTTTTGGGTTGAAATGAACTCTCATTCCGTTAAATTTCCCAGTCGGAGCGCAACAGTTCCGCAGGCCGCAGCAAATGCATTGGCTAATCTATTTAAGCCATCGAGCAGCGTGCCGGCTCTGTCTCCCCACCCTGCCCCCAGCTGCAGCGACATCGGATGCCATCTAAGTTGCTGGCCAACAAAATTGTGGCATTTTAGCCGTTCCCCCCAGCGACATCTGCTGCATGCGACATCACAGGACCCTGCACGGCAGTGCTGACAGCCAGCGACAGGACATCGCCAAAATAAGTAGTTAAAAAAATTTAAATCAACAATAATTGAGAAATAAGTTTCTGAATATTAAATCTTAATACAAAATATTGATTTTATTTATTTTAAGTATAATAAAATATTTATAATGTCAACATTTTGTGACCCCTTGAAAAATTTGTAAAAATTATTCATTTATGTTTTGCTTCAGAAAACATATACGACTTATATGATCGAAAATGACTCCTTCACTGCGGTGCTAGCTTCTGACTTCTGATAATACTACCCTGCCAGGGCATAAAAAAGGTCAAATGGCCAGCACTGCTGCAGGAAACCAATGTGGGGGGAATGGGCGGAGTTATCCTGCCAAATCGCTGCCACAACAAATTCCAAGCGTCTGGCCAAATGAAATAGGATTCCGCAGTGTACCACAGTGGCAGTAGCGGCAGCAACGTAGAAAATACAACAAATAAAAAATAAAAATGTTTGCTGGGAGGAGACGTCATAAAAATTGTCTATTTCTCACATAGAAATCAGACAGACACCCATTGCAAATATACGTATAGTGCAATTCGTATATGTACTTCAGAAACGTCATGGTGGCTCTTGCCAGGATTGCCAAGAAGATGCTGCATCACTAAGAGTGTAGGTGGCTTCTAGGAGAAGTTGAGGAGGTGCTGGGATGCAAGATGTTAGCTCTTAAAGTTTAGCTTGTTGCCTGGCAACTGATGTTCCCCTCCAGTTGCTGCTCTCAATCTGTCAGTCCGATAATAAAGGAATTCCAGTATAAACAAACGAGGCAGTCTAGCTTAAGTGTCGAAACCTGATATTTTTTAAGCGATTTTGTAGAGTCTAAAGAAGGATATTTAGTATATAAATAAAGTGCACTTCCTATATTAAATATAAGAAATATTTAATGCATAAATAATTTATAATTATTTGTAACTAATAAGTTTTGTATAAATTTGTTTGTAGGCAAGAGAGCACTTGCAACACCCATCTCCACTCTTCTTATTTATATTTAAGCACTAGGTTTAAGCTTTTCCGGGGGAAAAATTCCTCAAATTGCGCACAATTTCATATCGTTCATGTTAGCGCTTTATTTTATCGTTGCGAAATTCCTGACTTTGTACAGAATTTCAATCAAACGATCCCATAGATACCTGGACTCCGCCTCGATTTTCTTTGTTAGCCTGAAAATCAATTCCTGTTTATTTTGCTTCCTTTGGCATTCGCTTGACCTGCTGTGAGAGTTCATTTTCGTGAATTTATTGACATAAATTTACGAGTCTTAGGGGCCTTACCAGCAGACACTTGTTGCCCATGGCCTGGGGACGTGGTCGTTCGCGTCGCAATTTGATGTATTTCTGCACGCTGACGTAGTAGACGGCATCGGGTTTTCGGATGAGAATAATACGATCGCCCTTCTCGGCGTTCTCAGTGGATTTATCCTCCTTGTAGCGCTGCTCCGACACGTAGAGTTGCACCCCGGCGGAAGGAAGATCCTCTTTGGGATTGAAGTTAACGTAATAGTTGCCGCAGTCCCTCAACAAACTCTGGCTACCTTCGGTGGGCGGATTATCGAACTGCATGTGCAGAAAGTTATAGTTCTGAAGATCGGGATCTGGGAAAAGGGGTAAAATGGACACAGGCTTGGCGTTGCTCATCGGCTTGATCGGATGGCGTACAATAGGTTTCGTGATTTCCTCAAAGGTCTTATTAATCAACTCCCTCTGCTGATCCAGGCTAACGGGCTGCAGTTCCACAGGCGTCTCAGCCACCGGCGGAGTACGGTATACTCCTGTGCGGGGACGCGTCGCCATGACTCGCTCCTTGGCAAACATTTGGGCGCACTCTTGGACGCGGCTTGGCCGCTGCCTCATGTCGCCACAATGCAGAGCTTCGATATTCGCCAGCAAGGCCGCATCACGGGGATCCATTTTCTGCGATTCCTTTCGAGGATTTTGGCGCTGCTGGGGCTGGGGCTTATCGTAAACCGACTGATTCACCAAATCAATGTCGAAGAGCAGATGCAGCCCCTTGAAATGGTGCTCGTGCTGGGACTCTTGTTCCGGGAACGAGATGGGATCCAGCGTGTACTCCAGTATATCCTTGCCGCAGGGCAGGAATTTGCAATCCAGCCCCAGTTCGGGCAGCTCATTTTTGTAGACAATGGGACAGATGAACTGATTGCTGCGGGTTTTGCGGAAGGATGAGGACTTTGATGGGTCTTCGTGATGAGTGCTCCTACTTACTGCTTGTCATCCTGCTTTTTCGGTTTGTCCAACTCATTTGTTGCCATTATGGAAGAGCTGCTCTCGTCCTGTCCCGTATTTTTGCAGTTTTTCGTTCTCCCGTTCCGATTGCTCGACAAGTTTGTGATTTGTGATTTGTGCTTCGTCAGGCTTTTTGACAGGAGCTGTCAGTTCTGTCAGTGAAACTAGGTGGAGCGCTAGTGTTGCAGAAGTCGCCTTAACGTTGTTGACAACCCTGTGGATTAACCGTCGGAAATATTTAAAAAAGTTTATAAAAAATAATAGTTTTAAGGTAATATTTAAAAATTACATGGTTACATTTTAAGGCATTGAAAGTGAGGCGAGAATAGTTTTATTTTCCTATAATTTATATTTTATTTAGTACGACCAATCTCCTTTAGGTTTTGTCAAATATTTATGAGAGCCTGTCCAACTATCGCTATTACCACCTCTACTTCTTGAATAAAAATCCAGTCCTGGTTACGTGTTGGTTAACAAAGCAGCACGATAGCCACTTCGATGGTCCGACACGTGTCCCTAATCAGTTTTAGTTCCAAGGTCTCCTCACCTCAGCGTGACTCGCCCATAATCAGTCGACTTTAAAATCCCTTCCGTGTCACTCTCTCTCACCCCGCGTGACATCCCGCCCGCCCTTTGGACATCCGCAAGATGCGGATGCCAGCCACTCGGCCCTAATGGACTCTGACTTGGCCACCTTAGGTTTTGGCCAGAGCTAAGCTCATTACGTGCCACGCCTCCACCTCCAGCCCCGCCTCTGCACCGCCTCCTTCTCCACTTTCACAGCCACTTTCACGTCGCCACCGCACATACAATTGCAAACTGTTGTTGTGGTGGCTGAGAATGGAAAACGTGCACTGGAAATAAAGATCTCACCTGATTAAGGGGTTTACCCGAAGCTTAAGAATACAAATAAATGTATTTAAACTTTACAAGAAGGTTTAGATATTTTTGAAAGAAATTATATAGTCTATTGTGGTAAATATGGTATTTGTTTTAAAATATATTTAAAAGCTGTGGAAATTATGATACAATATTGACATAAGGAAGTATACTAAATAGTTAACTTCTCAAATTGTTCTCAAATTCACTTTAATTTAAATTTTAAATTTTAAAGACATAAACTTTCTGCCCCTAATTAAAGCCACGTTTCCCTCGGTGTAAGTAGGGGTCGCAGGATGATGGTGATGAGCTGTCCGATAAGAACAGTTGGGGGTGCTGAACGCGTTGGTGGCGGACGGTGGCTTCCTAGTCGTGGCTCGTGCTGAAATTAATTGATGCGACAATGGCTGAGCAACGACTAACTTAGGCCTCCAACTCAATTGCGGCGGCCACATCATGAGCTCATCATCATTTCGAAGTGGTGGTGTTGGCAGCAAGCAGTAGCCCCTGGACTGGGATGTGGCATGTGGAAGCCCTGCCGTCAGGCCCGGCTCCATGCCCATCCCCATCCTTATCACCATTCCGGGGGCTGTGCAATTTGGCGTGCGGAATTTCATTAGAGCCACCGCAGTTGCCGGAGCGGCGGAATCAAAATTTAATTTATGCTGACATTGAAGTGTCTGTGGGGCAATTAAATCGACAGCGGGGCGTGGCGGGCCGCCCTCGCTGCCTTTGTGTTGATTAAGTACCGCCGAGCAATATTTTAGCATAATAATGTCCTGGCACGCAAAACGTTCACCGTGCTCCACTCTTGGGTATGCCATGCGAAGCCTTTGCCAATCCGCAATCCTTCACTTGAGCAGAAGGATTCGGACCGGAGAGCGCCTTTGATGGCTGATGGTTTGATGGCTGCGCCTGATTAGCCGCGCGATTAGCCTTTGTGTCCCGGAATTTACGACAGCTAAGCAAATTTTTATTCGAGCCTTCTTCGAGTCGGCTAATTTGTTGATGGCCCCCTTGATGAACCGTCAAGCATTTTGCATTGCACATAATAATCCGGTTAGCCAAGGGATCGGTATTAAGTGGGGACCCGGACCCAGACCCAAAAAAGAATGCAATCTTTCAAAGGAGAAATTAAAAGGATTCCCCTTTTGAGCTGCACTGGAAAACATATTTCACTTTTCAACAAAGTACTTCGTTCGAAACTTTCGCTGGCATAGGATCCTTTTTGTTAGCTTTAAGTTGTATTTGTGGAGCCAAGTGGCAAAAGATGATTTCCTGCAGCTTAAGATACTTTTGCTTTACTGTTCACTGGCTTAAACTACTTTTCGTTTGCTTTAGAGACTCTTTGCTGTAGGTTCTTTTCAATAGTAGCATGTCACTTCGTTGATTCTGATAAGTTCCAAGATACTTCGCAGCTGTTAAAGATACTTTTGTGTAAGTAAATTATATTATTCTTGTAAAAGTAAATCAGTTTTATCCTCAAATATTATTTTCAAACTATGTCTGTCGATTTATTAGACCAGAAAATCCTTTTATAACATCAAATGAGACTTTGAATAATATATTCAATTTATGATAATCCCTTAAAGAAACGGCTGCAAATTTATTTTTTCTGCATTGACCCCATTTCGTTGCTTTGACTTTCCTTTGCCGTAAGCCGTGAATCCCTTTTGCTTGTCCTAATCATATAAAGCACTAACTCTCTCCTCTCTACGTTACGTGTCCTTTGGCCTAATCACATAAAGTATTTTACTCTTGCCTCAAGGGACTGAAAGGGAAACCCTATACAGCTTTGGCCTTTCTCTGATTTCAGAGTGATTTTTCCTGCCAATTCTGCATTCATTTTTGCCATTTTCAAACGGACTTAAGCGCCCGCATCTGGTCGAGTCCGATTTGAAACGCCGCTAGTGGGAGGCTGGAGCTGTAATTAAGCTCTCCAGCTGATTGGACACGCCCACTTTTAAATCGGGCATTCTACTAATTAAGTGCGAATGATGCTCCACTCATGGAATGATGACTGCTTTTACCCACTTTTCACCGCTTTTCCACACTGCCTTTGGCCCCCTCTGTGGCCATTTCCCCAGGGACGTGGCGTTGACAATGCGGCATCGTTTACTGATTTTTCAATTGTCCACAGTTGTCAGCAGGGAAAATACTTTGTCAGAGGAGGAGTAGAAGAAGCCACGGTCTCCAGTTTTGCCAATTTAGCTTTTTTTTCTTGGCCAGTTTTGACTTAGTTCTTAGGTGGAATTTAATTAAAGGATAACAGAGTTTGCTATGTTTTTAAATATTACAATGTTTATGTTTATTATTTTATTATTGTTTCTAATTAATTATTTATATTATAAATTTTAATAATATATTTTCTATTTTTAATTTTTTTACCTTCTTTTAATTACTTTTTCAAATCAAAAGCTGCCAGCACTGATGCTTTACGGCATTCAGTTTCATTAAGCATTATGCGGAGATGGACGGCCACAAAAGTATTCCAGGAATCCTGTTGCTGGTCCAGGTCCTGATCCTCGTCCAGGTCCAGGTCAAGTTGAATTATTTTAATGATTCCTAACCAGGCTGGTCAGCCGAGTCAAGGGATGGAGCGGGGAGCAGGAAAGGAGTGTCGCATTAGCATGCATTACATCAGGACACATTTGCACGTCTCTCTGGATGCCTCGGTCCTGTCTTGGTGCTGGGTTATCTAGGGTTCAACGGCAAAGATGAGGGAGGGGACGGTCGGGAGGAGCATCCTGTAATTACTTTATCCGACATTCGTGTAGGATTTCCACTATTTTCGGCCGGCTTGACATAATAGCTGGGATGTTTGGGGAGTGATGTAGATGGAACCTGGAGATGGGCGTAATTGCGGCCAGTGACCGCCCACACAATTAGACGCCTTGCACATTCTCCAAAGCGACATAAATCATAATTACTTGCTCGACCTTTCCCGCACACCTCTCTCTCTCTCTTTTTCCCTGTCCCCTTCGCTGTCTGTCTGTCTTTTTCCCACACTTTCTCTCTCTCTGTTTAAGGGAATGGCCTTGGGGTGGCCGGGTGTCACGGTGGCTAGGTGGCTGGGTGGGCGGCGCCAAGCGCACTCGAGTGAAGACGTTTATTAGGCGCCATTACCTCGGCATATAAAGTGCTTTTTGGAGGCACTGTGGTCTCTCGCCTCTCTTTCTCACCCCGTAGTTGCCTCTCTCTTTCGCATCTGGCGCTGCCGTCCCGCTCGAATGTGTTTTCTGGACCACTACAATTGATTGCACTGTGGTTATGGGTCGAGTAATTCGTTGTTGCCATTCTGGCTTGCTCCCTGTCAGCGATTCCCTGGCCTTCTCCCCTTCGCCTTACTCCCTTTCCCTATTATTATTCCCCTATTCCCTGGCTTACTCCTTCCTGGCTTGCCCCTTTCGCTATCCTTCTCCGATTCCCCGAGGCGAAAAGTTTCACTTTGTTTTCGTAGCTGCACCTGATGACATTTGGGTATTACCTGTTTCCAGTATCGGTTTGAAGGTAAAAATCGAGGCCATTCATTAAGTAATTATTTGAACAATAAGAAGTAATTTATGGCCATCCATTAGAGGTTTTAATTGTTTAAAGTTGTTAATTTTTTTTAATGGTACTTCTTGAATAGGAAATTTACTGTTCAGGTTTCTTTATTAATATTTCCAGGTTATAAAACCATTTTAAATTAAATTAAATTGTTATAATTCAAGAACTCTTTTTTAAAACATGAGCTAATTATTATTTTCCTATGCAAATTGCCTAAAATAAATATATAAAAGTGACTCAATATGCCTCAATGGAGTTTGTCCACAAATAGACACTAATTTGGAAACATTTCTTATAAAATAAATCAAAGTTTAAAGTCTATTTGTCACAATCAAATTAAATGCCACTTATAACAATTATCTAGACTCTGCAAATATTTTCATAAAATCAAATAAATTGCCACTTATACAAATTTATTAGGCTCTGAAAATATTTTCATAAAAAGCACCATAAACAGCATAAATTGTGAAACTTTAAACTTTAAACTATCAACAAGAAGCCACGGGTCATCCCGAATTTATAACAAACAAAAAAAAAATGGCCTCCATTTAAGGGCACTCAAATATTCGGCTATTGCGAAACTTCCTCTCGCATTCAGCTACGTTATTATTATTTATTTTGGCTTTTGTAACAGCTTTTAGGTGCTCTGTTGTCCAGGGCCAAATGAAAATTTAAGAGGCGTTCATTATTTATTTAGCCGGTGCTATTTTTTGCACGGACATCGATTTATGACTCTCTGTCACCTCCTCGGACCCCCGTCTGCCCTGCTTTGGATGCATAATTAATAGATATTAATTTGTGAAAATATAAAAAAGGAAATATTCGCGGCTTTCTCGGTCATTGTCTGACCGCTTAGTGGTTTTGTTTAGCTCTTAGTTCCGTTGATATTTGAATTTTAAAACTGGCCAATCGCTGTATTTTTGGAAATTAACCAAAATCCAATTAGACGCATGAAAACCGAGCTAATGAAAACAGTTGCATTTGTTGAGGTCTGCTGGGTGAAATGAAATCCATTAGCCCTGCTGGTTGGTTGACAACACTTTGGGCAATTAGGGTTTCCAGATTCAAACATAACACACTTAATTATGGAATTTCTGTGATTTCCGTTTGATAATCCTCAAAGAAAATAGTTTAGGACGCCGAAGTTCCAAAGGTGTTGCTTATTTGGCGAGAAGTGGAAATTAACCAAACGATTCTGGCATTATTTAATTAGTTCACAGCTCTTTTGCTTCGAAAGTTGATTATCTGCCTGTCTGCCTTTCGCTATTACCAAAGTTTTTATCGTGGCAAAAACTTGCCTAATTGTTGCAAAAAGACAAAACAGTAAATTAGATTCCCCGGGCCCACTTGCCTACATACTCGTAGGTGTAGGGCATAATTAATTTTCAATTAAAGACCGCTAAGACTCCCAGCCAATACGACTTCTCTACCCCGTTGATATCTGAGAACAGAAAGCAGAACAGTTAATGTCAGAGCCGGGGGATGCCTAAGGGCACAATGCCACTTGTTGTCCCTACCGCCTTGTTTGTGTTTCTGTTTGTGTGTCACAAAGTAAAAAAACCGCAAAGTGTGTACGTTTACCTTGCCAAAACCATGGCCGAAACCGAAGCCAAGGCCCAAAGGCAGTTCCAGGAAAAACAATGAAACCAGCGGCGGCAGGAACTCTTTAAAAGAAAAGTTAGCAGTGGCGCTTTGCCATTCAAATTAGACCTTGATCATTTATAATGCACAGCCGCAGAGTGTGCCGGGAACAGGTCTTGCACGGGAAGAAAGTGGTAGTCAAACTCGATAGTTGTAAATACTTAAAAATGGGATTGTTCTAAAAAATAATTACTAAGAAAATCCTAATATTCTGAATAAGAAATAAGAGTATATATTTGTTTGAAAAACAATTAAACAATTCCATTTATATATTTTTTCTCTTTGTTCACTGTCTCTCCACTGTTCTGTATTGGCTTGGGTTTTGCCCTGCTCCCGCACCGTGTTTACATCATTTGCAATTCCCATTTGGCCAAGTTGAAGCCGTCGTCTGGCTTGGACGGCGTCTGCGGCACTAGCTCCAGCTCCAGCTCCCGGTCTTGGAGCACAAAACTAGGTTTCAGGTTAATTAAATTTTATTCTAGTTGCTGGCCAGCCGGATGAGGCAGGCAGCACTCTCTCTGCCCGTTCAGGCCGCAAATCCCACACAGAATGGCCCTTTCTAGTGACCAGGACCAGGGGCTGCAACCGCCGGAGAGAGAGAAGGCAACCACAACAAACGTTTGTTTCCAGGTGGCTGCCTCGGGGCGTATACGTGATGCAGATGGGACTGAGTCCTTACCCCATTTCACAATGTGTGAGTGTGCGTCAGTGAGTGTGTTTACTTTGTGCCATTCATTCTAAAATTCATGATGAGCTCCTTATTATTGCTTTGTACTCCAACTTTTGCACAAGCGGCAAAGTTTCCTATTTTCCGCAGTTGTTGCTTGTTTTGTATTGTTTCAAGCCGAAAGGTGGTGGTGGTGGCAGCAATTGAGTCGCTTTTGTATATTACTTTTTTGCACAGGCCCCTGCAAAAGTTTTTCAAAATGCAATCGATCCGAGTTGAGGCAGTAGTTTGTGGCGAAAGGAAATGAGTCTGGAGCGGCACGAGATGCAGATTATTTCCGAGATTTGCGAGACCCAGACAGATTACAATTGGGATTTTTAATTTCATACTGGTGTTTATTTTGTTAAATACACGCTAAGTTATAGCTGAGAAGTGCAAAGTTGCATTAAAGTGGTTCAACTTGCGTTGAACAAAGAACCTTAAGGCACACAGATCATTTGCTTCTGCAGCTTCTCTTGTGGAGTGGAAAAATGACTTGCTTGCCCTTATTCAATTTGCTAACACATAAAATATTCAATTATCCTTCAAAAAAGTATTGCACTTGCCAAATTACAAGGCAGGACCCCCACCCGTCAGGCTGCCAGGAAGCCGAGATGGCAGGGCCAGGACTCTGGCAATCATCCATCAGCGGACGCAGGATAATGCAATTGAGCAGCAGCTGTCTGCTCGGACACGCCCTCCCTACGCCGCCCACATCCTCCTGGCCTCCTCGGATCCTCGGATCCTTGGGCTGCTTGAAGAGCTGAGCAAAGCCGAAGATAACGGGGAAGACCTGACACAATGAGGAAAGTGTGACAATGTAAATAGTCGCACACACACGCACACACCGCCCGACACTCGTGCGGAAGGAGCTAAGAAAAGGGTCAGGGGGAAGGACGAGGAGTGCGCCAGGACGTGCGTGGCTTAGCACAACATTTCCGTTTTCGTTTTCCATCTGTTCGAGCATCAAATTCCTTGCTCCTTTTTGGCGTGCAATTTTCCATTGGAAAACGAAGCAAGCACTTGATGCATGTCTCTTTCACTATGTGTCTGCACTGAGAGAAAACTGGGGCAGAGTTTTGTTGCTTTTTAAGAATCCTTCCAGTTTTTAAGGATTTATACTCAAAGTCTAAATAGGTACTAAATAGAACATTAGAACACAAAATAATTACCAATATTTTGCATTTAAAAACTTAAATTTAAAACCAATAAGCTCTTGATTTTCTCACAGTGCCTCCATGTGCATATGTGGATATGTGAGTGGGTGAAATTGAAGCATTACAATGTCGACTGTTGATGGCATGTTCCTGCTCCCGCGTCCGCTGCCACTCCAGCTCCTGCTCCTGCTCGTGGTCCTGTCCCTGGTCCTTCGGTTCTACTGACACCTTGCTGAGTTCGAAGAGGTGGAGGCTGGGAAGAACTCATACCGTACCTAATCCTGGCTTGCAGCAATCGCTGGAGTTGGAGTTGCCTGGTTGCAGGTCCTCTCTGTTTTGAGTCCTTGGATGGTCCTGGCTCCTGGCCTCATTTGCAGCTTTCGAGTTGCCGCCTCGTTACACGTTAGCTTGTTATGCTTTTATGGCGGCCCTTGTACTTTTTCCATTATGCCCGGCAAGTGTTGTTCCTCCAGCTCCTGCTGCTCTTTGAGTCCTGCTCCTACTCCTACTCCTACTCCTGCTCCTACTCCTGCACATCCTGCTCCTACTCCTGCTTCCCCTACTCCTTACCACTGGCTTCGGGCTCCAGGCTCTACGTACCCCTTTCATCGTTGTCGTCGTTGTTGTTGTCCTTGGGCTTTTATTGCATGTTTTATGGAAATTTTCAAACATTAGACGCACTCTGCACATCAAACGCATTTAACGCATTTCAGGTCTTCCACTCTAGAACTGGTTTTCATTCTGCCTCCTCAACCAGTGCCCTGCTGATCCTGCTGAGCCCTTGGCCACCCACACGTCCCCCTTTATTTGTGTGTCCTTCGTGTATGCCGTCAGCCAATTTAGATGGCCCGAAACGCACCTGAGCAAAGTTATGTGCATGTCCCAGTGACTCAATCTCTATTACTGCACTGCCAAAAACTGGAGGGGATTTTATATTATAATATTATAATATTCTGTTCCTTATCCTTATTGTAAAACCTTACACAATTTTGATGGTATAAACATATGAAGATATTCTCAGCATTTTCTATTAACTGTAATACAATTAATTTTAATCCTAAAGAAGAAATATTTGGAATTTGGGTTTCCAAAATTCTTAAAAAATAACTAAGAGTCATAGAAACTTTTAAAATTGTGGTCAATATTAAATAATGCTAGTTAATTGATTGTTATGATTATTATTATTTAAAGCAAAGGTTTATTAAATGAAATTAATATCTCCTTTCCACATTTCCTTGTTTCCATAATATTTTTCTCACTGTGCAGTTATTTGTCCCCACCTCCCCCTTAAATGAGCCTCTTCCCTGCCCACGTCACTGTGCATTTTGGCTTTTCGAACACGGAACACAAACTGCTAATTTGGTTTGATGTATTGCTCCAGAGACATCCATCAGCAGCCGAGCCTCCAGTACCCAGAGCCCAGCTCTCAGCTCTCATCTCTCGGCTTGGCAGCTCCGCTCCTCGCTCTGCTCCATAACAATGAAAGGCCGAAGTCCCGAAACCAAAATTGATTATGTGAAATTTGTCTGACAGTCCGAATGTGCGTGTGTGCCACAAGACCCTGTCGCTGTCCACAAAATGTTTCGATCCGTCTTTCCTGCTGGCATCGATACTTGGGGGAACTATTTGCAGCATTTGTTTCGATTTGCGTTTGCATACAGCACGGAAGCCGATGATATACCCAGAGTTTGAGGAATTTCGGTAATGATTCCTGGCGGACAGAATTGAGAATTGGATTTGTGGAAGCCAAATGAAGTCAGAGTTGATCAGCACGGTCCGTTCAGGATCAATCAACGTGAAGGATTTGTGGTTGGAATTTTAAAAAGGAAAGATGACTAATTGGAAAATTAGTTACGCTTTCAGAGTGGTGGCTTTAATAAATGCATTTTCCTTTTCTATTGTAAAATTACATCTTAAATTAGAGGCCACAAGAAAGACACTTAGAGAACGGCAGAACCGCTTAAATAGCCACAATATAAATCCCCTTGCACCGCGTTAAATAATCATTAGACTTCCATTTGTTCGGCGTGTTAATCCCCATTTAATGTGACAAATTTAAACATCAAATTGCCTCAATTAAGTGGCATTAAATGAACTTGCAGCGTTTGGACGAATAATTGACACACAAAACGCATTTGTGCGTTCATCTGTGAAGCTGAATAAAAACAATGACCGGCAAATACAAGTTATTAACAACATTTAAGCTTCGCACCTGTGCGTCGCCTCAATCTGAATAAATGCATAAAATATGTTCACCTGAGTGGTGAGTTAATCGACTCTTTTTTTCGGTAAATAATAACCATCAAATTGCATCAGTTAAATGACATTTCAATGAACTCGGCTTAATAGTTTCCTTTTTTTTGTAATACAAACTGAAGAGTAGGAAAAATCCTTCACCCTTTGGATGGATGTCGTTAATTCAATCAATCCGCTGGCAGTAGCCCAGCGGCACAACAAATCCTATTAATTTTGGCTCAACACAAACAGGGCCACACCGGCGGATGAGGAGCGAGGACTATAAATTCATTTATAACTTTGATACGGGCCATGCCAAATGGCCACACAATGTTTGTCCGAGTCAAATCCACTTTCACTTGACACATAAATTGAGTTAAAAGGAAAATGCCAAATTGAATTTTATTTACGTTGAACATTCACGCTCGATTTCACACACGAAGCTCCAACCGAAACAAATCCGCCCACAAACAACAAAAAATATATATATATAAATTGAAAAAGAGATGGAACCAGTGAGAGTTCTAACTGGCAGCTAACCGACCATGGAGTACCTGGTTTTCTGGTTTGATAAAGCCATGGGAAGATGCTTTGTTGCCAGAGAAAGCTAGTGGGGAAATTATATAACAACTAACGGGATTTGTTTTTAAATAGTTTCTTAAATCAAGGATAATCTTGTGCCTTCTGGAAATTTAAGGAAATTATTTATCTTAAAGTATAGTGTGGATATATCAAGACTTTGCTAATTTTAAACTTGAAATTTTCGTTTTGTCACTTAAATATCTCAATTATTTTAAATCCTGCTACACAAAACACTATATACCTTCGCGCTCTACCACTATTAGGTATTAAAATTGAAAAAGTCAGGGAAAGCAAAATCTGGCATAGTGAAAACCCCCACAAAGCCACGTGAGTGTGTGAAAAGCGATGCCTGATTTCGTCGAACTGAACCCGAAGATCCTTAAAGTCAGCAAAATGAAATTTACATGAGGTTAGCAGGGGGGCAGCAGGACCCCAAACCGAACCGAACGAAATCTCATTGTTATGCCAAGACATTGTCGTCATCAAATTATGGGCATGTAAAAATAGTTGCCATCCTCTCGGCCATATTGCTCGGCATTATGTAAATCTCTCGCCCTTCCCAGCGACACGCATTTAATTGCAGGACGGAAGCGGGTAAGGACTTTATGACCGACATTACACGAGTGTTAACGATGACAATGGACGGACAGGATTGGAGGTCCTGCCACCTAGCACGTGGTGCCCTCCTGCGAACGTGAGCCAAACATGCCGGGGACTGACTCATTATAATTCGTCTGGTGTCTTGCTATTTTTATAGACACTTGCCACTCTGTTGAGACTGCCGCTGCTCGGCACTTCATAAATAATCAGATTTCTCCTCGCAGGCCGGAGATGAATCTGCGGAGCTGGTGCCCGCAGCCGGCGTTTATTGAACCCTGCCATCCGCCGCCACTTGACATCTGCGACGTCTTAAAGGGAAGCGCTTCCGTTACGATTCAGCGGCTTCCGTCGCCTGTCAAGCCTATTTTTGTAAATTCATATCCGAAAATTGTGTATGCGCTTATGCGCCGCTAAGCCAGACGGAGCCTGACAAATCCATGGGTAGTTTTCAATTGCCAGCCATTTCAATTTATTTTCTTGTGTTTTCCACTCCCGGGAGCTCCCACCCATTTCTCGCATCCATTTCGTAGACTTGACATAAGGCGGCGCGTGGTTCTTGTTTTCTGTTTCTTTTTTTTTCCTTCCTTAAATAGAACATGCCGTCAACACCGAAAAGACAGCATTCGAATGCTGTTCTGGAAAGGGTTATTCATTGGGGGTTTCGTCGGGCTTAAAATATTCAAAATGTAACTGACCTTATGTTTATTTATGACAGTAATTAATTTATGAATTCTGATGGGATATGTACCGAAATGGCACTAAAAGTGAGCTCGTAAGGTTGAGTGGGAGCCATTTCAAGGAACATTGTGTGCAAAAGGTTGATAAATAGAGTCTGAAAATGGAAACTGAGCTTTACATTTGCTTATGTTTAAGGTTTCAGAATTTATACAACAAAATATCTAAGACTTTCTTATAAACTAATAAATTATAAAGACTTCCTAACTCCAAATTATAAAGCATGGATTTTTTTTAATACCTTATTCTAGGTATGTTTATAACGGGAAGCTTATCAGTTGTTTACTTTCAAGTTCTTAAAATTCCTTTTAATTTATTTACACAATTTAATCACCGCCCTAATGGCACTTGCCAACTCCATTAACTCTGACAAGTAGTGTTGCATCTGCAAACAGCACAAATGCAGCCTCGAAATGGATTGCAGGAACATCCCGGGCAGATCTGAATATTTGGCAGGACACCGCCCTTGGCTCCTTTTGTTTTGCATCGCCCGTCTGGTGTTCCGTTCCGTTGTTATTTTTGTCATTTTAAGTGCTTTGCCAAATGCACACGAATCGCTGCAGGCGCATCACGAATATTCCGCTGAAACACTTGTGGCGGATGTGTGTGTGCTGATCCTGGATGGGGGCTGCGGATGGTGTCCTGGCCCGGAAGCTGTTGAGCTCCTAAAGAGGCAACGGGGATGAGCTGGGAAGATGGGCGGTTTTAAGAGGGGCGTGGCGCGACCTACAGAAAACATTGCCCAAAAACACAAAACGTGGCCACCAAGTTTCGGCTGCCTTTGGCTGCACTGCGAAATCAGTTTAAGGGGGGAAAAAATAAGCATTGAAAAAAATTACTTAGATCTAATGGTGCCAGAATATATAAAAATGTATGTAGATTAAATATTTTCAAATGAAGGGATTAAGAAAATTTGTATAAATCAGCCGTATTTTAATTCTATAGAATTACCAAAAAGGGTTTTGAATTTCAAGAAATTGTAACCCTCAAATATTAAGGCTAAAAAATCATAGATATATAGATTTTTGTTCTTATATATTCCCCGTGCAGATGAGAATCGCCGCAGATTCCCAGGACTCGCCACCGAAATAGGCCCGAAAAAGAATTTTTGTAAGGGAAATCCTCAAAAAAGCATTGCGGCTTAGCGAACAACCCAAAATACAAGTTTTAAAAAAAATACAGAAATATGCACAAAACAACCAACAGAACCGAACCCTGCTGCTCTTTTATTTGCTTAAATTTGTTTAGCAAGTTTCACAGTTTTTGCGGCCACTTTTCCCCATTCAACTCGAGGGGCGAAAACTTTTGGAGCAGTTCCGCTTCGAAATGGCACGGCATGGCATGCCAATGATGAAGTTATTGATGGCGATGATGGAAAATCGCTTTCGCAGCTGCACCGGCAACTGTCTGGGAATTTCCCTACAGCATTTCGTTTCTCATCGACTTTTCCTTTGAGCATTTAGGTGGAAAATTCCATGCTTGATGGCGAGAGAGCGCAAGGCTGCGGGGAAATCACTCATTCGCAGTGTTGCCAGACGCAGATTTTTATTTCGTTCTTTTTTTTTTTTTTTTTTTTTTTTTTTTTGCACTGGCGACAAACAATAAAATACAAATTTGCTACTTTATTTTACAGCAGCGCATAAAGAAGAACAACAAACGGAAAACATTTCCATGACCTCATGTGGTGAACCCAGACGACTCTCAGCAGTCAGCATCTAAGGGGGTCCTTCGCGGGGAGGCAGGCGAGACGCAGGGTGAGCCGAGTTCGAGTTCGGGGTGAATCGAGGGGCATTTGGGGGGGTGCCGATGCCGTGGAACCTTTAAGTAGGTCGCAACAAAATAAAAACTTTGTTTGCCAGAGCCCTCCATTCGAGTGTACGCATAAAACAAGGGATCGACGCCGGGGTCGGCCTACGAATGCAAGGATACCCTAGAAGGTCGCATCCGAGCAAGGACTTGGGGCGGGGGTTGGATAATCCCAGGAATTGACTGAAAATTATGTGAAAATAGAAACAGGATTAAAGAAGCGGCTGGCTGTGTAAGCTGTGGCTAAAAAGATATTTTTTCTAAACAAATTTATGGCAATGTGCGAGAGTAAAAATAGGGAGAAAATCTCTTTCCAGGAAAACATGAACCGAATTCCTGCACCTTTTACTAGATACAAAATTTACAACATATATGGAATGTGTAGTCGAAATTCAAATTCAAGAAAATGTAAGGCTTTATTCTTCTTTATTGTCCATTGAACAGAGCATTAAATAAAGAAATTGAATCGAATGGAAAAGAAATAATTGAAAGGAAACCTATATATATTATGGTTTTATAATTATTTCTATATAAACAAAAAGTTGTGTGTTTGCTTATATTTTCTTTAAACCTAACTACGTTAGCTATAAAATCTCCCTTGGGAAACACCGAAAATTGTATTCCAACTTGATGGGCTTTGACTTTAAACTCAATACAATATACCCACTTTTATCGCTCCCAGCTGGGCATTATTTTCACCTCCTGCTCCCTTGGACCGACCAACTTTCGTCAACATCAAATTCCGCGTTGATTTGAATTTAAAAGTAATTTTTTTCGTTCTATGCTGTTATTTTATTTTATGTTTTTTTTTTTTAGTTGGCATATTTGCAAATATTTGCTGTCGTTGCTGTCGAGACAACATGGCGTATGCTTAATATTTGGTTCTGACTTTATTTTAGCTTGTTGCACATTATTTTTGCCCATTTTTGGTGCTGCTGCCGCTACTGCTGCTGCGCACAAATTGAATTTGTCACTTTGGGTCTTTTGGGTCTTCGGATTCGCTTAAATTGTCGCCAATGGAAAACTGGGAAAGTGAATTGATATGCAAAATATTTGCGCACACATATGCAGCGGCGGATAAAAATGCGCTGCGCTAATAAATTAAATGCAAATTGTCCGCGGGCCGCAGCTTAAACCCAAAACGGAATTTATTTGCTTAAATTGTGCGAGCTGGTAGGGGCGGAAAGTGAATTGAATTGAAGTTACTTTGTGGTTGGCGAGGGGGAAGGCAAAAAGTTGTGGCCAAAGTGGTTACAAATCAAATCAAAAGACCCGGCAAGATGAATGGCCAAAAGGGAGAATGGTGGAGGGGCACCGGCAGCCGACCGAGTTATAAATTCATTTGGCCAACAAGAAGCAGGAGCCAAGACAGCAAGAAAGCAGGAGCAGGAGCCTTACACCTTTACAAATTATTTACTACATTTTGTTGAGTAATGTACTGCAATCTTAATTTGGTTTTAATTAATTTAATTATAAATTAAGCTACAGGAAAAATATCAGCAGTCTTTTAGATACATTTTAAAGGAATATAAATGATATAAGAGATTCGTAGATATATTAAAGTTCTAAGAGGTTTCATGATTAGATTTCATATTTTTAACACTTGTACAGTTCATTGAAATATTTTTAACAGTATATTAACTTTTGTAATGTTTAAAACATTTTTAAGAATACATTTCTCCAAGTGCCTCCCTTGTATCTCTGATTCCTTACCGCCTTGTCTCATCTCCGTGACTTTGTCTCTTCCACCAGGCCTGGCTGTTGCGGCTGCTTCCACCAGGCAACCGGATGACTCCGACTCCGACACCGCGGACGGGCCCACCCTGTCGACATTCCTGTCATCATCCCCATTGCCATCGTCATCATCATCTTTTTCGTCATCGTCGTCGTCGACATCGTCATCGTTGTCCTCCTGGCCATCCTCGCAGTCATCATTGGCGGTGGCGAACGGACCGCAAACGGATGCCACGAATCACACTTTCAAGAGTTTAGCCTTCCTGGACGCATCCTTTGGCTCCGATCTGTTTGCACACACGGACACGGAGCGGGAGCGGGACCAAGACATGGACCAGGACGGCTCGCAGTCGTTGCCAATTTTCGACTTTGGCATGCCGCGAAACATCACCGGACGCACTGGCCACACGGAGGCCATAATTAAATGCCGCGTGGACAGTCTGCATGATAAATCGGTGAGTCAAGGTCCACTTCCTTCCTTCCTTTTTGTGTTTTTTGGTTTTTGGCCCGCTGAAGATGTGTCGCTGCGTGCCAAGGACATCGAGTGTATCATATGGATGTGCACTCGTTAATCAAATTTCTCTCTCTTTTTCTGCAACTCCTCCGGCGCCCCTTCAACAGGTATCCTGGATACGGAAACGTGATCTGCATATCCTGACCGTTGGCACCGCCACCTACACCACGGACAAGCGATTCCAGGTAGGTTCACTCGAAGCCATTGCGCCTTCCCTCACGGATTCCCTTGCTAATTGAATGTGATGGTTAAGTAAAGGCCTCACCGTGGGGGCGAAGAGATGATAAAGGACATTCACTGGGGAGGGGAGCAACTTGCAGAGGGATGAAATGAAATGAATCCCGGACTGAGGGGAGTCTCAGCAAATTGAATGTGACCCCCACAGAAGTTGGAGAGTCAACGTTTGCGAACTGAGTAGATTGTGATACCATACTTAATTCTAGAGTAGTTTGTTTTCAGTGTTTAATTGAAGAAAAGAGGACTAAACTGAGGGGTATTTTCAAAGAACATAACCATAAATAATTATAAGGCTTGACTACCTATATTAGTCTTTAAAGTCAAATCACAACCTGTGCTTCCCTATTTCCCTACCAACCTTTGTAAAGGCTAATGACCTGCCAATTTATCCCCATAAACCACATGAAATCCCCAGATCCACTCACAGATTAGCCCGGGAAACAGAACAAATCCCGATAAACTTTCGACCGAACATCGACCACAATTCCACACATTCCGCAGCGGAGAGAGAGCGCATGTAAAAGTTAACATGAGCCCGGCTCTCGGGGGGAATTATGGCCATAAGGCCACTTTCATTATGCATGCATAAACGATATTTCAGGGGCTAATCCAGCTCATAACTCAGGACAAATCCACATCCACCTCTCGTCCCACTTTCTGTTGCAGTTGCAAACAAACAAACAACGAGGCAACTGAACAAACCATCCGAACGACTGACCGACCAGCAAACAAACATCCAATTGTATAATTGCTTAATTTCCATTAAAAAATAAAAACAATTGAATGAAAATATGTGCAACATTTGCTGCCTTGCAAATTGTTGCCTCGAAAGCGAATAATTATTCCGCCGAGACTGACAGAACGAATTGAAAAATGAAATCTGTAAACTGGCACAGAGGTAAATTGAGACTGAAATTGTGTTCGTCCTTGGCAGGTGACAGAGTCAAAGGATTCCAGGGAGTGGACGCTGCATGTGAAATCTCCGCAGGCGAAGGATACGGGCATCTACGAGTGTCAGGTGAACACAGAGCCCAAAATGTCGATGGCTTTCCAACTGAACATTATTGGTGAGTATCGTATCCTGATAGTCCTGAGGCTATAAGTGTTTTAAAACTCACTGGAATATATTTATTTTATTGTTCTTGTTTGTCCTCTTTTATTTAGAAAACATTAATAAGCTTAGGATAGTCAGATTTCTTGATTAATAACTATCTATCAGGCTTTATAAAATCAAAGAAAATGTATAAAGTTAAAACAAAATTATATATATTCTGAACTGCTTTATAGTTTGTATCGCTATCAATTCAAAAATTAAATTAAATTAAATTCAGATTTTTTACTCTTATTTATTTTGGTTTTCCCGGCCGCTGTTTACCTTGCCGCTGCTGCCGGCTTTATTAAAAATGTTAATTCAGTTTTGCAGCCAGCAGCTAGCAATTATGATTATTTCATCCGATCCCCTGGTTTCTTGTGCATTCCGGTTCGACCGCCTCTAGGCATACATTTTTAATTTCGCATTTCGGGCCATAAATAAATAAACAAATAAAATGCGGGCTGCTGCTCCTGGGGTTCTTTTTTGCATGCCGCAGGACCTGGTCCTGGTTTTGGTCCTGCACGGATGAGATTACATGTCGCCGGAGCGCTGAGTTAATTAGCATGTCAACCCGGCGGGATTAAGGGACCGATTGGAAATGTATTCAGCGCTTTAATGAGCCATGCATAATGCGTGCGTCCGCATATAATTAGCTGCCAGGGTGTCCTGTTTCCTGTCCTGTGCTGTCCTACCATCGAAAACAATGTCTTTTGTCTGCATTAGTGTCTCCGAAATCCACCGGTAATGATTAATTGATGATGGCCTGATTACAGAACGGCATCATGGGCTGCAGGCACTGCCCGTCCTCCAGTAGAGATTGCAACGGAAGAAGCCTTGACAGTATCCTTTCTAATGAGATAATTAAAATTCCACTTTTTTTTTTGAGGCACACTAACCTAAAAAGAAAACTAAAGATAGTTTTTGTCAAGGGAGAATAGGCGCAGAATAATAAGCTTCTTGTACATTTCTAGGCTGGGAATAAATACATTTATTTAGCTATAAATTAAGAGACATTGTAATTTATTGAATTTATTTTTATTCTCCCAAAAGGAAGACAAATTATATTGGTCCTTCGCTCTTTTCGAAGCTCTCATCCTTCATTTTCGGCATTTAATTTACCTGCACATAATGAAATTCGTTCGTAATCCTGATTGCCTCATTGCCTTCGCCGTCAATTCTTAATCTCAATCCGTTTAAAAAACAATCAATTCGGATATTGATTTTAATGGATTTTCAAGGAGCTCACGCATTTAAGGCGATGCCATTAAGGGCGACTTTAAATCACTGACTGGTCCGAGAAGGCGAGAAGTGTTGTTTTCGGAAAAGAGAGGTGGATAAAGGGGCTAATGGGCCCTCGGCGAGGCGATAAAAAGGGGGTAAGGCACTGACAAGTCCTGTCGACAACAGCACCGGCTTCTGCTGTCAGCCACTTATGCAAATCAGTCGGCGATGCCTTTTTAAGTTCCCGCTTATGCACTTGGACGCGATGCGTTTCTGTCCGCCTGTCACAGCTTTATTTTCTTTCCCCATCCGGATTTCCTGCTCTGACGCGTACAAACGAATTTCCGATTACATTTTCTTCACGGACGTATGCATTTTAATTTACGTTAATGAAACAATTTCCAAAGGAGACGGGACAGCAGCATGACAGCCGTGGCTGGCTTGGCCTGGCCACTGGCCAGTGCTGACAGCCCGGCAAACTACGGCTACGTCCTTAATAACATTATCGGCATACGTGTCGTATGAGTGACTTTCGCAAGGCGCTCGACTCGTCGCTCCCCCTTTCTCTCGTCCTTTATTTATAATATGCCTCTGTTGCTCTTCCTTGGCTCGGCCGGTGCGTTGCAGCGCATTTAATTAATGTCATTATGTAAATTTATGCGCTCCACCCAAACGATTTTATTTTTCCCTCAACGTTTCGCAGTTTTTCTCCCTTTTTTCTGGCAAAAAGATTTATGCCTGATATAAATTCAGCTTGGGGCGGCATTGCGTCCGCCATGCTTGGGTTGGGAAATATTCAAAATAAATATGCATAAAGTATGCCCTAAGATGACAATTTAAAAGGTCGTATTTATGCACGCATTAATCTCGAAAAAAAGTGTATATACCGCACTTCAGTTGCAATTAGTGCCATAATTGATTGTTAAATCCGTGGGGGAAAAATATGCGGAAGAAAATTCCCAGTTTTCATTGCACTAAAGAAATATTTATTTAAGTCTTTTACCGACACTCTTGTAGGCAGATCAATGAGTTATTTTATTTTATTTTTATATATTTCTGCGGGAAAATGTTTAATTAGTTTGTCAAATATATTATTTTGATCGATTGCGTCCATATTTTAATGACAAACCTCATTTTTACTATATTTTTTTAGTATATATTTTTTTAATTCTATTTAAGCCATATTTTGTGCTCCGTTTTAAATGCTGTCGGCATTAATTCTTGCCCTTGTGACCTTGAAGCTGGGTATTAGTTTTTTTCTTATACAATTAAAGCTATGGAAATCGAAGATTAACCTCAGGAAACACATCAAAAGTACACACTCCAAGTTAAATTGATCGTTAAATCCATTGAAAAACATGCAATGCTATTATTTCAGACAGTGCACAAATATTTGCCAGCAGTTTTTCCGAAGCATTAAATTTTTTCCAAAATATTTCCACAGCGTAACCATTTCTGTGGCATACTTTTCCGCATTGCCTCAAACCCCATCATGATTTTTTCTAGCATTTAATATTGCCTTGATTACATTTCCCCAACCTTTCTAAGTGGTAATTACAACCATTTGACCTTAGCGAAAGCCAGAGCCTTTTTAACGCCTCTCCGGCCGCTCTAGTTGCTGTTGCTGTGTCCTGGCAGAGGCGCATTGCATTTTATTTTCGTGAAATATTTAAATTAAAAAACTTCATGCGCCGCCACACAAAATGCACGCAGAACTTTAGCGACAGCTGCTGAAAAATGAAGGAAAAATGAAAAACTGAAATGAAAAATAGCGCGCTCTGGTCTCTCGCTTACTCTGTCTGTCTGTCTCATTCTCTGGATTTTCCCTTGCCCTCGCTCTGCCGGGTGTTAATTGCCTTTAACGCAGTGACACTGCACAAACACTCTCGCAAAATGGGCGGCGAGGGGGGGAAGTGATACCAATACACACGCACACTTAATGGGGCAATGGGATTTTTTAACTCGCAGACTCACGCTCAACATATGCCACAGACGCAAACAAACATACGGAAAAAACACATCGAGTGTTAAGGACGGGGAGAGAGAGCGTGCGAGATCCTCGCAGACGCCTTAACCCCCTCGCAGGATATCCCTGAGCATCCTGCGACCCATGTAATCATCATCGTATGCACTTTTATGAGCTGCTCGCGGCCACAGTGGGTCGAAGAGAGCAAATGTTCAGCATATATTGAGATACATTTTCCAGTGGGGAAGCTTTGAAAAATGTAGCACAATTTAAGAGCAGGAGAATCCTTATTTGGTTTCTTTAAAAACTAAATGTTAGTATATAAAATTTAGGGTCTTATTAGAAGAGCTTAAAATAATTTCTTGATAGTTTCTTAAACCGCAAAAACAGGGAAATTATAACATCATTTGTAATATCTCTTTTTGCCTTAGGAATTTAATAAATTATCTATTCGCTCCTCAAAAAGTTGGTGTTTTATAAGAAGGACCATAATTAATATCTTGATCCGTGGAAAGCCTCATAAATATCCTCCTAACTTTAAGCTTCTTAGCTAAGTTTTAAGCCCCGTTAAGATGGCCCTCGTCGCCTTAGCAATTTAGCAAAGTTAAATCGAAAGCCACAGTGCGGCTGTTGAATTTTTATTTCCTTTTGCCACGGCATGTCTCCCGTTTTCGGGTATATTTTTTAATTATTATTATTTGCACAGTCCAATGCATAATAAATATTATTATTAACCCAGTTTCACAGCCGCATGTGTGACTCTCCATTCGGGCGTGTGCACATACACAGTCATATCCATAAGTTTATTTACACACAGACGTGTGTGTGGTGGGTGGTGTGTGGTGTGCGGTGTGCCCACCATGTCTGGTGTGATTTTCTCACTACCTTCCGCCTTTTCCGGGCTTACTTAAATTTAGTGCAATTGAAAAGTTATTCCATAAAGTTTTATGATTAAAACTTTTTATGTGCATTCAGTTGGCTGCAAATTCGTTTTACGACCGATTGCCCCAAATTGATTTTGGTTATTCAACTTTTCCACCTACAATTCATGTTCTCGATTCATTTGTGTGCTCGTTTCCCTTTGCAGAAATCTCGCCGGATGCCAAGGCTGTTATCAGTGGGCCGCACGATCTGCACTTCAAGGCGGGCAGCGCCATAATCCTCAACTGTCTGGTGCAGCAGCCGTCGGTGAAGGACATCGGTCCGATTTACTGGTATCGCGGCGAGCACATGATCACACCCTTCGATGCGGACGATGGCCAGCCGGAGAGTCCTGCTGAGAGGCAGAAGAGTCCTGCCAAGGGTATGGCCGAGGATGTGTCGCCCAACGATATAATGAGCGAGGTGGACCTGCAGAAGGAGTTCGCCACTCGGATCGCCATGGAATCGCAGCTGGGCGACACCCTCAAGTCCAGGTGAGGCAGCCGTCAGTCTAATTGAGTTGTTTTTAGTGTGCTCTATAATCCCCCTCCGCAGGCTCCGCATCTCGAATGCCCAGACCACGGACACCGGCAACTACACGTGTCAACCCACGACGGCCAGCAGTGCCAGCGTCCTGGTTCATGTGATTAATGGTGAGTCCGGGGACTCTGGGAGAGCTAGTGTGGCCTACACTGGGGAAAAGGAAAATTACATTGTTGGAAAAATAAATTCCCAAAGCTAAGGTAACCCTACCAGGATCTATATTTTATTTAATTTAGTTTCCAATTGCTTCAGGACAATTAACTCTTTTCTTTGAGTGTCTTCAGTTTCTGACTTTCGTCCCAGGTGCTGTCCAGGCTCTATTCTAAGCCTATTACTCACACTGGCAGCCTGAAGTCAGTGCCAGTGGAAAAGGACACCCAAGTACCAGTTAACTCCCGAAAGCCAAGAGCCTGCGGTAGTTCTTCCTTGTGTAAGACATTTTCTGGCCAGCACTGTGCCCAGGCTCCATTCATTCACGGACACGGCCTAAAAACTAAAAGTTCTGCCGCACTCTCACTCCATCATTCATCCGGTTGTTTGTTTGGGCGCCACTTCCCACTCCGCCACTCCGCCGGGCCTCCCTGGCGTATGAGTAATGCGGCTGGCACTGAGCACAACGCACCAAGTTGGCTTTGCATATTTTACACATAAATTAGACGGGAATTAAGACATTTTAAGCTGCGAAATGAGGGGCATAAACTTGACGCGTCTTTTGTCCAGCAATTTCCACTGTTTTTTATGACCTTTTATGCGCAGGCCATTCGCAGCAAATTGAAGCGCAAGTCGTTCCGTTGGTAGTCCTAGTTTTTATGCAGTATCAAATGTTAAGCGAAATGTCCAGCACTTAAGTTGTTAAGTTGTTTATTCAAATGAAATTGTTGTACGAACAGGAATTTGCATTTTAAAGAGCATCGGCCTGCTGTCGGTCCGCCTCTCCCGGCGAAGCCGTAATAAATATGATTAAATGTCAGGAGTAAGTTGCAAAAAGGCACTTAATCATGCCCCACATGTGGCAGCCACGGAACGGTCTGGACTGGAGTGGAGTGGAGTGATGGGTGTGGGATCCCAGATAGTCCCAGCTCCAGAGACTGTGACTGGGACTGTGACTGTGACTGGTAGCATAAATACAGATAATAAATCAAAGGCAATAAAATTTTAACAGAAATGATAAGAGCGGAGTGACGGTCTTGTCTAGGAATGTTCTCCACGACCAGGGATGTTCTCTAATGGAAGTCTCGAAAATGTGCGTGAAATAGGGAATTATTCTTAGCATTTTCCTCATTATTATAAATTGAATTTTCATTGCAGTATTAAGAAATCATACTTCTAAGGTGTTATGTAAAATTATTATACTTTAAAGTGCCATCAAATGATTTTATTTAAATTTATTTAAGTATGTATAAATCCCTCGAAATGAAAGCGAAAATATCTGCAAAAGCCAGACAGAATTATTTCTTTAACCCCACTCCTTTGGGCGGCGATAAAAAATGATTTAACAGAAATGGAAATCCAATTCCCCAACTTATTTATAGACCCCCAGAGATACCCTGCACTCGCAGAGCCTTCTCCACGCATTACTCATTTCTCCCACCGCCGCGCCCCTTTTCTGGCCTTAAAAATCACTGCGCGGAGGATGAGTATCCTTTGTGACGAGTCAAAACAAAGCATTGACAAATGATGCGCCTGGAATAACATTTGCTCGGGCGAGAAAGGCCGCAGAAATATTGCGTATACGCAGACACACATATGTCATTTATCTAGTCCTCGGAAAACACGCGTCGCATCCACTTCGCCATTAAACACAGCTCACTTTCAAAGTCAGCACGACAAGAAATATGGCCTTATTTAAGCATATATTTTGTTAAATTATTAAGGTATATATTCTTCATTTCCGCTTTTATTTTAGCTTGTTTCTGGGTTTTCTTTTCCGTGTAGGTCACAATTAAATTAAGTTACTTGCCCTGGCATAGTTAATGGCACTGTGCTCGGCGAAATTTGAATACACATGCTCATTGTCCCGCTGTTTGTCTCCCCCGCAGATGAAAACCCCGCTGCCATGCAGAAGAGCGGGTCGGCAAGGTCCTGCCCCAGTCCTCTCCAGCTGCTCCAGCTGATACTTTGGCTGGGAGTGGGAACTGGAGTATTGGCTGTCAGCAACTGAGACCGAAAGTTGGCCCCAGTTTCGCCGCCGTCGTCGTCGTCGTCATCGTCCTCGTCCTCGCCCTCGTCCTTTACGTCGTCGTCATCATCATCACTGTTAGCATTGTAATTGCAGCAGAACGAGAAAATTATGTTCCATGACGTTGACAGTTTTCCGTGCTGGCTGCGAGATGTTTTTTAGAAGGCTCGTAAACTGGCAAAAGGAAAATGGTAAAGGCAAACAAGGCAGCCGCTTTCCCTTTCAGGCGAATGTTTGTTTTCCTTTTAATATTTACATTTCATTGTGCGAAATGAGACACTGCAAAATGTAAAATGCAGAATGCAAAGGCCGTAGGATGGGGCATGGAGAGCAAGGACATGGGACGAACGAAGGACACAGGAGACGGGACGTGGGACACGGGACATCAGACTCGAAAGGAAGCACAGAAGGATGACACTCTCTGTAAATACCACAAAGATGCGGAGCAGCTTACCGGATATATACACATACATGCCATTCGGATACTTACATATATAAAAGTGTGTATTTTATTTCATTACTGAGGCCCTCCTCCTGACAAAGGAGCCTCCTCGCACGCATCGACTTTATAAACATTTCATGCTGTTTCAACACAGAGAGCCAGGCCAACCAGAGGCGAAAACAAAAAAAAAAAGAATAAGGATAACACTCACAGACACACACACACCACGTAATACTAACCGAAAATTGTAATATATATTATATAAAGGCAGAACTCTCATCATCTGATAAACTAAAAGCAAAAACTTAATTATAAACACTAACTTGTATGGAATTTATTTATGGGCAAAATGAAATTTAGTCACGCGGCACTCGGCAATGCGAAATTGAATGAAAATAAATGTGAAAGGCAGAAAGCGGAAATGCAGAAATGCGGAAAAGCGAAGAGCCAAATTAAATCAATGGCGGCATGCTCGACTAAGTTTGGTATTGCACATTTTTTGAGTGTGTGTAGCGAGTATTACTATGGGTAGGCATGAATTTACTACACGTAAGCCAGTAAGCAGATTTTAGATAATTTATGTGATGACAAACCAAATGGATAAATCAATGGAATGAATTCTATCAACAATAAACTGAAACGAAACTACACGATGCGCTTTTCATTCTGTGCAGACTCCTGCGGTTGGCCGCAGTTTCAAATGCATAATTTCTTTGTGAAATGCGGTGAGTACTTAGTAAACAGATTCCCTGAGTTTTCAATTCCATTCGTTGGATGGAAAATGGTAAATATGCGTAGATCTGACAGTTGCGAGGAAAAACTACTGTGCGAACAGACTCATCATCATCATTAACATCATCAACAACGTCATATGCAAATGCAGTAATCAAAGACATAATCAAAGAGCAAATAACGTGGCGCTGCTTAAATTGATATCTGTGAAAATGCAGTCGTGTCATTACGCTTGTAAAGAGGATAATGCCAATCAAATAAAATGTGTATTATTTTATTGCTTTTTCAATTTATTTAAATGGTAAATAAAAGGCGAGAATATTGATAGTATATGTAAGGGTCGAGTTATCATGGCAGACAAAGTTTTTGTTGTAACCAATATAAAATATATATATTTATGCATTTAAATTGACTCTACTTGATTTTAAAGCCAAATTTCAAGTATTTTGTTCTACCTATAGAAAATCTACAATTAATCGGAATGATTTTAACCGATTAAAAGATTCTTAAGCATTTTCATAATCGTTTATGTTGCCTTTAAGAATAAAATCTATAAAAGTCTGCGATAATTTCACAAGAAAAACCATTTGTGGCAGCCTCAGCGGCCATAACAGTCTCGAATTTCAGAAATTATAATTGATATTTGCCGCTGCAAAGAGCGAGCGAAAATATTGTGTTAACAAAAACAGCTCCACGGTGCGGAGACCTCAAGATGGCGCCATAAAAACGCCATTACTGTCTTCGCCACAGAGCCACACCACACCACCCAACACCCCACCGTACCACACCACCCATTTCACCCCCCCTCCCCTTCCACCAACACTGACCCAATTAATGTGCCCGTAGCCGCAAGTGTTTTTCATTAGTTGGATTCCGCACGAAGAAGAGATCATCGCAATATTTAAATGAAACAATTACGGCCCGGACAGGCGGCACTTGTTGCTGATTCACAGGCAATTTAATGTCCATTCTGTTGGAGGTTTTAATTTAAACAAACAAAACGGCGAAGGACAAATTTACAGTGGCGGCTGGCGCTGTGGCAAATCCAATCCGGGATATCAATCATACGCAGCGTAGGCTTACAGAAACGTCTTCAGCAGCGTGATATATGAGCCGGTTGTGCTGAGTATCTGGCAGAGTGGGTAGAGAGGATGAGAGGGAGGAATGAAAACATAAACATTTATTATCATAATCAACGCATCGCACACAGAGTCCCATACCGAACCGAAGGCTGGCAGCGAGGGCGTAAAAAACGGCACCGCAATTGTTTTTGCCCGCTGCGAACGCCGCAATATCATTAAAATCATTTTTCTAGTCCTCGCATCGCATTTGTACCACTCGATGTCGTACAGCACGTCCGCCACAGCAGCGCTCTGCGAAGGGAATTGGATCTGGTTCTGAATCTGAATCTGAATCTTAGGGTACGCAAGCCGTCTGGCTGAGGAACTGGATCCCCACCCGGTGCCCACTCCTCCGCACATTGTTGTGTAATTAAAATTTTATCACAAGTGCATTTTGTGTAAGGCACATCATTTTTTATGTGGCCGCCTGGCTGCTTAATGTTTAGCGTCAAATTGAAATTACAGAAATTGCAAAAACGAAAGTAGAGGGACACGAGCAGCAAATGAAAATAAGCGGAGTGGAACCGAATATAAGGATACTTTAGGAGGCATTTAGTTTATATTTTCAATGTTTACAAAAATATCTATTATTTTTATATAATTAAAATTTAAAAGATAAAAGATTTAGATATTTGAAAAAACTTGTAAACTCAGTACTAAACGTATTCCTTCAAAATAACTCTTTAGAGATGTAAAAATTATGCATGAAAAAGAACCGGAAAGAAAAATTATGCTTACCTTTATTTGAAGAATTTAAAAAATTCTTAAACTGACACAAAATTATAATATTCTTTTTAAATAAATTCAAAAATAAATCCAAACAAACGGGTAAGCATTACATGTATCCAAAATAATAATACATTATTTTTAAATAATTAAAAACAGCTTCACACCCAGCAAACCCCAAGACAACCCCTTCTTTAGGGTATCCTAAACCCAATGAATGATGGAAATGAAAATGGTTTGGTGCAAGTGAAAAGGAAGTGGCAAAATGGTTGCGAAAAAAGCGGGAAAACTGCGAGCAGTCTTACTCACACTCTCGCCGACGTGATTGCCGCCGAAGCAGTAAAGGAAAAGCTGCGTGAGGGCCGCGATGGTGTAGCAGATGTAGGTTAAGCCGCTCAACGAAGACGTGTTCTGCGGAGGAGACAGAGAGCAGGGAAAATTAAATAAAATAATATGAAAATGCAGGAGAATTAGATAAGAGGAGATGCCATTAATTGGAGAGAAAGTGCTTGTGGTGGAGAGGAAACTGCAGGGGATTATTAAATACACTTTACGCAGTAGTTTGCCCGAGTTTGAACTAGTTGCGAAATGCGAAATGCGAAAGCATCAAAGCAATGTTCTTTGGCAAATGGTCTTGGGCTAGTTGCGGTCTCACTCTGATAGCTTTTCCCTCTCCCTCTCCCCCTCTATTTTCCATTTTCCACTTGTCCGGCTTTCCATTTTGGCATTGAAAAAGAATTATGCGATTTATGCATGTCGCCGAGTGAATAAAACTGAAAGCACGCTCCATTTACAAGACCCAAATAGGATTTGGCCACAATAAACTGCATTTGTTTTCTCCTCTTTTTTACTATATTTGAATGGTTTTGGTTTGTTTTTCTATTTTTATAATGTCCTAGAAAGAAAGTCAATCCGAAAATTTGGTCCAAGGTTAATATTTGAGAAAAGAGAATATGTAAATAACCTCCGAAAGCTGTAGCTGTTAAAGCTTTAATTGTAGGTTTTAAAAATACTTATCAATTATTTTGCTATTAACCTATATACATTTGAAACGTTTTAGGGTTCGTTTTGATATACATCATAAATAAAAAATCTCTAAAATTACTTAACTCCTAAATGGTATTTCTACTTTAAAAAGTTTAAAGTCCTTAAGAAAAATTCCAAATGTGTGAATTGGTAAACTTTTTATTTATTTATAAATTGTTTCTTCGGCGCTTGGGGGACCTCCAAGTGTCATATATGCTTTTCACTTTTCCGGTTTTCCCGAAAAAAGAGACGCAGAAAGTTAAAAAGTGATAATAGATCGCTTGCCTCGGGACACCCGAGCGATAAACAAGTTTCGAATGGATAACTCAACACTTTGAGCCGCGTAAGGAGCGGCTGAGTCGCGGAAAGTGTCGAAAACGCTTATCCCATTGGGCAGGCGAGAACCCATCCGAACATTTTCGACATTTCTCGGCAGTTGCAGCGGCCAACAGCTTATGGGTCTCCGGTGTCCGGGACACCGGAAAACGTGCGAAAGTCGCATTAAAAACTTTTTTCGGAGCCGTAACAATTCATGCGCTTATAAATTGCCACGGGAGAGCCGTAGCCGCAGTCGCAGCCACAAAGCAAACAAACAAATCGAGAAGGAGTCGAGGTCGGGGAAAGCCAGGTCTCCCCTCTCCACCTGGCTTTCCCGAAGAGGGACGAGATGGGAAAAAACAGCAAACAGGGAAAAACTTTTAAAGCGGCCGCCAAATGCAGGCGAGGTGTAAATTCAGTGGCGGCTGCGAAATAATATTTGGGGGGGTTAGTAAATTATTTTAGATTAACTCAGAAACTCTTACTTGTTTAGTTATTTAATTCTAATATTTATTGTACACAAAATATTAATAAAAATTAAAAAAGAAATCTATCCTTGCTTTGACCCCCAAAAATAAAATGTAAGCGAGCCCCTGAGACAGGAAAAAAGGGCTTACCAACATGATGTCCAGGATGGTCGAGCACAGGACGAAAGCGGCGGACAGGAAATGCATTAAAACGATAACGGTGAACTGGCGTGTTAGGTCCGTGCACAGATCGATAATCGCATTGTGCCGCTCGACGACGTGGGCCAGTTTTTGGCGCACCTCCGCATTCATCGCCGCCGTGAAAACGTCCACGGAATCTGACAGTGGGAGATAGGCCAAGAAGAGTCAAAGGAGCAAACCCATTGTCATCTTTGCCAGTTACGACGCAAACACACACACACACACTCAGTCACTCACTCACTCACCAGCACCATGCAAATCGGCGAATATCCTGCGAATGTCCTGCTGCACCAGTCGGAAGATGCCGCAGATGTAGAGGCAGGAGCAGAGGAAGAAGCCATCCACGAAGCTGAAAGCGAACACAGTGCAGGCGCCGGAAGCGGTCAGCAGCACGTAGGTGACCGGAAACAGAGAAGGCTGTACGGCGAACGCCGGCAATCTGGTGACAAGGAGCATCGGGATATCGAGTGTTAAAATTAATATTCCATGCCCGAACCCAAGAGTGACCTCAGGGTGCCGGGAGTCCAAGTGGCGAACCATAATTAATGCATTTGCCATTCCCTGCGATTCATTAACCAAATTGGTTAAAGATTTTCAGCATAAAAATTTACTTAAGCTGAAGACTTTCATTAACTTTATCGATTGAGTAAGAAAAGTTGCTTACTTTTTGTTCAAGTGTCTCGGATTACAGGACACTGAGAAAAGGAAATTTTACTGATACATTTAAATTTAATATAAAGAATGAAATTACAAGAAAAGTCGACGCTTAATACGGGTTAAATTTGTTATTTAGATAATATTTTAATGATAATCCCTCATTATAAGGCCCTAAATAACGTTAAACTGATGCTCAATGGCCTGGCTTTCATTACTGTCTGTCACTTACAGACATTAATGTATTTAATTTACTGATTATATTTTAAATCTATTTTAAAATATGCAACTAAACTGATGTTATTTCAAAAGCGATGCCTTAGGCTTAGCTTAAAAATAATTGAAGGATATTTATAACCTTTTCAATTGGATTGAAGCAAATCAGCCATATATTCTTTTTTCGTTTTACAACCTCTTCTCAAAGCTCAAGGGATAACTGGGGCACTCGTTTTTGAGGATACTCAAGTGAGCCGCAGGATATTCTCCCCATCATACTCACATGATATTGAAGGGCAGTTCGATTTGACCGGGCAGTTCAAACAGCCAACGATAGAGACCCATAATCAGAGGCTGCAGGTTGAAGCCGGTGTTGGTCGCCGTACCAGAGCTGAGGAGCAACAGGCTCAGCCTGCTGGCCGTGGTGGCCAGTGCGACCAGCATCCGTTGGGCCTCTTCGCGACGCGCAGCCCACAGCATCGATTGCAGGCGATGGATGAGCACCGCCCACTGGCGGCTGGAGCGGAAGAAGACCCACAGCTTCAGCACGCACACCGCCTTGGTGGTGCCGGGGCAGAAGGCCTCCAGAGCCACAACCAGGTCGTCCAGGTGTACACAGCCATAGGAGACCTCGCCCACAGCCCCCACCAGGACCACCAGAAAGGCGAACACGAACAGGAGATGGGTGTACCACGGACCACTGCCCCTTCTCATCTCCGGCCAGATGCCAACGATTCTCGCAGAGAACCGAGGGATGCGGTAAAAGTGGCCAGCAATGGCAGGCTCCGGCTCCCCGCTGTCAATCATTCCGGCGATGAACTCAAGTGGATACTATCGATGGGGCCTCCGTGCCGCAAGTCGAGTGGTCAGCCGCTCCGGGCGAGTGTCGGGAGCAATGTTTTGGCCTGCTTTTTATAGCCATTCGGGGGAAATAATTGCAGGACAGGGAGCTGTGAGCATTGCACGGGGAAAAACTGAATAATCCAATTCCTGCTGAGGAAATCCTTAGTGATTTAAGGGGGAAACCAAAGGTTGAAAGTTTGACTTGAGCTTGATGCAGCATCATACATCTAACAAAATAATAAGGTATTTATATATTCATAAACAGCATAGGATAATTGTTTTCTAAAGCTGTATTTATGGTTTCAGATTAGGTTTCAGGAACTATATTTTGCAAGAATATTTAAAATACATCCTAGAAACTACAGAACCTATTTCTACATACAATTTTAAAATAAATAAATAACTTTATCGTCCAGTGTACCCGTTGGCAACTCCTGTCTTTGACTTTGGCAAAAGTTTTAATTGTTTTTATGCTTACGTCTGCGCTTACACTTCCTCTCCATAGCGGCCCCTCGACATCCCGCCCATCAGTCAAGGTCCTGTCCTCCGTCTCACCTGACTTATAATTATAGAGCTCGGTTACAGTTGGAATATTCCATTCCATTCCATTTCTTGGCGGCGCCGGCACTGCCATTGTTTGACATTCAATATTTTGTGTGTGTTGCACAACAAGAGCGACACACAAAGGCAACGAATACAAATTTAATTAATTGTTATGCGGCAAAACTTTGAGTTCCTTCGGCTTCCCTCCTCGTCCACGTCCATTTCCGTTTCCTTTCGTTCGGGTTTCCCTTTGTTTTGCGTTGTTTTTAATTGGGGTTACCTTTCCTCTCCTCAATTCGACTAAAAGTTGTTAATTGAGGGGTTCGTGGGCCGAGGAAAAACAAACAAAGAGCTATCGCTTAAAGGAGGAGTCAAAGACGGTGGAGTGAAGCTTAACTAAAAATTTGTATCGAGTCCGAAAATCAATTTTCATCGAAGAGAATATAACCAAATTCCACATGGAGTCGAATTTGGGAAAAGGCAATCTATGGCTTTTAGTTGAATTTAGAAGGCAATCTCTTTCGGTTGGCTCACTAAGCCGACTAAGAGAATTTCCATTTGCATGCCCAAGTAAGCCACAGTCCCTGCCAATAGTTAACAGACCAGATCCAACCGAAGCAATTAAAAGCCTACACCAGTACCTGCCCGCACACACCCCAACACACAGCAGGCTGTCCATTTGATAGATGGACAATAATTGCATTTTATTTGGGGGCAGCACCGAATAATATTTGACTGGCGCAGTGGCCGGCCATGCAGTTGAGGTTGTCCCATTAACTGGCAGTCCTCGGTTACGGATTTCTCTTGCATAATGTTTGGAGTTGCTCTCAGTTCCTGGCTTCCCATCCTCCGGAATTCCTCCTCCCTTTAGAGATAGCCGTCGGGCAAACTAAGCCAAATCCAGGGCTAATCCTGTTACAGCAACTGTATCAACGCCTATCATCGATGGCCAGTAAGTGGAGCAGGCCACGCCCCCCCACACACACACTTGCATTCTCGCACACTGCCCCCCACTTTGGTGCAGTTTATTTTGCCCAGCCTGTGTGACATATATCAACATAGAGCTGGCGCTTCCCTAGCTTGTAGCATGTAGCACATTCCATATGCCCGCTCCCCCCACTATACATCAGCATATTCAATAAGCGGTTGGGCCGGTGTGCGGCCCACACGGCGTATGCGCAACTCGGTGCCGCATAAGCGCACGTCAAGTGTTTGCCAGCGGCCACCTCAGCCCCCCTTAGCCCTCGAGGCCCCCTGGAAATGCGTGCTGCATTCAAGTGACCATAAAGCATTGCCTTGATTGTGAGTGCACCAGGAGAAATGTTGAATGAAACTTAAGAGGAAAAGTATTAAAAACTTAATGAGCTATGAAACTTTATGATTTGTTGTTTCATTCCAGCTAAAATCTACATATCTACCATTTTCTTTATTGTTATTTTTCTAAGGCAGTAAATGCTAAATTTTTGCCAGTGGCTTAGCACATTCCCACCTCTGCCCGTCCCCCACTCAGGCCCAGATTATGTAATATGCAAATTGAAAGATTAAGCGGCAGGCATAAAGATTGAACAACAGAGCCGAGCAGAGGTGCTCCTTTGAAGGATATTCGCCCGGGGGCCAGACCTGACAAATTGATCTGCGTACCTTCAATCTCGGGGCGAGGCCAAGCTCTCGAAAACCCCTACCACAAGCGGCCCCTCTGACGGGTTACAGAGGGCCAGCCCCTTCAGTGTTTTCGGGGCCTCGTGTTGTCTAGCCGCTTGTCGACTGTCACTCCAACTTGGGTGGGCCTTTTATTAGCCGGGCGTATAGAAATGTGAGCTTCATTTATTGCCACGACGAGTACACCAATTTTCCATTAAAATTTCACCCCGTCCGAGCTGAGTGTGTGTTTGTGTGTGACAATTGCATTTGCGCATTTCCATTTCCGTTTCCGCTCTGCCATCGCCATGGCTGCTGTAGCTGGCGTTTCTTTCTCCGTTTGCCGGTTTGCTGCTTTTGGCAAGGCGACGGCCTTGGCCCAAAGTATCCTCCAGCCCACAAAAAACCCACCCTCCCTCCAACGTAGTCATTGCACCGCTAGGTTGCCATAAATTGCCAGCTGCATTCATTCATATCTGGGGCTGCTTCCTGCCCGCAATGCATCATCGTCAGTGCGGGGCATCATCAACGCTGCGCCGCCTTGAATTATGCGCCAATAAATTTGTTAGCTGAATTCCACCTAAATCAGATTTCCTCCTCACCCACTTCTCCTCATTATTAAATACATATTTAATTATTTAGTGTGAATACTTGGCTCCCTGTGTGCATTCGCTCTGGCAGATTGAATTAGCAAACAGGATGCAACTGCCGTGCAACAGGGCGTATGATTAACACTAAATGCGCTCCCTGTCAAAGTGCACAATTCCGATTGGCAATGCATCAGAGCAAGATGCAATGACTGTGCGGGGTGCATGGGAATTAAGAGCTGCTGCCGCCAGTGTTCATGGCCCGGCACATAATTTTGCTTATTTTTGCAATTAGCTGGAAAATTGATGCTACAAAATCAGAGTTCATTTGGCGGCGAGGGTGGTTTGCAAAGAGACTGGGAAATCCCTAAAAACATAGTACGAAGATATAATATCAACACGAAACAAATAGCTAACAACCACTTTCATTGCATTACCCCGAAAATAATAAAGTAAAAATATCCATAAGCCATATGCTTCTCTTTTAAATAGCAATCTATTTTCCATATCAATCAGCACTTTTCACGATCCATAAACAAATGAATGTGTTAGCGAAGCATATTTTATGTGCCCTGTCACATGATAAACAGCGTTGAAATTATGTTTATTAGGCATTGAAAAATGCATCGCAAATCTTCTATGCATAAGTGACACTTTCGAGCGGCACCTATTTTTTATGTGGCCACGTAACTCTGGCTGGGGGTGTGTGTGTAAGGGGTGAGCGTGTAAAAAACTAGTAAAGCAACCCACGTGAAAGTTATAACTCGGCATTAAATGCGCAAAACCGAGCGTGGATATCGTGGCTATATGGATCCCAAACACACACTGCGGCACTCCCATCTGTGGCAATAAAATGCAGTTGAATGCTAGGGGGCTTGGGTTGCCACGGGGGCGTGGCAGGTCCTGCGAAGATGGAACAGCAGCAGCAACAACAAGGCGACGGGGGCAATGTGTTGCACATTTCGGTGGCAAAGTTGCACAAATGTGTGAAAATTGTACAACACAAACAAGCGAAAGGAAAGAGGACCCCGGAGTCAGGAGCCTGGAGCACGGAGCACGGAGCACGGAGCACGAAGCGTGGAGCCTGAAGCCTGGAGCCTCCGTATCCGGAGCTGGTGCCGAAACTTGCAGGACGAGTGTAAAATGCAATTGAAAAATGCCACAGTTTTGCATAAATCAGCAGGAAAGCGCCGAAAATGGCGCACAAACAAGCAGCAACGGCGGCGGCAGCAGCAGCAGCAACAACAGACCCGGATCCGGCCATCCAACAATGGTGGAGCAGCAGGCAGAAGCGAAGCAAAAGCAGGACCAGCAGGAGCAGGCAAACATGGCCACAGGCAACCCGTAAACATGGCCAACATGTCGTCACTGGGAAAAGTCGGAAAAGCGGGGGGTGGGGCCAGAGCGGCGTCGCCGCAGATATAATTTACTGATAATGCAATTGCCGTTCGAGCAACGCACGCGCCACCTGCTGCAGCATCGCATCGTCCTGCCTATTTCCTCCACCCTGTGGCCTGCGTCCTTCGTCCTTGCCACTGTGTGGCAGTGGCTGTTGCACGCCTGGCTAAGCAAGCAAACTTCCTAGAGCCGAAAAGCGCTGAAATGCGCAGAAAAAAATTGAGTAATAACAATTACGTCCACCACAACGAAGGTTAAATGCTCTGCCCATAAAAACCATTAGGAATATAAAAACTTCAAGAGAGGTTTGAGGTAGTAAAAAAGTTCAAGGTTTATTAGTTTATATAAAAACGTAGATTAATTAAACTAATTATCTTGTTTGGGAAAGGTTTTCCTTTTATTTGATTTCTAGATTATAAAATGTTGAAAATACCTTAAACTAGATTATCGGATTATATTTGTTAAATGTAGTTATACTTTTTTGGGTCTACAAATGAAAGTAATCCACAATCACAGCGGGTATTATACCTCCCATTTCTAATAATCTCTTCTTCAATAATACAATATCGAGAATCAAATCGATTTGAAATTAAATAATCTTCTTGTGCGCCTGAACTCATTACGGGGATGCTCGCTTGCAGGACATCTCCCCGGTGTCCCAGCGGCTGAGCGGAAGAGCAACTGTCAAATATAGCGAACGCTGCACAAACTGCATAAATATTGGAATCGCATGACTCGACATTGGCTGGAAACGGTGGACGTGGACTTGGTCACGCTGCAGTTGACATTTTTTTTCCGCTTCCCCTTTTCCGAGAATCCATCCCGGATAGAAGTCCATGGCAGCTAGTCCATGGGCAACATAGAAAACAGTTCAGTCAGCGAGTCATCCCGTGGTTTCCACCGCTCCGCATACAAATTTCATTGGCTTCCGCGATGCGCGATTCTGAATTTAAGCAGGCTTCCTTCCTTCAACTTAAAGCGGGGAATCCCCGTTGGCAGCTCGAAATTAAACAGAAAACAACAACCATCGTTACATTCCATTAGTGTCAAGGAGGAAAGCAATGGTGGATGCAAAGGATACCGATTGCCGTAGGAGAAAAAAAAACAGTGCCTTTTGATTTTCCGCGATTCCCTCTTCACACAGCGAAATTGGCGCTAGCATTTTGCTTTTATTTTGTCGAGTGAATTTTCTTTTGTTTGTTTGACAATCGAACCAGTTCGAAAGTTTCCGTATGAACACCGGGGTTAAGTACAGTGGAGGATCACTTAACGCCAACAGATTGCTTGGTTATCCTAATTTAGAAAAAAGTTAAATTCCTTAAACAAAAGCAGGAGTTCCAGAGTCATCATCACAAAGAGATGTGAAAGGAGCAAGACTTATTTATAAATAAATACCTGCCATTTCAGGAGCTTTCACTGTTTATGAACGTCACGACACTTTCCACTTTCCATTTACTCAAAGTTCTCTTTTCGGCTAATTAACTCAATTGCAGCTCTCCAGGCTCCGCAATTCTTCATTAGCTCCAAGTCAAAGTTTACGATATGCGATTATTTCACTCCAGCGATGCTGCCTGTCGGAGGAGGATGCTGCTCCTTTTGTGAGTGACTGACTGACTGGTTGGCTCCTTTCTTCTCGGCCGGCTGCCGAGGTGAGTGTTTGTTTTGTAAAGGAAAATAATGTACAAGGCTGGCATCAGGCGTCATTCCCCAACCCAACCACTCCCCCACCGTCGACCATAATTGTCTTAACCCAAGTTGTTGGGAAGCAAGTTTTAAAGGTGAGCTCGGTATTCTCAGATGCCAAGTAAAGGAGCGGGTTATGACACACGTTGTGGAGCAGATAACTCTTTCCGAGCCTGAACTAACTACTATGGAGCATAATCTTGGCATTTGGGCCACATTTTCCTTACGTATTTCTGCACTTACGGCGTGAGCGTGTGTTGTTTTTGTTTAATTTGCGCAAAATTCTAGGCTGTTGTGTTGTTTTTAGGCTGGGAATTTACATATATTCGAAATTTTGGCATTGTTTGCTGTAGGAATTCGCATTTCCATTAGACTAATTCATGTATTTTATAGCACCTCCCTGCTGCTGCTGTCGGGATTTGCAGCGGCGGACTTAAAGCATTTTGTTGCACAGTGAAATAATTTATGCACTCTGTTCACTGTTTAATTGCACAGCAGTCAGAGTAGTCAGAGCCTCGGCCATGGCCATGTCCATGTCCATGTGCGTGCGGTTATAGTTTCCAAGTTTTGCTGCTGACGCTGGCTGGCATCTCTCTTCCAGCTGAGTAATAAGATTATTAGTTCCACTCCGGGGCACAAACACAAACGCATTATAAATCTAGCCCAGCACCCACCCCCCCACGGTGTGCCCGCCCACTGCGACTCCCCCTAGTTATGCGATGTCCTCGCTGCAGGAACTCTAAATTAATGCCAATCCACAAGTCTTCCACAAATATGCAACAGGGAAGTCTAACCGTCGTATAGCTGTTACTCTTTGGCCAGAAAAACTAATTAGTTTAACGAAAAAAATAGAATAACAAACTTATTTGATGCATTTAAAATAAAAATATGTATATTAAATATGTATTAGTTAAGTTCTTCCTCCAAAGAGAGAGAGAACAGTTTTCTGGCATTGCCAGCTTCTGGGGATTAAAGCGTATTCATTTTTCCACGGTTTCAGCAGCTTAATTCTGCCGCTATTCTCTTTGAGTTAGTGTAGTTCAAGCTGTCGATGGCTCATTCAAATGTCAATTACACGAACTTAAATCCAGGGGCCAGGAAATTGTCAAGGCTTCCAGTTGATAAATTCAATTAAATAAATCTGTGAAATTCAAGGAGGAATTACAGAGCCGGCAGCTTAATAGCCGGGCTCAGTGTGTAAATTACGTAACACGCAAATATTTGCTTAAATTAACTTGAACTTTATGGGTTCTAATGAGGGTTGTGGTTGTTTTCGCCCAAAGGAAGCCTGCAGGTCGATGATATGTGTTTAACTGGCGAAGAATTACGTAATACCCTACGTTCCTTGAGCCGCTCCAAAACCTCTACGACCTCTACTATCGTGGCATTTGAGGATAACTGCAGGGATGTTGGATATCTGCTCTCCGAAGTTAGCGAATATTCGTAATCCCGTATGCGCACATTGAAGGCTTCAATGCTCTCCTTCTGCTCCTTTTGGCAACTCTTTAATTTAAGCTCGCTGATCCTTAGGAGTTCCGCAAATTGTGGAAAACGCAGGCGAAGACGGCGCAGCTCTTCCGATAGCTCCTCCAGTAGACCCAGCATTTTAACGTAATCCTGAATGCTGTAGGATTGATTCCTAACACGCTCTTTTAGCTTCTCTAGTAACCGTTCGTGGGCGAGTTTCTTCATGTAAAGATTTCCAAGAACTTTCAACTTATCAGCGGATTCGGAGGTTGATAACTTCATCTCAGCCTGGCAGTTGGCTAGCTCCTCGTGAAGGTGCTGCTTCTCCTGCTGCAGAGAATGCAATTCCGCACACAGGTAAGGGTCTTGTGGCTGTAGCTTTAGATTTTCCAGCTCCTGCTGAAGGCTGATTATGTCAGCCGAGGGGCAAGATTCTTCCAGCTTTGGTTCTGTGAGTGCTTCGCCTGAGCGGAATGCTCTAGCAGCCTCCACAAAGATTTGCTTCTCATCTGGAACAATGGGGAAAAAGCATAAACTCTCTTTCTCCTCGTCGTTAGCAAAATCCATCAAGAAACCGAGTATTTCCAGCACATGGCTCATAGCTTTATGGCTTTTTGGCATCCGCAGCCAGGTTTTATGCACCTCTCTGGGATACTGGAGCTGCTGCAGTGCCTCCATTAACTGGTTTACATACGAGTCTCTGCTCAGATGTGAACATTTTGCACCAGCTGAGGGCAGACAAAGGTTCACAAAATCCACGATTTGCTGCCGTAGCTGTGGCTCGGCTATTCTCTGCCACACCTCCGTTATCCTCTCAAGCTTCTGCTGCAATGCCTCATTTTGATGGAATAGGTTGCGTTTTGTGTTGGTCACTTTCGACGGTGGTTTCCTGCTGGCTGTAGGTGAGAGATACACCTGGGGATCCTTGGGGTATGAGAATCCAATCGAGGGCACCAACAGTCGGCTTGCTGTTAAGCTGGCTGCGGGCACAGGCGCCTTTGTTCTTTGTGGTTCAATTTTGGACGCTGATGCCGAGCGGCTGGTTGTTCTCGCCTGGCGCTGCCGCTCGAGGAGCTCTTTTGTGCGAAGCGGGCGAGCCTCCCAGCCTGGTTCATACCAAGAAGGAGAGCTGAAGAAATGTTTGGGAAATCAAGTTATTACCAAGTCGAAGCGTTGTTTTTATTGGCTTACTTCATCTCTGGAGTTTTGGGCTCTTCCGAAGGGCCCTGTCTGTCTTCGGGCGTTAGAAACTCACTGCTCGTAGGTATTTTGGAAGCAGAAGCTGATCGCCACGCTGATCTGGGGTTATCTGGGGGTTTTAGCTGAACCTGGCTGCGTACTGGCGACGACAGTGTCTGATAATGAGCTAATTTGGCGGCTAAGGCATCCCACTGCTTGGATCTTTGTCGTTCCAAGAGCTCCTTTTTTCGCAAAGGCAAGCCTATGGGACTACACTCGATTTATGGGATAAAATCAAACAATTTAACTAGTAAATGGAAGATCCCATTGTATTGTCTTACCTCGGCGGCGGAGTAGTCGGTCTTTCCCAGGTCCGCTCCCTGTGTTCGGGTGATAACCATTTCATTTTCGGAGGTATCTTGGGGGTCAAAAATTCCTTAGGGCTTTCGACGCGAAACTCCGGTTGGGTAACGATAATAGAGGGAATCCTATATCATTTGGCGATCAAACAAAGAACATGGGGTTACAAACTGTAGGGATATGTGATCTATGAAAAAGATTACGTACAGCATATTGGAGTTTTTGAAACAGATGCCCACATTTTTGTCTGCCTTTCGGAGCGATCCCGGGATTCCTTGATATGGGATCTCTGCTTTTCAAGCAATTCTTTGCGGCGCAGGGGCCGCGGTTCCGACCAGACATCATCGACCACCCTGGGGTTTCTTAACAACGGCACTCCAATTAAGAACAGGCAGTAGAGGACATGGTATAACTCACCGCATATTGGGCGGAACGCTCATCTCAAGTGCATTTAATTATTCGAAATTAGTTTGTTTAATATTTTACCGCACAACAATAACAACATGTTATCAATGTATCGATATTTTGTCTAAAGATATATCGTGATTTTTTGATTACACAATTATCGAAATATATTATGGGCAGCACTGGTCGATCGCACTAAATGACAGTTTTAAAATTCGAATAGGATTACAAAATATAGAGAATGAATATGGTGGATAGTCAAGAATGTTATTTCTTATATTCTTAAAGTTTTATTAAACGAACCAGATCACATCGGATAAATATAGAGAAAAAATTGGCATTATCCAGCAATTAAAGCCTGCCCTCCACCACCGAACTTTTATTAACTTTAAAAACTACTTCCATTGCAATGGGTGGTGGTGAGTCGGGAATGCATACATAAATCATGGATGAAAGTGAAAATTGGTTGCACCTACCACGGGCACGGCTTGGACCCGGGCTCCCAGGTGGGCGCCGAAAGGTGCTGCCTCCGCCGACCCGTGACACCGCCCATTTGGGGCGTAATTACGGGACAATATACACGCGTCGGAACTGGAGCCAGCAGGCAGCAGCGAGAACGTGGAGCCTGAAGACAGGAACTGGGAAAACAGCGGGCTCCAGCGCCAATTCCCCACAAGGAGCACGAAGGTGTTGCTGCGGCTCTGCTGTGAGTACATTGTAAAAATAAATGGATGTGTGAATTACTGTAGGTAATTAAATATATTTTTTGCCAAATTTACAATTATTTTGTATTACTTAGGAGGTTTGGGTGCCGGTAAGGAATGATTATATGGCTATCGATAATATTATTAATATATATATTGTATCAATATGATATATTTATATGGAAACAAATTATTTACAAACGTTTGAAATAATTTACATCTTCGTTTATATTCATTTGTGATTTTATGATTTAGTTATATTATATATTCGTAGCCAAAACATGTAAGAGTGTACCCAGCCACTTTGCCGTTGGCTCATACCTGCTTTTTTGTTGTATTTTGAATGCTGCGCTTTTGCAATTTAACCACAATAAATAATAGAGAAGTTGTTAAATTTTAGCGCACGCAGAGAGCAGGAAACGCTCGAAAAATGTATGTAGGTTAGGCATCCGAGGTAATGATGATGCTATCATCGGAATCGGACTATTGTGGCCGTATGGATAACTAGTAACTATTTCTCCGGTTGACCGAAACGAGACTCGTCGACGCGACTGGCGTGAAAATGTTATTTGTACACATATTTGATATACATTTTAATTGAGAGCCATGAAAAATGCAGGCGATGGTCCAAAATGCGCTTAAAATAATTAAATTTATTGCCGCATCAGCGATTTGGCAGCTGACTAAGCGAAAAGCAACCGCAATGTCGACACAGCCAAGTAATTTGGGGAACAATAAATAACACGAACACGAGCGAATGTATCACTAAATAATTTTGCATTTATTTCATATAATACAGTACACATTGCATTAAACTAAATAAAATCTATTTAATATATAATATATATTTAATATGTAATCGTACACAATCAATCATCAACCCTATATACGCCGCTCTGCCTATCATCCTCCGATTTGTCTGAGTCTGCATATACACATTGTGGTATCTGATGCATCGCTGCTACACCTCTTCGATTTGTTAACAACAATTATTGCTATTTGAATTTATTATTGATTCAAGTGTATTCTTTATTATTTTGTTTTGTCTGTTTAAAACCTAACTTTATATTTTTTGTTTGTTTGTTTTGCGGTGTTTCAAGTTCTGTTTGTGTGTTAGTTAAAATATATATAGTTTCCATTTAAATTTGTTGTGTATACAAGAGACAAACAATTGAACAGTTTAAAACACAGTTTGCTAGTAGTAAACCAAGCCCAGTTCGTTAACAATTTGAATTCGGTCGGGTAAACTATTTACATGGGAGAGCATATGCATATGCGTATAAATATAAATATAAATTCACCAATAAAGTGGTTTCAAAAAAACATCGCAAGCCCAGAGAGCTCGTTGTACAATTGAACTAGAAGCAATCAGAGAGTGCAATCTTATGGCAAAACTTAACATTTGGTTGAGATTGCGGTGAGCGATGAGCCAAAACGGAGGGATGCATGCCTACAAAATGGTTTTGTATACGCAACTATTCCTTGAATAAATATCGCCATACCGACAATGTTCTTAGAGTTGCGAATAGTTTTCAGTGAATATTTTTCAGTGCATTTTTTATGAAGAAAAAAAATTACGTAGGATAAAAAGACACATTTTAAAACAAAGCTCGTAAACTAAGTTCAGCGCTCTTAAAGGGGATTCAAATGTTTTTAACAAACGAAAAGAATTTGAAAAGAGCAGGCAAAATGATAGACAAAATGCGAACTTCCATCCTGGGAGCTATCAGTGCGGAGACTTGGACACAAAACAGTCAACTGTCAGTTGACACAGCTTCGATTTAAAGTAAACACTACAGTTGATATGACGGCACTAAACTTAATCAAGGCCTAGTTGTACGTACACACAGTTTAGGTGGTATAGCGAACATAGGAATACAGACAGATATAGGTGTGGTGTGTGTGTGTGTGTTTTGTGTACAGCATACACAGTATAGTAAGTAATTTATATACGTATTTTATAATAATAATAACAGTAACTATTTAACGCAACATACGGTCGACGAATGGGGTAAATGGAAAATGGGAAAAGGGGGTTCTGGGTTTACGGGGATTGCGGGACGGTAACGCAGGCGCTCAACTGGAATTAAACATTAATCAACAAACCGACCATAAATCGACTGCCACTCATTCCTGGCAGAAGCCCTCAGTCTCCTCGATGGCAAAGGTCAGCTTCTCCACCAGCTGATCGTAGCTCTTGTACGGCGGCAAGTCCAGACGATTGAAGCAGGTGTGCGAGCGCGGCAGCCACGTCTCCTTGCCCACCTTCTCAATGCAGAAGCGTTGCGGTCCATTGGAACCCATCAGCTCGGCGAAACCACCGACGGGGACGCGACACGTCCCTGTGACAAACTGAAGCAGGCGGGCACGCTTCTCGTTATCCGTTTCCCGTACAAACTGTGAACAAAAGGATTAAAACTTAAGAGGGCACCAAGAAATAAGGGGTAATACCAACCTGCCAGAACCAGACAACCTGCTTCGAGTTGCGATTATAGTGCCTGTAGATGGTATTGCGCTGCCAGTCCTCTACGTCCACGTCCTGCATGCCGCACAGAATCAGCTCCAGCTCGCGCTCATCAAAGTACTTGAGCCATTCGAGGGGTACCACCTCGTTGAAGCCCTCCAGGAACGTCTTGGTTTGTTGCTCAATGCCACTGTAATGTTCTTCTTACTCAATCTGTCGCAAGTAAAAGTACTTCGTGATACTTACCGAGTCATTCGCCACTCGGTCATCAGAGTGATGTACTCCTCCTTATTCTCCTCCGTCACGCGCTCCTTCTCGCCGTTCTCCTTCAGCTCGTGGTGGATGATCTGGCCGAGCACCTCAAAGTCGACGCTGAACCACAGCTCCAGGCCGCACTCATCGATATTGTTGTCCTTCACCCAGATGAGCGAGTTGTAGAACTCCGGATCGATGGTCTCGATGTCTTTGATCGTCAGCTTCTTGTTCAGCATGCGCTTGTAGAAGGGCATGGTGAAGCCGCTGTAGATGAACCTGCCGTGGTACAGGGCCATCGCGATGAAGCGTCCGATGAACTTGAAGTACTGCAGGTGATCGGGATTCACGTAGGAGGCGGGATTTATCTGCAGGCTGTAGTTGTTCTTGTTCGCGTACTCAAACAGGCAGTACATGGGATTGAGGACCTCGTGGGAGAGCAGGAAGAACCACTCACGCGACACACCGCCATAGTCGAGGCCCTCCTCGCCGCGGAAGATGATGTAGAGGCGTCTCCGCAGCTCGTAGGCGGGCAATCGCATGATCTGGTGGTAAGAGTCCTCGAACAACGTTTGACGCGTCACCGTGATCTTGATGTGCGATGGCAGGGCGTTGCTCTGGCACAGATAGCGGAACTGCGACAGCTTCCAGCGGAAACTACGCTCATAGGCACGCGGCACGCCATAGACACCCTTGGCTCCCTTGGGTGCCCCGGGTCGTGGATCCTCGAAGGTGGTCCGACGCGTGTTGTGATCCACAAAGAATCGCTCGCCGGCGGCTGTGTAACGGATTTCCCAGCCAGGCGGCAACGGGCCTTCGTTGATTAGGCTCACCTCCTGACCCTGGGTACGCGGATCCTCCCACTGGGTGGTGCGATTCTTGTGGTTCACAAAGTACACCCGGTTATCCGACTGGATCTGTGCACAGGGAATGCCGTATTAGAGATATATGAACTTGAAATAAAACCCGATTAGGCTCACCTTCTTCTCCCAGCCATCGGGCAGCGGACCCAGTGCATCCTCATCGTCCTGCGTGACCTGGGCGGTCACTGCCGTTGGCTGCTGTTGCTGCTGGGAATACAGATACCGCTGATTGCCCTGCGACACCACGTGGGCCCTCTGGCCCTGCCAGTGCTGGAAGTGCATCAGACGCTCGCTGTTCGGCCGCTGCCAGGTGGTCTTTCTGGTGTTGTGATCCACATAGTAAACGCGACCCCGTCCATCCTTCCTGATCTCCCAGCCAGGGGGCAGCGGTGTCGGCTTCTCCCAGTAGGTGGATCGTGTGTTGTGATCTACGTAGTACCGCCGGCCATACTGATCCAGACGAATTTCCCAGCCAGCGGGCAGTGGCTCATCGTCCGCCGGCTGTGGCTGCAGTTGCGGATCCGTGCTTTGGCTCACCGGCAGTCCCCCGATGGGCTGCTCCATGGGAGGTCCGGCCACTCCGGCACCTGCCACAGCCGGTCCTCCGGCTGCTGGCAAATAAACTGCAGCCGGCGTGTTGCTCTCCGGTAGCGCTCCATAGACTTGCGTTAGGGGACGTGCAAGTGCAGGAGCTGGCGGCTGTTGGGGATACGATGCTGTCTGTGGCACCGCCGCCGCCGCCGCCGCAGCACTGCCATTGACCATTCTCAGGGGTTGCTGTTGCTGAGCCTGCTGCGATTGCTGCTGCTGCTGTTGTTCCCACACAGGTGGATCTGGCGCAGATCTTCGGGGAACCGTACCACCATTGGCCAAGGGCGAACGGTTCTCTCCGCCATTGCTATTCCCGCTGCTCGAATGGAGTCGCATTCGTGCTCTCACTCCGCCGTAAATCATGCAGCTACGACCGGCGGCCGCATCGCTGCTGACCATCGACGGATTGACGGCTTGGACGGGAGGATTGCCATTCTGTTGGACTGACGACGCTCCCTGGATCTGCAGCTTGCTCATGTCCAACTTGAGGCCATTCAGGATGGCCACCAGCTCGCCGCTCTTCGTCTGTCGGTTGTCAGACTTGCTGGTGACGAACAGGTCAATGGTCAGTTCGAGGAACTCGCAGCGCCCATTGTAGTGCTGCAGGATGTGCGCCAGGTTGATGCTACGTTCGCCCAGCATGGCATCTTTGCGGAAACTGGAGTGATCCAGCACCTTGAAGTGCAAGGTGGAGTTCGGCGTGATCTAAGTGAGCAATTTCAACGATCAAAACTTAAGATCAAGTAAAATTTTAATTATTTCTCCGCTCACCAGCACTGTGAACTCCTCATTCCACTTGGGCAGATAGCTGTTCTTCACCAGATCCGTCTTTCGCTTGCTCTTGTTGTCGATCAGCAGCTCCACGTAGGGGTTCGGCTTGAGGAAGCCATTGTTGCGCAGTGAAGCCTCCTCGACTGAAAGGTTATTCGGGAGATAATTAATTGTACAATTCGTTCGATTTTATTCTGTGTTGTGTTTGCTCACTTGTCACGCTTAATTGATAGTATCCTTGATTGGCGGCACCCCCACTAGCCCCCGACGCCGACCCCGAACCAGCATTTGAGGTGGAATTGGGGCTGGAAGACGTCGTGCCTCCATTCACTGTTTGTCCGCCGGCCTCCATAACGCCGGAACCTGCTGCACCCGCTGGCAGCCCATTTCCATCGGCCATTTAGGGGCTGTGTGTGTGTGTGGTCCGTCTCCTCCTAGCTCCTCCAGCTACTGCCTTTTGTTGAGTGACCTTCAGCGGCTCTTTGGGAGCTGTCACCCTGAAAGAGAAAGCGAATATTAAACAGGGTATTTTGTTGGTGGAAAGTATCGAATGAGAAATTGCGTGTTTGGTAGCTGATAAGATAAGACCGGCCGGAACCCTCCCCAAATGGTGACTCTCCTTCGTACAAGTTGTGCACACAGTTATGTAAAATGGAATAATTTCCACTAAATAAAAATGTAAATTAACAAAGTTATTTACCGAGAATACTAAAGGCTAAAAAAAAAACGTTCAGTTTGCAGTTCCCTTTAAACGCGTTTAGCTCTTGACAAGTTTTAAGACCTAATCTTGGGAGCGAGATAATGCCGCAGCTCTATATCATTATGAAAGCGACTAGCCGCAGATAAGATATAGGCTAATGTAGTATATAGTGTAAACGACAGTAAGGCAACAAAACTGTTAACGAACAGGCCTTTATTATTATTTTTTGCACTATAAACTCGTTGAAATCAAAGGTGGCAACAGCTTTAAGGCTTAAATATTGTTACAGTGCGTTTCAGCCACGTAAAATGTAGATTTGAAACCTAAAACAAAAATATTTATAGATTACACAAAATGTTATGAGATTTTAAAATAATTTTTAAATCTAATTTAACACTGCAAACAAATATATTCTTTGTTTATTCTATTTTGCTTAAAGCATAAACCTAAATAAATTAAAACAAACCAAGTCAGTATGAGTAACAATGGGTTAATAACCAAATAAACTGTAGGTACTACTAAACAAATGCAGATTAAATCGGGAATTTTTATAGCTCAAACTTGTACATTTATGGAAGGATGTCAGTACTTTCGCCGGTTAAGAATTTGACTTCATTTCCTGGTAATAAAATACGAATACATATGTTCAATCAGTAATTTTATCGCTGCTTTACGTTTCTGGGGAAGCACTGTTTTCTGTGTTATTAATTTTCGCCATAATTCCCGGCTGTCGGTAAGGTTTTTTTTTGTACAATTTCCCCACCGATTGCTGGTCATCTATAATTTTGATAGCAAACACCCAGACCAATGCACACAATATAGATTGTATAATAATACTATGTGGCATGCTATGTGACTCATCAACAAAAACAAGTACACCACGCGAAAGCGAAAAGGGTAAATTAACACAGTATTTCGATTTCGGTTTCAATAGTTGAATGAACATTGCATATTGATTGAGCGACCGACTGTCCTGTTGCTGCGATTTCCCATATACTGCAGTTTTTTCTTTATTATTAGTTAAGCAGTTATTTTCATGTGAAACAAAAGTGCAAGGCAATTAATTTGTTCTGCTCTTTTTCAAGTAAACACTTTAAAGAGTGAACTGAAAAAAGAATAAAGAATATAATTTAAAAATAAAATATGCTTCGAAGTATTTGGGAAACCCCCCTTGACATCTATTTATTCACCCCAGCGAGCGTTCACTGTATTTGTTGAATTGCCAACATTTGCAGTCTTTTGCAATTGGCTTTGGAATCTTTTTTGAATGAATTTTGATTGAGACATCACATGTGATCACTTAGATTGCAATTAGCACGCACTTTCCGGCTTTCTGGCTTAATCTTTGGCGGATATTTTGTGTTTATCAGCCGGACCGGACCAGGCCGGAGGAAGCCAACAATAAATAGGCGAGAACAAAGGGGATTTATCTGTGGGGACAAGAACAAGAGGGAAAGCGAAAAGTACACAGCAAAAGTAATCAGCAACAGCTGTCAATAAATCATGCACTTTCCAGCGGGGCGGGGAAAGGGGCGCACACTCATACACCCGCACTTGAACTTCCTTGACGTGAGACAATTATCGACCGATGGGCTTCAGTCACCTACACACCGATACAGGCGCTCACTATCACTTACACTTCTCCACTTTACCAAATGTATTTCGTGGTCATGTAACGCACGCCAAACGCCAAAAAAAAAAGTTGCTACCTCCCCCACTCCCACTCCATCACTCCCTGTTCTTGCGTGTATGTGTCTGAGTGTTCGTTTGTAATTGAGGCAAAGGTCGCGACGCTTGTCTCGCTCGCACACGCATATGCAAGTGCTTTACCGCTTGGAAATGGAAATTCCAATGCCTAAAAGGTGTTTTCTGTTTGCAATTTCTGCGTTTTTCTTCGTTTTAGTCTTCCTCTTTCCTTTTACCTGCCGTCGCCTTACCTTCTGCTTCTTCTTCACTGCTGCTGCTGCTCCTACAATTTGCGTCTGTGTTTGTTGTCTCCTGCTAGCGCGTGTGTGTGTGAGGGTTCTTGATTGATTCCGTTTTCCTGGCGATTTAATTGGTGGGTGGAATATTGCATTGGACTCGCCGTTGGCGCTGCCGCGTTTTCCCTGGGTCTACGTACTTGCGCGCACTTGATTTTGTACAACTAATTGTTTATTTGTTATTGTTGTTGCAGCAGAGTAGGGTTGTTGATACAATATCAACATATCGATATTTTTTCTAAAGATGATATATTTATCACGATTTATTATTTGCCCAAATATCGAAATCGCGATATTTTTATTTGATATTTTTTGTCAATAACAATACATGAAAGCCTGTATATGGAAAATCATGCAAGAAAAGTTTTGTATCCAACTTATCCAAATTGGCCATTTAATCATTGATACGATATTCTAAAAAATATCCAACAACTCACAGTAGAGCTGGGAATTAGAGGTGGAGACCAATTGATAGCACTATCGGCACTATCGATTGTTGGGCAACCATACACAATCGATAGTGGGTGATGGTGCCATCAAAAGCTGACAATATTAAAAAAAAAGAAAAATTGTAACGCCGGTTTAAAAAAAATAATAATAAATAACATTAACACTCATCTTCGATTATTAACTCAAACAATTCGATTGACCAGAAATCCAAAGTCTGGCAATGCAACATGCTTAAGTCGTCGGCGCTGCCAGACTTTCGAGTCTCGACCTCTTACGTTGCAACGTTGCAACATAAAAAAAACGTAATCTTCTATGGTAAAAAATATTTTAAATTAAATTAAAATACAAATTTCTGGTTCTTTATTATTTGTTGCTCAAATTAAATAAAAAGTTAAAGGTATTAAAAACAACTTTATCTTATTGTATTTTTTTTTTATTTCATAAATATTTTTAAATAAATTGGGTTGGAGCATGATACCATTAAATTAATTTAAATTTAAGAAAGAAATTGCAAATTAAGTTTTTTAAAAGTTTACCGGTTCCAGCTTTGATAAGGCCAATATTTTATGTGATGTCGCAATGTTATGTTAGCGAATGAAATAATCAAACCTTCATTAGTTTATCTTTATGACTCCCTTTAAAAGTTACTTTACTTTTTGATTGCATTTTTAATGCAAACAAACTGCGCACAAAAAGTGAAATTTCCTAGATTCTCCAATCTTTCCAGCCACAAAAAGATAGCTATTTGTTTAAACAATTATTTAGCAGCCGCTTGAAATGCGATCGCCAAGTTCCGTTGAGAGCGGCTCTCCGCCAGAAAACTTGGCTGTCAGTCTTTTTTCACACATTGCCACCGAGTTTCCGAGTTTTTGGAGCTTCGCGTTGAAGCTTCTTCGGAGTGAGAACCGGCGCCGTCGCTGCAAGTGAAAATGATCGAAATTTAATGTGCCGTCCGCTCTGGATCTTCAGTCATTCGAGTCGCGGGCTTTGAACGAAGCAGAGGCGGAAGTCACATATCACGGATTACGGATTACGAAAGGATTACGCGACCAAAGGATACGCAATGAGGCAGCTGCTGATATACGCGCTAATAACGTCGGGCTTGTTTTACTTTTCCGAAGGTACAAAAAAACGACCAGCTAGTAAAAGTGTTAAACAATTAAGAGCCAGTTGTGGTATTTTTAAATTTAAAAAAAAAACGGTTAAAGGCATTTTATAAATATTTCCCTTTTCCTTTAAATTATATAATTAAACTTCTTACAAAAATAAATAAACTAAACTAAACTTTTCAATACGTAACGTAAAATAAATTGTTATTTAAATTTATATAAAAAAAAGATTCCTAGTGTGAAAATAGTTTAGACTTTCCCAGTGAACTTACCTCCATCTTTACGTATTTCTCTTTCCTTTCTTTATTTTTCCTCTTTCCGGACTCTTGGCCGATCCAAAGGCAAGCCCTGCCCCGAAAAGACTCGCCCGCACAAAACGCGCTGTGATGCCTTCTACAAGTGCCGGGAGTTGCCCTCCAGCTCCCACGTCTGGATTCCAGTGCGGTGCAACGAGGGTTTGGTCTACGAGTCCAGCCTCGACAGCTGCGTCCTGCCTGGCGAGGATTGGGAGTGCGTTACGCCCAGCGAGATGAGCTCCACACAGTCGTCATTGAAGCCGGATGCGGACATACTGATAGTCAACGACTTGGACGAGGCGGGCATGCTGCTGAGCGATTCCTCCCACAAGGATGACGGCACGGTTGAGATTGTCCTAGACTCCACTCTGAGCAGTGAAGAGAAGGAGCCGTCGGCTTCGGGAAAGAGCAAGCTCAATTCGGAGGAAGACTCCTCCTCCTCTAGTCACCACTTCGACTCCAGTGGCGACGGTGAGTTGGTGGACTTGGAGTCACCGACTCCGGCTTCATCTCCGGCTCCCTTGAAGCCCGAAAATCGCGAGGAGGAGGAGGAGACTCCGCCCAGCTTGGAGCACAGAACCGAGGTGGAGAAGCTAAAAGCAGAGCTCAAGCAGGCGGCTGGAGTCAGTGAATTATCCAAGCCGGGCTCACCCATCGATCCCAACCTGACGGCGCACCTGCAAAGACTCTCCCAGCTGATTGATGGACTGCAGCAGACGTACCAGAAGACCGAGAAACCCCAGGAAGAAATGCGTCCAGACCAGTTGAACGCCTTTCTGGCTCACTTCGACATCAAGAATCGTTACGAGATGATGAATCCTCTGGACCAGAGTACTCTCGGCACCACCAGCAGCACCACAGAGGCACCGGCCACCACTCCAAAGTTGCCAGAACCCCACTCGAACAAGACTCGCCTGCAGGAGCACCTGAGTCACCATCGCCTGCAGCCTGAGACGAAGCTGATGCTGACCAATGCCCTTCCCTATTCCGCCCACGGAACCAATGGCCAGGGCTATGCCAACTCGCAAATAGTGGTTAATCGTCCCGAGGGTTCCGTGATGTTTGCCCTGCCCCCCAATTATGGGATGAGCCAGGAGCAGGGTGGCTATACCAACCATCATCCGGCCCAGAGTCACGAGTACAGCGACCACGAGCCAAAAATATCCGAGGACACATTGAAGACCGTTCTGGAGCTGTCCAAGCAGATGATAGCTGCACAAAATCTGCCCAAGGTCCTGCCCAATCCCGGCTACAATGGCTACTACCAGCCCATTCTGCAGCCGGTATTCATGTCGCCGCAAGGCAATCCCTTCCAGCAATATTACGGCATGCCTCCTCCCCTGAGTGGTCATTACATGCAGCACAAGAAACACTCCTCCGGCAGTTCCTCCAGCAACGGAGGCTACAACAAGCCCAGCACTACGATAATACACAACAACGTGATACCCGTTCACCTGTCCAGCACGAGTTCCGGCGAGAAGGAGGTGCTGGATACGTACGGCAACAGCCTGGGTGTGTACCCCAGCATGGATAAGCATCCGTCGAGTCCGAGTGGAATGGAGTACATGACTACGGCCAGGCCGGTGTCGATGACAACGATGGCAAGTACCTATGGCTCCTACGGCTCTCAGTCTCCGTTTGCCAATGACTACGCACTGACCACTCCGCGGCCCTTCGAGCATCAGCCCTCGGCCGCCACCGTGGCCACCTACTACACGCCGAGCCCGCATCTGGGCGAGCACAATGCCAACAGAGTGTACCAGCCCACCGGAGAGCTATCCCACCTCGATGAACATGCCCAGGCCGATGGATATGTTCCCGGGACAGATCGAGGCGGACAGGGTGGCCATACGACCCAATTCGCAGAAAATCGAAAGCATGGAGATGATGGGCGATGACGACTTGATTAAGGCCAGCTACCAGAGCGCTTCATCATCGGGAGCTGGCGGCGGTGGCGGGAATGGGAACACTCTTCCTCACGTACTGACCTACAGCAGCGACATGAGCCAGCAATTAGCACCTGGCAGCGGGTATCTGGAGCAGAGCTACAGCCACCATAAACACCAGCAGCACCCGTATATGCCCAGGCCCACGATGAGCAGCAGCATCTACAGCGATGCGGAGGGCAACATGGAGATGAGCATGTTCACCAGCAGTCCGAATCTCAATCCATTTACGGCGGAGAAGATGAAGTACCCGGGTGTCGGCTCCGGCTCCTCCTCGCCCAACGGTCAGCTGGTGAACTTCAACGGGAACTTCATCAGCCTCGATGTCTTCCAGAAGTCCATACTCCCGCTGATGACCAAGACCTCTGCGGGTCTCAGTGATCTGGGCAATGTGGAGGTCATCACCTGCCAGCCGGGAGTTAGGCAGCCGAATCAGACCGACTGCACCCGGTACTTTGTGTGCAGCAAAAAGGATGGCAAGGTCCTTTCCTACTCCTGTCCGCCCTACACTGCATTTAACAAGCAGACTAGGATTTGCGATGCCCCCACCTATGCCCAGTGTGGCAATGTGATGCCAGCCTTCAGTGGATACACCATAGACACCAACAGGCGGCTCCAGATGGAGACCATCAAGATGCTGAGCGAGGCCAAGAGGCGGCAGGAGGCTGCTTTGAAGGCCCAGAGCATAGCCAATCTCCTCCAGCAATATGGGAGCAGCAGCAGTAGCAGCAATTTCCAGCAGCAGCAGCAGCAGGTTGGCAGGCCCGGCGTCTCCTCAAACATAGAGAGCGATGCCATGGACTCGTATGTGGTGAATCTGCCGGATATCCAGTTGGCCACCACCACCACCAGCAGGCCCACCATCATCCAGGCCAACATCGGAGGTGGATTCGGTGGTAACATCGGAAGCAGTTCATCCTCCTCTTCGACGCCCGCCAAGAAGCGAAAGTACTACTGCAAGGAGGGCGACAAGATCCCGGACCAAACCTCCATCTCCAGCTACTTTGTGTGCTACAAGAATGCGCAGGGCCAGATGAAGGGCCACAAAATGAGCTGCTCCAAGGGCCTGCTCTTCTGCCCCAAGACCCTGCTCTGCACACTGGCCACCAAGTGCACCGACTAATCACCTGGAATCTGGACAATATTGTTGAGAATTTTTCCACAATTGCCACCTAAATATAAGTTATTTATTCTAATTTTAGTTTGAGACCGAAACGAGAAACGAAAATAAACCCAAGAAATATACCTGTGTCTGTGTTTTCTTCTCTTTTTTCTTTTGTTTGGGAAAGTTTCTTGACTTGTTCTAGACCAAATAAGACCTTGCCCTTCCGGTTTCTGGGCTTATTAGTCTGAAGAACTGACCTTCTAAAGTGACTCCGAACGTGATATGTGCCAGGCGGTCACTAAATGTCAGGAGCGGAGTTGGATTGACAAGGGAAAAATGTGGGAATTAAATAAGAAAATATAAGGAAACAAATATTTTATAAATTTCATAACGAGCCTGATCATTACAAAAATACTATAATTTTGAAAGACAAAATGCTATAAATTCCTGAAAAGATAAAATGTTTTTACTTCGTAGTTGTTTCTCCTTTAAAAGTATGAAGTAATTTGCTTCTACAAAATTTAGTTATATCTAAAAATAAACTTTTAATGCTTTACTCTTTAAATATTACTAAAGTACACCTTAGTCATGCCAAAAAAGATAACCTGTTAAGAAAGCGGAATGTACATAATCAAAAATTGCAGCACTAACATAATACATTTATAAGTAATTTATTATATGCACAACACTTCCCACAGTTATTATTTAAAATAACATTAAAGTTCTTTGCCCTTCGAAGCTATTCCGCCCCTGTTTTAAGTCACTCGATTTTCACTTTTTTAATGTCTCCACGGAGGCTTTTACTTGTTTATGTTTTTAGTGCACTGCCCAAATGGTTATCATTATTATTACATGAAACAGTTGACATTTACGCTCGTGATCCGAGATCTAGTTTAATTATAAACACACATTGAAGTTGGCATAAAAATGAGTGCAAATGTACCGAGCAAATATTCAAAGATTTTCTCAAGTTGTGTTGACCGGTTCACAGGTTGCTTTTTAGCGTGGTTAAACAAAATTGTGGGATTACATGTCATCCCACAATTTTGTTTAACCACGCTAAAATATTTATAAATATTTTATTAATATAAGATAGGGAATCGAATGCCTAAACCCACTTTTTAGCCTAAAGGAAAATCCTTCCTTCATTAATTTTCAAAAACAAAACTTAACAGCCATAATCATAAGTTAAAAACCAAAAGTGTAAAGAGCAGAGCCTTTCTTAAAGTACTCTCTTACGGTTCTAAGATTTCACTTTCAACTCCGGTGGCTCTAATCCCGGAGATATTACCCAGTCCAGATGAAGATGCTGCTTCTGACCCTGCCCGGAGAGATTATTATTTTTATTACTATATTTTTGTTTGTCTTGGCGCGTGTGGCCCTCTAGAAAGTGACAGTTTTCTGTGCACACTTCTAGGTAAAATCCACTTTCTCCTTCGGCCGCACTCATCTGAGGCCCTTTCCTATGCTATCCATACTCTAATTAGTCGCTAATAATTGTTTAAACGCACTGGCACACACATCTATTTAGGCACACTTGACGGGATGGCTGAGCACGCGTTGTAGTGCCGCCTAGAAAATGTTGATTTGACACTCACGCTCCTCCCAACTCTCACTCGGGACCGTACAATATATATATACATATATTTGTATATATAGAGTCGTGAAATAGAGCCCAAAGCAAAGTACAGTTCACAGATATGCTGTCCACTGCTCCACAGTGGACACTATGGTTAAGTCAGAAGCACCACTTGCGTAACCCTGCGGCCAGTTCATTGGCTTTCCACCAAGAGCGCCATTTCCCCAGGTGACCTCTGGGGACCTTCACGAAGAAAGTTGTGTGTCGGCTTTGCTCTGTAGACGAATAAATATTAGCTAGTGCAATTAACCAAAATATAATAAACTTTTAATAGGTGCTTGGTTTTGGCAAATGCATTGTGTAATGTGCAAAGAAAGGGAGGTTCAGGTGAAAATGTAGTTATAATTTCTTTATAATAATAACAATAATAAACTTCAAAATCTACCGTAAAAATATAAGTTTATATTTTATTCAAGCTGAGTGCTGAAACGTTAAAAATGTTTCCCACAAAAAAAAACAATCCAAGCTCCGCAAATTTTCCAAATTAAACTCAGATGGAATCTCCGTTCTAAACAGTTGAATTTTTATTTAGTTTTAACCATTTTGGAACCTGCCATCCACTTCTTTCCACTCGATTGATATAAGCTTTTTAGAGTTTTCTCAACAACTACTTACAATTCCATTACTTTTACTAATTATTAAATTGTATGACTTCTTTGATTTTTGCTTTTGCGCTTTTCAACAACATTTAAAAACTACGATTCAACATTTGCTTCCACATATTGCTTATAAGGGGAAAAGTTTTTTGGGAGAGTTGAGCCACGATTTGGCCATTTCTAATATATGTAAATTTGGTTTTTACGTTAGAAGAAATGCATATAAACATTGCTTTCGTGACTATTTAAGGTTTTTCTGTTTACAATTAATTATGTTTCATACAATATGCTACAAGGTTTTTAGGGGTTTCATTAGCTTTGGGTTGGGTTCGGTTTGGTTTCTCGGTTTCTCTTTGCAACTAACACAATTCACTAGAGTAGTTTTTGGTTTTACTGGTTTTATAGTTTAAAAGTTTTACCCATTACGCTTAGGTTGCATTAGTTTATAATACAATTATCACATTCCTTTTGATGATGATATATATACTCAGTTTAAATCTTTGCTTCTTGACTCGATTTAAAAACTATATAGAGACTCGCTACGCCCGGCTAATCCGCGATTATTATTGCCTAGGCTTCAAAATACATCTAGCAGCAATGCAACTCAGGGGACGTGAATTTAATTGCGATTTATCACTAGGCGGCCTTACGGACTAGTTTCACTTAGGTTTCTAGCATCTGACATTTAAAGCGCACAGAGAGAGGAACACAGTAGCGTAGCAGACAAAAAATCAAAGAGATTGCATTCCCTTTCTAGACCATCCCGAATCCCTCGCTGCCCTCGCTTATGGCCAGCAGCAGCGACTTCTCGAACTGCTCGTAGCTCTCGTAGTCCGGCAGGCACAGCTGGTTGAAGCTGTGGGTGTAATCGAAAAAGTTTTCTTTTCGTTAAAAAAATATAAATTCCCAGGGGGGGCGGAAAGAACTTCACCCACCAGGTGTGCGCCGTGGGCAGGTTGCCAAATGTCGGGGCGGCCGTTATCTGGAACTGCGGATTCAGCTCCTGGAACCCACCCGGCGGCAGCTGGGAGCATCCCGTGGTGAACTGCAGCAGCCGGGCCATCTCCGTCTGACTAAAGTTGCTCACGCCGGCCCAGAACCAGGCCAGAACCCGCCGGAATTCCGCCGAGTTGCCATTGGCAATGTGATGCGACTTGAAGTCGCTGATGGAGTACTCACCGGTGCCGCACATAAGAAGCTGCAGTAAGGAATAAGATTTACACATTAAAATTAACTGGAAATTAATTGCTCGCTCATTAAATGTCTACTAAGACCCTTCAGGGTTAGTGCCTAATCTACACTTACCTCCAGTTCGTTCTCATCGAAAATGCTTAGAAGATTATCCGGTATTATGGAATTGAGACCCTTGAGGAAACTGTCCACCTCATCCTTGACACTATTACACAGACGCTGCTGGGCCAGGGAATCCAGATACTGGTTCTTGGTGGCATTGGTCACGCGTGTCCTGGCCCCATTGGGAATCAGTTCAATGGTTTTGCTCAGCTGCCCGCTGCTGGGGTCGTACATCTCCTCCACAAAGTACAGCTCCAGGGTGTCCGTGGCATCCAGATCAGTGTCTAGGATGTACTTGATCTTGGACAGATACAAGTCTGGGTCATCTTGTTCAAAGTACTGGGAGAAACCAGAATGGATAATGTCTTTAATTAAGTCATACATAAACCCAATATAACCTTACCTTATAGTGCACCCTTAGCCCAATGAGCTGGGCCAGAAAGGAGCGACTGAAGCGCGCACGGACCAGCTGGCGATAGCTTCCTCCCAGGGCACTCTCGAACAGGCACTTGCCCACCATTTTGCCGGCGAACTCAAAGTGCTTCAGCTTGAGATGGGCAGGGCGCGTGGGATTGGGATGCACGAGAGCCTGGTGCTTGTCGTGGAAGGTGCAGAAGAGTCCTCCGCGGGCATCGAAGAGGGAACTGCAGACCAGCTCGAACCACTCGCGGCGCAGGCCACCCCAATCGATGCCCTGTTCGCCCTGAAATGTGACCTCAAAGTTGCCGCACCAATCGGACACCGAGAAGCCCTTGGCCGCCTTCATGCTGCTCTCCAGGATCTTGTCCCGCTGCACTTTCAGAGCCATCTTCTCGTGGTAATAGCTGGCATGGAACTTACGCACCTCGTGATAGAAGAAGTCCTGCTTATCCTTGAAGGTCTCCGAGCCGCCAATGTTCTTCAGCAGGAAGTGGGTGAAGGTGGCCGCTATGATATTCCGATCCTTGGAGGCCAACTCGATCTTGGGCTGGGCTCCGTCGTCGATGATGAAAACAGGGCCGTGGAGCTGGGAGACCAGCTGCGGCAGGAAATGGAATTTGGTCGAGGGACACAGCCGAAAGGTGGCTATCCGCTTCGGAATGAACTTGAGTATCATCTCCTTGATGGTCACCTGGAAGATCAGGGAGTTCTGAGCCCTCTCACATTTCCCTCGATCCCAATGGGTTTGCAGGCTGACGACTCACCTGCTTGGGTCCCACATAGCAGAGCACCTTCCTCGGCTTGTTCTTGGCCACGCCGAAGATGCTCAGCAGCTTGGCCTCGTAGCAGATGTTGTGCTTCCTCGAGGCAATGTTCTTGTGCACCAAGGTGGTGTCGCTGCCTGGAAGAGGAATTATTTCAGACTCGAGTTTATGTCTCCTCAAGAACCCAACTCACTGCTCAGCACGATGATGTCAAAGTCCCCGTTGGGCAGCTGCTGGTCCCGGTAACTGATCACGGCCCTCAGGCAGGTGGGTTCCGGAAAGAGAGCGGTCACCGAGACCCGCGAGTTGACCCTGTCGTAGGCGAAGGCAATCGCATGCTGCAGCTTCTCCACGGCAACGCCATGCAGGTCGTACACAGCCACTTGGTAGCCCTAGAAAAGCAATTGGGAAATACATTCACATTACCTACTGAAGCTCCCCTCTTCTCACCTGCAGCGCCTCATCCGATTGGTTCTGGTCGAAGAGGCATGCATTCCCGAACTCATCCCGCGGCTCGATGTGCATCAGCGTCGGTGCTCCCGCACAGCAGATGACGGTGCTGGCCGGGCGGATAAATCTCGATCGCCTGGCATCTATGGCTCCCGGCAGAAAGGATCGCAGAAAGGGCGATCCTGCGATGTGACTAGCGCCAATCAGCACCGATATCTTGTACTGACCGGCCGTTCGCACCGTAAACTTCACCTTGGCGATATTGGCGTTATTGGGATCGGTGGAGGAGCCCAGCTCGCTGATGGTCACCACCTTGCGGGTGCCCTCGGTGACCTCGACAAAGAACTGGTCCGTATCACAGATGGGGTAGGGCTGTCCGTTGCGCTGGAAGAAGCGCACCACAAAGCACATGGTGCCGCCAACGCTGGCCGGATCCTTCCAGTCCCACTGCACCTTGCAGTTGGCGGGCAGCAGATATTTCCCAGTGACATACTGGAGCAGGGAGTGACGGGCCTGGGATAGGGAACAGGGAAACCTTTAGAGATTCATTCAAGAAACTTTACAAGAGCCTCCATACCTCTGGGGCCAGTGAGGGCTGCGTCATGGCGGCCAGTGTGACGAGGCCGGCTACGGAGACGGAGACGACTAGCATGCCGCCCCATGTCCAGGCGTCCTGATGCTGGCTGCTCTTGACCACCGTCGACCAGAGCTGCGCCTTCAAGGCGTCCAGCTGCGCCTTGGACGTGGGCAGATTCTGTCGCGCCCCGGACCACAGCTGCCAGTCCTTGCCGAGGATCTTGCTCGCCCGCGAATCCTCCAGCCAGTAGACGTCCTCCAGGGAGGCAACCTCCACGGCCAGCAAGCGCTGGTAGTGATGCTGCAGCCGGTGCTCGCGGAGCCACTCCCGCAGGATTAGCTTCTGCTGCAGGTGTAAGGCGGCTCGCTGCAGTCGCTGCTCGTCCAGGGGCGGCAGCTCTGGCAGGCGTTCCGGATCGCCGCAGGACGAAAGGGATGAGATGCCTGTAAGGGGAAAGCAAAGATTATAATTTTAATTAATTTAAACTTGGCTGAAAACATAATCCTAGTTAAAGAAAGAAGCATACAATGACCTCAATTACTTATTATTATTTTTTCTTATCCGCGAGAGAAAAGTATGAAGGCGTCTCTTAACTAGGAGCCAACTTTCCTGGTAATTGAGTTTAATGGCAAAAGTTTGCTGAAACTTTTCCTTCATGTCAACTGTTTGCCGTTGTCATCATCAAGCAGTCGCGACGGCTTTTCATCCATCAGAAGGCTGGAAGGAAGCTCAGCGCGACTTTCAATGGCGTTTAAAATTACTAATTTGGTGAGGCGACTACGTCAATGTCGAATAATCCGCTTCTCCCGCCCTCGACTTGAGGAACAAGCCACCACCAATCAATTACACTTCAATTTTTGATGACTTATCCAATGCCGAGACGAAAATATCCAGGAAAAACGACATTTAATGCGTTGTTTGTCGCTTATCGCTGCCTTGAAATCGACAGCAAACGCCCCTTTATTCCACCCTCCTCCATTTTCCTGGTTCCCTTGAAAGCTTAACCCTGTAGTAACACCCTATCCCCGCCATCTCAATAAGTGAAAAACTTTCATTTGCTATTATTGTATTTCAGTTGGTGTCCCAACTTTGACTTTCTGCCCCGTGAAAAGTTAGGCGGAGAGAAGGAAAGTCAAAGAGGATAAATCCAGATCCCATAAATAAGAAACACTTGAATTTTGTATGCTAAGTTGCCTGCTTCAAGGACAGAAATAAGTGGAAAGTGCTCAAGGAGTCATAAGAAATTATTCATAAAATATTCATGGAAAAATATAAATTGTGAGCCATTTGTTTAATGCTTTTTATTAGGTAAACTAAGTTAAAGTTATTGTCTTTGACTTTATGCCAAGATTTTATTATTCAAAAATTATTAAAATTAAATTCAAGAACCTTTATGATGTTTAAGATATTAAAATCTAAAAAATGCCCTATTATTACAGGCAATATTTTACACAAAAATTAACAACAAATGACAATTTGAAGAAAATTATTGTCATACATTAATGGTAGAAATTCAGTTAATTTTTAACTTAACTTCTAGTACTTTATTTTAGGATCTTTGGAAGGCCATAATATTTATATTTATAGCTATACATTTTTATGGCAAATACCAAGCAAAAACCTTAATGAATTTGTATATATAAAAATCAGCAACAAAAGCCACCCGCAAAGCCTCTACTAATGAAATATAAGAGACAGTGCCAACCAGAAAGCACTCCGGAAACTAAACCAAAATTAACCCCATGGAGAAGTCAGATAAGCCGGGCTAGTTAACCCCGGTGAAATGCAATGCCAGATCACTTAAGCCCGGGCTCCCACTACGCACCGCAAAATCCAGCTAAGCCAGGAGCAAAAAACTCAACTTGGTTTCGGCCCAGAGAGACCGCAGAACTAAAAAAAAAAAATAGTACGAGCCAAGTTGAGCCGCAAAACGAGTAACGTGCAAACGAACCCCAGACCAATTGTGGTTTTCTGTTAGGGTAGACGAGTGGCTTCCTGGGGAGGGAGGTTACCAGCGAAAAAAAATATAAATAAAAAGTAGAAAAAAAGGGAGAAAAAAAATAGAATTTCGCGTGGAGGAGGTCGGTGTGGTTAGTGGCCAAATATCGTAGGCAAAGTTTGCGTGCCTGACATTCGAAAACGAATTCATTTCGTTACCAATTTCTTTCGTATTTCCAAGGGTCCCCACAGTGCCGCATTTCCCCTCTGCCCATCGAATTCCTAACTTGTTCATATTTCGCGCGAAACGAACGACTTCCGTTTGATTTGGACGAGGCGATATAAATACGTATTTTCTGGGCCGCAGAAAAATGCCTGAAAAGTCCAAAGTGCCAACAATGAAAAGTTACATTTTCCTAGGACTATTTTGCCACGCTTTTCAGCCTGTCAGCTTTCCACTTTACTTTCTTCTTCGCTTTAGGTTATTTGTATAATTAAAGTATTTCCATTGCATACCCAATGGCGCTGCACCGAAGGACCTTTGGCTGAACAGGAATTACTAATCGGTTTTAATTAAGCATCAAGGAGAGGGTGCAAAAAATATCGCTGGAAAAGTCACACAAACAAAAACAGAGAAGTGCGGCAGGCTGACAAATAAAGCGAAAGGAGAAGGACGCTAAATGAAAATGCCTTTTGAAGGTTAAAGCGCGACATGCAAGGATAATCATCAGGATGACGATGATGATGATGATGGCATAGATAATGGGCATCCTGGGCAAAGGGATGATGGGTGATGATAAATGTCAAGTGAAAGCTTCCAGGGTGAAAGAGCAGCAATGACTGATGAGGCTGACTTTTGACAGTTGAGGCAGAAATTATGAGGGAAGGAGTCCAGGTAGGCGGCACTTGTACATAAATGCCCTGAGTGACTAAGACCCTAAGCACTCAAAGGACAAAAAGGCACAGCAGGGTAAATCCTTTATCAAAAGTTACTTAATGACTTCGAAATAAAAGTAATTAAAAGAGCTTAGCTTCGAGATTAAGATCTATCAATGCTGGAAATTCAATTTAGTGAGAAAGGGGATCTAGGCTTCAAGTTGGGTTTGTTTATTTATTTCGAGATGAATAAATAATAAGGAATTGGAATGACCTTTTTTCCCTTCAAAATGATTTCTTCTAAATATGAAAAAAAGCTAAGACCAAATAACCTAACAAAAGTAAGTGAATATTTGTAGTTACGAATTAAATTAATTCTCTGGAATATAAGCTTGAAATGAAATATTAGCACAATCTTTACACAATACAATTCTCTCTTCAAAACAAAATCAATTACATAAATAATAAATGAGTCCTATTTTTTCCTTTACGAAATCAATTACTTTTGGCACACGGACAAGTAGGCGTATACTTGATATTTTCATGCCGACTTGTCTGTTGATAGATATGTATCTATATTTTATGAGCTTTGTGAGGTGGAATAAATTGATTTTCAGCATGCAGACAAAATGCCAGCAAATAGATTGACAAAATCAATTTGCCTGAACTATATATAAACCATAAATTAAATCAGATAAATGTCACAAATCATACAAATTTAACCTATATTTAAATTCATGATAAGATTATTTAATTTCTACCCATATCCTTACCCAAATTTTGGCTAAAACACAATTTTAGATGGCTTGCGGGAATACTTTTTCCGGTTCTGGATCTTAGCACACCGCCAACCCTGATGCTGCTTAGGACCATGGCTATATCATAGTTGTTCATAAAGCCTGATCGAAGACCCTTGTAGGTGACATAGCTGCGGATCATGATTAAATCCGGCCTGAGAGCCATATCCTCGGGCGTACATTGCATCTGACCCATGTGGGGGAATCAGTGATAGGTCCTATTGGGGACCCAATTTCAGTCTACGTTAATTTTGACAAACAACTTAAAAGAGACCTGCTGAGTTTCAAAATTCAGCCTCGTAATAATGGGGATTTCCCCCTCTTGAGTCCTTTGTTCGCTCATTAGCACAAGGCTGGCAGGCAGGCAGGATGCCAGAGCAGACCGGAGCAAAGCCTCGCCAAAGTGCTGGGCAAATGTTTGCAGAGCGAGCAAACTTGGCCTATTAGCCGAGGGCTACTTAAAGCCAAATGAAAATTTCATGTCCCCAGCCAGGGGGTACAGTGCGCAATGGGTATAAGCAGTTCGGAATTGGTTTTTCAAAGCGACATTAAATTTAACAAATATATGTTTAAATATATTTAATTATGGAAAGGAATATTTGTATAATCTCATTATTATATTTTTGACCCTTATATTATATGAGAATATCAAGATTTTTTTTCCTCTCAAAACCCAAACTTATTTAATTTCCTCTTCGTTTGGATTTTACAATTTCGAAACGTGCTGTTATTGCACAATGGCAATTTTTTTTTACCGGGAATGCAGGGAATGATTTTGCTGTTTATTGTTTGCTTTTGACTGTCTGCCCTCGCTTTTCTCCTGAATTTTCCTGCTCTACCACCTACCCCCTGCTTTTCACTCTCGTTTCACCTCTCCTGCGTTATCCTTTTTGTGCTTTTGCTCCATTGTTATCCCTGCATTGTTGTGCTCTTGGCTTTATCCTTTTTTATCGATTGTTCTCTCTGACGATGGAAGCTGCAGAAATTACAATTTGAATGACATTCGATCGCAGAGGAGAGGAGGGGCACGGAGGACTGGGCGATTAAGGTTGCCACAACAAAAGCCACAATATTTTCCTTAACCCCTCCGCCGCTGCTCCTCCCGCACATTTCACCCTTTGTGTTTGTTTACCAAAGTGAAAAATGATAAAATTGCCAGCTTCATTTTCCACCGAGGACATCCTTGGGGTGTGTGTGTGTGTGTTCCCCTTGCCTTCTTATTCCCTTTTTATACAGCTCCTCTCTGTTGAACACTTAAAAAAATAGTATACAGTGACTTTTTCTCCTTATAAATATAAGTTAAGCCTTAAAAACATGCCTAAAATATTAAATAAAAACCTTGAATATATTTTAGTTGGTTTAAAATTTAAAAAATAAAAGTGCAAACCTGTTTAAAGGTTTCCAAAACGAGTTAACAAGAACTGTAATTTTCTTGACAAAGTTTGTGCTATTTTCTTTTCATTGAACATATTTTCCCTGTGCAGCTTAAAGTTCCTCGGCTTGAATATAATAAATCAGCAGAAAAATGGGAAACAAGGCCAGCAGGAGAGAGTGAACAATGTCCGATGACTGCACTCGGCAGCTGCAACAAATTCATCCATAAATATTTCATCTGCTTACAATAATTTATGTTTGCCTGTCTGCAGGAGACAGGTTCCAGGACTCGCACAGCAGAGGCAGTGGCAGGATCGGGCACCAGCAAGAAACCATGAAGCGGAAAATGTGGCATAAGCAAGGGATGTGTGGGTGCCAGAAGTAAGTATTTGCATATTTAATTTAAAATAAAGCGCACTCTTTGCAGCACACACGCAGATATATGTGTAAGTCATACAGAAACAGAAACACTCACCCTGGGCTTGCCACACCACTCGCCTCAAGTGGCGGCATAAATTCAAAATGCCACTTTGGCAACAGTCTCGGCAAATTACGTATACGCAATGTTGGCGCACACAAACAGCCAGCGAGAGCCCCTCCATTCACTCTCGCTCTCTGTTTCTCTGTGTGAGCTCCCAAGTGTCCTTACGGCAAGCAGTGCTCTCCTCACCCCTCTCTGAACCCAGCAGGACCTCTCCTTCCGCCGCCTCTCAATATGAATTTCGCAATTTAGGGGAAATCTGTAGCCAAAATACTATATATGCCACTCTACTGCAGTTAGATGTGTGGATGCGAACGTGTTTATATATTTACGATATATCTCTGTCTACGACACGTTTGCATTTAATGGGTTATAAGAGAAGGAAAGTTAAGCTGAAATTAAGCTACGAGATATTCTAAATTGAATTAGCTCAGATTGCAAGAAGAAAATCCTTTAATTATCAAATATTTAATAGGATTTCACTTAGGGAAATAAGAAAGTAAATTGAATTTGATCCTTGATTAGGCACTGAGAAAGAGCTAAGATTTAAAGAAGATATAGATTTATATATACAGTAATTTCCGAGATTTGTATATTTCTTTGAAGGGTTAAGGGTAACTGTTTGTAGTTAGTGTCAGATATTTTATAGCATAACTATTAAAAGAAAATATGTTGTATATATCGTTTTAGTAATTATTTCTCATAAATATTTAGTAGATATTTTCATTTTAAATAGTTTTCTGAACTGATATTTGTAATAAAATTAAAGAAGATGACAAAGCCCCTTCATCGGTTTAAGCTATTTATAATTGTAATAGTAAGGATAGTAAAATAAACCCCAACGTTTAACTCTTAATCGTTTAGGTCAAACCCTTTTTAAAAATCTCCTTAACATGTAAATTCCCCACGCTAAACATTAAGCTAAAATCAAAAACACCTTTGGCGACTCTGTTAAAAAATCTGGCTTTTATCTCCAACTAAATAAATGCTCAATTCTCGACTTTCTATGGCACAAAAAGTCATTCCGTTTATCTCGAAAACCATTTCTATGGACACACACACACACATTCTACAAAATTCTTAGAGCCTTGGCCTCCAGGGACAGACAGCGATAGAGACAGCCAAAAGGGCCAGAGAAATTCAGAGAAAAGAAGCCATCATCACATAGTTTCCCCTGCCCCCAAGCAGCTGCAGTTTACCTAAGCCTGGACAGACAAAATGAGCGTTGCAATAAAATTTTTAAACACTCACACTTGGGGGGCAAACATTTCGAAAAAAGACAAGAAAGTGAGGAAAAATCACAGAGAAGAGGGGTGAAAAGTGTTCGTTGGCAATTGCCTGCAAATGATGCCGCAGCTGAGAAAAGGAAGGCACAGGACCTCAAGAACGAGGATGACTACGTTGTTGGCAGGCGACAAGAAATAAGAAAAAAATGCTGGCAGGAAAAGGCAAAGAAAAGCGGCCAGACCCTAGGAGGCGGCACAAAATGGAAATCACTGGGAAAAGCTTTTATGAAAAATAAGCAATAAATGTATTCATACTTAAGGGAATCACTTACACTAATAAATACAGAAGTTTTTAAGGAGTAAAGCCCAAGATTCTCTGAGCTATAAATATCTTTTAAAAATATTTCTTCAACTGATTTATGTCTCAAAATTTAAGGGAATGAGTCTTATCATTAGTATTAAGATCATTTACTTAAAGGAAAGAAGGTGCTTAGTATTAAATGATTTATATAAAGTTAACTAAAACTATTTTTTGTAGCTAATTAATCTAATTTTAAAATATTTTTCTCTCTGCACTTTTAAAGCGGTGTGGCTAAAGGCTAGACAGTCGGGCTCATCTTGCACCTTTGACTTGGAGCTTCATTCGACCATCGACCAACTAACCGCAGCTGTTGCACCTGGCCACATCCTTCCTCCTGCGCCTTCATCACATACCTTAACCACTTCCTTCGTTTTTCTTTTTTTGGCTGCTTTACATTTTTGTGGCATCCACAAGCCGACAGCATCCTTTGCATACGGGCATACGGCCCGCACAAGCCGCATGGCCAACTTTGAAGGCAAACAGCTGTTCGCTTCTCATCCTGCTGGCCCCCAAGAACCCCTTTATCCCGGGGATCCCAGGATCCAGGGGATGTGACATTAAATGTCGCTTAATTTGAGTGCCCCTTGGCAGCAGCAGCTGTTGCAGATGGTTTTTTGCCATTCGAAATCCGGACTCGGGAATGGGAATGATGTTCGTTACATTTGGCGCTGCGGGCATTAGAAAACCACAGATGCAGAGGAAAAGTGAAAAGCGCATCAGCCCGGAGCATAATTCACACCCACAAATGCCACAGAAAGGAGGAAGAGGGCAGCATTTTCCATGCAAATTCCTCAAATTCTAAACGAGAAAGAATTCTAAACTTGACGTGAATTACTGCTGCATTTCTGTAATTTATCGATTTGTAATTGAGTGCACATTTTGGAGGCTATACTAGAGGCGGAGAATTTTTGAGCATTTCCGGAATTTCTTGAAGTTGAACTAAACGGAAGAGGAAAGGGAAGTACAATAAAATAATTCATTTGTTCGTAAACCAAAACAATTTTGATATTAATTGAAATAAAACACGCATTGGAAAAAAGATAGCGTTTACTTACATATATTAAAAAGCAATTAATTGCAAAACATTCGATATAATTGTTTATCTGCAAATGTTTTTATATAAAACATAGAAATCTATAATAGTATCTACATAAGTGAGCCATAAAATTAAATACAAAATGGGAATAGGCTAGCATTAATTTTAATTAGGCATGATGGCAATTATAATACAATTAAGCAATAAAGTACAGTCAGTACAGTACAGAAAATATATTTATAATATAATTTACACAAGTGAGCATTGAAAGAAGTTAAAAAAGTTTAAAAACGTATAAGAAATGTTATTTATTTATCATCACGGTTATACATAGTTCAGACAGGAATAAGTCCTTAGTCTTATCTTTCTTTTTATACCTTAAATACTTAAATATGTATGTGATGACACATTTACTAATCCTATTTACCTTGTTTCCAATTTAGAAATTAAATAAATAATACCCAAAAGTACTTAATTCTAAATCAAGGTTACGTCTATTTACAAATAAATTTGCACTTTTAAATCCTTATACTTTCGTTTAATAAAATTTAACATCAGTCACATTTAGATCAATTCCAATTTCAAATGCAATTTCGATTGGTTCAAAGTCATTATGGAAAAGGCTATTAACCAAATTAATGTAAAAAATATGCATTTGCGCAATTGTTATGCAAACAATGGTGGGTCGGAAAAGCAACCCATTTTCACCAGAAAAACCCCCTTAACCTACTTTGCAAAAGAGAGACAAAGAGAGAGAGAGTGTAGAATGCAATGCATAAATCCCATTATTTATTCATTATAATAAGACCGAGTCAACCATGAACTTTTAATCACAATTTGCACTCCCGAACATAATCGCAGTTGCCAGAGTTTTGCTATTTGATTTCTCATCTGTTTTGGGCAATTTAATTAAGCGCTCCGGCTTTTTGTTTCCTGCCTGCCAGGCGGCAAACTGCACTTTCCCCGGTTTTATACGTGAAAATCCACAAAACCAATTTGCAACTTTAATGCAACCCTCACACAAACACATACATAGATGCGGCACGCCCACGGAAAAGCAGTGAAAAATCCACTGACATGAGCCTGCAACTTTCACCTCCGCCTCTCCTATTTCCGCCACTTATATTTTGTTTTGTTTTAATTTTATTTCTTTTATCTAACTGGGTAAAGCGAAGCCAAATTGGGTTAAAACCATAATGCCAGGGTATTAATGTTGCACTTTGGCGAGCCGGGCGAGGGGTTTTGCCAACCAAAAACCGCAAACATGAACTGGTTTAGGTAACCGTTACACCAGCGTATATACTGTGTATATATAGGTTTATATATATATATATGTATGTGTTCTGGCAAACATGGCAGAAAACATTTGCCAACTGCCATCAGCACAGACTGCACAACCGAAAGCTGAAAACTACAGCCTGCCTTGGTGGAGAGTCCTTTTCCCCATTTTTGCCCCTCTTGGGCCCCGGCAATTAATGGCCCAAGAGGTGAACTGCTGAGGGGGTGGCAATCGGAAGTCCAAGTGCAGGTGCTAAAACACAAATACCCTTGATGATCCGGAATTGAATGGATTTGATTTCCATGTTTATCTTTAGTTATCAACTAAAGCAGAGGATGTGAACCCTATTTCAGTGAGTTTGAAATCTAAATTGAATGGCTTTTAAAAAGAGAGACAAATTAAGAATTGTTTGTCTTTATTTTATATAAATATACTAAATCACTGTTATTTTTAAATCCTTATGTGGCTCAAAGTAAACTTCACAATTTTACTTCATAAAAAAAATTATTATGTATTTGGTTCCTACAAAAGTTTTAAGTTAGTTTTAAATACATTCTAAGGGTTTTATTTATTCTATATATTTTAAGAGGACCTTCTTCTTATTTTTAAAGGAATTGTATTACAAGTGCTTAATTTATTTTAAGTTATTTTTACTGTAGTTTTATAAAAAATCTATTTAAGATAGGTTTTTAAAACATTTAGTATTAAGTTTGAGCTCAGAACTTTGATTAACAATATGATGCAAATTCTTTTGTGGCCACAATGTGAAGTTTAAAATTTTCTATAAATAATAAACATACATTCGAATTTACCCAAAACCCAAATATCCTTAAAAACCCCAATGACTGAAGAAACCCCAAACGAACGCTTACTCACGTTTTCCTTTGGAGGCTTAAAAAAGGATGAGAAAAGCCTGCCCTTTTGTGAAAAGCAAACACCTGCTCACAACTGCAATACCTTGGACGAGGGTATGAAAATTCAGCAAACGCAGGTTGAACGTGGAATATTTTCCTCTGCGCCTACACACTGGCACGCACACACCCACGCCCACGCCCACACCCACACCCACCCCCAAACACATACACATGCATAAATTCTTTGCCCCTTGTGTGTTTGCGCTGAAAACATGGAAATTCGCATAAACAAATTTACACGAACGAAGCTGCAACACTTTGGCATTTGCCAATTGGAGTTTCGCATTTGTATTCATACGGGAGTGTGTGTGTATGTACCCTTTGTGTGTGTGTGTGTAAGTTGAAGGTCCTGAATGGAAATTGTTTATGGTGGAAATTATTTACTTAGTGCACACACATATGGTACATATATTTCACCTCTGAAGTTTTAAAGTAAGAATGAAATTTGTACAAATATATCGGAAGGAGATCAAGTTATAAATTCACTTGGGAAAGAACATAAAACTAAAAGGATAAAAGGATGCTACTCTGGGGGAAAAATATATTTCAATTTAATAATTAATACTCTAAAAACTTGATCACTTTGAAATCCAGTAATTATTTAAAAGGGTTTGTAAATGTTTCCTAATATTATAAAACAATTTTAAAAATAAATATAAAATACTTTCTACTTTACTTTGTTATATAAATAAAACTATAACTTAAAAATAAATAGTTTTGATGTGAATTAGTTTTTTTATGTGAATTAAAAACAAGATTTTACTATTAAAGCTAAAAATAATAAAATAAATCTTAAAGTTAAATATCTTTTGTTCCATTTAATGCTCGCAAAAGGAATTTCCAAATGATTTTCCAGCTTTTAAATCCTCAATGACTCTTGTTGATATTGGGTTACTGTTAATTAAGCGCAAAGGAAACAGCAGAAGTGCATTAATGCAATCATTTCTTTTCAGTCGATAAAATGGACTGGAAAAAGGACGCCAATTAATCCTATCAATTGTCAGCCATCCGAATTTAAGTGGACAATCCACATAAAAGCTGTCATTAATGAGGTCGAAAGTGTTATCCTTTTGACACCGTATAGGCTTTAAGCCATGTTTTAAAGGAGCTTTCATTTAAATTCACATGAAATTATTTGCCTAAGAGGGAATACTTTAAGTTATGGCTTGTATTTAATTTAAGTTAATACTTATTTTTCCATATTTCCTACATTTATGGCTTTAGGTTTGCTTCTCCTCTTTAAATCTCCTTAAATGCCCCCAATTGAATTTGAGTTTTCCTTGGCCAAACACTGCAGATGTTGCATCATTTGGCTCGCTCTTTGCCATTTCAATTTTCCCCGTCGATAACTGTGGCCCGGCGGGCTTATGGGCAGGCCCAAGTCCCACCCCCGAGAGTCGCTTATACATTACGTGCATAAGAGCACTTTGCTGGCCATTTGCGTTTTGCATTTCGGACTGGCTTTCAGGAGGCTTCTAAGACCCAGGCTCCGCGGGAACGCCTCTTCGGGGGTTATGTCATTGGCATGCAAGCGATATCAAGCGAAGGAACAAACTAAAATGGGGCGGAAAACGGGGGAAAACAAGCCGAACCGCACTTGACTTTCGTTTTAATTAGGAATAGGAATACATAGAGGACAGCCTGAAAAGCCCGACTGCACATGAAAGGCTCTGCTCAATGCAAAGGTTAGGCAATATTCATTCAAGGTGTTCAAGGATTCAAAAGAGCACGGCAAAAAATTCAAAATATTTTAAGGATATAGATATATACAAAAATTGTTAGGTTAGCTCTAAAAATATAATTATTTAACCTTTAAGCCTCAAATATCATTTTAAATACTTTTAAACCGTAAATAAAATTACTTTCAAGGGTGGAAAATAGTAAATTTATTGTCTAAATTTAGCTTAAATTAAATAATAAAAGCATAGGAATTATATTTAATTTAATTTTCATACCAATATCCCCTGACTTATTCCATGTGCACCGTTTGAGCGGCTTTTTGAGGGGGAAAGCGGAAACGGAAGCACTTGAGAATGAGCGCCATATTGCGCATACGCCGCATTAGCCCACGTCAAATAAAGAAACCGAATTTGAATTTGATGCACACACATGGCACATGCGGCCCCTTCGCGGGCGAATCAATCCAAAAAGGAACCAAGGAACTCACCTGAGGACGAGGACTGCGAATGGCGCATAGTGGTGGCCATGGCAATGGAATTTATTTCCGATTCCGGCGACCACATAGTGATCTCGCTTCCTTAACGCTTGTCGCTTGAGTTCTATTGTTTTTGTCACAACTTAATGGCTATATCATGTCTTTAGTAACAGTTTTTCTTTTTTCTTTTCGCTTTTCCTTTGTTTTATTTCGCCTTTTTCGCTTCCCTTGGCCGCCTTTTGTGTGTTATTTTGTAATTTTTAATTTATTAAAAAAGTTTCGCTGGGGAAAGTTTTGACATATTTCATGCATAGCTGCGGATTACTAACGACCGATGGCAGCGTGCTGCTTGGTAACAGAACCCTATACATATAAAACCGGGTCCAGGCACACTTTTCACATAAGTTGGGCAAAAGTTTAACACAAAAAAAGAAAAGAGAACAGGAAACAAAGAAATCACTCAACAAAAAAGAGAAAATCAACGCGAATTGTGAAAAAGGGAACAAGTTGAAAATTGATAATGGAATGAAATGGAGTTGCCATAGCTTTTGGCTCGAGGACACTGCTAAAGTTTAAGTTGCCAGAGGCAGATCCAAGCAAGAATGTACAGTGTGGAACACAAGTGTAAGGCTGTACATATTTTTCATAATATATTCTTAATCTTATAATCTTCTTCCATTAAAGAAAATGTATAAATTTTACCACCCTAACATCCTTTTAGTTGACAAGTCTTCTATATATTTCACATATTTTCTAGTAACGTACTGTCAGGACCTTCCTTTCATTTCTTCTCTTTCTCATTTCCTCTCTGTAATTTCGCAGTAATTTTGCCTCATTGTCTTGCCAAGAAAATATATAAAACTTGCCAAAAAGCTTTGGAATCAAAATGAAAGTTTATTCCCTCTATTTTCAACTCACTCATTCTGCTCTGGAAATTTCTTCAGTTCCTTCTTCTGTTCTCTAATCAACTGCCTTTATGACCGCCATTAGCTGGCGGGAAAAGTGCCTTGCTTTTACCCTCGCTCCCCCCTGTTGGCAGTATTAATTTTAAACACATTTTCAAGTGGCAAGTGCCAAATGACAGTGACAACAACTACACCATCGATCTGCATCCTTGGCTAGGAGGGAGCAGCGTTTGATGGCATTGTAAACCTCTCTTCGCACTCTCAACCCTTCGGCCCGCCTCAAATGGCTGTCATTAACTTGAAAGTGCAAGGAACAGAGCAGAGACAATGGCTCCTTGTTGTTGACCTGGCAAGGACAACTATTCCAGATCTAGTATATACACACACATCGAGTATACGCCACGTTGCGTGTGCCTGTTTTTCACATTTTCTCCCCTTTTTGTATACAGTATACCCGATGTTTATTTACACAGCTGAGACACAATTACAGTCAAGTGAAAAAGGAAAAAAGTGTGGAGAAAGTGTGGAAAGGGAGTGCAGGGTCCTGCTCTCTAAAGAGAAATTGCTGAGAACAGCTCAATAAAAACTACAAACGATTTGCGCGTGCCATTCCGACATGGATAATAAACAAGCATGTTTCCACCAGACGGGACAAAAACAACTTACATGGAACTTGGATAATTTGACAAGAAAGGTTACAAATTTATTAGCAAATGCAAAGACATACAATTAAATGATTAATAGAACCTATTTAGTTGCCATAAATTGGTATTAAAATTTAAGGGCTTTAAAGAAAGCATTTAAAATATTCTTCAAATTTTATATCCTGTTTATATTTAAGCTAAGATCAAATTTGTTAATGAGCTACACGTGCTTTTAGGCCTTGTAATAACACCTATAAATTGAGCTTGTATTTTTTATTTCACAACTAAGTTTTAATTTTCCTTTAATCAAATTATATCAAACTGAGTCAATGATACAGTAAAACAATCATCTTTATGACCTTTACAATTTAAGAAGTTTTTCTTGACCATCTTAAAAAACTTCTCATTGTTTTTATGTCACAACTCTGAAGGACTTAAGGGCCATTTTCCGGCGCCATACTTTGTGTGACTTTATTTTTCCACAAAAACTATCTTGAACTATCTCTCAGCCAAGTCCTGGTTATCTCTTTCTTTTTCTTGCTGGGCCCATACAATCAAATCCTGTCAGTGGCTGCCACATCGATGTGCAAAAGTCACCCATCTTGATTCTGGGAGAACCGCAGAAGCAAAAAGACCTAAAGCCTCGGGAATGGACAGGGCCAATATTTATTGATGGCACTCTCGACATTGACAGTGGGGCAAAAACGTGAGCAAAAATTATGCGCCATCGCCTCCAACTGCTCCGTTTCCCTTCACACCGAAGTCAATAATTTCGTAACAGCATCCGTGATGATGATGACGACGATGATGATGATGATGAGAAAGGTGGCCATTGATGGCGCCATTTTTGTTTTTGTTTGCCCAACCAATGTGCGATCTATATGTGTGTGAATATCCTGCCCGTGGTCCTGTCCCTGCGACGAGATGTCTGGTAATGCGAGCTGCTGGCAAAACTTTCTCTGTGTGTCTGGCATTTGTTTGTCTGCGCTCGTCCGTGTGTGTTTACTGCCGGAATTTGTAATGAAAGTGAGCTGTTCATTTGCTTTGGGGTCAACCAAGTGGCCCACACACGTTGCCAAAGGCACTGAGAGAAAAATAAGAGTACCTATTAAGGGTTGTCTCTTTGATTTTGTAGAATTTTATGAGCCTACAGAAGGTTATTAATATTTTAAAATTAAAAATAAGAATTGTATTATGTCCCTGCCATTATAATGTTTTTAACTCTCCAAATTCTTACTACAAATATTTTTTTAAAAATCCTTTTAAGAACTGGTCATAGTTTTTTTAAAAAATGAAACCTCAGTTCGTTAGATTTCAATTTACGAAAATATTAAATATATTTTCCCGATGAAAATTCAATTACCCTAATTTCCCCAGTGCATGTCCAATCTGCCCTTCAGTTGCCTTTTCCCCTTCCTTTTTCCGCCTTTTGTCTTGCGTGTAAAGTAAATGTTGGCTCATGCCATATTTTGTTGTTTTACGAGTCGAACAAATCGAGTAAAAAATAGACTGGGCCAGCAAGAAAAAACAAACAGAACTAAACAAAAAGGACTAGTCAGGCCTACGCCAACCATAACTTGTCATAAGTCCGGGGGGCTTTTGAGTTCTCAGGTCGAAGATACGAGTAGAGCAGAATATAGGCATGATACTGAAACTTTTATGACTACAAATTTCTTTAGTGCAAAGCCGGGTCGAAATGCGTACTTTATGTTAATGCCAAAGTTTGAGGGGGAAAAGCGGCAAGGATATCAGGCCTGGGAACGAGTTGAGGTCGAGGGAAAGCAGCCGCAGATGGAAAATGACTAAGCCTATGGGGGGAAAAATGCGGCGAGATTGAGAGACTGCGGCAAAGTTTTTAGCTGCCGCGAATGTGGTGGGGCATATTGGACAAATAACTATAAAACTACAAAATTTTTGATGACACTTGGCAGATATTTTACGGGGAGGAAAACCAAGACAATCTAACGAAGAACTTTAAAGATTAAAGGTTATTGGAGAGGGTTAAAGGAAACTTTACCTAATAATATAACGGCTAAGAAATATAATTTTCTTCAAGAATAATAAATAGTTAAAAGACTTTTCCACGGTAACCTAAGCAAGAACCCTTGAGCATTTCCCACAAACTCAGCTCTAAACTGTTTTTCATTTCCTTTTGGCTTGCTCATTTCTTTTTTTTGTGGCCACTGTTATGCAAGTTGAAAATAATCTTTTGCGTTGAAATGCGCAAATGTTTTTTTGTTTTGCCTCATACGCTTTGTTGGCCCATTCAAGGACACAATAAAAGCCGCCAACAATATGATAATTTACCAAAGAAAGGGATGTGGAGGCTGCGGCTGCGGCTGAGACTCAGGCTAAGGACTTGGCTGCTGCTGCATTATAATAATTGTGGCTGACAAATGCGACAAAAACAAAGGCAACAACAGCAGCAACAAGGATATAGAAGAAGGATCTACAACAAAATGCTGTCGAGGGCCATGGCAATAATGATAACTAACCGCACAAGAGCGCCGCTAGCGCCAAGGAAACACACACACAATATATACGAGTACAGTAGGAATTCTGTAGAAAGAACTATTTGAATATTATTTAAATTTTAATGAGGGAAAACCAACTTCATTTTTATATTTTTAAAAATATTTCGAATCCTTTAAATAAATTTCCTTGAAGAGACCTCACTGTAGATAGTGTGTGTGCGAGCGAAATGGCAGCACTCAGGAGGCGTGTGTTTCCGCTCTGACATCTTTGGCCTACATAACAAAAACAGTTGCAGCTGTTACCGCACCGACAGCCAGAGGGAGAGGGCAACACCCAGAGAGGCAGATAGTGAGATAGAGAGGAAGAGAGCTGAATGAAAGTGTGTGAGGGAGAGAGACAGGGAGGCAGGCAAGGATTCACAATGAGGCCTCTTGTTATTTGCACATGTGTAGCTCTTGTTGTTCCTGTCTGCCTTAGTGTTCTTGCTGGTGCCTACAAATATCCTTCCAAAGGATACTATCGTTTTAGTAGGAAGTTTAAAAAATTTATTTTGGTTGGAAATCCATTAAAAAAGTGGTAAAAAAAATGTAATTAATTCATTTGTTCATACTTTTTAAGTATTTTGAAGTCATTTAATAACTCAATAATGAGTTAATCGTTTTATTTGTATTTTAAATATTTCATTATAATTATTTGAGGGCACTGTAGATTTAAATTCTTTCTATATTTGGTCTAAAAGGATGCTACAAAATATTTTAACCTACAAACTAGGATATCAATCTAAAATCCCTTGCCATTTTTGTGTTTTTCTAATAACCTTAAGAGTATAAAAAACTCCTGTTTACCCCTCTCTCATGGGTGTTTTTGTTTTGGCCTGCTTTTTTTGCATTTCTGTCTCTTGGCACTTGTGTCATTTTTAACTGCTTGTGAGTCTCCGCAGGCACTCAGTTGGGGGATAAAAACCTTTTAATTTGCTCAGCCGCACTCACTCCCCAATCACTCCGCCGCTTGGCCAGCCACTCCCCCCAGTCTCCTCCTTTTTTGTGGGGAAAACAAGCGCAATTTCCTTTTAATTTCCTTGCAGGCAGGAATGAAACAAAAGAAAACAAACGAAGAAAAAAGGTTTTTTTCGGCCCGCAAACGAAGAAGAAATGGAAATATTTTGTTTGCTTTCTCTGCCTCCGACGGACATTGGTCAATGTTTACCAAACAATTATTTCCTCTTTTTGTCGCACAAACTAAATGCTTCCGACCCTATAGCTGTGTTTCCTCCCTCGTTTCCCCTTCGATTCTCCTGCCTTTTCCTGCATTTTCCCTTTTCAATTGGCCCGGCCATTTCGTCGGCTCTGCAAAAATGTTCGAATCGCATTTCTGGCCCATATAGAAATATGCAAATGTTTGCCTTACAATATTTTCACATCTTGTTTCGGGGCTTTGTGTTTTTTTGCCTGTGTCAGCTCTATCAACTTTCTCTGCTTCGTTTATTGGGTTCTATTTTTAGACCCGGAAATCGAAGAGAGGGTTGGACTAGGTAGATCATCGCGGTTCCATGGTGTAATGGTTAGCACTCAGGACTCTGAATCCTGCGATCCGAGTTCAAATCTCGGTGGAACCTGAGAGAAATTTAATTTTTTTCTTCTTTAAATTTGTTTCCATTTCTTTTTTCAATGATTTTTTTATAAATAAATATATGTTTAAAAAACTTAAGGTGTGCTGAGCTAAAATTCTATAACTTATATATGTGTCTGCACTACTTAAAAAAAATATTAATCTCTTTTTATCGGTAAACTAGATTTACTGTACTTTTCATTAATTTTCTATATAATTTTAAAATATATTCATTTTTAAGGCTTTTTTTATAATCTTTCTATTTTTCTTTTATTTTCTCCCAAACAACCTCTTGAACTCGCTTTTGCCTCCATTTTAGCCGTTATGTAAGAACTGGTTTGACAAGTTTGACTTTGACTTGTCCCAAAACATTTGGCCATACATACATTATACAAATTATTCCCAAATAATTCCCCAAATACCACTTTATGCATAATTGACCGCACAAGAACCTTTTTTTCCCGACTCTCTCGTGCTGTTAACTCATTAATTAATATGCAGGTCAAAAGTAAATGCGATTTAAAGGTTAAGCAGCACGTGTGTAGGATGGGGGGAAAATGCGAAGGGAAAAGCGACAGGAGATGAAAATTGGAGGTGCGACCGCAAGGCTTCGAGTGGACATGGACACGGTCAAGTGCGAAATGGAGCGGAGGAGTGAGGGACGAGTGTCATCAAAATTAATTGCCAATTAATTCTTTATGAGCGGCCCGATGCGTCCAAGCCAAAATAAAGTGAAAAAAAGGGAAAAACCGCAACAACAACAACGACAGCCAGTGACAGTAAAAAATAACACCAAAAAGGGGAACAACACAAACACAGGGACACCAACACGCACAGGAAGTCAAACTTACACTGAGCAAAATGACTAGATTGAGACAATTCGGTGAAGAGAGGATTTGACGGAGATATGAAATTGAAGAAAAATATTGTGATGTAGTAATAATAATAATGAATTAAAAATAAAATATATATCCTCAGGATCTTAGAACTTATAACCAATATTAAGAATTTATATTAATTTAGTTGATTAAAAATGGGTTTAAACATTTTCTAGAAGCTTTATGATATTTTTATACGGCTGTATAAAGAACACATAACTCTTTCTACTAAATATTAAAATCTGTTAAAATATTTTATGCCCATACCGAATTCCAGGACTTTACAAGTAATACTGAAACTGACTAATAAATTCCAACACAAAGCAAATGAATAACATTATTTACTTATCTTGTCTAAGCTATAAAAAATATTAATCTAGCTTGACAACTCTCTGTTTTAATATCGATAAAAATATATATGTATATATTATATATATATATTATATATATTATTTTTTGTCGCCGTGCACACAGCACACAGTGAGTAAACAGAAGATGAGTCGGTCACTTTATTTGGATAGGATAATGGAGCACACGAGCCGAAAACACAACGGAACAAAGTCCTGCAGGAGTTTGGGGACCTATAAAATAACTGCGCATTGAAGTGTGACGATGAAATGGAGAAGCCTCCCCAGCTCACAACCAACAATAAAAAATTAATATGCCAAAATGTGGAAAATTGTTCGGCGCGAAATTTGCTCTCCTCTCTCCTTTTTCCTGCATTAATTTGTGGCCCTGTGCGTATTAGTAGAGATTAGACATGGATCATTAGCTTTGAGTGGGCCTCTCAATGGAAATGGGAAATGTGGTGTGGACTCTGAGGAGGAGAGTTAGCACAAAAAAAATAACAAAAAAAATAAGGAAAAGAAAAAGAAAAGAAAAGAATGAATGAAAAAAGGAAAACACGTGCTGACCGATTTAGGTTAGGGCTGCTGCCCCTCAAAATTATTCTCTTTTTCCGCTGCTGCTAAAATATATTGTCCTCGGTGTCACGAAATGTTGTGACAACTTTTGCGTGGCGAAAGAAAACAGCAGAAATGCACACAAAATTGGAACAAAAACTAAACGCGATACTACACACAACAAATCATAACTTTTGGCGTTTTTCGGCCATATTTATTAGGCTTGTCATTTGCTTTTATCTGAATTGTTTTTGTTTCCTCCTTTTTTATTTGTTATTTGTTTTTCTTGTTATTCGTGGTTTTGTTGTACCAAAAGAAAAACGGGGGAAAAACGCGGCGGTTTCCCAGGCGTTCTGGAAATGTGAAACCAGCGCGCCTCAAAGTTAAACCAAAACTGAGCATTTAAGGACATTTACGATTGATTTTATACCGAAAGCCAGACTCCGAAAACCGAAGCCGAGTGACACAGAAAACGCTCGTAGGTCCTGCGAAAGGAGCCGACTTTTATCCCGACCTCCCGAGGACCCGATTCGGAATAAAGAGCTTTCGCTGCATGTCCTGAGCTCTGAGTTTTAATTCACAGACTCTCGCAAAATCCAGCAGGTTGTTTTTTGTTTGGCGCGCTTTATTAAAATTACATTATTATGATTAGGACACGGCACCATGTGCTTAATTAGCTTATTTCATTATTTCGAAAAGGTTCGAGTTAACAACCCTCGTGGCTTTCCTTCAAAATAAACAATTAGGGCCTAATTGCCTTTTGAGTTTAGCAATAAGTTTAATGGGTTTAAGGTTCTGAATAGTGGAGCTTTTAAAGTCGTGAATATTAAATAAAAGAGCTATATTTAATTGATAGTTTTAATATATTTAATACTTTACTACTATATAGTTTAATATACTATTTACTCTTTTGAAGGCATTCGGAAATAAAGATTTAAATTAAATTGTAATTAATATTTTAATGAATTAACTTAATTTAATTTTAATAATTTCCAATCATTATAGAATAAATAATTTATAAAAAATATATTATATTGTTTATAAAAACTCAAATAAAAAAGTTTGCCTTGCCTATAGTAATAATTTTTCCGACCCGAGTTCAAAATCATGTATGCATATATTTATCAATCATTAATTTATTTTTTTCCCTAGCAACACCTAGAATTTTCTATAATTATCTTTAGGCGGTTTGCCAAACAATAGGAACCACCACACACAAATCTAAAAATAGATGAGAACTTCTGTAAGCAACTTTCTCTTCGACGATCTTTTACGACCAAGCTAAGCGGACTCATTAGAAAACTGCCACTTGGCTGCGACCTTCCATGGAGGTTCCATGGTGTAATGGTTAGCACTCAGGACTCTGAATCCTGCGATCCGAGTTCAAATCTCGGTGGAACCTGAGTTGAAATTAATTTTTTATTAATTTATTACTTTTTTTTAATATTCTATACTTGGACTTTTTTTTGTTTGTTTTTATTTCAAAATGAAATATAAACATTTGACGAGCTGATAAGCAATGAAGCCACAATTTTTAGCTCTGCTTAGACAAGGCCAAGATCAGCTAGGTTCCATGGTGTAATGGTTAGCACTCAGGACTCTGAATCCTGCGATCCGAGTTCAAATCTCGGTGGAACCTAAAGAAGAATTAATTTTTTTTCTCCTTTTTCTTTTCAATGTTTTGTAAATTATTACAAGTGAATAAATTAGTTTTATTGATTTCATAAGAAGCCAATTTGTAAATATCACATTATTTGTTTAGAGAAAACCAGTAGGCACGTGTGTCTTCAGAGCTTTCGTTTCAGCGAGCTTTCAAAGCTCAAATTGTCAACAAAGTACACGTGAGAGAGCAAAACGAGAGAGAAAGAGACCCCGAAATATACAACAAATTATGAATATAAACAATAGCTGAGTGCAATGCCTTGAATGAACGATTAGGCACAGGGAATTTTGGCACTTGAAAACTCACCTTTATCGCGAAACAACTGCTTGTAGGAGGATAGATTTTCCGACTCCAGCCATTCGTCGACACTGGGAAGGGTTGGCTCCGAGGGGGCGTAGGTGGGATGCGAGGCCCAGATCAATAGCACTATTTTCACCAGCGAAACCGTGAACATTAAGCTCAAAACCAACGCAATCAGCACTTTCAGGGAACGTTTCAACATAATCCTGTCAGCTCCCAGTCGTAGTCAAAGTCAAATCCACGTCAAAATCCGTATTCCGTCAGGCAGCAGCAGCAGCAGTAGGCGATTATTTTTCTTTTGTGCGCCAAACAAACAACAATAAATGCCAACGGCAAACGAAAACTAACCATAGCCAAGCGCGCGTTAATTTACTTATCTCCTATTTTGATTAGTTGGCCGAAAAAAGCGCCGATGTGCGAAAAATGCAGCGGGAGCAAAAAATAAATGCACTTCTGCTTAAGGCTGCCACTTTAGCCTTTTCCCCGACAAATTTGGCATTTTTTCAGATGCGAGAAAAAATTTAGAATAAATTAAGAATATAATATTTTAAAACATATACATATTTCGGAACTGTTAAAATTGCTTTGAATATTTTCCACTATTTTCCACTTTATTGTAAGTATTTGTAGTTGTTTTTTATTTATTCAAGTCAAAAACAGCTTTTTTGCGGCAGCACTGCTTCTGCTTCTTCGTTTTTGCATTTTGTTTTGTTGTTGTTTGCTCAGCTGCAAAATTATCGGTGTTACAATCGATACTATCGGTGTTTGCCCTACAACAGCTGTTTAGCTGAAACACAAACCACTTATCACGTTTCAGAACCAATGGCTTACACATACACTTTAAGAGTTACTATTAATTACCACCCTAAATTAGAGTTAATAATAAATCTAAAAAAAAAAAACAAAACAAATTTTGATAGAAAACAGAAAAAAAATAAAAAAAAACAATATTTCAGATTAGGTTCCACCGAGATTTGAACTCGGATCGCAGGATTCAGAGTCCTGAGTGCTAACCATTACACCATGGAACCGCTTGCCAGATCTTTGACAAAACTCATCAACATGCTACGCAGAGCAAAGTAAATCGCTAAATAGGCAAATTATTATCTTGGTTATATGACTTTTGATTTTTCAACTTATGTATTTATATTAAATGCGTATTAATAATGTGGAACTGTATTATTGAGATATTTACAAGAAACCTGTAAATTTGTAAAGTTTTTTGTTTACGACCATTTAATAATACTCAAAATATTTTTGGTAAACTAAACTAATTTCTAAATTTTAAAAATTAAAAAAAAAGAAAGAAAATTAAAAAAAATAAATAAAAAGAATTTTCTTTCCAAGGTTCCACCGAGATTTGAACTCGGATCGCAGGATTCAGAGTCCTGAGTGCTAACCATTACACCATGGAACCGCTTGCTTGCATGCCGGCAAAACCGCCTCACATTTCTCACAGGGCTTGCTTCTTGCTTTTTTTCGTGCAAGATTCGGAAGATGAGCCGAGTTGGTGAAAGTTTTAATCTCTAATTAGTGCGCATCCAAAATCAATACTAAGTTGCTTTTCAACATTTTTTATTTGTTCAAACTTCTGTTTTCATACGTTTTTTTTTTGCGATTTTACAAGCACTTATGACTAATTCGAGTTGCCAGCGCGCACATATTCCGTTTAATCCGTTTGCAGTTCCATTATCACGAGTCGGGTCCAACTAAGCCCCTAGCCGTAGTAGGAGTAGGGGGAAGCATAGTATCCGCCGGAGTAGGCGTAGGGGCTGGCTCCGTAGTAGAACTGGGGGGCGGGCTCGGGGCTGGCAATTGGGATGGGTGCGGGATTGGCACGGGGCAGCGGTGCCGGGGCGGGAACGGCCAAGGCAGCGGCGAACAGGGCGGCGAAAACAACAACCAGCTGAAACGAAGAATTTAAGTAAATAATAAATAAAATAATAAATTAAGTAAGTTTATTTTTTTAATTCCCATGAGGATATTATCTTCTTTTAATCCTTCAACTCACCAGCTTGAACATTTTGTTTGTTTTGATTTTGTCGTGAGGACTTGAGGTGCTTCTTAGGCGATTGATATTTGTGATTTGATGCTGGTCTACACCTGTCAGCGGTCTTATATAGTCCTCGGGCCGGCAAAAAAATATATATACATTTATTCGCACTCATGACTTATTTATGATGTCGCACTTCTGGACTCTGATCGGATTTATGGCCATTTCTGTTTTGCTCACATCATTCTGGCAATAGTTTCGTTTTCTATTTTTTACTGCGATAGTTTTTTGTGTGGCCAAAACAAAAATTTCCTTGCGCATTCTAATGACTTCTTATTCTTCTCCGTCTATCTCTGATGATGATGGAATCGCTTTGTATCTATAGTCTGGCCTTGAACGTGCTTTCAGGCTCAGACGGGACCAGAGTATTATCTCGAGCTACGCTCATTGCATTTTAATTGGGAATTTCTGGTCTCTAATTTGGGCTACCATTCAGCTGATTAATGATTGGTAGACATTGTCGGGTGTACCGAATGAGAGTGCGATAGGGCTGGCCTCGGATCTTATCAGGATGGCACGAGTTTGGAGATGGAATTAATATGCAGTTAATTGCCTGGAATATGGGAGGGATTTTCTGAGTGTTTATTGGAATTATTTAATTGATTTGTATAGGTCATTTGGGTAATGATAAACTTTAAACTATTATTAAATAATAAAATTGTAAATTGTAAACTTTTATAAAATCACTTAACATTGTCTTATAGACTATAAGGTATTATATATCTATAATATTTCGGCAAATAACATACAACAAGAATATTTGCTATTTGATAGGAGACTTTAATTTGAATCTAATTTAAATAGCAGATTCAAGATATACATTTAAATACCCATATATGGATAAGGTAGTAATCTTTTAAGACCCTAATTTTTATGTGATATAAAAATAGAAAATTATACAAATTACATTTCTTTTGTAAAGATATTTTATTAGCAAAATTTTTACTTTAGGTATTAATATAGACATTATAATTTCGTTTTCTAGTTTGAAATAACTTTAAGGCTTTTTACAATTTTAAATATTTAAATATATTTTTAATTTATTTAATAGGCATTTATTTATTTATTTAGTTTGTGTGGTTTTGGTGGTATTATATTTCCATTTATTTATTGATTTATTTCACTTTCAAAAGAGAAAAGTAATCTAGCCTTTAGAAGTTATTTTTAATAATTGGGATATTTCTGACATTACGTTGTTCGTTTTAATTAAAATGTATAATTTTAAAAATACTTATATTTTTAAATTTTAACAAAATTTAGAAAGGAATGTTATTCGAGTAGTTCAACTACACAAACAGATTAACTTTATCATAGATGTAATAATATTATATAATAAATGTATTATTTAATTAATTGTCAACTCTCCTCCTACAAATAAAAATATTACACCATCATTTCGATTCGTTCTATTTTTATTAATTTGTTTTTAGATACATCGCCTCAACCGGAACAAATCCTCTTATTTCATCGAGTGTGCAAGTGTATCACATACAAAAAAGAATTGCCAAATCATGTATTCTTAAACTCCCAAATCGATCGAAATGACAATATAAAGCCAAATGTTTGCCGCAGGCCAAATCGAACCCGAAACCGAAACCGAAGCCCGATAAAAACAGGGAGTTGACAAAGAGAGATACCGACGGACGACACACATTCCGGGGCAGGGAATGGCTTAGGTAAGTGCATGGAAAGCGGATCTCTGGGCGGAGGGAGGAGGGGAGCCACTTTTTTGTTGTTGATGATGATGGCGACGATGTGATGTCGTCAGGCAAACAGATTAAGAAACAATAACGCTCTTTGTGCGCGGAACATTAGACGAGCGCGTTAAGAGCCGTAATGAGCCATAAACTTGGCCAGCAGAATGCATATGGAATATCAAAATGCGATGCAGTCAGCGGTGACCGAAAAAAAGTATACAAAAATCGGCTTAGAATCCCCGTAATCCCCTCGAAATGTTTGCCGCCTGTTGAGCGAATATAAAAGCTGGCAGTTGCGCAAACATTCAGTGTAGTTCGATTCGGTTTGTCAAGTCGTAAAGCCTTAACTCTTTCAATAATCATCATGCTGAAGCTGGTGAGTGTGTTTGCCTGCCGAAGGACCTGCCTTTGATAACGTCATGACCCTTCTCACATACGAATATTCAACCTCAGGTATTCCTCCTGTTCGCCGCCCTCTTGGCCGTTGCTCTGGCCAGTCCGGCTCCGGCTCCCCTGCCCAACCCGGCTCCAGTGCCCCAATTCGTCTACTCCTCCGGCTATCCGGCCGTGGGTTATGCATCCCCATATGTCTACTACGGTTGATACATCATTTGAATTTCGATTTTCACTGAATAAACCCCTTTTGATATTGTACATGAATATCTGACTGTGTTTTTAATTTTTTTATGGAGATTCTACGAGAAATAATGTAAGCTCTGTGGCTGGGGCTTTGGTATCTGTTAATTAAAAATAAATAATAAACAATTAAGAAAGCTACAGGCAAGCAGGTCCCACTGCGGAATTTTTGGGATGAACTTCAGGGTAAATAATCTGTAAGAAGGAAGCCTAAAATTATTTTAAGGAAAATGAGCTATATGATAAATATAATAAGTACTTTGGATATTTTGGATAAGTTTTTGAATATTTGGATACAAAAACTGAGCATTTCGAATTTTGATAAAGCTTGAAAGCATTTTCTGAATATTTTATGGCAATGATATTTATTCACCCCGAACTTTTAAATAGCTCACCTTTTATACGAATAAATCTGTTCTAATGTTATGAAAATAAACGGAAACTTGGTTTTTTTATACCACATTTGTACTATATATAACAATATATATAACAATAACAAGAATTCAACTGTGAAAAGCTGTTCTACTACAGGAAGTGAAGTAAAGTGAAGTAAAGTAAAGTATCTGCAACCTTTACCCTTACGTTTATTTTACGTTTAGTAAATGATCCTTTAAATAAGTTAATAATAATGTAATGTGATGTATTTTTTCAATACATAAACCTTAATTAATCAACAAAACTCCTCTTTAAACATAATAATTAGAACAGGACAATGTTATGCAATTTCGTTATAGAAATCATTTTATAGTAAACTTATCAAAAGTTCACCCCTCTTTTGTGCTTTCTAAGCTCCTGCCCAAGACAGCTTTTCACCCCGAATATCCTTGCCCCTGCCAAGTCCTTGGCAACATTTCGAACTGCAAATTGTGTGAAACATTCCTTGTAAACATGTTGCTCGGAGGATAACGCCGACGAAAAGTGTCCCAACATTGCGAAGTTGCTGGCAGATGAAGTTTTCCCTTTTCGGGTTCGACTTCCTGGCCATGGTAATGGGAAAAAGGATGCGGCAGGACGTGCGATGACTTCAGTGTATTTTCTGGCTTCGCGACGGTTCGAACGTGAGCACGGCTGCCAGAATCTGAATCGGAATCGAAGGATCCGCGACTCGGAGGAGTCACTCGAGGACTTCGTAATCGTAATCGCTCATCAGGACTTCGCCGAGCATCCGCCGAGTGTGTCCCGCGGTGCACTTTCAGTCGAATCTCGACGTTCGCCTGCAATGGAACAGGGACTCGCCAGCGGCGGCTGCTGGAAGACCCGAAAGTCGGCCAAGTAAAGAGCGCGAGAATTGAACGTGAAGCGTGGAAAATCGCCGGCAGGATATGTTTGCCGGATATGTCCTACCCAAACCCGCCTCGCGTCAGCTGAGGACTTCCTCAAGTGCCAGTGCTTAAGAAGAGGATAAAAAGAACCGCAAAACAAAACAACAAAAAAGATAGCAAAAAAAGAAAAAAATAGGAAAATGGAAGAAGCCAAAATGTTGGCCCTGAGCAGGATGATGATGTCATGCCGCCGCTGTTGCCATTGTCCTGGCCAAAGTGAAAGTGGTGTTGCCGGTGCCACATGAGTGGCTCAGTCATGTGCCATTATCCCTTAAGTGAACAGCCTCGTAATTAGCTGCGAAAGTCACCGAAAAAAAATAGAAACGCCGAGCCCAACGTGTAATAAACTCGCCAATTGTGCGCCTGCAAAAAAGAAGAAACGACAACGTAGAGATTTAGTGAAATTAACCATTAAGGATTATAGCCAAGTAAAGGATTATATAGCCCGCTGAGCCATGGATACTTTGATGGCGCTCTGCTCCTTGCTGTTGCTGCTCCTCACCCAAAACGGTAGGATAATCTCAGATTCAAGTCTTTTAAAGAACAAATGGAAGAAGGATTTAACAGGGGAACCGCTTTGGAAACAAACTCTTGCTTTTGGCCAAAATTATATTTGCTGCAACTTTCCCGCATTGTTTTCCCCCTCTCTTTGTTTTCATAATAATGAAATTCAAAGCTGAATGCCAAATGAGTTCATTTGTTTTCTTCATAACTTTGGGGCTCTCTTTTGTTTGTGTATTTATTGAGAGTGAGCCGCAAAGTGTTTTGGTTGGATTTCCCACAGAATTTTATAAATTCTTCAATCATTTATTAATTATGTGGCTAAAAAATTTCAAAAGTTGAAATTATTTAACCTTGGGAGATATATTAGTGGGATATGTGTTTATTGAGATATTCTTTGCTAAAACGATATTTAAAAGACTTTTATTTTTATTTTTGTATACTACTCAAAGGTTTTTTTTTTATAAAATATAAATACACTTTTATTAAGATATTTTATTTAAGGAATAAGAGAAGACAGTATTGAACAGCTGACTAACAATATTTTTTTAATTTATTCATAAATATTGATTAAACATAGAATTAAAAGCAAAATAACTATGTTTGCCATTATTTTGACCAATTTATGCTTCATAATTAATTGTTTATTTTTAATTTGAATTTATTAAATATTATTTGATGTACTAAATATTTAAAGCTAATTCATATTAGATAATTAACTTCTAATCTAAGACTTTCCTTTATGTTTTTAATTTCAAACTGCAAACCTTTCATTTTAAGATCGCATAATATTTTTAAACTTCAAAAATGTCGCACTATCTCTTTGATCTTTAAAAAAAACTAAAAAAAAAAACAATTATTTTTTACCCAAAAATCTTGCAGATTCTTTAGTTTTATGTGCTCAGCCGAGTAAGACAAATATTTGCTTTTTTTCTGGCTGGCACAAATCTGCTTTCAAATGTAGTGGAATCAAGGAGAAGAATTTCTTTGGGAACACTTTTTTTTCTGCTTTTGACACAAACTTCTCTTGTCTCTGACCAAACAAACACACCAGCAGCAAAGAGAAGAAATTTTTTATTTTCCTTCCGTTTTTTGCGGCTACGCAATGTGGCATGGAAATATTACACATACGCCCATTGCGCTCTCAGCCCCAAAGTATGCAGTGGAAAGCGTGGAGAGGCGGCATAGGGCCCAAGTGATACTCTTCTAAGCAAGCCATGTGTGAGGGCTTTGTGAGTGTCGAAGGAGGAACCTTCACCCAAATTAGCCCATGGCCATGCGGCCCTCGAAGATGAAACGTTTCATGGGAATCATGAGAAGGAATTCATTACGGCAAAGGCATAGCGTTTCGAGGGGTAGGGGCCAAAAAGGGCAAGTGCCCCAAACTCAAGCCACTTGACAGACTTTGAAGTGCCCAAGAGGACAGCGGAAGTCACTAAATGGGCCGAAAAATATGTATAGAAAACTACACAAAACTTTTTGGACCTATCGGAAAAGAAATCATGTTCAATTTATAGTTCATTTAAAGCTAGAATTTATTGTAGATACAGAATTTTAGCTATTTCTGCTTTGTTTAAATTAAAAAATGGGATTATAAGTATCTCTTGGTTTTATTTTTATAGATAAAATTGAATATTTTTCATATTATTTTTACTATACAATATTTCTTGGGAAGACACATAAATTTCAGTGTATTTTGAAAGATAATAAAAGCTTGAAAATGTGTACTTTCTTAGATATAGTTTTCATACAATTTCATCATAGAAAATATTCCCTAAAATAATATTCAAATTTCATAGAAAAAAAATATAAACAAAGTCTAAGCTTTAGAAATATAAATATCAAATTCACCTTCCACTAACTTTATACTGCCTACTACAAATAAAACCATTTGCAAGAAAATAGAAAACTGTAAGAAAAGCAACCAGGAATGGAAGAAAAATATAAATTTATGCACAACAAATTCAGTTTACAATGATAGAATTACATTACCTCTACGATTTCAGGTACCCCTTTGCCTTTTTCCCCTTCTTACCAACTCAAACTTGATTGATATGCAGGGCACAAAGGACCTAAAACCTTAACGATTCAATTGCAGAAAATGTACCTCCATTTATATATTATGTGTGTGGGTGGGTGTGCATATTGCTTACGAATCTAAAAAGGCGAATTTCAATTTTTATTGAATTTATTTGTACACCCACACACACTCTCTGGCCATCAAATAAAATATTATTAAATTCAATTTGATGGATTTGTTGCTGGCTGGGAAAAGAATTTCCCAGGAAACTTTATTGATTGAGATGGAAAAAGCGCAAATTGATAATAGATGGAATTTTGGCAAATCAATTGGCCAAAGTTTGTTACAGTCGCCTCTTTGGCAAATACATTCTCCATAATTTATTACATTTTAATAATTAAGAGTGCGGAATATGAAATTTTCTAGCTTCAGGCATAAGCCACTTAGGTGGACTATTAAATAAAATAACCTTTGAATTTATTCACAAATCAAATATATTTTCTTATTAAATTTATTGACGAATTCAGGCTTGGATTTTTTTAACCATAAATCCTTTTTCATGTCTGGCATTCTGTTTTGTTTTAACATTTCAATCAACATATGAAACTCAAAAGGAAACTCCTATTTTTAATTTAATTTTTATACAAAATAGGCTTTTTGGTTTTTTTTTTCGAAAAAGTGTTAAACAAATATTGGCTTTCTGCGATTTCGAATTTCAAATAAATTAAATTCCCGCCTCTGCATGGTGCCTATAAATACGATTAGCAATACCAACGAATTTGATCTTTTTTCACATAGTTTTCTATATATTTCCCTTTGATTTTTTCAGCACAAAGAGACTCCGAGTTATTTGTGTGAAATTTTAGCCAGAACAGCAGGGGGAGTCGGGGGAAATGTCAAAAAGGGTTTTTGGTAGCAGGGCGAGGCGTAAAACATAAACAAACAAAAAATTGGTTTACGTGTTGGGGAATTCAGGAATTGGCCGCTTCGGGAGGGCTCATAAAAAGATGTGATGAAATCATAGTGAAATTCTAAATAAAAAAGCTATAAAAAACCTTTAGTTTTAAATTAATTAGTTTCCTGAAAATTCAGTTGGGTTTTTGAAGGATTATACTAAAAGTATATATATATGTTAGTTAAGTTGTAAACTAATATTAAACTAAAGGCAACGATGTATATCTGTGTATTTGTTTATTTATTTAATGTTGTAAAATACCTGTGTATATTTTTGCTGCAGTAAATATTTATCAAAAAGCATATTTCCTCATATTACTATAGGACAACCAATTTGTGCATTAAGTTATTTCCCTTGTACTGCTCTCAACATTTTCATTTCCATAATATCCTTCAAACGAGTAATGAAAGTGCAAGAAAAGAATTTCCATTAAAATAGATGCAACACAAGCAGAAATGGGGGCCAAGAAGGAGGCGGAGTGGGTTGGACTCAAAAGGAGAGATGGGTTAATCAGTTGCCTTGCATATTTCATAAGAAATAAAAATGTCTGTGTATAGAGGAAGGATTCATTCATTCACTGGCCGCTGCCCCCAAAAGCTAATTAAATTTGAGGCAAAACGGAAATAAAAGCCAGGATAAGGCCAGAAGAAAAAAAACATAATGTTGCCCTGTCCATATAAATTATGATTATTTTTTATGACCTCAGCTTGCCCATTTTGTGTATTATCCCGCCCCCTTGAGAGAGTGATAAATTTAATGCAAAAAAGCTATGCAATTTTGTGCTCTATTTTTATTCTCTTTTTTTTTTTTTTTTGTTGCAGCTGCAATCCTTGGACAGCTGGACGGCAGCAGCAGGGGGAGTCGCAACACGCCGCCCGCCAGGATAACCGCCGTCACACCACCGCTCCGCCTGCAGCCGTCGACGCCATCAATAACGCATTTTGTAAATGAATCCTTCATCATCTTCTGCCAGACAGTACAAAAGGATATCGACACCAAGTGGCGTGATCCCCGCGGACAGACCCGGGAGAACACCAAGGGGCGCGTCCACATCGAGAAGAAGACGGGTAAGTGGTGGCATTAATGACCCGGCGGAGTGGCCAGTGGCACAGGCACTCACATTATCCACTGCCTGCACCACTCCACGGCTAGTGGCTGCTCTCTATGCAGATATATAGCACCTCGCACTTTGCACCAAACATAAATTGTGGCCGGAACTACTTTAAGGTGAATTATGGTGGCTGGCTTATTAAATCATTGCCAGAATAGGGAGCTTATAAACTTAAATTTCTATAGCAGAATGAATTCAAAATAAATTATTATAGTGCTCAATAAATATTTAAAAATTATTCTAAATACCTCTAATAATTCCCTAATTTTGTATTTCTTTTATAAGGTCTGCTGGCGCTCGTCTTCGAGCACATCTCACTGGACGACATGGGCAACTGGACCTGCGAGGTGAACAGCATTGCTAATGGAAATCGGAATGTGAATGTTGAACGTGAATTCTTTACCTCCTTCGAGCTGCTCGTAAATCGTAAGTTGGCAAACGGGCTTGGGGAACTAAAAAAGTATAAAAGTGTACAAGAAATGAGGTCGTAAAAATGGCTGCTGCAGGATCTGTTTACTTGCTTACTCAGTTGTGATTTCGGGACTTGGCTTTGGCCAAGACCTGTCCCAGACAGGCAAAGAAAACAAAAGAAAATACAGAAAAGACCAAGGTAAATAAATACTTTATATTTCTCAGATGGGATTCCTAAATATTTAATCATCATTTTTAAAAGATTATTAGTTTGAGTTCAGATTCATTTCAGTTTAAATTAAAGACACGGTAAAAGGTACTTAGATAACAAAATAAATATATATTTAAATAAACTGAAACTATATAAAAATAATGTATATATTTAACTCTTTTACATGCTATACATTTACTTTGCAATTATAATCGCTTGAAAGCATCTTGAAAGCATTTTCTTTTGCAATTTAACCACAATTCCGAGCAACCGCAACCCGTTTTATCTTTTTTCTGTGAAAACTTTGAAAGCAATTTCCGCCTCAACAGAACCGACAAATCATTTAATCTATTTACAAATCAGAATGAGTACTCTGTCAGCCACATTTAAAGTAACTTGATGAACTACACACAGGGCACACAAATTGTCAACTTACCAATCAAAGAGAGACCAAGTAAACAGAGCCAGCAAAGGACATGACTGGCAGACAGTACTTGGGAATGGGCATATCATTGACTGCATAGCATATTTACCCAAGGAATTTAGACAACGCACCCTCCTCCAACCATTTTACTGCAACCGATTTTCCCCCATTCTGATTTTCACCCACAGAGAAAATCTCATTTGGCAAGACGGAACAAGTGCAGTCGGTGCGCGAGGGACGCGATGCATTGGTCAATTGCTTTGTGGAGGGAATGCCCAAGCCGGAAGTCTCCTGGCTTCTCAATGGCGAATACATAAACAGTGAGTTAATACACTTCAAAAAAACTAAATTACCTTTATCTTATGTTAAGTATTTTAAAGATATTTTTAATTTCACAAGAACGAGGCACTTGAAAAGTCTCATTTAATAGTTATAATATTTTTCTAATATTTATATCTTTATAACTTAAAATCAAAACCTAAGCAAATTTGTGTGTAAATAATTTAAAAGACCTCAAAAAGAATTTAAAAAAAAAATAAAAAACCCCAAACTTGATGCTGAGTATAAAATCCCACCGCAATTAAATCAAACATTTAAATTTCTTGGTGCAGAAATTTGCCACCGGCCAAAGCAAACTTGTTAACTATGCCAACTACATTATTTCCCCTGCGATCCTGCACCCTCAAACCTCGTCCTGAACGCATCCTTTTGTTTTGCAGCCGTGAACTCGTCGAAGCACACTCGCCTGTGGAACGGACTGTACATCAAGAATGTGAGCCAGGCGGATGCCGGGGAGTACACATGTCGGGCGTTGCGTATAACACCGACTTTTTCGGATGCCGAACAAATAACGATATTGCTAAGGATACAACGTAAGTGCCATGCATCCCAATCTCCTGCTTTGTATGGTGGGTGTATCGACTGGGTCCGGGTCGGCCCCTGCAGGACACAGCAAGGACATGCAATGCCGCTACGTGCCACACTTGATAATATTTAATCTAGAATTTATTTCGCACCCCACTTGTTGGCAATTGCATTCTCCTTACTGCCGGCTTACTTCCCTGCACCCAAGTCGTTTTTCCCTGAAAATTGAGCTGAGAGTTTGCAACAAAATCTTTTGCTGATGGCAGCTTAAAGTTATTTAGCCTCCCTCTCGGATTTTCCCCCCACCAAGGAGGGGATGGACTGAACATGCTTCGTTGGTTATAATGAGATTTCCCAGCAGCTTCAGGCTCCAGCTACCTACCAATTGAAGTTATCCCCATGGCACTGAGTGGGGAATTCCTTCCGGATGTCAGGGTCAAGTGGCTGGGAAATGCAAATAATTGATGCAAATTTCCAAATGAACGTATTACAAGACTTGCGACCCAGCTGGGGCTTAGATTTCGGCAATGGTTTATGCAGAGATTTAAAATTGGCTCCAAGTTAAGGAATTATTTGGGGATTAAAAGATAAATATTAAATAATTAGAGTTTCTTTGTTGCTATGAACTTTGTTAAGCAAGTAAAACTGTAAGGTGAACAAATCCATCTTGCAAATGCCTAAAGGGTTCACCTTTCAAATTCCTACAATTTCTGCTATTTGCCAAAACAATAAAAAATGGTCCTGTGGGACTCGTTTATAATGCTGACACTGCCCGGGGTGGCAGGATTGCTCTTGTGCCATCGATATCGGACAACATATGGCATCATAAACAAGCCGACACCAAGGCAAGTAAATAGTCGCTGGGCAAACTTCAGCGCAGTTTCAGTTGATTCATCCTCCAACCCGAGAATTGAGTTGCCGTCAAAATTGTACTAATGACTGCCGGACGAAGGTTTGCACAGACCAGCAGCAATGCACTGAAAGAAATTGGGGAGACTTCAGTAAAAAGAGTTTCTGAAAAAGATAAAACAGGATTGTTTTACTACTGATACCAGAATAGGTTTCAATCCGTATTTATATTCAATTTTCTTCGCCTGTATCCAAGGCTAACCAAGCGAGCGAATCCTTCGGGCGACTCTGCTGTCGCTGCAAGGCAAACAGCCGGCGAATGGAAACCGAAACTAATTTGCTGCCCAACAGCCAAGGCAATGGCGCACACCCAGAGTTACCCACCGAATCCCCAGCAGAAATGCCAAGGGGAGAGGTTAGAGCTCCGAGCAGAAACTGAAACTGAAACAGGGACCAGCAGATGGAATGCTGCACAAATGCTGCAATATATAGGTTTGCATTTCCTCAGCTATAAACTTCAATGAGCCGCAGTGGCGATGATGGGTGGCAAAGGGCACAAGGACACAAGGACACTGTGACATCGAGGACAAACGATGAAATGCTAAAATGCTGCTATTAGCCAACGCCTCGCCGGAATAGAAGGGTGACCCTCAGGGGGTTCTGGGTGGTTACAGTGAGGGAGCCAGTGTGGTTAAGGATAGGGTAATTAAAACTTAATTACTTCTGCTATCAGGATATGAGTTTGGTAGTGAACATAAATAAGGGTTGCATTTTGTGGGAATATATGTACTTATATTTAAGAATATTACATTTATTGCGATTAATTTGGTTATATTTTCAACTGAAACGTGTTTTAGAAAACTAAATTAATATCAGAATTGTTGTCTTATCAAATATTTACGATATATAATCTCTTCCTTCTCTTTTGTTTATTTTCTTTAAAGTATCAGTTATCTAATAAATTTTTCCCAAAGGCCAACAAGTTTTCCCCAACAAAAAATAGTAAAAGCTAAGAATACACAATTTGCAGCAGAGCCTGATTCAATTTCCTCGATACTATGTACATTTCCTATTCGCTTTCCATTCCTTGGCTCTGGGTTATAAACAAGTTTTTTGTGAAGACGAAAAAAGAAAAGGAAAGTTCCTTGCAACGAGTGAAGACCAAAATGGCAGAGTAAAAGAATGACAGAACTCTATTGTTCCAGTGATTTCATTATTGCGGTTTTTGTTGCTCTCCAATTTGTGTGCAGGCAGCAAAGGCGTCGATTTGGTTTTGAATATGTCGTATTTTAGTACAAAAAATATTCGATATTAATTTATATTTTTTTTAGTATAGGAAATATTAAAAGAAACTTCTTTTTAGAGGTTCATTGTCTGGTGTCTGTGGGGGACTTTCAGCAGAGACAAGGACAAAGTGAAATAGATCTCTATCTAGCCCCCATATCTTCCATTTTGCCACCTTTCCAAGAGTGTGAGCTGTTGAATGAACACACAGAACTAGGCCGAAGTTTCTGGCACTCAATATACGGGCTTAAAGCTAACACTTGAAGAAATTCGCTATAGGAAAAAAGATTGGTTAGGGTTAGAAATTGTATAAAATAGTCTAAAGTGGTCTTAACAAAAAATTTATATAAGGCTGTCAAATATCTCCCTTCCGCTTTTTTGACCTTTATTCAATGCTTTATAAAAAGTGTTACAGTGATCGGATTTAGTTCAAATATGCGCCGTTTTGTTCGTAAATTTGTTGCCAACGATATGCCAACTTCAATATACCCGTCTTGTAAAAGGCTGCGTCCCTATTGGCAAAAACTCGGAGAGCCAATTTTCACAGGCCTCTCTTGAAGCCAACTTTTCACCATTAAGCGCGTTCGCCATGGACAGGAAAAGGTGGTATTCACTTGGTGCCAGGTCCGGACTATAAGATGGGTCCATTTGGACCTCCCATCCGAGGTCCCGGAACTTCTGGCGCGTCACAAATGTTGTGTGTGGCCTGGAGTTGTCATGTTTTTAGGGTTAGTTCGTGTGTCACCCAAACATCGATCTTTTTTTTAAATCCAAGGTTATGCAAATAGTCCAAACGGGTTTCTGGCTTATCTTGGGTTCCTCAGCAATTGAATAGGTGCTCACGTGCTGATCTGTTTCCACTATTTCCATGATTTTATCGCAATTTTCGACGACAGGTCTCCCGCATCTTTGAGATCGAAATTCCCGGAACGGAACCTAACAAACCACTTTTGTGCTACACGTTCGTTTACAGTATCGGGAGCATAAACTAAATTAATTTTTCAGCCGCTTTGGCTGCTTTTTCGCTTTAATCGAGGACAAATTGTAAAATGCAGTACATTTTCTATTTTCTGGTGTCCATCTTTGATGAGCGCTCACAACGTACTGAGTCGATTAATCGAAAAACCGTCAAAGACAAACTTGTAGCGCGAATGAACACCTTTTTAACGCCGTAACGTATGACATGATACGAGCTCTGTAGCGCTTTGTACATAGCCGCAAAATTAAAAAACGAAAAGGCGGAAGGGAGATATTTGACAACCTTATATTAGAAAGAGGAAAATATTGATAAAGGCTATGGACATTTTTTAAATTATCAAAAAAAACTGTTGAAAATTCTGTCTCAAAACTAAGCACTTTTCTCCAAGTACCTCAGTCACACTCTCTGCTATAACCTACACTGTCACACCTTTTCTCTGACACTCCTGCAGATATGCCCTACTGGTTCTACAACGAGACAATGCCTGTGCAGTATGCCTATGTGGGTGGGTTTGTCAACCTGAGCTGTGACGCAATGGGAGAGCCACCGCCGTCGTTCACCTGGCTGTTCGGGGGCGACGGCATCGTGGGTTTCAATCACCGCATCTTCGTGGCCGACTACGGGGCCACGCTGCAGCTGGAGCTGAAGAATAAAAGACAGTTCGGGGACTACAAGTGCAAGGTGGCCAATCCGCTGGGCAACCTGACCCGAGTGATTAAGTTGGAAGAGGGTCCCAAGCCTATCGGCCCAACGCGCTTTCAGCTAAAGAGACTCTTCGGGACTGGCTTCGAGCTGGACCTAAGGACGCCGCGGATGAAAAATGTCTCCGAGCAGATGCAGATCTATGGCTATCGGGTGGCCTACATGAGCGAGAACGAGTTCAAGTTCAGTGCCGGCAACTGGAGTCATGCCAAGCAGCGGGACTTCTCCTTCCATCAAGGTTGAGTAAATTGTTTTGGCAAATGTATTATTATAATATATATATCAAGATTTATATACTATAAAGAAACCGAAATGTAAACTATTTATTTTCTCTTTGAATTTATTTACAGGCCAGCACTTCATCATCACGCATCTGAAGGAGAACACCACGTATCTGATGAGGGCGGCCAGTCGAAATCTGGCCGGATTGAGTGACTGGAGTGTCGTAAAGACCTATGCCACGGCCACAGGATGCAGCTGGAATCCGTCGCTTTTATATCCTTTACTCGCACTCGTCCTTGCCGCGTTCTGGTCCTAGAGCCTGTCTCCAATTATTATTATAACGAAAGCCCTTGTCCCACATCCCTAGCTCGTTATTGTTGCCGCTGAGTTATTTCTATTTTTCGTATATCTTCTGTGATAGAACTTTGTGTGTGCAATTCACTTGAATAACTTAAACCCCAAATGGAATATAAAAAGTAATGAAAAGGATTAATAAGCGAATGCTTTTTGCTATATATAGAGAAAATATATTAGTTACAGCCTATTGCCAATTTTTGCTGCCAACTTTCATTCATCAACCGCATTTTTTGTACGTTTTTTAAGAAAACCAAAAAAAACCCATGGAAGTTAAATTTAAAGAAAACGATTTTGAGAGGGTGGAATCCTTACGATACATACAATACATATGCATTGTCAAACTCTACCTTATAGTTAAATATGAAATGCCCAACTCTACATAAATGTTGTTCAAGCTAAAGAGAAAATAAAACTAAAACGATATACAAGTAAACCCCAAGACACAAACAAAAAAAGAGAGAAAAAACAAAGAAAACTTTGATGAATTTTACAAACCACAAAACGAGAAAGTCCAAATTATTGATTATATAAATTAAACAAAAGGAAAGCAAAGCGAATCAATAACAGAAAATGGATTGAATTAGCTTAATTGAAGTGGAAAACCCAAAAACGAGCAGAGAATAGAGAAAAGAATAGAGAAATGTGAAGTGAATTCCCAAATAAAATGAAATGTTTAGCTGGTAAGCAGGGCGTATGAGTAATATGAGAATAAATTCAACTGAATGTGTATAAAAATGTCTTTGATGTCGTTTCCATGTGTCTGGCTTTCAAAAACAAAAGTTTCGGTCATTTATTAAATTATTTTCGGTTAACAGGAGCACTGGGTACGTAAGTTATAAATAAACTTTTGCGATGTTTTTGAGTCCATTAAAAATTAGTCAAATGAATACTATTCTATTCCAGATGAATGCTTTGCCTTTGTGAATGCGAGTTTATTTGAAAAAGGCCTAACATTTAATTAACTTAAGCCATTTTGGCAAATAATTTCCGACTTTACGCCAAAGGTGTCTCCTGATGACTATCTGGTGACCTTTGTCAGTCAACTTGGCCATCAAAATGTTTATCATATTCATTAGTGCAAATCTCGCATTGCTTTCGGGCCATAAACATCAGGCCCGAGGCCAGAGCACAAAAGCAAATCCAGCGGCATAATGGGTGGCTCATTGCGTATGCCAAGCACGCGCCCAATTACAAGGATACTTGGCAAGGACACCACCCAGCTGACAGTTACCCCCTTGCCTCCCCTTCAGGGGCAATAAAAAAAAGACATAATAAACTAACTCATAAAAGTCAATAAACTGTCAAATGGCAAAACATTTACATCACTTAAGCATAAATCTCTCTCCCTCTCCGCCTGCCTTCGGCTCTGCATCCTTGCAGGAACACAAACACACTCTCATATATAGTAGATATATAAAAATATATATATATAGAACCGATAAACAGGAGGAGAGCATATCCAAGGGCCATTTACATAAGCCCACAAATTCGCCCAGCCATAAATGATCATTAACGCAATCGGCCGCCATAACTTATTGTATTTTATTTAACTTTTATTTCAGCGTGTGCATATTTTTGTTCTGAAACCAAAAAAAAATGAAGAGAAATACGAAAATTGTTACGGGTCAGCAGCAATCCACCCGCAGACGTGACAACGTGAAACAAAAATAAGCAAATTATGGCGCACAAATAAATACAATTCATTCGCTCGTGTTTGCCCGTGTGTGTGCACACACACTCACACCCAGAGCAACAAGGGGAAGTGTGTGAATGTGCCACGCCCCCTCAAACAGTGGTCGATTATTAACACACGATTTATTGGCAATTTTTCAGTCACACCCAAGGAATGAAGGAAGACTCTTTATGGCGGGTGTTTTGATTTAAAGCTTAAGCGGTTTTAGGTGGGTCATTTTAAACTGAAATTAAAGGATATAGATGATAAATTTAGCAGAAGAACATTTATTTAATAATTTTTAAATAAGTCATATCATAAGTCATCATATTTTCTAGGGGTAAGCCTTTGATATATTAGATAGAAATTGAAATTAATGAGCCCTCAAGCATTTTATATGTGCTAAAAGGCAATTTATTTTACATTTATTATTTAAAATATTTGTATACCCCTAAAAAATATAAACATTATATAGCAAACACCCGAAATTTTTACCTAAACACTTTATTAATAATATATATAAATATAAATAAAATTAAATTCTTTTTTATAGCACCTTAACCCACTTCAAAAATCCCAAAATATTAAAACCACATTTTATTAAAGAAAATATGCAACTTTAAAGTGTTGATCAACATCAAATAATTGAATTCCCACCTGAAACTTTAAGAGATTCTGAAAAATGATACTCCACCTGGCTTTCATTAATAACCAAAAGTGTTAAACAATCAACGGAAGTAGCATTTAACTCCGCATTGCTTGTGTCACGGCAACATATGGAAATTAATCGGCCGGCCGCAACAATCACTTAATGGTTGATATTGAAACCTGTCTCTGCGAATGGCCACGCCCCCTTTTAAGCCATAGGTTGACCGACTGATCAAAGTCGGACGCCCTGAATGCCGGAAGATGTCAGTTGCAGTTATTGCAGCCTCCCCAGCTGCAGTTGCAATCTTTCATTATTTATAATTATTTTTACTCTCTTCACCGTACGCGTCTTTTGCTGGGCAATTAATGGGATTTTTTTAAATATACTTGTGCATACATATTTATATATATGCAAAGGTATGTATTGGTGGATAGAGAGATGAGGAGAGAAATGGTGGTGATGGTGGGAAATCGGTAAACATTATTACCTGGCCATCAGCAGCAGAAAGTTTTTCAATCCAGCTCGTCCTTGCTTGCTTTGCTCTCTCTGTCGCTCTGTTATGCCCGTAATCGTTTCGGTTTATTTTAATTAAAATTTACAATTAATACTTAATGAGTCGGGCGAGTGACATCAACAACGGCAGCAGCAACGGCAACGGCAACTGCCCCCAAACTGCAGCAGCAACATCAAATTGAATTTCCCCATATAAGATTGCCCGTTTGAGTGGCATGTGGCATGTGGCACATCAGCCAAAGTGCATGATAATTTTCTGAAAAGTAATTTCTGCTCAGATTGAATATATGTATGAATATATATTTGTGTACACAAACGGAGACAGTTTATTCGAAGGTAAGGCATCCGATACCCACCTTTCCTCAGGGTAGCTCCTTTATAAATAAATGAAATCTGTCAGCATATTTAATCGACGAAATGGCAAATTGATGTTGGTCTTAATTCTGGACTTTGAAATGTAATCAAAGGTATAAAGGACACTGATTTCGCTCACCGCTCCTTACTCAATATTTATTAGAAAGTCAAGAATCCAAATAGGGTTCGAAGTGGACAAATTATAAAATAATTGGCAAGCGAAAATGGGCAGAATTTAATTTTAGATTTAATTGCTAGAAGGTGTAGAGTTATTAAGCTACCTAAAATAAATAAATTAATAAGTTAAATTAGTTTGTTTGCAATTAAATTTATAAAACATATTGAAAACACATTTAAAGTACTTTCTTCCGAAAAAGAAACCTAGTTAAATCTCTTTATATACAACTGTTTCACACACCACAAACATTACGTTTAATTATCATTTAAACCCAAGGGTGCACTCTCTCATTTATCCATTTATAAATTTACTATTTCCTGTAATCGAATCACAGCCAACTCCTGGTATTATTTGTCCGAGAAACTTTCCGGCTTGATTTAATCCTTCGAGAGCTTAGTAAGCCCACACACTCCCACATGAGCATAACTTTTCTAATTACCATTTATGGCTGGCTGGTACGTCCAAGTTTTGGCTTAATTAAAGGCCCATTGGCAAAGTTATGAACAAATCATTAAACTGACAGTTTTGTATGCTTTCGCCGATAGGTGTAATAAATGCCTCATATCTAATTTATGCACCGAAGGCCCAAAACTGGGACCGAGATAAATTTGAAATTGATTGGCAAGAGCCATGTGTGTGAGTATCTTTGGATTTGTGCTTTGAAGTTAAATCCTGACTGAGGTAACTTAATATTGGCCTTTTGATCGAAAAGTTCTGAAATTTTTCGTCTAAAGGTGGCCCAAACACGTTCACACAATCTTTTGGCAAAATGAAAATTGGGTAAGCTTTCTCTTCAAAACTTCGTCTGGCTGTAAGTCCTTTGAAAAAGGGAGACATTTTTGGGGGCAATTAGAAGAGGATTTTTGTTTCCCTTTTTTTGCCGAATTGATGACGGAAATATCACCTCTTAAATGGGTCAGAAATGCCAGTAACTCGCTCTGTCCCGTTGTCTATCTTTCTCTTTTTTGCGAAACCATTGACATATGCAGGCAACTATGAAAAACCTCCATTTCCACTGCCATTTTTCTGCACTTCAGTGTCATTGTCTCTGCCGGCTCTGTATTTTGACATAGAAAACTTTTGCACCTTGTAACGACTTTTTAAGTGCCACCTCTCGCTGAAAAAAAACACACAGAAATGTTGGTGGAAAGTGGAGCAAAATGAATATGTAAATCCCGGACCCTTTGGTAACACGAAAACGAAATGAAACAAAAATAGGGTAGAAAACGCGTTGAAAATGAAAATAAATGTGAATATTTATGTGATTTATATATGGGAATGGAGGACGCTTCAGCGGCGAGTGTCTGAATTCTCTTTGGGCCAACATTTGCATATATCTATGCCACTGAGTCTAACTCTGGGGATGTGTGTGTGTGTGTCTAGACAAATGAGTGTAGTCCACCCGCGTTGCGCTTTAACATAAAAATATTTAAAAACAATTTCGATTTGCCTAAAATACCGAAACCCTTTTTGGGCACAAAATTGTTGCCAAAAAGTGCAATTATTTTGCGGCAAATGAGAGAATCAATAGCATTCCGGTCCCCCTCCGGGTGAACAACACCAATAAACATTGAATACCGGCCATTATGCGCTTATTTACTGAAACCATTTCGCTATTTATTTCTACCTTTTATTTGGAATTTCTGGCATCACGCATACGCCGCATGGACCGAAGCATATTAATTGAACAACTCTTCGGTCGGAAATGGCAAATGCCAAAAAAAAAAAAACACTCACACCCCCGGATACGATTTTGCTTTCTGCTTCTGATTTAGAGGGGGTGGGTGTGTTGTTGTATCACTTGCTCATTATGCAAATGGCTGCTCTTTAAGTGCACTAAATATTGCGCATACGCCGCGTGTGTCCAATAGCTATTACCATTTGCAATTCATTCGACCCATTTGTGTGTGATTGTGCTTAATTCAATATTTTATTTTGATACAAAAGTTCAAAATGAAGTTTGCACTTCCGCTACAAAATATTCGTGAAAATTGGAAATGGTAATGAGAGCAAGCTTTTCCATTGCGGTTCGCAAACTGTTCAAATATTTTCACAGATAAAAGCTACGAAAAACGACTCGCTTTTCTCTTTGTGTGCAGATGATAAAATATTTCTTGCATCTGCTGCGAAATAACAAAAAATTGTAGTCAGGAAATTGATTTTTGGGGAATTTATTTTAAGTTAAATTAAAAATGGGAATATATAGTTTTTTTTATATTTTATTTAAATTAAAAGCTTCTTCTTTAATATTATACACAAGTAAAATAGTTCCTCATATGGAATACAGTTTTTTTTTTGTTTACTTGTCGTATAATTAATTTTTAATTAATTTGATTTTAATCGCCTGCATTACCACAAAACGTAGCCACTGAAGTGAAGGACATTCCCGGATAATTTGCACATGTGCGCAAACAAATGAAGCCGCATTAAAAATGTAGAGGTAATCACGATGCTAATGACATCGGCAGACAAAGGACCCAGGTCGCAGGACATCAGCCTTCTGTGACGGTCTCCATTTCAGTGGCGAAACGTAAACAAATTAAGCTATCTGTTTCGCCATTTGATTAATTGCAATGCAATGTAATTTCAATTCTTTTTTTTCTGCATGTCCTGGCCATATCATAACTGTCAGCATCAGGACTGCAGATTGTTCCTGTTGCAAGTTTTTTGTCCGCCAGACAGCGAAACAACGAGTAAAAACGCACTGCGGAATTGACAGCTTGTGGCAGGCAGGCGGAGAGTTGGCATTTTTTGGCCATTTGCTAGTAGTTATGGCATTCAATGTATTTCCATGTTGTTAACAACGAATGACGCCGACCGGCCGCATGCAAATAATTAAGATAACTGCATGCCCCCATTGACAGCAAATGGGATTTATTTAATATGCAAAAAACCGCAACAGGAGCGTATAAAAAGATTCCACTGGGGCCAAAAAAACGTGGATCAGAGGCGGGAAGCCATTGAGAACCGCAGCAGAATCTGTATCTTAAGCTATAATTGAAGCTATAATTGAGGGTTTTTATGCTTAATTTTTATGAAAATCAATAGCATTTATGCTTCTGTAAAGACTTTTATATATTCTTCAAATATAAAATATTATTGGTATCGAAATGTTGTTAATAATCGAAAATATTAATTAAGTAAGAAAGTAAATAATGTTTCATCCGAAATTATAAAGAACAACTAACATCTTTAACTCTATTCCAATAAATTATTTAATTTCTAATATTTGATTTGCTGTTGCTATTTTTTGATCTCTTTTAAGTGGTTTGTTTCTTATTTAATTCAATTCTTAATTGGCTTGCGTAAAAAAATAACCCAATCTAGCTTTAAAGCGGGGTTTCCCTTTGCCAAATAAAAATGAAGGCTGCTTGAGCTCTTCTGCGATTTCTCCTAGCTTTTCCCTACTCATCCATTCTTCCTTTTCTCTTTTTTCATCATCCTAATTGGCCCAGCTTAACCCTGGACATGTCTTAAGCTCCTATCTCTTGGCTTGGACCCCCTAAAAAATGTCAAAAAGAGAATTGCAAAACTGACTCAGAAAAAAAGAAGGTTTAATGGGCAATCAGCCCCACCGAAACCAAAACCCCAAATTATTATCTTCATAAAGCTGCAACGACATGTGCCACAAACAAATTTCGAACTTTGGCAATTAATCAGAAATTTTTTAAGTTTCCCAACCACTAAAAGCCCTACAAAGCCAAAACCAAACAAAATAAAAAACTGAAAAATTAACAGCAAATATGTGAGTAAAAATAATAATTAAAAAGTAAAGTTGGCGCAGACTGTCAGCGGCAGAACACAACTTTAAGTGCTCCCTCTCCCGCCCCCTCTAAGGGGGAGTGTCGCGTAATTAACAGAATTTAATGCCAAGTCAAACAAGCGAACTTACTCTATGTGCAGTGACCAAAAAAAGTGACATGGCCAGAACCAGAGTTCGCAATTTATTTACAATGCCCAAACCGCACGGAAACGAAAATTGTTCGTATTGCATTAACATTCGATTCGGGGGCGGCAGCTGCGGCGTCACCAGCGGTGGAGGCGTGGCAGCGTTCATACGAACGGAAGTTGCATTTTACTTTTAAATGCAGCGAGAGCAGAAATGTTTTCCATTTTCATTCTCGTTTCCCAACACACTCACACAGACAAAAGAGAGATCTCCTCCGCACATGCTGCTATTTATGCAAGAAATTCTGTGCAGACACAGAGGCTTACAAAAAAGGGGGTAGCAGGGTTGCAGGGAAGCAGGGAGGCAGGGTCTGAGGCGCGGTGGGTTAACTCATATGATATGCAACCCCCAAAAATGGGCAGACTGGGGCTGGACTGCCACCAGCAGAGATATAAGAAATGCACACACAAAAATTAAATATGCAAAACCCACACACACACTTTATTTTTTACTGACCTATTTAAGTAAATGTATAGATTAAACGAATACTTTTAAAGGGAAATGGATGAAAGAGGCGACTACAAAAAATATATATTTATATGATATATAGAGGTTTATTTGGTTAAATTAATCCACGAGAATCCAGACTGTTTTTGCTCTTACAATACTGCTTTATACATAAATACTTATTTTCCGAAGAACCTTCTTCATGATTTAAACTTCCATGTCCCCGAATTCGCAATTGGGAATTTTAGGTGCAATTTTTGCTACTAATTTGTTTTTAGGATTAACATGGAAAGAACCTTAAAAATAACACAACTCTTTAAAGAACAATAAATTAAATAATTTCAAAAAGGCACTATTTATATTTCTTATATTTATATAAAAAATATCTTGCATCTCAATAATAAAATTCTCTGAGTGAACTCCAAACCGCCTACATTTCTTTTCACTCCGCATTTTTTTTTCTTTCGTATTTCTCCCACCGACTTTGCCCACTTTTATGCAGCGTTGTGTCAAGTTTTTAAACGTCAGCTGTGTCTACAGATGGGTTAAGGGAGGCTTGGCTAACAGGCGCCATGGCGGTGGGTTAAGAGTATGGTCCTGGGGCTTGGCCCACATTTCTTTTTGCAGTTTCGGACTGTCGTGCTTTATGCGGATTCATATGTAAATCAAGTGAAAACATCAGAGGAAGTGGTGGAGACCTCATGCCACTTGGCGAGTTGACTTGCGGAAGCCCTAACCGGAAGGTTAAATATAGTATTCCGAAATTGGTGCAGGGCTTAAAGGATGTTATTGATATGGAACCTAGACTTTTAGGTGTTTATCAGGAATTTAAGGAGCTGTATCTTATAAGCTATTAATTATGCCATTTCTTACAATTTTCTGGGTAAAAATAGTGTTAAATTAATGCCTTATTAATATTAATAATAATAGTTTCCTTTTTAGAAATATTGATAATTTATAATAATAATTTTATTCGGCTTTCAGAACCTCGACAATACTTTGAAAAAGATACTTGCACCATATCGCGATTTTCTATTCTTCGAATTCCCTTTCAAAACTCAAGAAAAATGTGGTTGAGCCACAGACCAAAATATGACTTATCGCCATCACCATCAATCCTTAAGTTATACACCCATCTATAGCCCCCTGAGCCAGATCAAACTTTCTTAAGCATCGCAAAAAAAAAGTATGTAAAATAAAAATAAAGTCTCAAATCGAAATCCAACTCCGACACCGAATCAGAGTTGGAATTGCATTTCAAGCAATTCGTGGCGCAAAGTGAACGTAATAAAGCGATTTCTTTTGCTTAAATATCCTCGGTGCTGGCGCACTGCGGATAATTCTATCTGATGCACACACACCACCCACTGTCTCCGCCCAACTCCCCCTGCATTATTTGCATATAACCATATGGCATGCCATGGCAATGTGAGTGTGTTTGTGGGTGGGAGTATTTTGGTGGAAAAGGAATGGAAATTGAGAAAACGAAATGGAAAGCTCGACTGCAGTTGATTTGTGTTTTTACTTGGTCTCAGCTGCTGCCGCCCCCTCGTCCACCCTCACATTATGTGCGATTTTTCTGTTGTTTTTTTTTTAGCTTCTTATCAGGCGAGTCTTTGTTCGGCAGAAGAACGGAGAGAGAACTGCGAATGCGAACTCTAGACGGTAATCGAAACCGAAAGCAAAACATTGATGAGCATTGTTTTCAGTTCCGATAGAGCCGCTTACTCATTATCTCTGCAACCAACGGACATAGTTTCAAAGTTGCCAAGTGACGCTGAGTCAGGTTTCAGGATTATAGAATGTCTCCATGACTGGCTTGGAATTTCTCATTCTAGACAACTTATCGCCATTCAAACACCTGTTTCTTATCATATTTCTTTTTATAAGGCTTACTCCATACACACAGAGAAATTAATAGATGTGCTATCAGGCAAATATTTTACTTGGGCTTTATATTTGCTACTGTTTAAAATATATATAAAGTTGTATAATATTTTTTTTTTACTTTTCTATTTGACGTAAAAGTGGGGATATGTTGGAATCTTTAAGAATTATCATAATAATCTTATAATCTCGGTATAATTAGACTATGAGGACTACATTTATTTAATAGAATTGATCTTTGATTCATTTATCAGTAAAAATATGTTTGTTTTTATTTTTCAAACAAACTGTTGTTACATTTTTAAAATTTTCTGTGTTTATAATTTTTTCTGTGTACTCAATTTGTTCATTGATTTAACTTATCTCAAGAATAAGAATAATAGTATCATTTTATTATGAAGGGTCAATAACCTTTTTATTTATGCGAAATATTTATAAATAGGTACTATTAAATAAAGCTAGAAAGTTCTGCTTTTTTTAATAACATATTTTATAAATTAACCTTTCCAAATCTACTTTGTAGGTTTGCAATATTGGTTAATTTCTGATATCTCACCTAAGAAAAGATCTGCTTGCATGTCAGAATAATGTTGTCACCCTTCGTATCATGCAACGCTACCTTGATATCTTATCTTTCTTTATTTGCAATATATAGTATAGTAAACATAGATTTCCTAAGGATTTTTAATATTATTATCATGATATACCCTTAGAAATGACTAATGTTCCCCGTGATATTTAAGCAATTGTAAATCTTACTTAATTTTCCTATCCCAACATTTTTTTATTTACTCCTCACATTAGTTCCCATAAAAATATATTATATCAACTTATTCGCCCTTATAGCTCTCTGTTAATGGGTCTGTTAACTGGCATCACTTGAGTAAAAGTCTGATATTCGTCTGAGTATTTTGCCTTGCCTTCCTCTCATTTTCATGAAAGCGGAAGATGCAATCAAAAGCAGACAAAAGATAATAATAATAAAAATGAGGCCTACCGAAATACAGACAACTAAAGAGGGTAGCAAAGCCAACACAAAAGTTCATTTCGTATTTCTTTTTATTTTCAAATTAGATTACAATAAGAGAGAAAAATCTGAACTTGAGGCTTCCGCTCAGAGATCGCACACTCATTCATTTTTAGCTTTGCCTTGGCTTTTCGAGAATAAATTATAGGGACTTTAAAACGATTTTTTTACGGACTTATAGGTGGGTTCGATTAGAGGAAATATATATGTATGTAATTAATTTAAACTTTCAGTTCTTTAAAATATTAGTTGACTTAAGAACAAAAGGACTTCAATAAGTATTTCAGAAGCAGTTTCCTAAAATGTACTAAGAGGATTCGATTTTTTAATTACAAAAGAACAATAATAAGCCTCTCAAACGTCCCTTAGTTATACATTTCTTTATTTAAATTTAGTTTAAATAGTTTACAATCGTTCATTTATAAGCTTAATCCAGTGATTTCCTACTGAATTTTAGCGGGGATCTCCACACATATGATGTCCGCACTATCCTGATCCTGCAACTCCCACTTCACCAGGACAGAGACCTTCGGATAGGACTTCAAAACCGGAAGCGTGGCCGTGTAGCGATAGGTCTCGTCCTTCTCCAGTGGACACTTCAGGCCGCTGTCCACACAGGCATCCGGATTGGACAGAGGGAAGGGCATCTCAATGCCCAAAACCTTGCCATGGACCACGGTCTTCACCTTTGAGGCCACCTCGGCCAAAGCGAAATCGATCGAGAAGCTGACCGTGGTGTTCCGCTTGAGGATACACTCCGCCTTGGTGGTGTCGCATCCCTCGATGGCCACCCGCGTGAATTTGCCCGTCTTCGATCCGCAATCGCTGAACTCCAGGGCCCCGGCGAAGGCCACCAGCACCGCACAGGCAATTACCGCAAACCTCAGCATTTTTCCTCCAGTTAATTGAATTACAAGGTAAGAGTGATGTGTGTCTGTTATCTGGCTTTCGCTTAATTCTGTTTCTGCTTTTTCACCCCAGCGCTAAGAATCTACTAAATTCGCTCGCAAGCAGACGCAAAGGGAGGGCCGAAGACAAAGTCAAAGCTTCTTCGAGATTAAAAACAGCTGCGCGCGACTACTCGGAATGGAGGAGAAAGCTTTCTCCGCCGATTTTACTATCGATTGAAATGCATTTAAAATTCTCATTTAAATGAAATATATTAATGCATGTTTTTGGTAATCTTTTGAAATTAATTAAAGTCTCTTCCGATTCATGAATTCAGATTGGAATTCAAATTTCTTTAATGTTGCCTGATAGAACTGTATAGCAACTTTTGGTACTGTTGTCTTTCAATTCTGCCTAGGTTAATACAAGTTTAATGAATTATTTTTTAAATCTATTTTAGCTGGCTTCATAAATTAAACCTAAAAATAATAATAATCACTTCAGAATTAGACTAAACTGTCACCACTGACTGGGAAAGCTTTCCTCGCGATAATTATCGATAGCGCACGAAAGCTAACAGATTGCAGCCCCACTGCTTTTTCGTTTGCCGCCGCCGCTAAGTATTCTTTTGAGCCTACAGGGCGATTGACAATTCGCAATTACAAAAATTTACCAATAGTACAACTATTTTGTGCATTTAACAATGTCGCAGATCTGTAAGCGCGGTTTGTTGATCAGCAATCGATTGGCCCCGGCCGCCCTCCGCTGCAAGTGAGTAAAAAGAAAGAGGGGGAGAGCGAAAGCCCCGTATTGTTTTTGTTGTTTTTTGGCGAACACGTTGCAGATGCAGCGGTGTCATTTGCCAAGGTCATTGCAGTTGCCGGTCTAATTGCGTGTGTTTATGTGTGTTTGTTTTTCTCCATTACTGCATAATTTGTTTGGCATTGCGAATCACGTTACCCTGGATTTTGTATTATATCAGCAGCAACGTAGGGGCTTTATAATTCATCATTCTCTCGAATGCAAATCGCAAAAAAGAAAACTACAGCTGTTTTTGTCTGGTTAGCTAATATTCCCATATGTTTGGGTTATTTTGTTTAGTATACCGACTAAAATCGTTCCAATGAACGAGGGTGTACATATTTATTTTTAAAGCCAATTTCATGACGCTCCATGGGACAGAAGCTATTTTTTGCTATTTTTTCTTCTGCTTGACAGAACATTCAGAAGCCGCATGATGAAAGCGGTTGGAAGATAACGAATTCTAAATGCGGTACAGGAAGTTTGAATAAACTTGTTGAATGTCAAGTGGACTGCTCAGTCATTAATATTTCTTTCTGTAAAAAAAATGCATAAAGTAGTAGATTTATTTTGAATGTTATTGCTATGAAAATTTATTATTATTTTTTGCTTGCATTACATAAAGAAATTAGCAGTAAAACATCATAAACACACTTAAATAATGACTACAATTTCCTGAAATTTCTCTATGAAGCACAAATGCCGCTCCAAAAGAGCGCAGGGTATTTACTCTTGGCCAAAATCACGCTTTTGTCGCGTGTTTTGATTCCTACATTTTATGGAACTACTTCTTAAATTATGGCAGTTTGTTTTATCGAAGTGCAGGCGGACCGGAAGTTACCCCATATAGTAATCAAACAAATCAGATCCAAAGACAGGTGGCACCTAATTGAAAGAGTTTAATTAACTTTGATTATTTCCACGATTTATTACGGTTCTGAATAATGGGGGAGCCGGAGGGAAAACTTGAAAGGTGACTACGTCAGCAGGGGCTAAACCTTATCGCTGACGTAGGCCTTAATGGATCTATATTGTGTGTGTTCTGTAAGGCGTCGACCGACCGAGTTCCCATAATAACATGTTTACAGCTGATAAGAGTGGGCTATGAAAAAGACCCCCATGTTCTGCTGGGCACACAAGGCATTACCTGTGGGTGCAAAATCCAAGAAAACCTCCAGATGACTTTCAAACTTTAGTCAAGAAACCAGAATGATAAAAGATAAGAAAGGATGAGATAACCCACTAAGCAGCCTTCTAATCTATCAATTAAATTTAAAGCAAGAAAGCCAGATAAGAAAGAGGTAAGGTGGTTCCAGGGCGGTTAAAGGTTGAGATTGAGTGGGTCGGAAGTGCATTAGATTTAAATGAACTTTATTTAGATGACAGGCGAAAATAAGAATGTATAACCTTATTTATTAATTTATAATTTTTAAATACTAAACCCTAAATGCATGACTATATTTTCTTTCTTTTTAAGATCAACATGGTTCTCGGAAGTTCAAATGGGTCCCCCCGATGCTATTTTGGGTGTTACAGAGGCCTTCAAGAAGGACCAGAACCCCAAGAAAATTAATTTGGGCGCTGGCGCCTATCGTGATGACAATACTCAGCCCTTTGTGCTGCCCAGTGTGAGGGAGGTGAGTCCACCCTACCAACTATTTGAACCTCACGATAAATAATAAAATTTAAATTATTGCTTACCAGGCGGAAAAGCGAGTTGTGAACAAGAAATTGGACAAGGAGTACGCCACGATCATTGGTGTTCCCGAGTTCTACAACAAGGCCATCGAGCTGGCTTTGGGCAAGGTAATTTATTAGTTATAAATTTTACTATTGATCTTATATTATTTAATTTTGGGTTTTCAACAGGATTCCAAGCGTCTGGCTGCCAAGCACAATGTCACCGCCCAGTCCATCAGTGGAACTGGTGCTCTTCGTATCGGAGCTGCCTTCCTATCCAAATTCTGGAAGGGCAATCGCGAAATCTACATCCCAACGCCATCGTGGGGCAACCATGTGGCCATTTTCGAGCACGCCGGACTGCCGGTGAACCGCTATCGCTACTACAACAAGGACACCTGCGGCCTGGACTTTGCCGGACTAATGGAAGATCTAGCTGTGAGTCTTCACAACAAAAAAATATAAAAATAAAATTTAAATCAATTTGAAATTTCTTCAGAAAATCCCGGAAAAGAGCATCGTCCTCCTGCACGCCTGTGCCCACAATCCTACTGGCGTGGATCCCAATGCTGAGCAGTGGCGCGAGATCTCGGCGCTGGTGAAGAAGCGCAATCTGTATCCCTACATCGACATGGCCTATCAGGGCTTCGCCACCGGCGACGTTGACCGCGATGCCCAGGCGGTTCGCATCTTCGAGGCCGATGGCCATGACTTCTGCTTGGCCCAAAGTTTCGCCAAGAACATGGGTTTGTATGGCGAGCGTGCTGGCGCCTTCACCGTCATGTGCTCCGATCAAGAGGAGGCTGCCCGTGTCATGTCCCAGGTGAAGATCCTGATCCGTGGTCTCTACTCCAATCCCCCTGTTCATGGAGCCAGGATTGCGGCGGAGATTCTCAACAGCGAGGACTTGCGCGCCCAGTGGCTGAAGGATGTGAAGCTGATGGCCGATCGCATCATCGATGTGCGCAGCAAGCTGAAGAACAACCTCGAAAAGTTGGGCTCCACCCAGAACTGGGATCACATTGTCAACCAGATTGGCATGTTCTGCTTCACGGGCTTGAAGCCCGAGCAGGTGCAGAAGCTGATCAAGGAGCATAGCATCTATCTGACCAACGATGGACGCGTTTCGATGGCGGGCGTTACCAGCAAGAATGTGGAGTACCTGGCCGAGAGCATACACAAGGTCACCAAGTAGGGTGGCGGCGTAAAGAGAAAGCAGTTGATATCGCAGTAGAGGATGGAGTTTCACTAGTAGCTACATTTTTGGCACCTGTACACGAATTTTGAAAAGCACCAAACGAACTTGAACTAGATGCATTTTGCACCCACTCTCTATCTACATTTATATCTCTGTAAATAAGCTAAATTATCTGCCTTTTTAAAAGTAAAGTAAAAGCATTTTACGAATAGATAACTCGAAAAGGCTGAATTATTTCATGGAAATGGGAACGTATGTTGGGAGATAAAAATGTTGCATTTACCTTTGTTAAAAGCTTTTAATTTTGTAGTTAGTTATTCGTATTTTACTAGCATCCAATTTGTTTTGTTTTTTTATATTGTATGTACAACTAGGATCACGGTTTGTTATAGCGATATCTTAGCTTATCGCTTGGTTCGCAGTACTCCTTGATAATGAGCTTGCACAGGAATATGTGGAATACTATGATTATTGCACACACGGACACCCAGAAGAGAGTGGGAAGACCGCCTAACTGGTGGCCATGCCGATGCAGGGCTATCAGATGTTGCTCATGGGCAGGAGCTATAAATAAACATAGATATTAATTAATTAAATTGATTACTGGACGCTATAGTAGTTTACCTTCCACCACTTCTTTGACATGGATGGCATGGTGCAGCTCCTCCATGTGCTGCTTGTCTTCGGTTATGTATAATATTGCTGTCAGGGGTTCAGTCAGTTTAACTGGAAATTGTCGTCGATTTTGCCTGCAAATAAAAATGCAAAAAAACGATAAATAAAAACACATAGTGGCTATGCACCCTTCTGATAATTACGTGAGGAGCACCGGCTCATCGAGGCAGCCGCCATCGCAGGCGTAGTAGCTCCTATCTGATCGATCCAGCGCCACATTAATTACCGCCTTGTTGTCATCCGTGACAATAATGGTTACGTTCACATGGGTTTTGTTGCCATAATTGAGGCGCCTGAAGTGGAAGTCTCTGTGCAGGAACTTCGGATGGATATTGCACTCGAGATGCTGATTGCTGAAACGAAAGCTGCCGAAGCTCAAGACCATGGCTTGGATTACGCCCGAGGCACCGGCACGAATAAGATTGTGGCAGCCTTGCTTCTCCAACGTTAGCATCCAGGAGGAGACCAGAGAGTTGAGCTGCTGCAGGCTTGACATATCCCGCCAAAGGTTCTCCGCCTGCAGCGTGTGATAGGAATCGTAGCAGCCTTCGGCATAGGTCAGAGCCTTGGCAATATCATCTCTCTTGGATGAGCCGCCGACGCCCAGCTCCTCGAATTCGAAGCTGCGCACCTGGGAGAGAACGGCATACATGGTGGCATTAATGCGATCGCCATTCAAGCTATTCTCCGCCTTGGAAGTGCTTATCGTAAATCCAGTGGCCCACAGATCCGTCCACACATCGATGTGCTCCTGCCGGTAGCTATTAATGCTGTTCAGCGAGCCCGTCTTCGAGCTTCCGAGCTTCTGCAGTAGCTTGCTCATGGCCTGCGTGGCCTGTTGTTCGGTGGCTTCGCTTATACCCTTCACTTGACTCTCCGCCACAAGCTTGGAGTACTGTACGGCGATGGGGTAGACAATTCGTACTGTGCCACGCTTCCTTAGCTGCAATTTGGAGTCCAGCTGCGGCTTCACAATGCTTATCACAATGCATTTACTGGGATTATCGGGCTGCGGCTGCACAATGCCCGTGAGCACCTCCAGCTCGCTGTAGGTAAACATTCCAGCCGAAACGGGTTCACTGAGGGTCACGGTCCGCCTGGTCAGCTTGGGCAGATTTACGCGTGGCATTATCAGCTCGATGTCCTCCATCATGTTTCGCGTATTCGTTATCTGCAGCTCCTGCATGAAGATGCCCGGCTGTGTGCGATGGGCGTAGTAGGTGTAAGATACGAAGTAATCTGCGAAGCACTGAAACCGATGCACCATGCCCGTCAGGTACTCCACGACAGTGGACTCCTTTTCGCCCCCCAACCCTCCTCCTCCTCCTCCAGATACTGAAACCACTGGCTGAAAGCGTATGGGCAGCTGCATGGCCCTGCCATGTTTAATGTTCAGGTAGGCGTCGTGCGCAATCTCTAGCCCCAGATACCCGTTGCCGACGTAGGGCGTGAAATCGCGCTCGCCGGGCATTTTCGATGGTGACACGTGACGAATATTGGCATCGAACTCAAAGTTCTGGAGGACAAACGGTGTCAGCCGGTCGTCCATGCAAATGCTGTGGGGATCTGCAGGGACAGGGAGATGTGTTTAGCAGCTGGAAGAACGGGAATAGCTGCGCCCACTCACCCTTCTGTTCGGGTGCACTAAGGAAGATATAGCGAAAGATCGGCGGCAGCATGTAGAACACCACACAAACGCAGAGGAGCAGCAGGAACAGGCGGCGGTAGGAGGACAGGGTGCCTTCCGCCAGGCGCTTTAGCCGGCGCATCACGTCTCCACCGTCGAACTTGCTTTTTGCTGAACGGAACAACATTTTCCAGCAGTTTCGGTCGAGTTTTCATCGGGAAAATTGAAATTCATTTCAATTCAGACCATTTTGCGCGTTCAGCGAATGGCAATTGCTATAGGGATGTGTAATAGAGCTGGAAAAAACATCGTCGATGTATCAGAAAAAACATCGAAACATCGATGTTTTTCCAGCTCTAAATGTGTAATCACAATTTCAAGAGATGGGAAAACATAAAAGTCTTGCCCGGTAATGAAAACACGATACTATCGATTATTTTAAAAATGTATATTTTTTGTATTACCTAAAATAATTTAATAATTCATCATTCTTAAAGGTTTTTTTTTTGTATCAGACAGCTGTTATTAATAAGGATTTCTTTAATACGTTGTATTCTATATTCCCGAAATAATTTACAAATACCCTTTGAATGGCAAAGGGCAATGTGACCGTCCAACAGTAATTCATTTATTACCGCGCTATGCCGACTGAGCTTCTGCTTCCCTCTGCTAATATTAAAAGCAAACGATCAAATGTTCATAGAAATAAACATAAACGTAAAATGGCTGGCCTATCAGAAAGCATGTCGAAACGGAAGAGGCTGTATATAGCCGGTCTTGCTGGTCTCGGCTTTATTATTTTGCTTTCGATATACAAATACAGCTACCGAAATTCGTCGATATCTGGACCTGAAGACTGTTTTTTCTGCGATTTCGCTCATCATAGGCCAAGTTCTAGAGGTCCAAATCCAAATCTCGAGGTGGAAACGGAGGAATACGTGATATTTAAGGATAAATATCCGGCTGCCCGACACCATTACTTGGCGATTCCAAAAGAGCATTTGGAAAGCTTCAGCGTCCTCAACAAGTCTCACCTGGGACTGGGTAAGTAGAAGATAAGCCACGTCTCAGGTGCGTGAGCATACTAATGAGTTTATCTTCATACCCAGTGCAACGCATGGAGTTGGGAATGATCGAGCTGTTCAGATCTAAGAACGTAGATCCAGCCAAAGCCGTTATAGGGTTCCACATCCCCCCCTTCATATCGGTGAAGCACCTGCACCTCCACGGCATTTATCCGCCCTCCGATATGAACCTCTTAAACAAGATAAATTTTTTGTCCTCATTCTGGTTTAAAAAGGTCTTGACAAGTCATACGTTACATATATTTGATTTATCTTATTAACGGTTTATTTTTTATTTTAGTCCGAGGATGCGTTAGAAGACTTGGAAAGACGAGATCTTTGAATGGACGGAAAAAGTTGTTTTATAATTGTTTACATTTTTATCATAATTGAGAGTTGGCAGTGATGGCACTGATGGCACTTACCAGTGATGGCACTGACGTTAGAAAACTCATATTACTGACGTCGTCTATGCAAATTTCGGATTTCCACTTATAACACCGACCAAAAATAACAAAACTACCGGGAATATATATTTTAAAAATATATAAAATATTTTTTAGCGCCCACATATGACAATAAATTGAATTTTAACGGCCATTCTTGTTGGAAACCCTTTGAATTCCTTTAGAATCATATTGATTAACAATTAAATAATAAGTTTCAAATTAAATAAGAATCATATTGATTAAATAATACATTTCGAAATCTATAAGAATCATATTGATTACAAATTAATACATTTCGAATTCCATAAGAATCGTATTAATTACAAATTAAATAATAAGTATATATCAACATATATCAAAAAACTAATCCAGAAGCCACTGATTGTTTACATGCTCTTGTTGCCAGAAACTTGTCCATCTTTTTATCGTTTCCAATTTTCAATTTCCAATTCGTCAGTTGTAATTTTCGGCACACGCTTCTTAAAGTAGTGATGATAAAACTCCCAACGCGATATATCGATGGTGGAAAAAAATCGAGGTATCGCGCATCACAGCCACCATCGATACTATCGATAGAGTATTATCGATGTTTTTGCAGCTCTAACAGATATTAGAAACGCTGCTCGGAGTTTGTTTTAATTTTTGCCACTAAATTCGCGACTTAACCCTGCGTTGGCCAAAGCGAACGCCATCGCAACTGCTCGGGATTGCCCACGGCCACGGATAGCAATTAGCGAACGGAGAGATGTGGCCGCAAACGCTGGAGATGTCGCGGGACGAGTGCCGAGGCATGCTGCGCCGACTTGGTGAGAGCGCTTGGACGGTCCCCAGAAGTCTGGCGAGGACTGCCCACCGAGGCTGAGGTCAAGCATCTAACCCACATCTTGGCGCTGTGCCTTCTCCTTGTTTCCCACCCGCAGAACTGGAGTCCTATTCGCATGTGGTGAGCGTTTTTCGCGCCCAAGGTGCGCTGAGTGAGCCGAAGGCGAAGCTGCTGGAGGATCTGCGCCAGCTTTTCCACATCACGCAGGAGCGGCATCGCGCCGAGGTTCGGCGAGCCGCCAACGACGAACAGCTCAGCACCATTGCCGAGAAGTAAGATCCGGGCGGGAAGTCCTCGCTAAGTGCCCTCTAAATGCCTCCGTGTGTGTATCCCTTGCAGCGTCTGCGGCCCCAATACCTGGCAGGAATGGTCGCGAGAGGGACGCCGGCCCTATCCGCTGCTGCCCCGCATCAGTCCCCAAACGGCGCTCAGCATCGTGGCCAATGATCTGGCGCAGAAGGCCTTCGAGGAGAATGCAAAACTGGCGACGCCCGCCGAAACGGGCGTCCACTTTGGCCAGGCCCTCATCGAGCAGGCCTCGTTCATGAGCGTGAAGCACGGCTGGATGGGCGGCAGGAGCCAGGACCCAGGCATGGTGATCATGGAGGAGCCGGTAAGTTATATAATCCCGCCGTAGGCGGAACGTGATTTTTTTCCCACTCATCTCGCTCGTGTGTGTGGGCAGTGAAAGTGCAGAGACTGTACCTTTGGTATCGCAAGTCCAGCGGCTGCTGGGGACCTAAAAGGGAGCGGAAGGTGGATCTCCCCCGTCAAAAATATTGTTTATCTTAAAATTTGACTTAAAAAATCGTATTTTCCATTAACAAAGTTAATTGGAGGGAAAAATGTCCCATTAAAACCCCATCCAATTGGACTGTTGGAACACAATGGTTAGGAGGCTTAACAGGGTGAAAACTAAAAGGTTCAAAGGAAGTATGAAGTATCCTTTTCCAGCATCCTTTTTATTTATAAAGCGCAAGTTTCTCGAAATGCTTTATTTTTGTGGCTATATATAAAGGAAAGGTTCCTGGCCAATCAGAAACACTTAACATTAACTTTCTTTAACAGCCAACTGTGAGTATCTGTTAAACGGGCGCTGTTAAAAAGGTTACTGTTACCGCTAAGTAATAGTTATCGATAGACGTTAACATTTAAAACCATTCAAATCTGATTTTAAACGGGATTATATAATACAGTCGAAAAAAAGGGAAGACCTTTTTAAAAACATGTGTGTATATTTTAAATTATTTTCTAAATTTTGTATATAATTATTTTTTATTCTTAATTATTTAAAATTATTAAAAATGTTTTTCTTTTGGTTTTTTCTTTTGTTTATATGTATAAATCTTTATGTACATAAATGTATTTAAATATAAGTATCTAAATAGATTTAAATATATGTCTTAAAACTGTATTTTTAAATTAAATCCCTTTTAAAATATTTATATAAATCCTTTATTTTATTAATATTATTCCCTAAAATATATGAATAATGTTCGTTCTTATAACCTTTCTTCAACCTTTACCCCTCAGTTCAAAGTGCCCGATGTGCCCAACGAGGTGAAGAAGATGACGCAAAAGCGGAAGGAGAACGAGAGCGGTGTGGATGGCGGGAAGCCCAACAAGAAGCGGCATATGCAGCATCAGCAGACTCTCCAGACTCCCCACCAGCAGCAGCAGCAACATCAGCAGTTGTCCCACACTGCCAACGCCGAGGATGGCGAACTGGTGCCCGTGGAGAAGCGTCTAAGTCCGCGGACTGCGCAGCAACGCTTCTTCTACCAGCAACAGGTGAAGCACAAGCAGCGTTTGGCCAGCAAACGCAATCTGGCCAGTGGCCTGGGATCTCCCTCTCAGGCCGGCAGCCCTGTGGGTGGCAGGAACGCCGCTGCATCATCGTCTTCGGGCGGCGAGGCGACGCCGGCGAAGAGGATAGCTGCTCCGGCCAAAAGTGGACGGCGGGCGCAGAAGCAACTGCAGCAGCAGCAGCAACAGAAGTTGCAGCAACAGCTGCAGCAGCAGCAGGCGCAGCTGCAACAGAAAGTATTATTGCAATCGTCGGAGGCGACGACGGTGCCCAATCATTTGGTGGTGCAGCCACACGTGGAGTATGTCCTGGATGAGGCGCTTAAAACGCTGGCGGCCACAAGCTCCCCGTCGACACCCACACCCACGTCCACAGCCACGCCGCCCTACTCCTTCTTCAACGATCCAAGGCCGTTGGTTACGCTGAAGCCCTTGAAGCCCCTGAAGCCATTCGTTTATGGGCCGCAAAGCGCAACGGCGGCAGCTGCGGCTGAAATTGGTTCGCCAACAACTCCTGGCGCTCGGGGATTTGCCAATTCGCCAATTGTTTTCAAGGACAAGGTGCCGGCTTCATCGGTGCAGGTGCAGGTGCAGAGCCAGAATCAGAGTACGCCCGTAAAGAAGTACATTGTGGAGGAAAAGCAAGCGGATGCCACGTTGCCGACTAACACCACCACACCCATTTCCACCGCAAATCTTCCGCTGACTCCCCAGATCATCAGCGTTCAGCAGATCCCAGCGCCGCCGATGGGAGCCAAATTGAGGCCGACAGCAGCGGTGCCCTCTTCACCCACCAGCAACTCCTCCACCACGACGCTCCTGCCGCCGGGCACCAAACTCACGCCCAAGAAGTTCAATCTCCTGGACGGCGTTGGTGGTGACGCAAAGCCAAAAACCTTGCCCAGTTCGGCGGTTCGCCTGCTGCCGTACACGGACCCCATAGGGGGTCCATCGTCTCCTCTGAAGGACTCTCGGGTTACCCCATTGAGCAGCGCCTCCACTGTGAACATCATCAAAAATATTCCGGCTAGCAGTTTGAACAATACGCTGATAACTCCGCTGCCGGTGTCTGCAGGAGCCACAATGCCGCCCAATCTCTTCCGGGCGAAGGTGACAACAGCGCCTCAAATAAAGGGTGCTGGCGGATTGGCCGTGATTGGTGCGTCCTCATCGTCGGCAGCGGCGGGAGGAGCACCAATATCAGCTGCTTCCTCCCCCCAAATCCTGGGAAACATTAAGCTAACCACCAGCTCGGGAGGAGCGTCGGCAACTATTAAGCAGGTGCCCAGCAGTGCCCTGCGAAACATAAAGATTTGCTCACCCAACGGCAAGGTATTCCTGCAGCCAGGCAAACTGCCAGCGGGAAGCATCATCCACAAGCTAAACAATGCGAGTAGCAGCACAGGAGGAGCAGGAGCAGCAGTGGGATCAGGAATAACCACAGCGGTGACACCCTCAAATCTGCAGCCGCGTGAACAGCGGATAAGCATACAAAAAATGCAGATACTTCCCGGAAGTGGGAACAGCAGCAGCGGCAGCAGCACCACCAGCAAGCAGCCAGGTGCCAAGCCCACAACTGTGACCTTCTCCACAACGAGCGGTGGCAAGAACAATCTCGTCTTCCTGCCGGCAAGCGCGGCGAGCGGCATGAGAGCCCTCACACTGGCCACCACCAAGCCCAAATCAAATGTGCTGGTCATCGGGGCGACACCCGCCACACCGACGACCACCATCAGTGCAACAACAACGTCTCCCAACAATCCCTCGAGCGGTGGAGCCAAGCCAAAGCCCAACCAACTCATCACCGAGGACACACCCATCGATATAATCAACATGCCAATTATAGTGGCAGATAATGGCACAGGAACGGAGCTGAAGCAGGCTTCCGGAGTGATGAAGACCTCACCGTTGGTGGTCTTCAATGCCACCGATTGGGAGATGGAGCTAGACCAGGCGGCCACAAAAACGACGCCAGTCACGACGCCCTCCAAGCAAGACGGAGCCCTGAACGACGACGATGTGATTGTGGAGGAGGACGAAGAGCTCGAGGGAGATGTGGTGGTGGAGGAGCAGCAGGTGGAGCACTCAACCAACTTGGAACTCAACAATCGCAGTGAGTGCAGGAGATGCTGATCTGAAGATCTTGCCAGAAATATTTATATTTTTCTTATCCCTTTTTTTGCAGTCATTGAACTACATCCGGAGGATGACAGTAGTGCCATCGAATATGTGGACATGGATCTGGAGCAACCCATCGAGATAGAGAGCACCAGCAACATATCGCCAGAGACGACAGCCACCACCACCACAACCACTTCCCTGAAGGCAGCCATTGTGCCAGCATCGCCGCAGCAGAAACAGAAACCTTTGGAACAGCCACTGGCGGCAGCTACTCTTTAGATTCCCCCGATTTCTAGAGAGATGATTCGAGTGAGAGAACGCACACACAGCAGAGAACCGGTTCGAATTAGATTTAGTTAGTAGTTTAGCCTCAATGTCAAGAGTTTCCTTTTATCATTTATAATTTTATATATTATCGCAAAGTGCAAGATTATCCTTAATTCAAATCGAAGCTTAAATAAGAGAGAGTGCGGAGAAGGAGCAGGTTCGAAATAGTTAAGTTGCCAAATCACACGACGTATAATATGGAATTTGTGTTAGTTTTATAGAATTTACTTTCATTTCATTTCATCTGCAATCTTTGGGAATCCCCTTTCACTCTCTCTCTCTCTCTCTCCTGTACATAGGGCAGATCCTTCCTCTGCAGAACGTTACCTTAATTTTGTATAGCTTTGTATATAGAGTCCATCATTATTCGATTCTCCATCTCATTAATTCGTTTTTACTTTAGTTGCCTAAGCATAAAACCCACACGCAAAAAAATTCGAAAATGTTTACACAAAAAAAAAAAAAAAGAAATGGAAGTAAAACAAATTTGTTGGGAAAGTTTTGCTTAATTACGTGAGATTATAGAACCTAGATCCGCAAGAGACACATGTGTAAATATCAGAATGAATTTCGAAATGCAGATGCAAACCCTATATCGCATTATTATAATATAGAAGATATACATATGTATAAAAAAGGGAGAACTCATGCTAAACAGATGATTAACCATTAACGATTTATTTAGATCTTAAGTATTTTATGCGTCGTAAATTTTGTAAATTCAAATCTTAAGAGCAAAAGTTGTAACCTTTAGGAGACCAAAAGCCCAAAAGTGAAAATCGAAACATAAAAAAAAACCAACTTCTGAGAATAAACCCTCTTCCTCACCCCTCCACAAATATTACAAAAAGAGAAGAGAAAACAAAACAAAATATTGTTGATCAATGCGTGTCGCTGTAAAATCTTTAGCATAGAAATTTTAAACGAAATAAATTTAAATGTAAAACAACTCGTGGTCGGTCGTCTCTTCTTTATGGTTTTATATATGTACAAACATATATCAATATAATTTCATGTTAACTTATTGCTGTTGCCAGAGGATCTTCTGAGTGCTAAAAGGGAAAAGGGAAACCAAACCGTAAATTAGTCTAGGTTGTAGGTAGGTATTTCGATCAGTTGCGTGGCTCAGTTCCTTCCGCCCAGGGTCATGCCCCTGCCCCAGGGATTCTCGGGTGCCTGTCGCGGTGGTGCTCTGCTTTCTGGCGGCACTCCAAAGCCTCCAAAACCGCCGGATACGTCCGGGACAAGGCGCTTCCTGAAAGGTGAGATTTTAATTAGTAATTACTCTAAAATACAACAATCTGATATCGATTTAGCTTTTAAATATTTAAACCAACACAAAGGAGAGCCACAAAAATCGCTGTTAATATAAAATAAAGTCAGCGTTTCTCTGTCACTTCTTTAGACCTTAAATTAGGCCAAACTTTGAATGGAATTTTGACTTTAAGAAAATCTTGATATACTTACAAAAACTGTGGAGTTTCCAGCAGGGACGCGCCGCCCAGATCCTGTGAGTACTGGAACTTGAAGAAGTAGTAAACATGCCCGTTAAAGATGCCCACCAGCGAGGCAAGGGAGCTGCAAAGAATAACCATCAACAAGGATCATAGAGACAAGAGGAACCCCCAAATAAGACCACTTACAAGTGAAAGATGAACTCAAAGGCGGCCAACACCCAGGGCAGGTACATGGCCTTGAAGCGTGTGCCGAACCAAAAGGACACTGTGACATCCTTGTTCAGTTGACACCAGATGTAGGTGATGGAAAGAACGAGCATGTCCATGAGAAAGGGCACGCCGAACAGCATGCCGCCAATGTTCGCCAGCACCGCCGACACGATGAGGCAATACAAATAGTCCGACGGACTTCGCCCATACTGATCCTTCTCCAGCTTGGAGCTGTACTGCACGATGAAGAAGCAGTTGATGAGGAAGTGGAAGGCCGTGTTCGGTGTGATCGGAAACACGAAGAGTGCCGTCACACAGCGCCAAAGTTGCAGCTTCCCGAAGACGGCGGATCTGTCCAGATGGAGCCAATGCAAGGGAACGATGTCGAAGCGGCAAAAGAGGCTCAGGCCCACGGTGGCCGTCAGCCAGTAGCGGGTGAAGCGGGGCAGGGAACGGTACCAAGCGCCAGCGTCCATTGTGTGTTGCTTGCTAACTATTTTTATTTGTACTTAATTCATTAAATTTACTTTCCCACTGAATGATTTGGGGGTATTTTTGTTGCTTTACGTGTCTTTCTAGAGATGACACATTTCGGATATCAAAATATCAATATATCGATATATTTTTTTTTAAATGCAACACGTTTGCACGTGAATGTTTGTTATTAAATTTAAAATTAATTAATTGATTAATATACATATATGTATTTTATGGTTATTTGGGTATAAAAATATGTCAAACATTAATATTAGTATATAATTTATAGTTAATCATCATAAATATATATCCAAAGTTTGATGTAATGTAGGTCAGTCACATTTTTAATGATTTCTGGTCACTTGCTTTTAAAAAATTCCTTAATCTTAATTTTAGTTGCCTCCCAGGGGGATTCCGTATCCCCAGGAAGAATCAGGATGCTGTTCGCCAGCTGCCCTCTGCCTGCTCTCTGGCCGTACACTAAAACCACCGAAGCCACCATGGACACTTGGCATTATGCGTTTACTGAAAGCAGATCAAGAGAGGGAAGCTTATAAATAATCTTTTTTATTTTTATATTTATTTTCAACAAATAGCAAATATGTATGTGCCATTAAATGCCATATCCTAAGGATAATAAGGAGTATTTTTAAAACCCAGTGTAAGTCCCAGTGTAATCCAGTGTAATCCCAGTGTAATACGAAAAAATGACATAATTATAAATTTAGAGTTGTTGAGAAACAGCAAATGGTGAATGCACCAGGACTGCATAGTTTTACGTCATCAGCTTATAATAAAAATAACAAACAGAAGTGGCCAAAGGAACAGAAGTTGAACAGAACCCTTGAAAGCTACTCTTTGAATTCGGTTAGATAAGTAGGTGGAGATAAAATTGGTAAACAAAACAGGGAAACCCAAGAGTGTGCGTTTTTTCACCAGCAGCTGGTGAACGCTGGTTCACGGAATCAAAGGCTTTGTTGAAGTCAGTAAAGATAACGTCAGTTTGTTTGTTGATTTTAAACGCGTTTCTAATGACACAACACATTTTTTGAATATTTTGAATTAAGATTAAATGCTGTAAATATATATTAATGTCAGACCGGGGTGGGATGTACGAGCAAGAGACATAAACAAAATAATCATTAACAATCATGAAACTCTAATTACAGCCGGTGTCAGTTATCGGAACCAAGTTTGAAACAAGATCGGACTTAACTGTGATAAGAACACCGCCGCCGAGTTAAAAAGAATTTATTGAAAAATAATCTGACCTCGAGTTTATCAAGACGATAATGTGTTTTTAAATGAATTTCAATTTCAACGAAAACAATGTAAGCTGTTTCTATATATACTTACAGTATACGAGGTGTCTCCACCAGATTGGGATACTCGGACTTGAGGAAAAAGTAGATGTGGCCATTGAAAATACCAACAAAGGACTCCAGGTTGCTGTATGGGAAAAACACTCGTTTAAAAGACTTGAAAACCGTATTTTTATAATAAAAAACTTACAAATTAAAGATGAAATCAAAGCCGGCCAGCACCCATGGCAGATAGGTGGCCTTAAAACGCGATCCAAACCAAAAGCTAACAGTCACGTCTTGGTGTTTATGACACCAGATATACAGCACGGACATCACTGTAATTTCCATTAGACAGCTTGTACCGATTAGGAATCCTCCCACATTTGCCAGCACAGCTTGAATGATTAGGAGATACAAGTAATCCGCCGGATTCCTACCGAACTCATCCTTCTCCATCAATTTGCTGTAGGTCACCAGAAAGTAGGTATAGGTGAGGAATCGGAACGCCGAGTTCGGATTGATGTAGAAGGCCACAATAGAGGTAAGGCATCGCCACCACTCCCAGCGGTAGTAAATCATCATCCAGTCCAATTCCAGCCATTCGATGGGCAGCAGTTGGAAACGGCTGACGAAGCAGCTGACCACCACTGTTGTGGTAAACCAATACCGGGTTAATCTCGGCAGAGATCGGTACCAACTCATAATCATCCTGGCTCCGTGTCCTTATGAATTGTGGGCGAACTCAAAATGATTCAATACTGCCAGCTGATTGCGAAAGTCAAACTGGATTCTGGTTTTACCATATGCATTTCTTTAGGGATGCGCCAAGTTGCAAGTTGCTTCGAATGGCAAATATCGCGGCAATCGTTGCAGGTCGCAAAAATAAGCTTTCTCGTCGGTTGCTCAACGCGCTTAACCGCCAAAATTTTGAAACGGAGCTTTCCGAGTAAACTTGTGTTTGCCTTGAAATAACCGCTTACAGATTTTAAAAAATATTTTACAATTTAAATTAAGGATATTTATTTAAAATAAATGATTAATAAGTTATGTAAATTTATTCATGAATCCCTATTTGTTTCCGCAATAGAAATAAATTTGTTTTAATTTGTGGATATTCTAGGAACTGTAGTCTAAGGTATGTAAAACCCGATTTCCGTTTCCCAACATACATATTGTTCATAAAATAAGTAAAATTAAAAATATGAATATTAGTAAAATAAAACACAAAATTCCTAAGGACAGGTAAAATGTAAATTTTTCTTTCTTCTATTCAATCCACACAACAAATTGCGTGCCGCCATTAAGTATGCTATGGAAACATAATTCTAGATTATATTTTGTATAGGATATTAATTTTTATCCTTTACTTATTTTATCCTGAAGGCTTGTAATATATAAAAACATCTGTAACTAGGCAGCAAAATGATTTCACAGTTAAAATAATAAATTAGATATAAAGAATTAACCTTTTTTATTTATTTAGTACAGATCCTAGTCGATCGACAAAAAGTTTAAAACTTTGTGTAAAATTCTATTGCAAAAAAATGTACACTGATACATTGGTTTTTATAACCAAGTTATTTTTATTAACAATATAATTAATGGAGAAATTAAACAATCTGGCCATTGTATATGTTTTTTCAGAAAGAAATCACATATTTAAACTCTACATTTTAAAATCAAATACTCATTTAATAAATAAAACCACATTTAAGCAGATTTACAATAATGATTCCAATCGCTTTCCTTTTCAATTAATTTTTGATACTGGCTTAATTTGACACTTCTTAAAATTCAATGGAAAGCGTTCTTTATTCGTGTCTATGAAAACGTAATGCTTTTTTATTTTAGTTCATTATTATTATTTTAAGAGAGCCCTCTCGCTCCTTCCACTTTTCACCTTTGATCCAGCAATTTGTGATTTTTCGTGGTAACATTTTTCTTTTGGCATCTGACAAAGAGATGGGGCAACAACAAAGGACAAAACCACACACACACATATTCGCAGGACGCACTTAATTCATAACAGACGAGAGCACACAAATAAATAGCCCAAAAAATGCGGTTCTCGTTTTTTGGCAACTTTTTGTGGTATCTTTGTGGAGATGCCATTGTTGGCAACCTAAAAAAAATGAAATTTTTGGACAGGTAAGGAAGCGTGTGCCACTCTCACATGCACACACGAACGCACACGTTTGCAATGCAGTGGTGCGAAATTAATCAACTTGGAAATTGTGCGCTTTTCCAATATCCTGAATTTTTAAGTGGAAGCCGCTGAGATGATTAATTTCCGAAAAAGCGACCAAGTAAAATTACTATTAATCTCACATTTGTTTGGCTAATTTTTTTAAGTTTGTATATCTATATTTTTTTTGTAACGAAAGTAAAAGCCGGCAAAGTTCAAGTTTCGAGTGCTCCAAAAAAGCAAAAATAAAAAACAGTTAACGAAAAATGCCAATGCATCCAATGGGAAGTGCATGCGTGTGACTGCGATGGCAATAGCTTCCGTGTGTGTGGGTGCCTGTTGAATCCAGGCGGGAAAATCGGGAGAGAGTGAGTGAGAGCGAGAGAAAGAGAGAGAGGGCGGCGCTGCAGCGCCCAGAGAGAGCAACAGTAACAAAATGTCGAGGCTAATCAAGTGTGCGCTTGTGTGTGTGTAAGAGGACACACCCACCGATTGGCCATACACAAGCACGGGTGTCAGAGCAGTGCGACGCATGCGCTGCCATTTTGGTGCGTTGACTGCGCTGCTCCCTGCCATTTGATACGCCCCCTAACGGTGTCTTCCTAATGATCATTAAGTTGCACCCGCACACACACAAACACAGCCTCACGCACCCCCCACAAATGGCTGTACATAGAAAGGGACTACGGCTTTATTTACCTAGCCGCTGAGCCTTTTGCCCGGGAACTCACCTGGATATCTTTTCGGTCTCAAACTCACCTGGCTCTGTCATTTTGTCGCTGCCAACAATGCACTGAGAAAGTAATCAAGATTAAACACATTTTTAAGCAATAAGGAATTAAAATTTTAATAAGGAAATTACGAAAAATTGATTGAAAATTAATACAATAATTGATTATATCAAAATTAAAGGAAATCTTTATTTAGTACTGACTTAAAAGGAAAGTTTGTCTAACTTTCGAAATACTTTTACACATCTTTGTATATTTACAAAAAAAATGCTGTTTCTGTTTTTATGATAAAAATAAATTATGATTAGTTTAAAAAAATTGGCACAATGCTTAGTAAAACAGAACTTTCTTAAAAATTAGTCATAATATGGGAGTATTTTTTAGGTGCCTATTTATTGGTTTGATTTCAATATTTATTAAAATTTCTCAAATTATAAAAGTCACAGGATACGTTAATAATTTTGTATAATTTTCTGAAACACCTCTCTTCCAATTTCTTTCCGTGTGCTCGCTCATTTCGTTGCGTTCTACTACATACAGAAGGCGGCCATTTCTCCACTCCCTACACTTGCGTCCTACGCCGCTCCTTCACTGCGTCTTTTATTTAATATTTTATATGCAAACATTTTATTATCCCTTTTCCAACTTGGGCTGTCGTCGTCGTCGTCGTTTTTTTTGCCTGACTTCAATTTTGGCTTTTGTCCATTTCAATTGCTGTAATGAATGCCATATCTCTCCCCTGCTACGCCTCCAGGAGCTCTTCTCCCTGGATTCTTCTCCCTTTCGCTTTATTGTTGCAGACACTTGAGGTGTGGAAAATGCAAAAAGTTGATTTCTTGAGAGCTTTGAGGAAAAGTCTCCTAGAAAAGTTGTCGTTATTAAATGGAATAATTCTGCCTGAAGAATTTTGGTAATTGTTGTTGTTATTTCTAGGAAATTTTAAGAAGATTTGGCAAGGAAGTTGAAAATTGAGAGGTTTTTAAAAATGTAGAAAATTTAATTTAATTTATTAATTTTCTAACATGTACTATAAAAGGCTTTAGTATGTTTAAGGCAATTTTATTTAAGGTGTTTGAATTGTGTTGAATAATGTGCTTGTAATAAATTGCAAAAGATATATAATATTATATTTTCTTTTAAACGAACTTGTTATTTACAAACTTAAGTGTTTCTCATAAAATTAAATGTGTATCCATTAAAAATTCCACCCTATAGGCACTGCAGTTTTTTACCAAATGAACATAAACAGAGTCCTTTTGAGATCGGTTCCCAAAGTGGACGAATTCCAGATCTCCTGCCAATTGTGAATTCTCAATGCGTTTCTTTTTCCGCCTCGCTCTACGCATGGGAATTTCGTGCAGGCTTTTGACATTTGCCTTGCATCTAATTACTGTAATTATTTGATTAAAAAATCTCCCAGGGTGCTCAATCGTTTCACCTTTTAGCCATCGCCACCGCCTCTTTTCTCCTCTCGTCCCAGGGAAGGTCCTTCGGTCTCTCCCCTACCCCCTCTCTGTGAATCCATCTCTATTACAGCGAAACAATGGCATCCCATGTGTGTGTATTTGTTCTCTCCGGTTGTCATGGCATCGGGTGAAAACTCGGATTTTGATGCGGAGCATATTTCACATGCCCCGTTTTGTGGAAACTGCACAAAAATCTGATTCCATGGAGGGCATTTCTGCTGTGTTTTGCGTTTTCTGTTTTTGGTATTTGCCTTTGCCCTCCGATTTGGATAATGGCACAGCGGGAAAGAGCGCGAGAGGGGGGCACCCAAAAAAAAAAAGGAAAAATATAAACTACTGTTAATGGAATATACAGTAGGTGCTTTGTAGTTTGGTTAGATATGAACTTATGTGTACATAGGGTTTTTAGGGAAAATATTTAGGTATAAATATGTATTTATAGATACTTTTTATTTTTACTTTTTAATCTTTTAAAATTTTCTTTTAATAATACGAATTATTGTAAATCAAAAGTACATAAAAGACATGATACGATTACTATACAAAATGCGTTGCCTACTTTGGCGCGCTGTTGTAAGGGTTTTAAGGTTTTAATCCTTTAAAATTGTAAGATAGTTGTCATATGTTATATTAAGATTATTTATTAAGATAATTTGAGAGCTTTTCATTCTAAACATTATTTTTAAACTAAAGATATGATAAAAAACAGGTTTTAATTAGGCATGTATTCTTTTATAAAGACAACTTTTGATTTAATATAAAAATACCAATATATGTATATAGCTTTTTGATTGAATAAAATCCTATATTATACTAGAAAACAATCGCTTAAATTTTCCAAATTTATTTATAAATAAAAAATAGTTAAACTAAATTAAACATAACTAGATCTCACTGAAATCAAAGACCTCTTTCGAGCGACCACTGTGCTCACCTGTGTAAATGGGAGCGCAAAAAGAGGCGAATCACAAGAGCAGCCAGCGACGATGCCAAATTGCAGTGCAAATATGTACTCACACAAAAGGGGTGTGGGATGGGGGGCGGCTGGATGCGATAACGGGAGTGAGGTTATGTAGGGGCAGGCGCTTAGTAAAAGGACAGTCAGCAGCAGCAGCTGCTGCAGGATCGGGCAGAGAGCGAGATGATGAGCATGATGGCGTTAATGGCACGCACACACACTCTCGCACTCGCAATGGCACCCCCTCTCTCTGTCGCTCACCCCCAAAATGTGTGCGAACGAGAGGCAAAATGACATGATAATGACGTTTGCCAAACACTCTCTCTCACTCTCACTTCCCATGCTGCCAAACATCGCTGACAGCTTCAGTTGAGCGAGAGCGAGAGAGCGCGTCGGGGCGCTCGGATACCATTGAGTGAGTTGTTGCTGCTGCCTTTTGACTTTGCCGTCGGCACATTGTGCCGCCGTCGTGTGTGTGGGTGTGCGAGGGAGACGGGAACAGCTCGGCCGGGGAGCAGGCGCTCTCTCCTATTGAGGGGATTTACCGTTACGTTTCGCCGTCGCCATATTTTATGTGTGGCCCAGGACATCATCGCAACGGTGTTGTTGTTGTTGTTGCTTTTGTTTTTGCCTTAATTTACTTTGGCGCATAAATCAAATATTTACATTCGGAAATTGACGTCTTGAAAGCGCGGTCGCAAAAAATTCACCGTTCTTCGTCCTGCCAAGGAGATTTCCTTTCGGTACGAGTATTTGCGAGTTGTGTGTGTTGGAATTAATACCTAAAACAAACAGTTATTTGACCTGCAGCCGATTAGTGAAGAAGAAGAAGCGGCCAAAAAAGTGAAACGACTTTGGCTTTGAAGTTGAAAAAAAATAGGATTCACCTCAAGACATCAAAAAAGGGATATTAATTGCTGTGCGCAAACATTCGGCAGCAGATCCTGGCAAATAAAGCGTGCGGAAAACTCTGGGCAAAGATTTTCCACCTCTCGTTGGTAAGTTTTTTCGTATATTTGATTTTAATCTATGCTTCTTAATATTTGTTTATCTAAGCTGGGAATTAGCAATTTGTGGAGCAGATTTCTAATTGGATACCAATTTATAGCCTGTAGGAAATTGGGAAGAACTGATTTTTGTTTATTGCTTTTCGGGGTAACAAAGTTAATTAAAATTACAGGAAATTCAATATGAATTTGAATAGATTTTAAGGACCTTTTTAATGATTTAACGAGAGCATTAAGTCTTTTAGTCACAATCAAATTAATTCTTTATTTTAACTTTATTGAAATGTTTTTAAAAGTCTAAGTTACTTATTTACTTTATCCTTTCACCGAAATTTGAGTTATATCGATCTTTGTTTAGTAAATAAATTAAAACGTGTCAATATCCTTTGACAATATTCTTCTTTTCTTTCTATACTTTTACATAGGTTTTTCTTAATACCCAAAAAAAATTGTAACCGTATTCCCATATAACCCATATAAACCTCAAAGTTGTTTTCCTTCTGTTAGAAAAAACCTTTATTTGCCAAGAGCCAAACCCCTTTATCCCTGAGGATCCCAAGTGGCGACCGAACTAAAATATTTAAGGCGTCGCCTGTTAAATGCCAACTAGCCGCTAAGCCGGCCACTCGACTGGTTTTCCGCTTTGCCACTTGCCACTTTTCACTTTTGGCCCACAGTGGCGAAAAGCTCAGGGAAACTGAGGGAAAGCAGTGGGGAAACTAAGGAAAAAACAGGGCCACTCGAGGCGAGTGAGTTGCCCCCGAGCAACGGGCGTGTGTGTGTGTGTATGAAATGAAACGGAAAGTGTCCTTAGAAGCTGCCAACTGAGCGCGACAATCTGTCAAATGTTCAAAATGTTCAGTTGTCGTCGTAGTCGTCGCCTGTCGACGGTCGTCTATCAATTGTTAATGTCACAGACGCTCAGCGTGAAGAAAGGATGTGGCTGTGGATTGAGGGTGGAGAGTCATACACTTGTAGGAAATTCATAAATTAATTATAAGCATTCTCTTAACTAAATTAGCCAAAAGTTTATTGGGCTTTATGAAAATAAAATATATTTACTTCATAATATTGAATTTCCAAGCTTAAGGAGCATAGAGATTAAGTTCCTTGTTAAAATTATAATTTTAAGGAGTTTCCCATCTGATTTCTAAAATTTTTTAGGATTATTTTCAAGCCATACATATTTCCCTATACTCTTTATTGTACTTATTGTACTTATAAGAATTATCAGTAGAAACCATTAACTATTTATTTCGACTTTTAATTTTAAATGTGTGTATAGTATTTTTCACATTTTCCCGCAGTGTAAATGCTGAACCGACTTAACATGCTGTTTTGGCCTGTTTAACTTTCGGCTGACTGGCGCTGGCTTTCTTTATTTTAATTGGGATTTGTGCTGCTGGCTGGGGCCCAACGCCTTGGCGGGATTCGCAGTAGTAGTCGCAGGACTCCCGCCCTCGCTGTCAATCTTCGGCTGAGTGAGCAAGGAGCTGTGCGGCCTGGAAACGCCACGTGGTTGCTCCTCGTTCCCTCACCTTTGTGCCCCTGCGAAATGCGCTTTTGAATAAAACACAATGTGCAGCAGTCCTTTAAAATCGGAGCAAGGAAAAGGGGGATGGCACAAAGCGTTTTCCGATTTCTACTTTCCATTTTGCGGTTTTCGCTCGCTTTTTATTTGCCTTGGTTTTTTGATTTCCTGACACGGGTACGCCGGCAATCGTTGTGACATTTTAATTGTTTATTTGCACAGAGTCCTTGCGGCCTGCCCTCGCTTGGTCCGTATCCTGTATCCGGAACCCGAACTTCCAATCCTGCATCCCACTCAAGTGCTCGAGCTGCGCATATATAAATATATACATATATATTTTTATTCAGCCAAAGATTCGGCGGGTGAGAGAAGTTCCTTGCTGCTGGTGGGTTCCCCCTCTCTGAGGAATCGAACTCGCTGGTTGTCCTGCGGTAGAGAGTCCTTCGCGGAGTCCTCCACTTTGCGCTACTGGTTAGCGTACATTGGTTAATGTAAATATTTGGCTTTTGTTGTCACTTCAAGTGCTCTCCGCTGCTGTTTATTATTAGTTCGCCGGGCACTTTGAATTTTTTGTGGCTGCTTTTTTCAAAATCGCCTGGGGATTGAGGGATTTGGCAGTTATGGGGCTCTACAAGAAAAATACATTGTGTTCAAAATGAAATGATTGCGGAATGAAGGAAGTTTTTCAATGCACAAAAAATATATATAAAGTTAAGTATTACAGAGAAGGTATTCTGCCAGCTAGTTATGAGGTAATACTTTCTAGATTTTTGATATATTATTATTAGTTTATTTTACGGTTTACATTAAGTCGTTTGGGTAGTAAGTAATTCTATCAAGAAAGCTTTAGAAAAATAAAAACATATACAAGTTATTGTAAACATTATAGATTTTCTTTAAATATATTTTTAGAACCTTTAACTAATCACATAAATGAATTTATACTTCTTTCTCTACCTTAAATAGATAGCACACAGCTCTAAATAACTTTTCTTTTCATAGCTTATTTTATTAAAAAGAAATAATAAATAGTAAATCACATTATTTAATCCTTATAATGTACTTACTTCTTCCTATATTTCCCTACATATTATACCCATACTTTCCCTCATGCAGCCTTGTTCTAGCGACCCCTTCAATTGGGCCAGCTTATCTGATGTATCTTTTACATGTCGCTGACTTCATATGATATCAATATTTTTTAATAAAATTCCCCACACTCCCCGGGGTAACGACACTTGAGCAGCAGTCGGATCAAAAAATGAATCGTAATAATCAACGTTTAAGGCATCATCATAATCGACTTGTGTATGTGTGCAACAGTGGCAGAATTTGGAACTCCAAACCACCACCGAAATGGGAATAGTAATCGAGGCAGGGAACTGCTCTGGGGCACCCTCATAGCGACGGCTGGTTGAACTCAATCAAACAGCGCGGCCTAATAAGCCAGTGGCTTGCATATGCCAGTTTATTAGATACAAATTCTTTCGATGGAAAATAGATGTCGACCATTTTGCAGCTGGAAAATACACAGTTGCTCTATTTTTGTCCGACTTCAGAGCGTCGTTCGGTGCGATTTGGGTGCGCTGCCCAAGGGGTTGCTCCTATTAAGGATCGCCATGTGTAGCCATTTTTTGAGATTTTTTTTTTTATGTTATGTTCGCTTTGATTCTGGCACAGGACTAACCCCTATAAAGGACTTGATTCAAGTGCGCAAAAAAATAAAAAAGGAAATAATAAAAAGTATACAAAAAGGGAAGTCGCAACACGAAACTCGCAACACATGAGGAGTCCTCCTCCGGGATCGGGGTTCGTTCGCTCGAAAAACCCCGCAATTAAGTCTGCGTTTATGTAGTTTCAACTTGCCCCTTGCTGCACGCAGGGAAATTGTGTGCTGAAAAATCACCATCACTGCACTCCTCGCTCTGTAACTTTGTGTTTATTATGCCTAATTGCTGTTACTCCATCATCGTCATCATCACCATCATTATCCTTGTGCGCTTTTGTCTGCGCTCCTTTTGCAGCTGCCTTCATTTTGCCTTGGTTCTTTGTCCTTTTCGGTTTTTTTTCTTCTTCTATTATTTAAGCGTCCCACATGGCGCATGCTTGATATTTCATTCGAGGCAAGTTCTTTCGAGGCGTTTCCCCGAGCCACTTGCATGCTTAGATATTTGCATTATTTGCCACTTTTTGCGGCAACTGCTCTAAAAATAATTTCAAAGCTCGTTAAGAGTATTTTTTTTCTTTGTATTCTTTCGTTTCTCATTTGCCTTCTGCCTTTTTCATGTGGCGAAAATTGTTAGTTTCCGGAAGAGTACTAGAAACTTGCTCAACTGTGCACAGTGGGCGACATTATTTTGTATTTATAGTGAGGCATACAGAGGCATCGGTGGAAGGGTTACAAAAAAGCGTAGCTCAAGGATCTTTCTAGGGGGCAACACATGTGAACATCGCTAACAGCGGGACTTTAGGTTGTCGAGTTCAAATTGAACTTGTTTCGCAATTGGATAAGTCGGCAAGTATTCAGCTTGAAGCATACAGGATGGGAAAATAATTAACATTTGAGTTTGAGTTATAAAATGGATGGATGAGGGTATTATATTTTATATTATTATATTTTATTTAATTTGAGGTATTGAAGTCCATAAATTTATGTGAACAAATATAACCACAGTAAGAGTAATCATTAAATATTTTTTCAGGATGCTCAAGTAAAGTAGTAAAAATATTTATCCAGCTTTAAGTTTAGGTCATAGTCATAGTCATTGTCATTGAGTAATTATTTTAAGTATTTTAAGATCTTCGTTAAATATGCTTTACAATACAATTCTATATTTAGCATAAATATTCCAGTAAAAACCCTTCAAAACCTCTTAAAAAATTCCTATATATTCCTTTCTTTAACCCAAGAAAATTCCACTTAGTTCCCCCAAAGTCTTACCCATGGAAATCATTTAAATAAAGATTACCAACATGCGAGGCCCCTCGTATAAACCGCCCAGACAGAGGTCGATGAAAAGTAAATTATAGTGCACAATGAGCATTTGGAGGGCGGTTCCGTGGACTTGTCGGCAAATTACGTGGCCCGTAAATGGGGAATTTATTTTTAAAACCGAGAAGAACATCGCTAGAGCTTGAGACCGCGGGGTCTAGGTTGGGGCCGACCGGCTGAAAGCCAATATGATTGCACATTTAAAGGCGAAGCCGTGGAAACAAAATGGCGGAATCGCACGACTGCCACTGTGTAAATGTATCTGTATCTATGGATGTGTGTGGATAATTTGCGTGTGCGCTGATCATTTGACAAGCGACAGGAACAACAACAACAAGAAGGAATCTGCTCCGCGGATAAATCAACCCCGCCATGAGCAGTCCGTGGATTCTACGGGTTCGGTAGCATGGCTTTCATGGCGCGGGAATTATGGGCAGCCGAAGGGTAGCGGTAGCTGTAGCTGCATCATTGCGTCAATATTTGCCCTGGTCATGTAAACACTTTTAATAGGCTGTTTATCAGCTAGTTTGCCGCGATGTATCTGCCAGATACTTGACAGCTGTTGCAATTTACGCTCGAACAGAGCGAGCGATACAGAAATTTCCGCCTTATTTGCCTTTCGGCTTGCGGCATCCGAGATTTCTGCTTCCCTTTCGCTGGCTCCCTGAATGTATCTTCCAGATACTTATTTTCGTGTTTGCCCAGCGCAAATAGTTTTCGAGGGAACGCCAATTTATTTGCCGTTTGTCAGTTTGCTTTTAATTGAAAATTACATTTTTCCAAAACAAATTTCAGAGTTGTGTAGCTGCCACAAAGGGAAATATTTACTCTGCTTAATGAGGTTGAAAGTGGGTGGCGATGGACCAGATGCAGAAATTATCTAGGGATTAGCTAATAGGTAACACAGAAAAATAAAAAATCATACAAGTGCGGGAGAGTCTCTGTGATTATTTTAGATATTTGCCTTAAAGGGTGAGAGAGTATAAGTTGAATTTGAAATTGGTAGTGGTAATTTATATATATTTTGTCAATTATTATATTTACTTGAACCTTACCGCAATTAATTAATAATTATAATAAACAAATAATCATTTTTCAAATTTAAAACTTCCTAAAACGTCATAAATTCATAATCATTTTAATATTGATTAGGGTATATTAAATTATAAATTCTTTTTGGGTTTTTTGTTATTATTAAATTTCATAATAACTGATTGTGCAATTTCTAGGAAATAAAAACAACAATTAATACTATTGTTTTTTGAACTGATAAGGTTTAAGTTTATGAATAGCCAAGAACCGGCTTGTGGGCTTGATTAAACTTTAAACATTTTTAGAAGACCCCTCCACCATGAAAATAAAATGATGCTGAACACATAGCAAGAATAATTAATACAAATATTCCAAATTCCAATATATTGTAGGTTATTATTCTATTTTTTATACAGGTTATAGGTTATAGGTTACAGGTTTTAGATTAATCCCCTTATCATAAAAATATTTTAAAATATTTCACTTTAACACTTAACCTTTATTTTAAATAATTTTTTAATACATCAATTGTATTTACAAATACTTGTATGACATTTACGTACAACAGCATACGGATTCCAGCTAAAAATAGGGGTTAAGAATGCAGACCCTTGCGGGAATCGAACCCGCCACCTTTGGATTAGAAGTCCAACGCGCTATCCAATGCGCTAAAGAGTCCCATAAACGCGTCTCAACTTTTTACACACAAGCTTTTAAAGCTGTTGTTGCAAATGCAAAAATCGAAAATGAAATATTTTAAAGCATTGTGAAATAAAGAGTCCCACAAACGCATCTCAACTTTTTACACACAAACTTTTAAAGCTTTTGTTGCAAATGCAAAAATCGAAAATGAAATATTTCGAAGAATTGTGAAATCACTACGTTCTTTACTTTGCTGTCTTTTCATTTGATTCTCAGCAAACAAGAGACAAGTATTTAAATATTTCTCATGCATTTCGTTCAATTATTTATACAGCCCAAGGTTTGTATCTTTTTGATTTGCAAACAAGATGTATAAAGTGTGTCGTCTGTTTTGCTTATTTTTTGGGTTAATCGATAGATCGTCAGATGCAGATTAACCTTTCAAGGAGTTACTTAACCCAAACCCTGCAGCACAGACGAAGTATCCATTTGGCTGGGGGCATTCAAGTGCTCAATTTGGTTTCTTTTTTTTCGCCCCGTTTCAGAGTTTTTCGCTTTCTTATCAACCCGCTGCGATCTTCATGCGCTTTTAGCTAATAAAGGGGTGGAGGTTGGATTTTCTGAATAGGGGTAGCTGCTGTGGCTGTAGGGTATTTTTTCGGTGGTTGGAGGATTTCCTCACGTGACTCCCGACAATTACTCAATTCGCTAGGTTGTAGCCGCTGTTGCTACTTTCAGTTTGTTAACGAATTAATCAAATTGAACCAGAACAGAGCAGACTATATCGCAGACACCCCCTCGTGGCCCCTGACAGCCCTAAATGGAGTTATCGTGGAAATGGTGAAAATTTACCCATTTACAGTCCTGGCGATTTTTTATCTCTGCCCTTTCGTTTTCGTCCATTGAAAGTGTCCCCTCGGCTGTGGGGGCGTTTTCTCACTTGTTTGGCATTGTCCTTCTACGTGATTTATCTACGCCTTCCGACGGTTTTATTTCGCTCTGAAAAGGACTCTTACAACGACATACATACGTACGTACGTACCATGTCCTGGGGGGGTATTCGAATTATGCAAAGTATTTCTGGTCGTCGCTGCCGGTTGCACTCGAAGCGGATATTAAATTTTATTGCTCATGTTGCCATGGCTTCGTGTTGGCCAGAGGTGGAGTCGGAACGGTTAGCCCATTGAGCACTGAAGTGACTGCCCGGTCAATTAGCCTGAAATAATCGCTGTGCGGAATGTGTGGGCATTTTTTTCTTGGGGAAAAGTTTCAGGGGAGTTGGGGCATAATTCAAGAAGTAACCTGAAATTAGGGAGTTGAATTTTGTTTTTAATATTTTATATAAAGAGAGATAGGAGCATAACTAATAGCTTTTGAAATTTATAACTATGTATATGATGATATATTTAGAAGAAATATAATTTTTTAAATGGGGGAATTTTTAATCGGTAACCTATTAAATTAAATTCAATTAGTATTTTAGTGCCCAATTTACCTTTCCAAAAATGTATTCTGGAACAATTTTAACAGTTATTTCTGAAAAATTTCATAAAAGATAGGAAAGGATGAGGAATATCCTTTCTATTCTACATTAAATTTAAAACTTTAAATCTTTCTCTACATAAAATTCTTTAAAATCTCCCAAACCCACTAAAGTCACCTAGGCAGATCCCCTACCATCCTAGGCGAAGTCCTCCTAGGGACCAACATCCTGTCGCCTGCTCGCATTACAAGCAAGCTGGCACGAGCCAAATTATAATGCCAAAAATCGTCGTCAGCGTCAAACATTATCGTGATTATCGTCAGCGTTGATGGAAGAAAAGCGCACATAACCGGCAATTAATGAGCAGTTGTTCCAGAAAGGACAATGGCAGGACCTGAGAGACTTCGACTGACAGCCGACGGAATAAAAGGAATTCAAATCGCAAAGAGGGGGGAAAAAAAAAGAAATCCGAAAACATATGCATTTGATTTCGTACGTTTTCGCTTTCGCTTGCGGAATATAATTAACCGGAAGCGCGGCACACGCGCCAGGACGAAAAACAGGACTCGAACAGGATGATCGGCACACCGACGCAGGATCGGTATATCGCTGGGTCCACGCAGGATCGCAGGATCGCGTGTCAACAACCGTAGAAAGAAAAAGCACTTCCGCCGAAAGCGAAATCAAATGTCAGGCCAGAAGAAGAAATATAAAAACGAACAACGCCCCGCAGGAGTAACCGGTTTTTGGGCAGGATAATCAAGGCTAGAGAGGATCTTAAACCAAAAGAAAAAAATTAGGAAGTTCAAAATAATTTGTAGAATTTATTTAAGGACTTTTGTGTCATTTAAAATGTTTATATGTAAAAATCAACTACCAAGTGTCCTTAAATGATTATTTTTTATATTTTTTTATGGTGTTTACTAATTTCTCCGAGTGTAATAATGACAATCAAAGCCCTGGCAAACAAGTCGCTCGATTATCCTTTTCTGCCCACTTCAAGGAGCGAGATTCTCCGCCGGCAGCTGCCGACAGAGGGAAATAGGGAGAGAATGGAATCTCGATCTTGGTGGCTGGAACAATTGTTCGACTGCGCACATTGCTTCCTGTCGTCGTCGTCCTGCGAGCCACCGGAAGGATCAGCGCCGCCGTCTTCGAGGGTTGGCCTGGCTCCTTGCCTTATTCCACATCTTCGCCAGCAACTCCCCGATCCTAGTTCACTTCGCACTTCTTGGAGGCGTTTTCGCTGCTGTGTGTGTCGCATATGTAGCAATTAACATGCCTCGTCTCCTGTCGCAGGACATGTGCAAATACTACCCGCATGTCCTTGAGCGCGTGCCTGTCGCGTCCTTAGAAATAAAAACCCGGGCGTCTTCCAGGGGGCGTAGCGCCTGCTGCAATTCACTCCTTGAGTCTCTGCGTCATCCGATCCTCGGTATCCTTTGTGATTTAGCTCAGATTGAGGGAGGTGTGGTTTGTGATGGCAAGGAATTATTATTAGGTGCAGCTGCCTCTCGAGGAGAACTCTGTTTGATGAACCTCTTACGAGTACAGGGATTGAACACCTTGGCAGGACCTTCAATTAAATTGAGTCCTTTTTGGGAGTAACACAAAGAAAACCTCTTGAAATTTTTTTTTTTTATGTGATTATAAGGGGTGTATGAAAATAATGCAGCTTGTTTTTTAGTCAAATGTTTAGAGTTTGTTAGTAAATCTCTCTGGAATATTTTGAATTAAATATATTTAGAATATGAATAAATATTTTCAAGGTTCTTTGGAAGGAATAACTATTATATTTTGGATCCTGTGAATTTATGTAAGAATGCTTTTTAATATTAGTTCATAAATATTTATAGAATTTATAATTCTACAAAAATTTACCTTCTAAAAACTTGTATAAGAAATGTGGTTATATTTATTTCAATATTATTTTAAACCAATTATTTGTACCAACCCATTTTTATTCCTATTTCATAATCCCTTCAGCACTCAAGGAGAAACAACCTCTAATCCGCTTTCACTCACAATCTGTCATAACCATTTAGTTACCACTTCCCCTTCGCTTAAGCTAATTACCTTGTTACACATTTATCCCCTTTTTTTGTAACGCCGCTTGCCCTTTTCTCCCTAAGAAGGACGAGGGCCCTAATACAATATTTAACTATCATGTCGTAGGAAGAGAAATATTTCTCCCACGAGCCGGGACAAATCATAATAGCAAATAAAACACTTTCCGGCTGATTAGCATAAGGATATGAAAAATGTTTCACTGGAAACATTGCCGTGTGCCGCCGCTTCGCTTCCTGTCATAAAAAAGCAACAACAACGACAACTATTTGTGACACTTCCCCCTTATTTTCTACAGGTTCAAGGGTTGAAAACGGCAAAAAATATAAATACCAAAGTTAAACGCGTGTCAACGTTTTGGGCGGAAAATTATTAACATGCTCGTTTGGCCGCACCTTACTATATATTTAGACCTATATGTAGGCTTCCCTGCTAACCTGCGGTTAAGCGCATTATGGCAACATTGTGACATCCTGCAGCCCAAAACTGGACGCGACACGTGACCCTGGGAAATACAATTATAATTGCAACAAATTGAACGCCGGCGGTGGCACGCGTCCTTCTATTAGCTCATCTTCCGGTGGCTCGGAAAACAGATTGTCCTCGCTGGTGTTTCTGTGGGTGAGGTAACACCGTCACTGTGTTTTTTTTGTTTTTTCCTCGTCTCGAATTTCCCATTAGAACGCGTGCTTTTCCCTCTTCATTGGCTGTTTGCTTGACTTCCTCTTGGGTTGATTTATTGGCTTTTACCTATTTCCGGTCATGTCCAAGGCTTCCAATGTCCTTGGGAGTATTTGAGGGCAATTTCGCTTAAGCACTTATTATTGGCTGTCCTTTGAGGAGTGCTTTTCAGGGTGTTTTGGGGGGAATTAATAAGGTTCAAATGGGGAGAAGTCGGTATTCAATTTAAGTAGCCATTAAGTATTTATTTATTTTTCAAAGTTTATCTATTTATTTCCTTAACGTCACCTGCTCTTCTCTCATTGCCATGCTAAAATCACTAGGTTTTCGCTTCACAAACATCTATTTTCCATCATATACCCCTCATGGTGGTCTCCAAGATTATTTTTGCATATACAAATTTTGCATAATTTGGCATAATCACAGAATTTTCATCGAAAAGCAAACCGCAGCTGCCCGCTGCTCTGGGATTATTTAATGTTTCGTTTCAGGTCAGCCGCAGAAATTAACCACAATTTGGAAATTATTCCTATCAGAGATCATTGATCAACATTGAACAAGGAGTCCTCCTGTGGCCAGCTGAAAAAATCAAAACAATGAAATGATTTAGCCAGGAGTGGAAACGCTCAAAGGATTTGAGCAGTAATTTGTGCTAATTTGGGTTTAGATACGAAAAGAGATAGATCCCTGCCGGCACAAAAGGAGTGGCAGTAGCAGAAAAGGATTTATGTTTGCCGCTGGGCTAATAACCCATCAAAATATATCTATCTACATATATCTAAGGGGAAACATGTCAAAATACTGTCAATACATTTCCCGAATCTCTTCGCTGCACTTGTGCTACAATTGTTCTCTGGAGAGGGAACCGGGAACCCCTGTATTTCCCAGCTTTGAAAACGGCCGACAATGCCCTTTGGCCTACCTAGATCTGCATCCATATTCCCTAATCCCCGAGTGTGGGTGCAGCCATTGTTTTGCCTAGGAAGGAAAGCGGTCCCGCGAGAGATAGAGAGAGGTTTCTGGCCAGGATTATACCTGTAATTTGGGCTGCTTAGTTGCTTAATTGTGCTTAAATGTATGCATAGCTTATAAAATATTTGCCTTAAATATTTTGGTTAAATCATGAAAGGGTACAAAACACTGCCGGCTATATTTGGAGGAAGAATATCTAGGAATGTGTGAGTTGGGAATCCTTGAGATATGCAGCCTGAGGTGACAGTGGTAAATGAGTTTTATTTCATAGAGGAAAAGGATTTTTTGTGGTATATAATAGGGATAATAAAGGAGTATTTGGTTATATTTTTAAGTTATTTAAGAAACCGCCTTGTATGTATATCTTGGGTTTAATTCTATTCTAGGATTATATATAGATGTATAGATAAATGTATAAAATATAAACCTCATGTGCAGATGTCCTTGGATTTATTTTATAATTATTTTTTTTTTAAATAATTATCATCTTAGCCATGAAATTAGGATTACAACTTCACAAAAATTCTAGAGATTTCCCATTAATAGATCCAACCCTATGGGACCCCAGGAAACCCATCGTTTCCAATCCACTTAACATGCTCCCAAACAAAAACCCGAAAAATCCGCAATGAATGCTTCTTCACAGTCAATTTCGCTAATAAATGTGTTTTGCCAATGCTGGCGAAAAATAATTCCGCCACCCCCCTTTATGATATTTAATTTCCCTCGACTAAGCCGCAATTTCCGGTGACACCCACCGCAAAGCTGAAGCAGAAGCAAAAGCAGAAGGCAACGCCCCCAACAGACATCAAATCATTCGAATTCGAAGCTGTCAAAATGCAGGCGACAAAAGGAAATTATGACAGCAGGGAGGAGTACCAAAAAAAAGGGGGGTGTTGTTCAAGGACTGTGTGTGAATACTAGGGGAGTATATGACAAAATGCCAGCATACGCATCGAAAGCCAATTAGGAAAAATAAATCACGCTTCGCAGGCCAAAGGACTAGAAAGGAAAGACAGCAAGTACAGGGAGAAAAATGCCCCTGAAAGGGATTAGAAATTCTTGTTTAATTTCTATCAAGATTTTCGGAAGCAACTAAGTGCAATTTGACTATAGTTCAGTTTTCCTTATAAAAAAAACAGAAACATGTACAGCTCAAACTATATAAATAGAATCTTAAATAAACATTCAAATATTTTGTAATTGATTTGTAATCTACCAAAAACCAAATAATTAAACTAATAAATTTAGAAAATGTAAACTACCTTTTAATTTATATAAGAATTTTAAAGAACAGTTTTATAATTTTTTCTTTTTAATAGATAATTTTTTTTTTACTAAAATCATTAATAATTACAAATATTTTCCCAAATTAAGATTAAAAAAAAAATTCTCCCAGTGATGTCTATTTTTTTCCTATGCAAGCACTTTAAGGGTCTATCCACAGACAAAGGAATCCACCGCTCACAGATACACACGCACCCACACACTCCCAAGTACAGTAGTCCTCCGCCCCCTTCCCACTCCCCAGGAAGCAGCCGAGGAAGCCAAGCAAGTGCCAAAAGCTGATTTCACTGTAATTACAATTCACACTCCTTTCGGGGATGGGTTGGTGTTAGGGGGGTGTAATCCCGGCCAGAGGAAATAAAAACATCCTGTAAATGTGTTCTTTTTGTTTGGCAGCACTTAAGCGATGGCCTCCCATCCCCCACAGCCACCCCCTCAGTCGCTCAGCAGACTCGGTTTCCTTTTCCTTTTTTTTTTTGCTAGAGACTGCTGCTGAGGTTGCTGATGATGATGAGTTGGCAGCGGAATCAGAACCCGCAAAACAGACACACCCACCGGGAAAAGGGGGAGGAAAATCTCTCTATATGTGCACTTAAAAAATATAACAAACTTTTCAATATAAAGCTAAACTAAGCTTGGATTTTTTACTTATATTTAATATTTTATAAAAGCAGAATAATGTTGAAAAGATAAGAAATTAAAATTAAAAAATGTTTTTTGTATATATTTTAAGGAGGCCTAAATTCAATAAGCCATTTTCAGCCATGCCTCAAATTTTTTGTAGCCTTCCAATATATTGCAAAAATTGAAGTAAAAATATCAGCCTTAAATCCAAAAAAATATATTTTTATATATCTCAATTCCCCTGCAATTTTCCAGTAAAATTTTCTTCAAGTGCCTGGTGAATTTTCCACCTACCGTGTGGGCGTTGAACGCGTGTCAGGCCTACTACCACTGAATAAACAAGGACTGCCTTGGGTTGGTTGTGGCTCACCAGAGTCCTGGGGATGCTGGGGGTGGCAGGCGGCACGGGCGGGCAATAGAAATGTCACAAACAAACCGATTAAACAAGTACTTGGCAAACAAACACCCACAAAAAACCACCGGCACCGCCCAGGAGCAGAATCAAAGCTGCGAAGCCCTAAAAACCGAATCTCAAACAATAACCGAAAAGTTTCCAAGGGGTGACGACGATGACAAAGCATCCCCGCCAGAAGCAACCCTTTTTGGGAGTTTGAAAATAACCAAAATGTACTTCCGATTAGGTCGATGGTGACATCGTTTTGTGGGTCACGCGACTTGCTACCGAACTTTAGCTCTCAGCTCGGTTCCCATCATATTTTTTACTGGCAATCTGCTAAATATGTTAATGCCTGCCTTAAGCCTATTAGTGTCAATTAGAAAATTATTGCTAAAAGGATTCGCATCCTATAAAGTTTAAAGTGTGGGTTGGGATAAATGTCAACTGCATGTTTTTCCTGTTTAAATTTCGAAGATGCGATTTGTCGGTCAACTGGTTATCCTGCAGGATAATGGTCAATTCGTTAGCTTCTGCTCTAAATGGTGGGAACAATTGATTATTAGAGAGAGGTGAGAAATAAATTAGGGCTGTCAAGAGCAGAGTAAAAGAGTTAGACGGAAAGCTGGAACACGGAAAATTGTTTGACACATTTTCTATACGAAAAATGATGTATAAATAATTATAAAATTTAAATTATTTGTTACATTTAAACTTTAAACTTCTCCGAACTTTTAACATACTTTCCTTAAAAGAAATCCCCCTTTAAAACAATTAAACAATTGCCCACTCCAGCCATCGTCTCACCTGAGAAAAAAAAAAGAAGATAAAACCTTAAACCAGACAGGACACAACTCACATGCATTCCCAGGCCAGTCTAATTTGTGGGTGTTATGGGGAATTAACCTCTTAATGAACTAATTTACTCAAGATTAAGGTGGCAAACAAAGGAGGCGGCCGCAGCTAATTGTAAAAAAACAGAGCGAGACGGTCAGATCGGAGCATAGAGAGAAGGACGAAGGAACCGAGTTTCGGGTAGGTAGAGATCCTGGATCTCAGATAGGAGAACCTAGCAAATTGCCAGGCGGTTAATCTATTTAAACGCGCCAAATACGCGCGACACAATGGCAAATCGCCGAAAGCAGGGTGATGTATATGGTCGAGTGCACAGATTTACGGATAGAGCGGATCAAAGGACTGCCTATATAGGGCCAAAGAGGAAATCCGTCTATGGCCGGCAGCAGGACAAAGGCCGAAACTCGTCTAATTGCGCGCCTATGAAGGAAGCGAAGAGTCCGTAGAACAGAAGACTTCCAAAACAGGAGAATGCAGAATCCAGTATGCGACGGAACCTGCCAATTGTTTGGGAACATCCCTTAATCTGTGTCGGTAATCGGTAATCGGCGAAAATCGCAGGACTCGACGCACAAAGCAACCGAGCGGCCGAGATCCTTTTGAACTTTTGCTTGGGCGCAAAAGAAGGTTAGCAAAATATTATTATAAACCTACGGGACCGTAACCCACATAAACAAAGTTTTGTGCACTCAGAAAAAAGGACACCTGGTATATATTGGAATTTTGTAATTATTTCGAAATTTACAAATAAATATTCCATTAATTTTACCCTTACTAAACAATACTTCAACATTTAACATATGATTTAATTACATCTTATTTGTATCTGATATTTTTTATAGAAATGCATTATTTCATTTGTATTTCATTTATTGAAATACATAAAATTACTATTTTACTATATTAAATTTATAATTAATTAATTAATTAATTAATTTCCTGTATTATTATAAATATTTTTTAATCCTAGGTTAAAATAAATTAAAATAATATTAATAAAAAACTATTTTTTCTTAAGGTCTAAAAGAATTATTGAATTTATCAAGCTTTTACCTGTATCAAAAATCCTCCTAAAAGATAATTATTATATATTATAATTTTATATTTAAAGAAATTCCTTTAAGAACTTTAAATTAAATTCAAATCGTGTAAATATTTCTCCAAGTGCACCTGCTTACGCATGTGCCTGGGTGTTTACTCTTGAATGAACTGAAAACATTTCAATTTGACAATCGTAATGGAGGCAAGGATGCTGAAGCCGCTCAGCGCTAATATAGGCGATTTAGGGGATTACATCAATTGTAAAATTGGTCAAACACCGCAATTGTTTCACCCCGCAAATCGGATATTCCACTGCTGCCCCGGGATACGCACTCGCTCTCACCCACACTGTTGCGTCCCGAGGATGCCGGGGGCATACAAAGGAGCGCAGGACGAATCCTCGGGGCAGCTGTTGAGTTTCCCTTTGAGAGCCTCTCATCGCCGGCCATTGTCCAGCGCTGCTTTTCGTCCTAGTTACACATATGCATATATGTACATATGTACGAAGGACCTTTCCGGCCGTATCTCAGGGCTACGCAGGACCCCTTGTTCAATGCCTTGTAATCGCTCCTGGCTTACCACAGATTATGCAAGCCGCGTTCTCCTTCACCGCTTCCCTGGGAACCCAATTTCCATTCGCCATTGATTCACTTTCCCGGAAAAGCGGAAAAACTCTGCCAAATCTCTGCTGCAATCTGGCATCAGCCCGGCAAAGTCCAGTTCCAGTCCAAGGAGGTGTAAATCTTCAATTTGGAGGTTAATTTTCCTATGAGGTGCGAGAAATGCGAAGCGTTTTATTGGTTTAGTAGAGCAGTCAGGGGGCGTAATTTAAGGATCCGTCGACTAGTCCTAGATTAATGCTGGGTGAGGTACTTTGGCGGGGAGGGATATTTCATTCCGATGGTAAAAAGGACTCGGTAAAGTATTAGAATCTATGTATTTAGAGATGGTAAAGATAATAGTTTTTATACTTAGTATAATATTTAACATTTTATTAATATTTTTATTTCATTTTCCTTTATTTCCTGATAATTAATAAATGTATTTAACCGCAGGACATTCCACCATTTCTCTCTACAAGAATCCCTGTCAAAAATAATTATTTTATATAAAATGCACTCTTGAATTGAAAAAAATAAAGATTAAATTCCAAAAGCACCGCAACCATTTTGCAAACTCATTGAAAATTAAAAACAAAAAAAAGGATAGCCACAAAAAAGGACATAGAAAAACAACGAACAGAGCTTGCACTCTGTTTCCCTCTCGCTCTAGTGCACACTCTGTGTTACCTTTGCACTCTGCACTATTTGCATCTCTCTTTCTCCACTCGGCTCTCTCTATCTCTCCCTCTCTTTCTGCATTTGCACCTTTATTTCATATTTTATTTTTGCACATTTTGCTGGATTTTCAAGTTCTTTTTGTTGTTGTTTAGCTTAGTTCGTTCTGCACTGCTCTGCATTTACAGTTAGTCCACTCTCTGACCGCCCCTTTCACCTTTGCGTTGCCCCCTTCACCGGCCCCACCCTTTATCCACTCCTCCTTCTTTGTGCAGCCTCTCCTTCGAGTGTTTGAGTGTGTGTGTGCTTGGTCATGCTTACATGGCCTTTGAATGGAAAGCGAACAGAGGTGAAAAGGGGGGAGAGCCGAGAGATAGTGGGAGAGATTAGGTGAGAATAGAGGAGAGGAGCATGGCAGGGATACACTATAAAATATATTAAATATTTTATTAAATATATTATTATTTTAAAATATATGTTATTTTTAAGGTATAATTTTAATTATTTTACTCTGGTACCCAGAAACCCATTAAAACCATTTTTAAAATAACAATTTATATTAGGGTTCTGGTAAGTTCTCTGAATTTTTTCAATGCTCCTTAAAGCTTTAATTTGCTCTTTATTTCGCTTAGTGTATCCAAGCTACATAGGCCGTTGTCGTTTTATTTGTTTGAATGTCCAGTTTGTTGTTGTTTGTTTTGCTTTTTTCCCGTTGTTGCTGCCTTTTTCATTGCATTTATTTATTCAACTAAATGCAGATTGCACATTTTTGCATCTGGCGTTCACTTTGCATTTAGTTAATCACCATTTTGCTGCTGTTTTTACGTTTTTATTTTTTTGTTGACAGTAATTAAAGTGCTGTTCTGTAAAAACATGAGTCTTTAGCAAGCAAGTCTGGGTCTCGTGGCCATGACTTTATAGTGTCCTTTGGGACTGGGATAAAGTGATGTTTAAAACGCTCAAACTTGTAAGATAATTCAGGAAAATTTCAGTTGTGAATATATTTTTAACAATACTTTGTTATGCGTTATGTATTGAAGTTAATTCTCATTAGTAATTCAAAAGAATTTACTATGCATTGCCCACTCTCTCACCTAACCAGAAACCTTTTACTTTCCAACAAACATATCTAATCAACAAAGACCCTCTATTTGCATATCGATTTCCCCACACAAAACCCCTACAATGGGCGCAACTTACCTGAGAGTGCAATGGAAATGGCGGCCAGGTCCTTTCAAGGATCCCTCCTTGCCTTCTTGTCCCTGAAGAGTTGTGCTTTTGTGCGATTCCGTAGAGCTGCAATTGCTCAACTCCAGCAAAATCTGGAGCAACGGCGATGTGCATTGCAATGCCGAGGGAAAGGACAGGAAAGAGGTCCTAGGACCGAAGTCCTGGAAATGGTAAAGGCAGAGGGTTGACAAGCGCTCCCAACAAGCTAACAAAGTCAAGAAAGCCGCGCCAGAGATATCATCAAAATGAATATGAGATTATATTTGGACTAGCGCAGCCTAAGAGGGTGCGGGGAAACCCCAACTTTAACGAGCAAAATTGGCTACAGGTGGAGAAATTATATTATTATTTAGGGATGTCTTCTTAAGAATATTTATAAATTTCCTGTTTTATTAGGAAACTATTTATTTAAAAAATCAAGAAATCATTGGATTGATTGGTAATTTCCGTATTCCTAACAAATTCTTTTCGATTTGAAGTATGTCCTAGCTACAAATCTAAATTTTAAAACCTTGGTTCCATGACTCTTAAATTATTTTCCCTCTGTATATAGAAAGACAGATATATAGATAGATTTAAGAGTACGAGTCGGTGGAATCAGAGAGAATCCTTGCCCGCTGGCGGGCTAAAGGTGAGCAAACAAAGACGCTGATAAAACGAAATGCCAAAATGACAATTGAAACGCCCAACAAAAGGCAAGAGCTGTGGTCCAAGGAGGGGAAGGGCATGAGAGGGGGGACAGAGGGGATGCTGGAGGTCCTGCCTGTGTGTGTGTAGTGAAAAAGTCAACTCGTGAGGGAGCCTCCTCATCTGGTGGCTGCCATTTTTTGGTGTCTCCTCTGCTCCTCAACCAAAATCAAGTGTGAACGGGGAATCCGGCCAAAGGATTCTCTCTCGCACTCCGTTGTCCTCCATGGCCATCTATACCTCTCGCTCTGATAATGATGATGATGGCACCTCCTCCTCCTCCTCCATCACTCCTTTATGTATCTTCTTTGCCAGGTCTACAGCTCTTCAGCTCTATCTCTATATAAATATTTTAGGGGCGGTCTCTCTTGTCTCGCTCGCCCTGTCTCTCTCTCTTTGCCTCACCCCCTCTCCGTGCCATAATATATTCCAATTCGACATTTTGTCCTTTCATTCATAATGCAGCCGGCGTCGCTGCCGCTGTCGACGTCGAGGATATGCCATCCAATCTGAACGTAATGATGAAGTTCTCCTTTTGCCTGCTATCAATCCATCCCGTTCTGGCACTTGCCTTTGTCATCTCTCCCTCTCTATCTTTCTCTGTATGCCTTCTCTCGCTCTATCCTGCTGGCAGGACTCTGTCAGGGGTTGATTCCATCGAGCAACCCCTCATCGCTCAGCTCAACGTGTGTCCTTTTCATATTTCTTAAGGCCCGCACCGCTCGCTATTTGCCTTCATTCCGCTCCGGTCGCTGATCCTGTGCTGAACGCATCCTGAGCGCGCATCCTGTTTTACGCGTTCTGCCAAGCGAATTTGCATTTAAAAAGCCTTGTCCTTTTTACGAAACAAGTGATAAACGAACAAAAATAAAAGACAAACCAGAAACTATATAAAAGAAGTTGAAAGAAGTGTGTGCTTTGCGAGTGTTTAGGATCTAATCAATCCTCGACGAGTGGCCTGCCTGCCCAAGGAATTGGATACCCACATAGGCGGTGCCTAAATATGGTTTACTTTGTACGTATTCATTATATTTTTGATGTTATTTTATGACATTTAGACAGGGAAAAACGAAGTGCCGACGGGAGTGGAAGTAATACTATTTTATATTTTATTTATTGAAGGAAAGTGTTAGTAAATAAAGCTAGCTTATCAAAGGAGTTATAACTTATTTTGGGTTTTTTTTTTGTGAATATGCATTATTTATATAAATTTTTAATATGCAAGGAACATGTTCATATCTAATAATTATTGTTTCATGGGGATTCATTAATTTAAGCTCAGTTCTAAAAACGGTTCGTCAAAAAATGTATACATTTTATTTTTATCTGGCAGTTAAAAAAATAAAAATTAATTTTGTTGTTTATTCTATTTTTTGTTAAGATAATATATTTAAATATTTAGTTTAACATAAAATAGAAGACAAAGAAATATACTTTTTCTTTAGGCGACTATTTTAGTTAAAGGTAAAGGAATATCTTTAGTGTGCTTATTTTTTTTATTTCAAGGCCGTTCAATAATTACAATCTTTATATTTTCAACATCTCAACATCTTTTATTATCTTAATAAGAACAAAAATGTCAAAGCTTGTTTCTTAAATGCTAAAACCTTCGACAATTTATTAATAAGTATCCCCGCAAAGTCCGCTCAATGCAAACTAAGTCAAAGTCTTTTGATTAAAAAGCCTTTTGATTAAACATTATTACCCACACGTTGTTAATAAGCTCAATTCCGCACACACACTCTTCAAGAGCTGACGGCTCTCAAGTGGCCACTGGAGGAACACCAGCCTAAATAATTCGGGTGCTTGAGGCCTTAACTGTGTGTACTTTAAGTGTGGATAGTGTATAGTGGCGGGAAAGTTTCGGTCCAGAGGGCTGACCGCCGCTGCCTCCAGGGTCAGCGTGTGAAATGGGACCTGCCCCCTTTCTTTTTTTTAATAAGATTAAACCGCACTTCGGGAGGGAAACTACTCCGTAGTACACAAGATGGAAGTTCGACCCACTGAGGCGTCAAATCAAGTTAATTAAAAGCGGCAAGGAAGTCGTCGGGTAATCGCACCGGATGTCGCACATTAGCCACACTCGAGGGCACATGGAGAAGATGGGAGTTGGAGACCGAGACCGAGACCGGGATTGAGAGCGAGAGACCCGGGGCCTTACACCTCCTCCAGCCGAGTGTAAGGAATTCGATGATGATAATGTAATGTGCAAATAAAGCCAAGACCCGCGCCAAAAAAATTTCGCAGACTCCGCCGGAGTCTGTGTTATGATTGATGGCAATATGCTGGCGAAAGGATTGAGGCCTTTGTTTGGGTTAAGCGGAGCGTGAGTTGCCGGGGGCAAGCACGGGTTAAGTGCAAAGCAGCGATGGGTATGCAAAAATCGGAAATCAATTGTCATATATATCCCAGTATTTATTAAAACGCACTGCGGTTAGTCCTTAATTGCAACCCGCTGGCTGGCCATGAATGATCCTGGGGCAAAAATGTCCTGCCGCTGGGAGCACGCCCTCCGCTGGCGTTTGTTTGTACTCCCCGAATTGCCAACGCATTAGTTGCACTTGACTGGACGGGCCATAAATAATAAGTACAGCTCCAGTCACAATAATAGGTTCAAGATTTGAGTGTTTTAATCAAAAGAAAAGGGGATTGGAGAAGGGAAAACATATAACCTTAACCCTTCTACGCACAATATGATCAAAGAATCGGAAGAATTGAATTTATTGAGAGGCTTAGAAAGGGGTTTCTGCTGCTAGGAGCTGGAAAATATTATGATTAGGAAATTTCTTACAATTTGAAATAAGAATCTTTATATTTCTAATATTTAATAATATTTTAGTTGCCATAAATATGCGTGTTTTTTTGTGGGAAAATGTACTGCGTTCAATGTATATTTTAAGGGGTAGCTACCCCATCGATTTACCCGCCGCTGTGCTGTCCGCTTTTGGCATAAACAATGGAGGCGTATGCCTTCGATTAATTGATAACCCGTTGCTTAGTTTGCATACTCAATTTGATCGCATTCCTTTTGTTGTCCTTGCAGAGTCCGCGTGGCATGCAACCGTGTAGTCCAGCGGGAGAAGTCGCAATGATGCCGCCGTCGAAGAGTCCCGTGATGGAGAGCGCCGCCTCCGACCAGAATCCGAGTCAGCAGAGTCAGCAGAGTCCGCCGAGTGGCGGTGATCAGAGTGCCGCCAAGCGGGCATGTCCCCTGAAGTTCTCCATAGCCAAGATCATGGAGCCGGATCACAGGCCCACCCAAGCAGCTCCACCACCACAGCAGCCGCCACAGCAGCATCCCCACCCAGTGCAGGAGCCCCTGGTGCTCATCCAGGAGGACGAGGACGATGAGGATCCCGATATTGATGCGGATTCGGAGCGCTCCTGCAGTCCCATTGAGGTGATCAGCCTGGATCACTCGCCCTCCGCCGTTAATTACGATTCCGCCTTCAAGAAGTATGTGCCGGGTGCCAGCACGGTGCCCACTTCGTCAGCGGTTGGATCATCGCCATCGAGCACGAGCAGTGCTGCAGTGCAGCAGTTCGTGAGCTCCCGCCACCAGGAGCTGCTCTCCCAGTATCCCCTGCTCTACTACGCCCCCAATCAGTTGATGTGCGCCGCCGCCGCCGCCCAGTATGCGGCCTTGACCGCTCAGCAACAGTCCCTGGCCAGTGCCGCCCACCTGAGCAGCTTCACCGCCTCCCTGAACGCCACGCTGCATCACTCGCAGTCGCTGAGGAGGAACCTGGGACATCCCCTGGCGGCAGCAGCTGCGGCCGCCGCCGTGGCCCAGTCCCAGGCTGTGCCCAGCAGCCTGCAACAGAGCCTGGAGAAGTCACCGGTGGCCCAGAGGACATCGTCGTCGTCGGGTCAGTCTGGGGGACTGCAAGGCAACAATCTGAAGAGGAAGCGATCGCCGCAGGATCTGGGTGAGGTGACACCACCACCACCGACGTCGGCGGCAGCTGGGGCAGCAGCTCGATCCCGCTCCCGCTCCCCATCGCCGCAGGGATCCGTGGAGGACAGCAGCCCCGGATCGGCCAGCGGGGGCAAGCCCAAGACCTTCTCGTGCCTGGAGTGCGGCAAGGTGTTCAATGCCCACTACAATCTCACCCGCCACATGCCCGTCCATACCGGAGCCCGGCCCTTCGTGTGCAAGGTCTGCGGCAAGGGATTCCGGCAGGCGTCCACCCTATGCCGCCACAAGATCATCCACACGTCGGAGAAGCCGCACAAGTGCCAGACGTGCGGCAAGGCCTTCAATCGATCCTCCACGCTGAACACCCACGCCCGCATCCATGCCGGCTACAAGCCGTTCGTGTGCGAGTACTGCGGCAAGGGATTCCACCAGAAGGGCAACTACAAGAACCACAAGCTCACCCACTCCGGCGAGAAGGCGTACAAGTGCAGCATCTGCAACAAGGCCTTCCACCAGATCTACAACCTCACCTTCCACATGCACACGCACAACGACAAGAAACCGTACACCTGCCGGGTGTGCGCCAAGGGATTCTGCCGGAACTTTGACCTGAAGAAGCACATGCGCAAGCTGCACGAGATTGGCGGCGATCTGGATGACTTGGACATGCCGCCGTCCTTCGACAGGAGGCGGGAGTATACGCGCCGGGAGCCGCTCTCCTCGGGCGGATACGGTCAGGCCTCGGGTCAGCTGACGCCGGACTCCAGTTCTGGCAGTCTCTCGCCGCCCATCAATGTGACCACTCCACCGCTGTCCAGTGCCGAGACGAGCAATCCAGCCTGGCCGCGTTCTTCTGCCTCTCATTATGCCGCCGGGGGATTCCATCACCTGGGAGTGGTGGCTCCGCCGCAGGACTATCCCAGCTCTGCCTTCCTGCAACTCCAGCCACAGCAGGCCCAGCAGCCACATCCCCAGCAGCATCCGCCTCAGCAGCAGCAGCAGCAGCAGAGGCTCTCGGAGACCTTCATTGCCAAGGTGTTTTGACAGCGATACTATGCGGACAGCCTGAACAGCTCCACGGCGGCATCGACGACCAGCACCACGGTGACCAACACGACCACATCGGCCACGTCCACGTCCTCGGCGCTGGCCAGGAGTGACCTCCTGATTGACTGACTGCAGTTTGTGGCAGCGGCAGCCGCTGCAAGCAATCCAAACTCCGGACAAGATGTGGGACTGCCACGGAAGTCCCCCTCACCGGAGCTGGGATGCACGGCCCTCGGCAGTGCAGTGAGGGCTTTGAATGGACTCTTCTAAGGAGGGAACTGCTCCGAACTTCGAACTCCGAACTCCGAACCCTCTCTTCCCGTAAGACCTCAACAGCCACCAAATGGTTTCAACTTGTGCAATACCCACTCAGCAGATGATTCATCACCATATGAACCTACCGCTCAACACACACTGCTCCCCCTCGATGTATATAGTATATCCCTAAGAAGACCCAAGTGTTAACCGTAGCCTACGCTCTATTTAAGCTCTCTGAATGTATTAGATTTAGTCACAGGACCTAGCTAGTTAGTCATGAATGTGTATATGTGTACCGCACTCCTCGGGAGTGCGCAGTTCAGCGTATATATAGGAGAAATGTTTATTGGGAGTCGAGTCAACCGAAATACATAGCCAAATATGTATCTTAGAGTTGTACTAGACATCTGTATCTAAGTGTCTGTTTAATCCCACACAAAAGAGCGATGAATATCGTGTGAAGAATGCATTGAATTTGTTTAGAAGCTAAGTGATATTATTGATAATGTTTAAGCAATAAATCAATTCTTCAAATATTAAGCTGAGGTCTGAGTTTTTAATGGGGAAAGGAAGGAAAATAAACAAGGGCTTGGACAATTTATGAGCCTTAAATCCCTTTTTAATCCTCCTTACTTATATGCAAATAACTGAGCAACGGAGTGGGCCCTGCCATTGAGATTGTCTCCGGCGATCCTTGAGAATGCAAATGCAAATGCGACTGGCGAAACGAAAACAATTATCGCTGCATTACTCGAGTTGCGTTTAATGGGCTCTAAACTGTCGCCATGTCTGCCGCATGACATTTGCAACTTAATTAGTGGCGACCTGCCCCCCATTTCCACACTCCCCAGGTGGCAGGTCCTGGCACACGCCAATCATTTGCATAGTCCTTTGATCTACAGCTTGGGAAAGGACAGGGAATACCCAGGTTGCGGGAGTCTAGGAAGGGGCATGTGGAAGGATCTCCTGAGGTTGCTCATAAAAATGCAATAGAAATTCTCATTTGTCACTCTTTGTTTGCCCTTAATTTGCAGATGTCTTAAAGGTTGTTTCGATAATTAAAATGGCAAGGAAAGAAAAATTGTAAAATGTATAATTTATAAACAAGAAAATATTTGTATAAATAAAGATATCATTCAGGCTTTGAGTTTGCCTTTGATAATGGAAGGAATAAGTGTTTAGTTTGATAAAATAATTTTGTATACAATTTAAAGTCGAGATGCAGTTCTACAATGCTTATCCTTTCTCTAAAATTAATATGAATTTTAATAAAACATTGATTATAATTATTTACTATTTGACAGTTTATATGAATACTTGATAAGTAAGGACAAATATTTATATTCATACGGAAGTCCTGATGTTATCCTGCTGGCTTTTGGGTTTGATGACAGTGGCCTATTGTAAGGCTTTAATGCCCCCGTCAGGGATGACGCATGTGATGCCCACTTGAGTTGACATTTCTTTTTTTTTTCATTATTCCATGCCCTCCCCTTTTTTGCCGGCTGTATGAATAATTCAGAAACATCAAATCGAATCGAATATCCAAATGGGAACGAAAAGCGAAATCGAGCAGTTTCTTTTTTGTTGTTTTTCTTAGTATGCAAATAATCAGATGTCCTTTGCTCACAGTGACGTACAGTGGGCCCTCAGCATATGCTCAAGCACACCGCCCACTGACAGGACTTCTGGATCCATTCAAATGACACAGAGAGGAGAGTCAACGAGGAGGAGTTGTGCCCAATTTTCGGATGACTTTTGACACCGCCTCGCGGCGTTCTTTTGAACCCGATTCCTATCTGCTCCGAAGGCCAACCCCCAATTGTGGAATGAATGGTGAATGGTCCTTGAGCCGTTGTCATGTTCCTTTTGATGTTTGCCTCATGCACGCCCAGTCGACCATTCGAGTATCCATCTGCCCAGCCAGCCATTCGCCTATCCAAATCCCAACACAAATCCGCAATCCCCTTCACTGGCACTGTTGCAAAACTGACTTATTTGGCTAATTGAACGCGGTTGGTCGGCGGTTCCTGATCCCGTCCGGATAAGTGAGCACTTTTCCACTTTTCTGCCCGCTTATGCATGACGCCTTGGCACTCCATACAATCCGCTATATTTTGGTCACTCCAACGGATGACATTAATTAAGCTAATTAATGGCTATTGACCGGGCCATAGTGGGCTTTTCCTCAGCGAAAGGAAGCTCCCAATAAAAGGTAGTCAGGTGAAAAGCTGCCAGAGTGTCAGGGAAAAGCTTTGTTAATGGAAATGCATGGACCGATTATTTAATTGGGAAATAATTTGATTCAGAATCTATTCTTTTCAAATAGGAACTTAGTTTTTATTCTATTTGCAAATATTATTTAGACTTAGTAAATGATTTTAGGTAAGCCAAAAATGAGTTAATATTAATAATTAATTTAAAATTCAAAAGGTTGATATTTGTTTATTTTTCTTTAATTTTAATAAAATAGCAACAGGCGGAAGTGCCAATACATGGCATACTTTTGAGCTGAATTTAGACCGGAAACACAGTTTGAAATGCAATCACTCGATTTTTTAAGGGGAAAAACTAGTTAAATGCCAAGCAAAATTATTTATAAAAAGCTATTTGTTCATGCTGAACAAGGAAGTCAGCTAAATTTGTTTTCTATTGTATAATAGCTAGATTGACTAGATTGACTGTTGATGCTGATCAAGGATCTGAAATGACTTCACTCTTAGATAAAAATGTCCTCGAAATATATATAACATATTATTGAATAAAACTTAACGTTAAATTGTTTTAAATATAATACCAATATTGTTTCCATTCCCATATTTTCTCACTAATTTAACCCCAAAACTTTGATTACAATTTCCGCCATATTTGCCCCATTCGATGTCCCCCGAAAAACTGTTTACCCGCCATAAACAATTTCCAGTGGCGCCATCATTTCAGTGAAATAAGCATCATATTTTCATGTTTTGTTTTTCGCATATCAATAACTCTTATCAGCACCACGCCCCTGCAAGACCTCTCCTCCCCGGAGGCACAACAACTCGAGCACGCAACACGGGGCTGGGGCGAAAATGTGGAAGAAAAATCCAAGCACTCGAGCTCGCGACGAACAATACAAAAAAAAAAGAAGGAAGAAAAAATTATAATCCAATTCCATTGTCCGGGGGGAGAAAAACTGCAGACAACGACTGCGCTTATCACCTAAAATGTGGCAGGAACAATAAGGACACGGCAGAAGGATGCACTGGAGGACGCAGGGCGCGGGGACGCAAGTCGAGCGTGAATCGCAGCGTAATCTCTTCCGGATATGATTACGCCACCGAGTGCGAGGGATTGTCTCCGGCCCCGTTGAGTTGCTGAGTTGCTGAGCTGCTGTGACCTATCAGCTTTGTGTTCCCTGCATCTTTGTATCCATATCCATCCATCCTGGCATCTTTGTGTTTCATGCCAGAGTTCGGTTTGCAATCTGCTGTGATTACAATTTCTTAAAAAGCTAAAGCTGCATTTTCCTTTCAATTACGAGGCAGGCACCCTCTCTAGGCACCTCTTAATGGTCCTATATATATATATATCATCCCCTTCTTCCAACAATGTGCATATATAAAAAAAAGAAACACTTAACCCACGCTATGACATTCTGCTCTCGGTAATTGTGCCGTTAATTGTCGACTCCCTGAACTATGACATGATCCCCTCCCACTCCTTCCACGCCTCCGCATCGAAAGTGTCCCATGTCAATGGCTGGCTGCCATTAGAAAAGAAAAAAAACGAAGCCACGGGGGCTGAAGAGGCGAGCATTACCACATCCACATTCTATATGAGTACTTATAGTTTCCACGTCTTTTATGCGAGCCCCGCGGGTAAGGATGTGCTGGGGTGTCCGATACACCGGCAGAAATTGAGCTAAGCCCCTATTTAAGATGACATCGAATGGATATCTGTGACACCTGAGGATAATCTTTGATGTAAGCCCTGGGCTTAGAGGTTAATAATAGATATTCATATAGCGGAGATACCACTTGTACTGGGTTGTCAGAGCGTGGTAACGGATGTCCCTTAATAGGGAATTAAATTTTATGATTTAAAAAACAAATATAAGTAATTTAAATATTTATATTAAATTTATATATAAAGATTATAAGACAGACATTTTACTATATACTTTTAAATACATTTTTGAAGTATCTTCTTTGAATCATTTAATTTTGACTTCAAGAAATTTGTAAATAAGCTAAAACTGAATTAAAATAACTCGGAGTCAACTCAGAAAGATATTATCTGTTTGTTTTAATTATATAAATCTTGTTATTGAGTTTATAATTAAAAGAATAATTAAACATGGCTAGATCAACCCGACTGCAGATGCTAATCAAAAATACATATATTTGATTTGAATATTTGAAAATCGTATTTTTTAATTTTCTGACTAAAATAAAAGGCTAAATTAAATGCATATAAAAATAATATTAATTAAAAAATAATATTAAGGGAACTATTAGTAATCCATATTTTATAGTTATATAAACAATGAAATAATAGCACAACAATTATTTACAAGCCACATTATAAATGACATGAATAAATATTAGCTAAATGAGCCGGCAGCTGTGTCAGGACTCTCGTGTCCTTTTCAAAATTCCACCTTTATATCTCAACTGACAAGGGTCAAGGACTTTATCTGGAGCTTATGCTCCGAACCTTCGATCCCTTTTCGAGGAAGTGCAGCTGACTGGGATCAGATCAAAGCGAGTGGGTGGGCGGTTGCTTCGGGGGTTGGCGATGCCAGCGATGACCCAAGTTCCCGGACGGCAGTTGCTCGACTTCCCAGCCAAAGCCAAAGAGGCGCGAGGCTGGAAAATGATGACAATATGTGGATGTGATGGGATCGGCGCACTGCTTGGCAACACATTCAAATGCATTCGACTCGACGTAACGCGGCTCAATTAGTGCGGTTCACAGACTGCCAATGCAGCTTCTGCGCCGCTGCCGCCGTGTCCTGCCAGCATTGTCCTGGCTTTATGTCAACTTCTTGCACGCTTATTCACACCTGAGCACAAAACCGCCCCGCAGGTTTTCCCGCCTGAAAAGTCACGAATGCGCCGCCAGCCAGCCAGCTACCCAGCTTCCGAGGTTTTTCCATGCCACACTTCCACATTGGCGGGCAGCGAGGCGTCGCTCATTATGTGGAAAGCCGCCTCCTAGAGCCGCCAACTTTCCATTAATTAGTCCTGCTTATTGGCAACAAAAATGTCTTACGAAGTACTCACTGAGTTTTAAGTCGCACTAAAAACAAGTTAACTATTGACATGTAACTTTATAGGTAATGATATCTAGATTTCAGTGGGAAATTATTTTTAATTCCAAATTCCTTTCACCTGCAGTCGCTACAAATTTAAAGTTAAATAGAAACACCGTTGGACAATGGGTTGTTTTGGAAAGAGGCGAAGAAGCACAGACAGCAGTGACAGCGATGAAGGGTTGATGATCGAGGATCCGGTTGCCCGGCGCAAGTTTATCGTCAAGGTTCTACTGATAGTGGCGGTGAGATACAGAGACAGGATACAGGTACGGATCACGAATCCTAATTCGATTGACAGATCAACTTGCTGTTCACCTCGCTGCTTGCTGCCGTACCTGTGTTCCATCGCCCGACCAAATTGTTCTTCAGAAGACACTGGTGGATATTCATACCCGCCTTCTGTGTCTTAACGACAATTCACATTTTCATCTGCTACTGCCAGCAACTGTTTCGGAAGTCGCCAATTAAATTCATCTTGTTGGCCGTGTATGTCCTGGCCCACACCGTGTTGGTGTGCATGATAGTGTCTCGGTTTTATCCCAAATTGGTAAGTTTCTCGAGGATATTGAAGCCTTAAGTATCCAGTATTCTGAAGATCCCTTCTTTTGTCCAGGTTTTCACTGCATTCGGCATCTGTACAGCAATGGTGATCGCATTGGTTCTATTTGCAAGATTCGCACCATGCGATTTTACACGCTGCTGGATCTTTGTATTTGTCATATCCGTACTCATGATGTTACTGGGCATAATAGCAATATTTTTTCGAATTCTACTAGTGATATATGTGGCCGTCGGCGTCTTTGCCTACTCCATATTTCTTGTGGTAGACCTTCAATTGTTGATTGGCGGCAAAACGCATCGAAACCAGTTCGACGAAGAGGACTACATAATAGCCGCCTTGCAGATCTACCATGACATCATAGAACTCTTTAAAATGCTGCTCATCTGTATGGGTCTATTGGACTTATAAATTAATCGGTAAATGAAAGCAAAATCTTAATTTTAAAATGTAACCTTTATAAAATTTATCTTGTAAAAATATGTAAGAAATATAAAATTGTTTCTGGATATTTACAAGGAGTTCTTTTCACGGCCTACTTTTTGATGCTCTTGAGATTCTCCACATTGGCGAACCTTGAACATTACCACAAGGCAGAGTAATTGTTAACCTGCTTGATAATTTATAGGGCTTGTATTTGAATTTATGGTCTTAGTTTACTTAAAAGAATTTTAGAAACAAAAAAAATGCCTAAAAAACTGTTACTTATATCTTTTTAAAATTTAAAAGAACCTCAAATGTATTTTGTTTATCAAAGTATCTTTGTTTCTACAGTCAGCTTCAAATCATTACAGCCTGTCCTGTAAAATCTTTTATATTCATATATTTTATAAAATTAAATCAACGCCTTTCCGTTTTAAATATCTTTTAAAAATGTGCGAAGTGCAGAATATGCTCGATGGCCTGTGCCAAATGTTTAGCAATGCCAAGGAGCGCCGCCACCTGGGGATGATCCAGATTCTGGAGAAGGTGCGCTGCTGCGAATGTGGCCACAAGAAGCGATTGGAAAATGCCCGGAAGAGCCAGGCTATGATTTGCGGAGGACCAGCATCATGTTCAGGTTCAAATACAGTTCGCAAGGTGCTCTTTATCTGCCTCGCCTTGATTGTCCTCCTGTGCGTATACTTAATCTACATGACCCGGCGGTACAACCATGTGCGTGCCTATGGCAGCAACGCCTGTGGATCGTCCTTTTTTTACACCAACGACGATTGTGATGTGATTTGTTAGAGAGCTTAACTACTCCACGATGATTTACTATATATTTGTTTTTCTTTAATGAAATTTTACTTACTTAAATTAAATTAAAGAGCTATCAATGCTTAATCAATTCATATTTCTACTCATTATTACAACTTGAGATACACAGCCAGGTGATGATGGCGAGGGCGTGTCTGGCGGCTATTGAGAACCTTTTCTGCTCAACTTTTTCACCCGCTTTCATGATTGGGCGCTGCCATAAATTATGCATAAAGCATAAATGCCAGAAAGAGACCAAGCGATGGGACCGATGCGGAGGTGGTGGCTGAGTGTGTGTCGGCTTTCAGGGTGAGTCCAGTCCATCATCATCATCGAACGAACCATGGCCATTCCGTTTTATTGGGTTATCGAGTGGTAAGGACGGCAGCAGGACCCTTCCACTCCTCGCACACACACACTCCCCGAGTGTTGGCCTAGCTCAATATTGACACAAGTTAATTGAAGCCCGTCGGCTGGCAAAAGTATCAATGGCGACCGCCGCATCCCTTAGCCGTGGGGTCAGCGCTGAACTGAACAACCGACGCGTCGCCTGCTCACATTGTGAAATCAGGGGGGTGAAGCCAAGGGAAGTGGAGATCCATTGTGCCTGAGGAACCGTGAAGTGGACCTTAGTATTTATTTACCTTTAGTTGGGGGTCTGTGCGGTAATATTTGCTAAGACCCCGAGCTCGTGAGGGGGGTTCTCTTCTCATTAAAAGAAGTACGCTAAGTCGATTAAAAAAATTAAACAAAAGAGCAACTCCTCTCTTACTATAATATCGCTTATTCTCCCTCTAGCTGAGAGAGTTTTGTATTTTCTGTCTGACGAAATTACAAGAAAAACATTTAATTGATCTTTGAGAATTTTAAAGCCTTTATAAATTATTCTGTAGAAAAATCAGCTATTCAGATGTAAAACTACAAAAGCATAACCTTCAAATGGCAACAAAATCTCTATTATTCTTTTAGCACACTTTATAGACTCTCAAAATCACTATAAATTCTAGTCAAGAATTAGATCAAGGTCCACCCTTAAGCAGGCAGCTTACAAAAATTTCGGGGTGGTAGTTCTCCTGGCCAACAGAGGTGGGTCTCAGATGTGTGTGGCCTCGTGATGATTGCATCACCTGCTGGGCCGGTCATCTCCCCTTGATGGCCTGTATTAGAAGCCCGATTGCCTGGGTAATTTTAAACGATACGTAATTGATGCTTTCCAAAAGAAAAATTTCATGAAACTTCCCTTTTTTTGTCCAATAAACTTTGATTTACGTTTTATTATAAGGCTTTCAATAGAGTTCTTAAAATGTTACACAATTCCTGCCAGAGTTAGTTGTATTAGTCGTGTGTGTAGTACGCAGATATTATTTGGTTCTGGATGCGGTTGCCCATCCTATTTACATCTTCTAGGTGAATCCTGGGGCCATATGTCGAGGGCATATGGCAAGATCTCATCGGAATTAAATGGGTTTTGGGCGCCCTTAAGCTTGGCTGCCAAATTAATGAGCAAATTTAGTACCAAGTCCAAGGGGGCCTCAGGTTTTAGTTGTGGTTATTTTCAGAATGGGCTTGATGGAGACAAGAGTTAAGAATTAAAAACGTGGTTTAATGTTTTTCAAAAATTATGCATTATGTATTATTATTTTCGCTTTGAATTAGTTGGTTTCTTTTTTTGTTGTTTTTTCTTTTGGTTGTTTTAGTTTAGTTTTGAGTTTAGATAGCATAATTAATCATAAGTGTTGGTTTCTCCTATTTGAAGTTAATTTTAATACATTTCGTTTAGTTGTAAATTATTGTAAAGTAAATTTTAGGACTAATTCAAGTTCATATCTAGGTATATATATATATATGTATATGTATAGGTAGTGTTATAATTGTTGTAAATACAATCGAATAATTAACTAATAGAGAATTTATTACAGAGAACAGTGTGTGTTGGAAATCTTTCTAATTGCTTCTCACTCGCGTATGGAAAATCCCATCGCTTCATAAGCATTTCTCTGATTTTGTGGCATAAGTGATAATGTGAGAGTAGGCATACATACATAGTATTTTGGATATAAATTGGAATTTTGGAATATTCAAATTTGACACAACATTCTCTTTAAGTTCTTCTCCTTTGTCTTTTACAATTTTCAAACAGAATTCAAACAAAAGGCAAAGATAGAAGAAAAAACATACACAAAAAAGGCATATGGACTAAGCGCACTTTATAACAATTCGCTTGGACATTCCGTTTCATCATCGCTTCGCCTTAAACTCAAATAACACTTAACACGTACAGAAAACGACTTATTAAACTTAACATTTACAGAATTTAATTCAAGCTAAACACGCATTTTGCATTGCCATATAAATTAAATGTTAAAAGAAATGCAACACGCACACGACACAAAAAAGTATGTAAACGAAACAGCAAAATCTAAGGGACTTATTACTAAACAAAAAAATGTACATTAGCTGTGAATGTTTATTAATTACAAATTAGTTTTAGCTCGATTCCTCTGCGTGTGTGTGTGTTCCGTTAAATAAATAGGTGTTGGTGTTGGTGTTGGTTTAGTCGTCCCCGCAATTAGTCATTTAGTCTATCCTAAAGCTCTACACACTAGGAGTTATTCTCACAGTCATCGGGTTTGTGCTTCGTGCGTAAATTGCTCAAAAGATCGGCACAGTTGTTGACCATCATCAGATAGTCTCCGTTGTCAGCGCTCAGCTGATCGTGGTTCAATCCACCCCCACTACCACCCACTCCCATTCCGGGTCCCAATCCGGCTCCGAGTCCATTGTTCGTCTTTTCCGCTTGTCTGCAAATAAATAAATTAAAATGTTGGTAAGTAAGAGTTTATATATCAAAATGTTTACTTTAAAAAGTTATTTTTCGATATTTAAAACTTCAATATATCAAACTTAACAATATTTTCGATTTTATATTGATTTTTCCCTAATCCTTCCCAAATTAAACCCCTACCGATTTGTGGGGATGCTGCTCAGCATATTCCTGGACATAATCAAAGCATTCTCCAGTTCCTTCAGCAGCAGCGAGTTCTTCAGATTCGCATGCAGCTGCATGGCTGCTTGCGTTGTCGTATATAATTTGTTGATCACATTGTGCACTTGGGCCTCGGCTATAGGTTAAAATATATCGATTATTTCTCAGTTTTATAGCTCGCTTCTGATAGTTTCTTACGATCTGTGCCCTCATATTCCTCCATGGAAGTCACACCGCTCCTCTGTTTGTTGGCATTTCCAATGGGGCTGCCAAGTAGCTTGCTTTTGTGATCAAAGCCCAGATTCCTTGGTCTCGGTGGCACAATTGGCTTGTTGTTGACCGTGTTATTGGGCGTCTCCTCGGAGCTAGAGTCGTCCTGCATTTGTGGTGTGGCTGAATGTGGATGAAATAATAAAGGATCAAGTTGAATATTTCGGGTAAACTGGGATTAAATATCAAGATAAGTAACGCTTGTACGTATTTCTATTCGATTTATACGTTGTCAAGTTTGTGTTAAAAAATTTCTTGCATTTAGCAATTCAAATGTTTGAACGTTATTTATTTCATTATTAAAAGTTCTTTGCTTTGACGTTACTTATCTTGTTATATAAGCTCTTTGTTACTACTCACCACTGCTAAAGTTTGGCGTCTTGCGACGATTGTTGTTGGCATTATTGATCTTGTTGCTGTACTGACGATTGGCAGCTGCAAATTATATAAGATTTTAACAATTATTTAGTTAATAATTTTATTATACGAAAAATGTTTAGTACTATTTACCTATGGGCCCATTACTACGACCCTGTCCATTGCTGGCACTGCGCAAACGATTGCTGTCCTCGGGCTCAGAGTCGCTCTACAAGGAAATAATACATTAAAATTGTATTTATAATTTCTTATATTAATTAATATTATTTATTAATATTAATATTTTCCTTTGAAACTTACACCCTGATTGAGGACATTCATGGAGTTGCTGGAGGCACCCAGTCCCGTCTTGCCCTGCAGACTGTTCCTCTTGCTGGCTGAGCGCGAGATGTTGCCATTCCGGTGCTGGACCTGCGGCTTCTGTGGCGTGCCGCCAGTGGATTTTCCAGCTGGAAGAGTATAAATATTCATTAGTTAAATTGAAATAAAATATATATCACATTTCATAAAGTATAATCGAGGGTGCTTACGCTTGCCAAAGTTGCCCATGTGCAGGTCGCTCAGCGAGCAGGCGCGGCGTATGGATGACTCCTCGATGGGCATGGGATTAATCGTTTTGGGATTGCCTGCAAAAGGGTTCACAGATTAGTTTTTGGCTCGGGTCGTGCGGTTATGGTATTTGTACGCAGTGCTAGTGGGATTTTTGGTATGGAGAGTGGGCAAAAGGGCAGAAATAATAATAATAACTAGTAATTAATTGTGGGAGTGCGCAAATGAAGGTGGCGGAGAAACTCAAGAGGCACAACATCAACAACCAAGGTGGAAATGGGGCTCAAACCTGGCTCCATTCTCAAAACAACAGTCGTCGTCGTCGTCGGCGTCGTTGGTCCTTTGTCCTCGCTTTGGGAACCATCTGGCAGCAGTGATTTCTGGTTCATCGCGACCCTCATCATCGGCACGGACTTCTTTGGCCAACTCCACGCCCTGACTGCTATAGATGCCAGTGAAGTCCGTGCTCTCCAGGACATCCGGCAAACTGCAGTTTCTACGCATATTCCTGGCATAGGCGCACAGATCAGAGGCATCTCTGGAGGTCAGGTCCTCATCCTCGGCCGGCTCTTCTCCCCGGGCCAGCATATCGAAATTCATGGTCAAACTCTTCACATAGCCCTTCTCCTTGGCATTGCAGTTGAAGGGGCGCAGACGCGATTCGGTGGCCAAACGGATTTGCTCCATCTTGCGTTCCTCCATTTCGATCAACTTCTCGATGATGTCAATCTTTTTGGCTATATTCTGGCACTGGTGGCTGGTGGAGCCGCCCTTTCCACTGATTCTCCCCGCATTATCCAGGTTCTTGCGGTACTTCTCTCGCTCCTGCTGGATTTCATCGACCACCGCCTGCAGCTGGGGCTTCGTGTAGAGCTTGAGGCTTTGCATATTCTCTAGGTTTTCCGGAGCATTTCCATTCTCCGCGAAATACATTTCAAAGCTGCGCTCCCCGTAGTCACTGGGCAGGCTTCCTACCTCCAGTTCCGGCGGCGACGACTCCTCCTCCTCCTCTGCCTCTCTGGCCTGCCGCTGCCGCTCCCTCTTGGCACTGGGCGTATACTTGATCTGGGAAACTGTATTGAAGCGCACCGAGATCTTTGGCCTGTTCTTCTGCCTCACACTGGTGGCCCGGCGACTGCTCTCGCTGGTATCGAAACGTGAGACCTTCTTGAGGCAGCTCTGGGTGCCGGTGCCGGTGCCTGTGCCGGACCCTCCTCCGGCCAGAGCTCCACTGCTCACCGAACTCCGCATGGCCGTGGGCCTTCTTTGCTGATTATCCCGTTCCCTCTGCTTCTCCCTTTCGAACTTCTGCAGATTATGCTCAAACTGACGGACAACACTGGCCGTTCGGGACTGCGATTTCTGTTGCTCCTTCTGTTGCTTCTGCTGCTTTTCCATGTGGCTCAAGGTGCTCACCAAATTCTGGGGCTTTGCCGGCACCGGTGGCTTGGGCTTGAGGGGTTTCCGCACGAACATCATATTGTTGTCGCCCGATTGCATGGGATTCGAGTTCCGTTGCTGTCGCTGTTGAGCGAAGTCCGTACTCAAGGACTTGTTGACGCCGGAGTTATACTGCTTGTTCTTCGACCGCAGCGTGGGTATATTTTCCGAGGCCTGGACCTGGGCTATCCTAGGGTAGGTTTTCGAGCTGGGCAGTGGCTTCAGCGGCTCCAGGTTGTAGCCAGTCACATCGAAGCTATCCGTGGCAGTGGCCGTTGCATGGTGATGCTGCTGGCGCATGTAGTAATCGAAGCTGCCGTAGGCATTCGGGCTATTCCCGTACGACTTCGACACTGGCCCGTGGATGATAAAGTTCCGGATGCCAGCGTGTCGTTGCTGCAGCACTTGAGTCACCTGCGCCTGAGGATACTCGAGCGGAGCACTCTGGCAGTCACTCTCGTCGGACAGGACGCTCTCCAGACTGTTGCAGTAACTACCGCCGCCATCGCCATCCGAGAGCAGGGACAGCGACTCCTGACTCTGTTGTCCCGTGAGGAAAAAGCTGGCACTGGAATGGCGCTGCGTCTCCAGGAATCTCGCCTCGTCCAGCCGCCTCTGGCTGGCCGCAAACTGTTCCGGTTGCAATATATCCGAAAGCGAGACCTTCCGCTCGCATTGATAGAACTCCCGGTAGACATAATACTGAGTTGTCCTTCCAGTGGGCGTGGAATCACCAGTGGAACCTAGTCCACCCAGGCCCCTTAGGTTAGCTGGCATGGAATAGGAGGCCGGTATGCTGCAGGGCTCATCCAGATCCCCATACTTTCTGGTTATCTCATCAATCATCTTTTCCGTGTCCGCGTGAATCATGTCCAAAATAGTTCTGGCATCGTCGGCATAGACGGAGTGCCGCTTGGGTTCACCCAGGAGGCAACCTCTTTCATTGCCTTCGGCCGACCACTCGACCTCCTCGTGCACCGGCGACACTGGACAGGATTTGTAGTGCTTCAAGATACTGGGAGTACGTCTATTATTCCCAGCAGGATTCCTTTTTTACCCGCTGTTGCAGCTGCTGCTGCTGCTTCTGCTGGTGTTGCTGCTGCTGCCCTTGCTGATGATGTTGCTGACGATGCTGCATTGCAGAGGAGGAGCCACCGAAGGGAACCCCGGGCGGTGGATGTATCTGATGCACACCCACGTGGTGGGGATAGGGAGGATAATGCTGTTGAACCTGTCGCATCGTTTGGAAGTTCTGTTGCAGCTTGGATTTGGGGGCAGCACAATTGAAAAATTGCTGAGAGGCGGCTGGCGGAATATATTGCTGATGTGGCAGCTGCTGTTGATGTTGCTCCTTCGCCGGCTGCTGCTGCTGGTGGGGATTTGCAGGAACTGCTGCTGTCGCTGTTGTTGGATTTTGGGTACTAACATACTGCAAAGTGTCATGGGAAGCAACTAATAGGGTTAGTCAAGAGTTAATGTTTTCAAAAGGGGATCAAATTCATCAATACACCGATTTTTCATTACATTTTTGGTTTTTACCGCAGCACAAAAAAGGTGAGAGCAGTTTTCAAAAAGATACAGACAATAGAGAGAGAGAAAGAGCAAACAACGGGAGAGAGAGTCACATTAGCCTACTTGGTCCAACTTGGTTAGGGGATTTTTACGTTGGTCTCGGGACTATCAGGACTCCCCATTTCTTCATTATCCCTCACCTGGCTTGGTATAACGTCCGGGACCACCGCCGCCCGTACTCCTCGAGCCATCCAAATTGGCAGCCAGACTCAGGTCCGATATGCTATGGCTTCCCCGAAGGGGTCTATGGCCTACCTGTGGATCGAAAAAATAGATTTGATTAATTATATTGTTATTAAATTGAAGGGTATTTTATTTTTTAGTTAGTTAAAAAGCTGGGTTTATTTTTTGGTTAGTGAAAAATAAAATACATTGGTTAAGAAAACATAAACAGTGTAGAAGCTGGTATTAATAAACATGATGAAATATAATATACAGATATCACTCAAAAATCAGAAAGGGAATATTTTATAAACACTTGGATATTAACATTTATAAATAAGAAATTCCATACTTAAATTTTTACAAGAATACAAATTTATTTTTTAAATAGAATCAAACATTATGAATTATGCAATCTGATCCTACTGAAAATACAAAGAGGTTTAAATAGTAAGGCCTTTAGTGTTTTTAAATTAATTAAATTTAAATTGAATGCATTCTTTTGTTGATATATAATTAGTATAGAAGTCAAATAAAATATTTACCACTTTTAATTAATAAGAAATATTTTTAAAATTGTTTAAGAAATTAAAAGGAAGCAAAGTGCTCTTCTACTGTTTGCCTTAATAATAAAAGAGTATTAATTTTGTAGAAAGGAAGTACAATTTTATAGAATTAATTTTAAATATTCAAATATGAAAATGTTAAGGGCTTTAGAAAATTTAAGATTTTATTTAAATTATTGATCTTGATTGATTTAATAAAAAGTTTTAATAAAATAAATAATTTATTTCTTTATGACCAGTATATAACGTAGATTATTATGTTAAATATACTATTTTTTTTAATAGCAATAAAAATATTTAGTATTCCTACAAGAGCTCAAATGAAAATCTGGTTTTTTGAGTGGAGTTAGTGGCATGAGTGTTACTAGTGTGAGTGGTTTTCTGGCTGCTCAGCTGGGTTGAGTGGGTTGAGTGGTTTAGTGGAAGCAACATCTTCGACTGACTCAGCTTATCTGACTAAGCAAGTTTTTGGTTTAGTTGCTGCTAGTTCGGGGCTATTTTTAGACACAGCTGCTATTTGGGACCAGCGAGTGTGTGTGAAATGTGAGCAGATGTGGCAAGTTGGGGTTTGGTGTGGGTCACCCCACGAAGCATCGGTGGTTCAGTGGTAGAATGCTCGCCTGCCACGCGGGCGGCCCGGGTTCGATTCCCGGCCGATGCAAAATTAATTTTTTTGTTTTTATTTGTTACTTTGTAAGGCATTAAAATTGTTAAAGAATTATTTGAAATTAGTTTACTCAAAGAAGGTATGTAATTATTATCGTGATTTATCTTTTAACTGTTTTCAAAGCATTTAAATTGAATGAAACAAAGCAAATGTTATTGGAATGTCGATTTTAGCTAATTTGAAGATCAGAAATATCCTTTTAAACTCCTGGTTAGTCTTAAAGCTTTGTGAAAATAATGTACAATTCAGAAGAAGCGTCCTTATACAGCTGCAGAACAGTCTTTAGTATCGGCTCACCTCGACTATAGCATTCAACCTTGGGATGCCAGTTTTGCGGGTACCCTAAACACACACACACACATTGAGGGCAAAGATTTAATTTGTATTTTTATTTTTTTGGGTGCATGTGTTGGGTGGGGTTTTTGGGAAGTTGAACACAGACCAGACACCGAAAAACAAATAATGGGAGACACACATAAAAAATACAGAGAAAAGAACAACAAAAGAAAGAGAATAAATTAAAATGGGGAAATAAAAGTGGGAGGAAAACGGAAATCCGGGAAAATACATCGAAAAAGTAAAGACCTTGTCCTTGACCCCTCCCCGCCAGCACTTACATTCTCCAGCTGCTGCTTGACCTTGTTGATGACCTGCAGCAGTTCCTCCTTCTTGGTGCTCGTATACGACTTGGTAATGGTGGGCGGCGCCGCCACGCTCTTTCCATTCTCCGTGTTGTGCTTGGCACTGATGCTGCGGCGACCTAGGGGAAGGGACACGTCAAGTCATTCTATATATATGTACAGAGTTGCTGTTGAAATCTTACTGCCTGTGCCCCTTTCCATGGGTGATGTTAATCCCGGTCCCTCCGGCAGAGCGGCATGCAGGAAGCTGTTGTTGCTCTGCGGCAGATTTTCCGAGCTGCCGCCCAGCGTGGAGGCCAGCGAACGTTCCGCATTTTCGGCACTGGGCGTGGAGCCTTCGTCTTCGGTGTCAGAGGTTCCAGTTCCTGTTCCCGTGCTAGCCGTGTGCGAACTGCCATTTCCGCTGAGTCCCGAGGTGGCCAGCTGAAGGCCAGACTTCTCGAACTTTGAGCGACGCATTGACTTGCGCAGCTCCTCCTCGTTCATGGCCGTCACCTTGAAGTCTCTGCGGGGATTGAGGATTAAATTAATAAATTTTTAATTCAATTTAATTATCTAATTGATTTCTTAAACTCACGTTGGCGTGCTGGGCGCCAGGTTGTTGTAGAACATGCCATGATCCGAGCTCGTTCTCTCCCCATCGGAGATGTCCTCCACATCGCCGTCGTGATCGTGGGTTTGGGTATCGAAGCGCAGGCCCGGCTTACCCCGCTTGTCCGGCAACTGCAGACGCTGTTGCTGCTGCTGCTGCTGCTGTTGACCAGCTCCACCGGTTGCAGCAGTAATGGCACCATTGGTGGCAGACACAGCCAACGAGGAAACGGAGGACACTGTGACGACTGTTCCATTGTTGCTGCTGCCAATAAACTTCAGCTCGCCCCTTCGCGTTTCCATTCCGGAATCAATGGAGGAGTCCTCGCTCAAGTAGGTTTGATTGTACATAATGTCCTTGGAGGAGGCACTGTTGTAATCAGATGTCTGGACATTCACGCCACTATGTCCGCCCACCGAGGACACAGTGCCCAGGGGGCTCTCCGAGTTGGATCGGAGGTCATCAGCCGTTTCCAACTGACTGCTTCGCTGGGACCACCTCCCCCGGGGCCTGGGTGCCATTCCCGAGAGCTGTTGAGCTGTTGGCGACGAGCTCAGATTACCCATGGAGGAGGCGGCCTGCAGGGCAGGCGGCAAATGGGATCCCACACCCCACACCACCACCGCTGGGCGTGGGTATGGAGAGAGCGCCGCTATCCGAGTCTCCGGCTCCCTTCCCTCTCATCGCCCACTGCGGCAGCTGGCCCACGTCCGAGAACCGCTCGGTCACCCCGAACTTGGGCTGCTCCATTTCACTGGTCGGTGATTCCATGACTATGCCATCCTGCGGCGACAGTGGAGCCAGGGGACGGGGCAATGGGGCATGTCCCGATCGGAGACGCTGCTGTGACATCCGCGCCTGCATGGTCACAATCATGTCGTGGGGCACCTGCCAGATGAAGATGCAGCCATCGCCACTCGCCGATATCAAGTGCCTGCAGTCGTTGGTGAACTTGAGGCCCGTGACCAGCTCACTGTGGCCGTACATCCGCGCCATGCACTCGCTGGAGTAGTAATCGTAGACAGCCAGCGTCTTGTCCGTGCAGGAGGTGGCCACATAGATGCCGCTGGGATCCAGACTGAGCTTGATCAGGCTGCCCTCGTCCGAGTGCGAGCCCTTGAAGGTTTTCGTCTGCTTGGCATTCTGGGTGCCATAGACGCGCACATTGCGATCCTGGCAGGCGGTGAGAATGTGCTTGGAATTCGAGTCCACCTCCATGTCGTACAGCGTTGTCTTGCCCGAGGTGTTGGTGCCCCGCATGAAGATGTTGCCCTGTTGGGAGGACATCGATTTAGTTATTAAATCGGAGATAAGCGAGGATTATGCCTGGAACTCACCTGAAAACTCCTAAACATAATGGACTTGTCAGCGCCGCAGCTTATCATCTGGAAGTTGAGGCCGGCGCCCACAAACTTGATGGAGGTAATCGAGGAGCTGTGATCGTCCAGCGTCTGCAGCAGCAGGTAATTCTGGGCCACATCAAAGACATGGATCAGACGATCCCTGCTCGCGCTGGCCAGCAACTTTCGCTCGATCTTGTCATTGGAATACTCGAGGCACAGCACCTCCGACTCGTGCGCCTCGATGGTGGTGAGCAGGCGCAGGTTAACCAGATTATATACCCGGATATTGCCACACCGATCGCCGCTGGCCAAGTGCTGCAGCTCCGGACTGATCTTGATGCAACGCACGCCATTCCGGCCATCGTAGGAGGAATTTCCCGCCTTGTCGAACAGCGACGAGCCCTGATCCTTGATGAACTGCAGCTCCTCGTCGCTGTAAACGATCTTCAGCAGCTCCTTGGAGTAGATGTTCCGGCGGTAAATATCATTGTTGGTGCAGCCGTCGAGGCCCCAAACACGGATGGTGTCGTCCGAGGAGCAGGTGACAAAGCACTCCTCCGGCAGCGTTTGCGATGGCTCCCGCTCCAAATTATATGGCACTGTCTCCACGCCCCAGATGCACGTGGAGTGGTAGAGGAACGAGTGCGACTTGCCCACGCGTGAGATGTCGCGCAGGTCCCAGATGTACAGCGAATGATCGTTGTACACGCAGCTCACCTGGTGGGGAATGGAGTCATTAGTCATTAGAATTAAAATTCAATCTTTGTAATAAAAATCCCTCACCTTGGATCGCTGCTCGTCAAACACCATGGCGATGCAATCGGGAAACTTGGCCTGCTGCGGCACCGACATTATATGGTTTATCTGGATGCCCTGGGCCACGTCCACGCCCAAGTAGTGGGTGCGTGGCAGCGTGGTCACGTACTCCAGCGTCTCCGCGTTGAAGATGCGGATGATGGACTCGGCACAGCCGACGAGTATGAAGCGCTCGTTGACGCAGATACAGTTGGCATTGGTGGTGCGGCACTGCACCCACTTGTCCAGCAGGCGGCGCGAGCTGAACTCCACCAGATGGCCTTGCCGGGTGATGGCGTACGTGCTCTCCGCACACGCACCCTTGCCGCAGGCCACCGCACAGAAGTCGTTGTCCCGCAAATCACCCAGAATGGCGCTGCGTCCCATCAGGGGAATGGGATCCTTGTACTGCAACGTGGAATGAGGAGAACCATTAGCCATGACCTTCATGGGAAAGTATTTCATGAAATATGCAGAAGAGCCAAGCTTTCTTTTGCATTTAAAATTCGCAAATAAATTCTGGGAAATTCTGCTCCAATTTATTTATGAAATGCGAAACATTTTCTTTACTAGCAAGTTTAACTTTTTAGAGTAGCACTTTGAAGCTTAGGCTTATGGACTCACCTTTCTGCCACCCTCCAAATACCAGTATTTAACATGGCGATTGCCCACGGTCACAAAGTAGCCACCGTCTTCGGAGAAACATACGGCGGCCACCTTGGAGCTGATCTTATTCGAGGCCATCTTGAGGTTGGCCCGCCAATCGAACACATTGACAATCATGTCGTGCTGCGAGCCCACCGATACCAGGTACTTGCCCGTGGGCGAAAATGCCTGCAAAATAATGATAAACAAAGGGATTTTAAGGTGCTTCAAAATCCCGGACTCACCACACAGGTGACGGCATATTTGTGATCCACGAACTCCGCCACCACACTGCCGCCGCTGCAGTGCTCCAGACTGCCATTGGGAGTCTCCAGCTCCCAGACCTTGATGGCCGGATTTATGCCACACTCGCCGGTGGCCACGTAGCGCCCGCAGCGAGAGAAGGCCACGGATGTGAATGCTTTGCGGGAGGTGTTGACCAGGTAGGCCTGTGTCTGGCGCTTGGCGTTGAATAGCACCACGGTGCAGCTGTAAAAAAGTTTAAAGAAAAAGCGAATGAGTTGAAAAATAACCAGTAATGTGTGGATAAAGGTACTACCATTCGTTCGGTATTAATTAAAACTGGAATTTTGGAAATTGTAAAGTTAATTTGACCTCATTGAAGTATTCTTGGAGATGTTTCTAGTTTATTAAAAATTTTAAGTCCTCTTCAAAATACTGGAAAATGTAGTCTAAAACCTTAAAATAAAAAGATTAACTTTTTTAAATACTAAATAAAGTAAATCCGTAATTTATCTTGGCCTTACAGAAATGTATTAAGCTTCTTGGGTTATTATAGATAAAATAATCTTATAATTGCATTTTGTAAGCACTCATGCATTAAAATAGCAATCAATGAAAATACAAATAATAATTAGCACGCTGCATGATTTTTTTACCTAATGCAATTTGTAAAATGATCTTTTAAAATCAAACAAAGAAGAAATCAAAGGCAAATGCAATAAATGATAAATAAAAGCACAACTGTTTGTGCTTAGGCAGATGTTATTTTCAAAAGCAATTTGTTATTTTTTCTTTTTTTTTTTAATTCAAAGAATATCTGGTTTCTGTGGTGATTCAATGCCAAGTTAAATTCAATTCCAAGAAAGAGATTTATTCAACGAATGAAACTTAAAGTTTATTCAAAGTGCTTTAAAAATAAAGTTAATTAATATTTTTACTGATTAAAGAAATCGTAAAAAATAATATGAAATACATACACAAAAGGAATTTATATTTATATTGAATATATTTATTTGGAACGAAATTATTATAATATTTTACTTTAAATTCTTGCAGCGAAATAATATTATTATGTGTATCCTTATAAAGTAGGAATTTCTTTTTCCCACATCTTCATTTACATGGTTAAGGCATCGAATCAACTTTGTGAGCAGGACTTTTTAAAGCTGCTCTTTTTATGGGGCTTAACTTTTAGTCACGATCCCCAAATGTATTGTCCTTCTTTGTCTGTATATAGAGAAGCATGTTAACAGTTTCACTTCCGCCCACTCGCTCGCACTTGTCTGCTGTTCCCAAACCATTTAAAGACGTCCTTGACCACGACAGGCAGTAAAGGCAAGCAGTTTGCTGCGCATTTAAAATGCCCAAGGATGTAGGTTCTGCCCAGTTCAGTTCGCTTCCTTTGCCTTTCCGCCCCGCCACCTCCAACCGGTAGTTCCTGCCTCCGTTTAACCCTCTGCTGCCAGAAGGAAGCTAACTGCCTGCCCGGCTCATTATTAAGCTGCTGTTTGGCCGCCGCCTCCCGGTTTTATTCTCAGTTGTTGCTGCTGTTGCTCGGTTAATGAGCGCATCACGCCCACATCTTTCACTTAGGGTTATACACTATCAGATGGGGGCATAGTGGAATTTATTAGAGGGTTTTTAATTCTTTTAAGAATGGAGCAAAGAAACATCTTCTTTAAGTACCTTTTAATTAAACAGATTTATTTTAATTTATTAATCTATTCTCTCACTTAAGCATTAATCTTGTTGAATTCTTTTCATAGCTTCCAGTGAAGTGCATTTTATGCTCGTTATTAAGCTTGAAAAAATGCACACCAGCATTTGCTATTTATTCATGCCTACAAATGGCCCTTTGCCACACACATGTGTGTGAGCCAAGTATAAAAAGACAAAAAAAGGAAACTTTTACATTGCAATGCAAGCGTAAATATGCACTTTTTGTTAATGCACATAATTAGTAGAGTTCCTGGGCTTAATTCGCTTTAATTGAAATGTTGTCAGGATAAAGAGACAGGATTTGAAACTGACAGAGAATTGAAAATGAACTTTTGACAAGAAGTTAATTGCCCTGGATTTTCACTTATCCATCAGATATTTCCTGCTGCTTTCGTTTAAATAATCTGTCACTGATAATAATAATTATTATCATTAAGCTTATTACGTATACGCCATGGTGAGCAACGTAAATATTCAGTGGCATAAACGTATATGCAAATCCACGGCACTTGCATTGGACATTAAATGCGCAAGTAGCTGACATTATGTCACACATTTTCCCCTACAATTTCCTCTCTCAGCTGTCATGGATTTTCAGCCATATTTCTGGCGACGAGATGGAAAAGCTCAGCCATGTGTGACAGGTTGAGAAGAGATTTAATCAACGATTTTCATTGCAAATTATTTTTCAGGGGGGAGTCAGGCTTAAAGGAAATGGGATCCCACAAAATGACGCTTCTGATGGTTTCTTTTTCATCCCACGCAGCTGGATATGTAAACCAGATATATGTTTATATATATATAGTATATAGTATGAGGAACTCACCCAGCTGGATAGGCCAGCAGGCCGCTGACTGGGGACACATCCAAAGCCGCATTGCTGCACACAGTCAGGCCCAGGACTTTTTTGAGTTTTATCTGCAACAAAAAAGAGAGAACATTATGTCATTAGATATTACATCATGTCAGCTTATTTCGTGTTTTCTTCCAGCAAGGTCATCGTTCATAATATTTGCCCAAAAAAAATCAAAAACTAAACGAAGATAACTTGCTGTGTGAATTGCTAAAGCACACAATTCGCACATTTATCATGTCGTTGCCGTGTGTTTACATATGGAGCCCAGCCTTTTGCCATTTACATAAACATAAACAACAGAAATTGCCTCAGCATGTTAACATGATTTTCCAATGATTGCTGTACGTTTTTCATTTATGGCATATATTATATATTATTGACAAGCTTTAGCGGATTTTTATATTTCCCCACAAGGGGTGAAAGCAGGGAGTAAATTGCGTTAATACAAAATTTAAATTAATTACAAAATGTATGGAGAAACCATCATAAATGTTAAGAGAAATTAATGTAGAACAGAGTAGGGAAAAGGAAATGTATTTTACTCTTATTCATAAATTCAAGGAAATTAAAATAGGTTAAAACTTTAGAGATAGATTTGTGTAATTCTATACTTTTAGTAATACATTTTTAAAATTTTAACACATTCATTTAAAAAACTAAAAAATACCTAAAACCCATACAATAGCTTGTTACCTAAAGAACCCTAATGATTTCATTCATTAAAGCCAAATAAATATGGCTCTTTGTATACACAAGCCGCTCGTTACGCCTCACCTGAGCTTCACCTTGATCTTGCCCGTGCAACTAGCCCATGAGTTATAAATACAACAAAAAATAAAAAGCCATAAAAACAAAACTAAAACAATTAGGGGCATAGAACAGGTGAATAACAATAAATGGCAAAATGAGAAGGAAGTGCAAGTAACAAAGTGTGTTCGAGTCGCACTACCGCATTGGCAATATCGAGTATCGAATAATAAGTATATATACATTTATAATATATATTGTATATAGACGGACGTAAATCAGAATCAAACAGTGGGCGAGACAACTTCTGTCAACTTCTGGCATGCAAAGAGCATCCAAAAGATGCTTGATTTCTGCGTCGCAAATCGCAAACTCGGACGCTGAGATACAAAGTAACCGAATACATTCCAGCTGAGATCATCTCAAAAATATATACAAAAGCCAAGTGGCGCAGGCGAGAATGAAACCGAAAGAGATCCGAGGCTCACTTCTCCATCGAGCGTTTGTTTACTACGAGAATTATTTTATTGGCTTGTTTCACTTAAGCGAATATCAAGCGACACCAACGCAGCAGCCTTTAAAATCTATATTTTAATGCATAAGGTCGGTCGATCTATGGAACCGGTTTCCGATCTCTCTCCCTCTGCTTCTAGTTCCATCTCTCTCTCTAAGTAGGTGCTCTATCTCTCGTCCCCCTCCCGCATATTTGCATTTTTAATGACAACAATTTTTGCCGTGAAATTGTAAACAAATTTTCTGAGCATGACTAAAATATGGCAACAATGAAAATATGCTAACCATGACTGAAAAATGATAATCAAAGCTTCCCCCGAATCATGACCAACTGGAATCGATTTCGTTTGAGTAGAAAATTATAAAAGAGAGAGAGAGAGGGGCTAAAAGTGGGAGCGAGATCGAGGCAGCAATTACGGGGCGTATGCGCAACCAAATCCGTGAGCTTTGATTGCAACTGCTGGCACTTAATTCGTTTTGAAATGATAATTACGCAGAGCAGAAGCTGTAGAAAAACCTAATGGAATTTTTTTAGTTTTAATTTTAAGAGATTTATTTATATATTATTATTTATTAGAAGTGATTCCCCAAACAGCTACCGCAGGTAGTCAGTCCAAAGGCTCAAACATTTTGTATTCCATTTATTTTACACATTTACTTTGTAGTCTTATTTTATTTTTTCTTCTGCTCAAACGGAAGTCAACACACGCCATTCATCAAAGCTTAATTTGGGAGTTGCCAAATACAAAGGCTGAGAGGCACAAAAAAAAAACTGGCCAAAACAAAGCCGAATTCTTTGGTTACATATTTGGTGTAGTAGCGAAATTTATGTCCAGCAGAGAAGAATAACTTCGATACTCAAATTTCCATTTCGTGTGACAGATGCGGCAGTTAACTGATAATTAATTATTATTTAACGCCAACTCTGGCTGTGACGAAATCTTGGCCATGACCAGACAAATAGTAGTAAATTGGCCAAGAAGCGACTGAAACGCCCCGAGGCAAATCACTTTTCGGTCAAGTGGCTTTTGGCCCAATGCCCGGACTTTGTTAATGAATTTTTTTCCGACTTAATGATGGAGTCACTCAGCCACCAGAGCCTCTGTTTTGGCCAGGTTCAATGCACGCAGCTGTTGGCTGCAATTGTTGGCCAAATTCTAAATACCCAACCCACAGTATTTTGCGGATTTCTGCTGCCCACAATTCGAGCGAGAAAAAGGCCACAAATAAGCTGAAATATTTGCAGCAGACAGGTGTCAACCGAAAATCACGCAATGAAAATGTATACCTTAAGGCCACGAGAATTAACGAATAAATTCAGGCCTCAAAAAGAATATATAAATTTATGCAAATTGAAAGCCTTCTTCAGTGAGAACCGAAAACCAGACTGCAAAATGAGGAAATTAAGTTGTAGCTACATGTAGCTCGTCCAACTAAATGGGGTCCAACTCTCCATTGCTTTATTAATACAATTTTATAATTGAACATGTTCATAAATAATTATAATTATATTTAATCCAATCGAGAGACTCCTCGGGGGAAAACATGGCATGCCGCAAATTATTAGTTTGGTTACACTCCAGCAGCCAAAACCCAGCTGGCGCCTTAGACAAAGCCCAGGCTTAATTGCCAGCCAGTTTAATCAATAAATAAATAGCCGAGCAGGAAAAGATTTCCATTAAGAATTTCTTGCATAATTCGGGCATGAATTATTGAAATGCCGATAAGTCAAAGACTTTTGAGCGTGGCTTTATTAAATGAATATTGATTAGGTTTATGTTGACTTTAAGGCTGGCGTTCTGCATTCTTTTTCTGTGCTTTTGATTAGCAAATAGAATATTGTTTCTATGATTCTGCTGTTTTTTTTTTTTTTGTTTTGTTATTCGGTTGCCCGTAACACGTTTTGTGCATTTCCAATTGGCTTTCATCGGCTTAGACGCACACCGTACATGGCCCTCATAACAATGCAAAAAAATAAAATAAATACAACGGGTAGAAGGAAAAAAAACAGTGCAGGTTCAGTACGATGAAGTCAAGGGTAAATAGATTTTATATTGTATTGTTAATAAACTATTTAAACAAATAATCAAGGAAATAAAATAGTTAATGGATTTATCTATAGAGACTACTTAAGACTGGCTTCATATTTTACTTAATATAAAACTTTAAGCTGACATTTCTCTCTGTAGAAGCCGCACTGTAGCTTTAAAAAGCAGCTCAGTATACCTTTCAGATACTTTTGTATCTTGAAGGCGCTTACGTGAGCCACATGTTTATGACTATGAAAGCAAGCCAAAAATCCAAGCCAAAGCCAAGAAATTGTTCGATAGAACAAAATCGAATAAAGGTTGAATTTTTTATTTGCAATTTTATTTTTCTAAATCAAAAACGCAACTCTTTCCTTGGCATATTCAATTCAGATTCCTGTGACTGTTAGAAGCTGCCGACATTAGCTAATTGCCTATAATTAGCCTGGGGCGGGCAGGCAGGCAGCAATTCGAGCTCAAATAGAATATTTATGCCGGAGAAAAAACAAAAACAAAAAAACTACAAATAACCACAAAAATCCATTACAAGTGCGGAGACAAAAGCCCGCAGCGAAATGAATCATAAAACGGTAGAGTCCGAGTGGGCACCAATCTGTACCATGGATATATATGTAGCTATAGCCCATATCCATAGCCATATCTATCTGAATCCATGGCCAAATCCCAAACGGATGTGCTGCTGCTCTCTGTCCAATATGCAAAAGTGGAAATGGTGAGCGGTGGAAAGCCGGTGGCGAGAACTTGCTTTCTAAGCGGGGCAAATGAAAGTTGAGTCGGTTGGCTGGTGGAATCGATTCCGTTCCGTCTTGGCAAGTGGTAAGTGGTAAGTGGACGACCTTTACCTCATAGGCGGCCACATCCTCCTTGCCGTAAATGGCAACTGGCGACGAGTTTCGGGGGGCGAACATTTCACAACAATCTCTTCGCTGGTCCTTGGAGGCAGCCAAAACATTCCTCGTTCACTTATTTAGTTAATTGCGAATCGCGGGCTTCTTCGTTATCTTTTAGTTTATTTATTTTATGGCACATTTGAGACACAGACGCCCACTAAAAACAGAAACCTAAAGGCTATAAATTCGTAATTGTTTTTTTTTTTTGGTTTTTGGGGGCGTAGTGGTTTCGTTTCGTTTATAATTAATAATACACTTTAAATAATACTTTATATTGTCGGTATTCGGCTTGTATATACACTGCTTTATGTACAGTTTATTCGTTGCTTTTCGGCTTTTGTGTTTTGATGACTAGTCTTTGTAGCATTTTGCCTTGCTTTTTGTTTTTGTATCTGCGACTTTGTCAAGGTCGTGTTGGGTGTTCTTTTTTGTGACTGCTGTTCGTTGTATCTTTCAATCTCTTGTGAAAATTCGTTGCGGCTTCTATGTATCTCAGCTCTTTCGTTTCGCCGACTTATTTGTTACCACCACTTTTTGCACAACTCTTATAATTATTTTAAATTTTTTCCTACATTTTCTTGGTTGTATTTTAGCATAAAATATTCGTGGCACGTTTTTCGCTGGCTTGCTTGCTAATTTCTTTTTACGACAAACAAAACGCTGCCTTATAATTATTCAAAAAAATTGCTGGTCGTTTGTTTGTTTGATTTTTTGTTGTTTTTTTTTTCCTTATTGTTGTTATTTATTATCGATAGTTGTATTTTTCTTTGTGTGTCAGCCGTTGTCGCGTATCGTTTTTTAGCGCGGCTCAAATGAAACTGGCGAGATTTCAGCGATTTCAGCGCTACAACGACGCCGATGATATTGAGAGAGCTTGAGATATGGCGAGAGATATGTGAGAAGGAGAGGAAAACGCTCGTTTGAGACCTGTCCGATTGAGTATTTGAGCGACACGCACACGTATCTGTTAGATACTCAACCTCAAGCTCTTGGCCCGGCCCGACCGCTCATTAATTTGCATATTCCACCAAAGAGACGGCGAAACACGTTTGGCCCCGAGCTCCAAAATAGCGATCGGTGTTCTAGCACGCGAATAATAACGCAAAACTACCTCAGAAACGCTGCAACTTATTGTAGAAATGGGGTTGTGTTTAAGCCAAAAACATGCTAAAGACAATTAATCAATTGCTGGTAGTTTTGGCACCCACTATGCCATCGCTTTAATTATTTAATATTCAGCACTGTGGACCAGTGGAAAGTTATTGCAGTTAAGAGGTCTGTCTGCACTGCCCACCGATTGCAATAAATTCTCGACGGGGCAAATCGTAAATGGTAGCGTTTTCCATACGGAATTAAGGCATTACGGAATCGTGGGCGTCCACGTCTGTCCACGCTGCGCCCTCCAAGAGTCCGTAACGCGAAATTGGGCAAATCAACAGTAGGAGCAGAGATTACAATGAGAGTGTATCGGTTCAGCCATGTGGAACCCATTTACCATTTACCATTACCCACCGCCAAGCAGATAGTTAGCTGCGGATACAAATGCAGAAATAGATGCAGATACAAATGCAGAAATAGACGCAGATATAGATGCAGATACAGATAGACGACTGCATTGTTTGTTTGGGCTGCTGTTTTGGTCAAGATGCAGTCGTCACTGTGGCAATGCCTAAATAAAGCCATAGAATTGTGCACTGAATTTATGCAGAAAATGCGGGAAATATGGGAAGCATTGTCAATTATGAGTTATGACAATTGGGTTTACCCTAGAAGGCTTTTCTTGAACTAGAAATATATTATTCACACTCAATCTATGGAAATTAAAATATTTAAAATATTATTAAGCAAGGTACTGGTAGTATTCTAAACATTTTCCTCATTTATTACTACTTTAGGATATTTTAAAATAATATAAGAAACAGGTAACAGCTTAACAAGTTTATTTAAAAATAACTACATCATCAAATCATTATTTTCAATAAGCATTCCTCAAGCATTCTTGTGGCACAAATAAAAAACACACCAAACCTGGTGTAAACTCCCCAAATAATATTAAAATTTAAATAAACATAAAGTAAACACTCCATTAACCCCACACACTTCAATTTCTTCGATCTTTCGCCACAAATTCACTTCTTGAATTTTGATTCAAGTGCAGTCATAAGCTTAACTATTGCACAAAGGCCAATCAAAAAGGTAGCTACCTTTCCATAAACAACTCACCAAGCAAACACACACTCACACACAACACACACTCGGCAAACAACAACAGAGACGAGAGAAAAGAAAATCAATTTGCATAACACAAATCAAGTGAAATAATCAGGCATCTGAGGAGGGGTAAAAACGACAGACAGAGACTGAAAACCCAAACAAAAACTGAACCGAAAAAAAGTTCAAACTCGAAACGCACCGACAGATTGACAAACAAACAAGCAAACAAACACACTGAAAAAAAATGCATAGTTGACAGACACCTTTGCTCCACCTTCCCTACTTTTTTCCCCCCTCTCTCTTGTATATATATAGTCCCCTGTGATCCGAAAATGTGCAGCCAATTTCTTTATCTTGTGCCATGGCCAAGTCGCAGTTCGCCGCTAGTTTATGGGGGAAAGTTACGGCGACTTGCTCTGACAGATGCTAGGCAGATAGATATAGATGGTGACGGAAAGAGAGGCTTTTCCCGGGGGTTCCCGGGGGGTGCAGGCGGCATCTGTGGGTCCGCCTGCATGCGCCGCATATTCAAATGAATGCAGACTGCTGCTCATTGTTGCTGCTGCTGTTGCTGGTGGCATTTACACAGTGGAAAAAAAGGGGGATTTTAACTAAGATACAAAATATATTTCAATTAAAATTGTTGGGTATTTATTAAACCAAACTTCAGGTTAATTATATTACTTTTCAAAGCTTTTCAGTAAAAAAAAAACTAAATGGAAACCTTAGCTGAAATCTCTTAAAGTTTTCCAATATAGTTTTATTTTGGACATTTTCCTAAAAGAACAATGAAGTTGTATGATTTATAATTTATGATTTATATGATTTATAATTTTTCATAATTATTTTGAGTAATTTAAATAACATTCCCTAAATTTTCAACAGTGCATCTGTTGGTGTTTGCTGCTGTGCCACTTGACTGCCTCTTTTACTTTGATTTGTGCCGTGAAAAATGGCTGGACTGCACTGGAATTACAAACTATCCATTCACCGTCACTACGGCTGGGAGCCATTTATCGCCTGCCTTTGCCTTCCCGCCTTCTTGCGATTTGTAATTAAAATATTTTTTTTTTTTTGCTTCATTGTCATTTTCGGAATGTACTTACGTACAATTGTACAATTTTCAAATAGTTTTTGTAATGCAAATTGCCAAGCGAATTACTTTTGTTCGGGCCTGACCAATGCTGGAAATGAAGCCTTTGTTCGATTTGATTTGTGTGGGCAACTATATAATCAATAATTATTATGATTTATTTGCATTGTTCTGGGCGTCGCCGATTAGATCTGTCGGTTCTTTGTGGGTTCAAGACAAGACAGCCCCCTATAACAATTACCTAATTGGCCTAATGGTTGGGATTGTATTAATTTAAGGAAATTGTAGCTAATTAAAGTTGTATTTGGGTTTTAAGAGATTTTAATCAAATTATTTTAGGTGCCTAAAAGTATGATGTGAGAGAGGATTAGAGTTTATCATTTAAAGAATATATTTTCTGGAATTTCTGGACTGAAAGGGTGCTAAATATATTTTAAGGAAACGTTAAAAATGTATATATGTAAGGGGAATCTAATCAAGTTTAGTATTTATTGTTTTGTTTGTTTCCCTAATTATTATTATTCATAAACTTTTTCTAATTATATTGATAGAAGATTCATTAGGAAAATTGTATTTATATTATTAAAAATATATATTTTTAAATGAAAGAAATAAAGACTAAAAAAAAAAATCACTCAATACATCTAAACCCATCGATCGATCACTCTTAAAACCGCTCAACATTTCAATCCCATCTGTCGATCGGTTCAATCAGCGCTCCAATAAACCCACTCAATCGAAGCTGTTGTGGCACATGCTCTGTTTGTCAATCTGTCAATATAACTCTCGGCAGGTTGAATTAAATGAAAAAAGCTCGCGATGAGGTAAGCTTGAAAATCTGTACAGATCTCCCAGCAATCTTGATTAATTGCACAGATTTGCAGCAATAGCCGCAATCCGACGTGTTGCTGCTAGCCTGGCCATCAAACGGCGTGCTCCACAATTAATTCGAAATCAATAAACCCATAAAGCAGCAAGCAAATTGCTGTCTAATGATGTGGGGTGTTTGCGGGAAAAATAGTTAAATAAAATATGAAACATAATTCAATAATAAAGCGTTGCAATTTACTGGCGCACCACTTGAACTACGTGACAAGCGTGATGGCTCTCGGCGGAGCTGGCTTGGAAAACTCTGGGAAAATCTGGCCATAAATTTGGCAAGGCGGAAAAACGTTCCAACCGAACGAAAAGAAAGACAACAAAAAAACGGGAAAAAGAGCTCATGGAAAGTAGGAAGAAAATATTTTAGGGGCCAGGTTACTCTGGGGTGTCAAAGTTGATGAAAGATGCTGCCAGCTTGTCGGTCTCGTGAATTTTTAGTTAAAAACGAAAAAGCCAAAAAGGGGGAGTGTCCCGGCTGGAGGGGAAATGCTGGATGCTGCATCTTTGGCGGCTTTAGTTGATTTGAAAGTTTAATCAAGCATTAGTGTTAGTTAAGAGGCTTTTTCGGGTTCGTTGGTGTTGTGTCTCTCTGCTTTTATTGCCGGCTGTTGGTGGCACGTAGTGCACTTTGTAATGGCCGCGCAATTTGTCTAATGATTGCTATTTGTGCAACTAATTCGAGCGTTCAGAGCAGAGACCGAGGAAGAGGTGCTATAGAGTTGAAAGTCTCTCTTTTTATTTCGGTCGATTATAAGTGTTAATTATATGGCACCACTTCCGAGTTGGGGCTTAAAACGCTTTTGCTGTAAGCCTCTTTTAATTGACAGACAAATCTGTGATTTGTGTTGCTAAGTGAATGCTGCCGGCTTAAATTGAGGATGATGGTATGGTAATTTGTGACTTTTAGTGGTTCATTACATACTATGGGAAGATGGGGAGGAATTTTCGGTTTGGTTGGATGAATTAATTCTCATGAAATTTGTAGGTTAAGAGAACAAAATTTAGATAGTTTATTTCCTTAGAAAACCTTATAAACTAAGCTTGTTATTTCCTTGATAGATGTTCATCTTAATTGTGCCTTTACGGCATTTTTGTAGGAATACAAATAACCTTTATGGCTCTAACAATATTGTTAATCTAATTTGTGAAACTTCAATTTTAATCTATAATATATTTTCAAATACCCTTTATAAATAAGATGCTATTGAATTTAAATATATTTTCTTAATGAAACCAGGTAGCATTCCCTTGTAAATATTACCAAATTGTATTGGTTTAACTTTCCTAATCCGTATATAATTCATCGTGAAATCATTCATCTCAGGTTTCCAACCATGACCATATTGACCCGCTCATCTTAACCCTCATTAACTCACTTCATTTGTGGCCGTTTTCTTATGGCTTTTGCATATCAATTTCCCAGCCGGCATTTTAACCCATTACAACTGGATGGCCCCATTCAAGATTATGGATTACATAATGCCCAAAAGCAAAAAGAAAAAAATATAAATTATCAATTTCGTGTGGTCACAAAATGCATTTTAAGATTTAATTATATAGAGAGTGGTACATTTTTATATACCAATTTTTCCCTCGTGCTGTTGTGCTTCATTTTTATGTACTGCTAAATGCTGCAGAGGAGTTCAACTTGCTGAGGTGCTTGTTGTTGTGAAAACCACTCGAAAAAAATGCGTTTCAAATTGAGCCGACGAGAGACGCCCACAGACATATGAGATACGTTAGGTTTTCGAGGGGGCACCAGGGGAGGAGGGATAAAAAAAGATAAAAAATATATCTCAGGAGCCGCAGCGGTTGCAAGTTGCAACGCACTTAACCAAATTGCTACAATTTGACAACCTGCAGCAAATGTAAAGAAATATATATGTAGAGGCGCGTACACCCAAGCGAAAAGTGTTGGCTTTAATAACAAGTGTCAGTCTGTCAGCTGCCAGCCCCAAAATCTGCCCACAGTTGTTTTTTTTTTAATATATATCTAGTATATTTTTTTTGCAATGCAGTTTTTTGCATAATAATTTTGTTGGGGTGATAAATATTAAGTACTTAATTTTGTGGTATTAAAATGGCTTTATGACATTACTTATAATTTGATTAAAAGTCGGCAAAAGCGTTGAAGAGATTGATATAGCATTTCCGGCATTTCATAAATTTTAAACTCAGCCAGATGCCAGAATCAGCCCACATATTTATGTATATATTTTTAAGGCTCGATGAGGTGTATATTTGTGGTTTGCGGTTTGGATAGAAATTTTCAATTTAAATTTTTGAAAAGTGCAAATTAAAATCCAGTTTATAATATAGAAATGCATAATTAAAAGCTTTAGGAAATGGTTAATTATTTTCCTCTCATGCTGCACATTTTTTTAAAGAGTATTTAAAGCTTCGCTAGAGTCTTTAACTACCTATTAATTATAATAAATAATTCTTGACCATTTCCAGACTTATCTCTATATTTTGCCAACGCCTCGGCTCATTAAAGTTGCTTCTTTGTTTGCCATAAAAAAAAACTGAAACAAGAACTGAATATCTAGTATATATCTTGTACTTATACCCATGACAGGCGGCAGACTAAATTATATCGCAAAAAAATTACTTGGTAAATTATGGTCAAGTGTAATTTACCATTTTTTTGTGTGCCAAGATTTTCTGCGTGCTTAGCTCAAGTTGTTTTTCTTTTATTTATCTTTTAACTTCAAGGCGACGATTTCCTGAGCTCATTAAAAGGCTACGAAATTCACACCCAGACATTTTTTTTGGCAAACTGTGACTGAAGTGGACTTGTCTTGGTTTATTAATTATAGTTTCTTATTTGCGTAATTTTTTACGACTTTATGAAGTGGCAAAGGAAGTTATTATAATTTAATAACCCGAATTTAAAGCTGTGTGAAATCATTTTCGGTTTATTCTTATAAATAAACAATGAGACAGATATGATATACTATATTGAGCTATTAAGCTATTAAGATTTGTTGGCAATCTATTTGGAAAATAAATGCAGTGATATCATTGAGTGATAATAATGTTTGAGGGAATATACGATATGGTGGTTGGTTCCTTAAAGAACTTAAACCTTTTATTTGTACATTATTTAATAACTCTATTTATTTAATGAAGCTTACATACTGTTTTTGTAAAAGATCCCAAAAGTATACAATATAAATATATAGATCTTAGAGAACTTAAAAATGTATAAAATATAATTTCGCAGACTAAATTCCCTTAGTTACCAAAACACTTAAGCCCAGCCTTTATTTATAAAACCTCTTAAAAAAGATGTATAAATTATGATGAGCGTAAGTCAAACCTGAAAACCCATCACACTTTCAAAGTTAAATAATCAAAAGACCACACACATTGGGAACAGAAAAAAACAATTTAAAACTATGCAAATTCTGAAAGACAAGAGAAGGGAGATATCATAAATGTCAGGCCTAGATAAACACAGATCGTATAACCGTAGCAAATAAACTGATTACTCATCTGGGTCACAAGAGATGGCAGAGAAAGATTCGGGATCGGGTTACCAATTCTTCAATGAGCCATAAACAACAAGATTTAGCAACCTCAATTGGTAATTCGCAATTTACATGTGCCAGGTGCGGGTTAAGCAAGCTGCAGGCAGCTCTCTTTTCGACTTTTCTGCATTCGAGTGGGCGTTCCAGCAAATTGTTATGGTTGTTGTGATTATTTTTACAGCTTGTTAAACAATCTACGGATTTTTTTTATCGTATTTTCTTATTGGGTTGCACATGACTACCAGGTAAACACAAAGTGGCAGGTCAGCAGAGTGGGAAAACGTTGACAGGAAAGCACCGAAGGAAACTTTGAAAAATCAATTAACTCCACTTGGAAATTGATTGCTAACCCGTTGGTTAACCCCAAACGAATAATAGAAGTGTAATTTTGATTTATGATCCAACACAAGCCGCTGGACACCAAGCAAAACGGTTAATAGAAAGCTCAGATCGCAGTTGGGAAATCTTTTATTTATGATTTCAGCGGCACGCAATTGAGCCCAGCAGCCAAAGCCAAATCCCAACAAGAAGAAACAAATTCGACTGAGTGGAGAACAACTCGCGAAACTGACATCATCTGCTGGTGAGACAGCAAAAAGCTTTTTGCGTCTCGGAACCGAGTAAATCTCATTAGAAATGCATTTGCAAAGTCAAAATAAAACCAGAAAAATCACTAAAAGTCAACTTAAATTGAGTTTCAACGAATTCCCAACCGACTCGCCGGTCTAATTAATAAATCAACCTGTTGACTTGGCAGAAAAACGATATCGGAAGAGGCATAAATTATCCACCTCAAGTGGGCTGACAAATTGTTGTGAAAATACTGTAGAGTCTGGAGAAAAATTATACACATACTTTCCCAGTCAGAGTCAGTGGGCGTGGAAAGATAAACACTCTATTATCATCATACAAAATGATTTTTTTTTTTTACGAAATGCAAATGATTTGAACATCTTATCGCCACTTAACCTTTTGCCCGCCTGAGAAAGTCAATCTGTCAAAAAATGAAACAAACCCCCAGAGAAGTGTGGGCCCAGAAATTGTTTTCGTATAAATTTCGTTGAGCTTTTCGGTAGCTCCGTGAGATACAGTATCTGTATCTGAACATGTTGAAGTAACAGAACAAAAGCATAAAGGAGTGCCCGGCCCATCCATCAATCAATTTGCTAATCATGTGGGTTGCATGTTTAAGAAATAAAAGTAAGGAAAGAAAGAAGACAAAAACTGGAGAATAAAGGTTTGAAATTCCATGAAATCTGGTTATAAAAAGGTGTTGAAATTGAAATTTAAATTTATGGAGACTATATATTTTAATTAAATGGAGGAAGGTATAACAATGAAAAGGATTTAACAAGCTTAAAAAATAGTATTCCAAACAGAGTCAAAGAAATAGAGGAATACAACTAGATATATACAAATAATCATGTTCTTTCTTAATTATTCTAACTTTAAATCAAGCAAAACTATTATTTAAAACCAAACACAAATGTTTATTATTTCTAGGCATGCTCAGCTTAAAAATCAACATTTATTCTAAACTTTAAGCTAACCAAAAAGCATATATTTTAAAGCCTAACCATAATATCTCCCATTTGTTTACCCACTTATCGTACATATATTTATGCCAAATGTTTAAACACATTGGCACACAGGTTTTTAGGTAAATTTGACAACTTTTTTGCCACTTTTGTCCCGGACAGACGACATTCTCGCATATCGCGAACTTCAAAAGTTTTTTGCCGATTCCAAATGCGCATTGACTGCCACAAATCAAGTTTAAGTACGGCCACAAAGCAAAAAACTAAACAAACTATGTAGAATAAAACAAAAAACACTCACAAAAAGAACCACAACAAATGCTGTTAGTGGGCTGAAACAAATGTAATTGCGCGTGTCGAAATGTGGAACAAAAAAATGGAAAAAAATAAAAACAGACACAGACACTGTGCCAGTCGTCAGCCTACAACAACTTTTAGATTCTAAACTTTTGATAAATTTATTTGTCTACGGGCGACAAAACAATTGAATATTTTGCCGGCCGGCTTCAGCTTCATTTAAAATGCACAACGGGGCAGTAAACACAAAAAAAAAAAAAAACAAAACGAGAACAAAGTCATGCTTACTGCATTTAAAAAGAAAAATTGCTCAAGACTCGCATGTGGTCTGAGTGACAGACGGGCCAGTGAAAAGTGTTAACTACGTTTTCACGGTGCGGTTAATGTTCGACGCCAAAAGGAAAATGCCAAGACGTGCCACCTCCAACTACAACTGCACCTCCTCCACCCTTTTTTCCACCATTCTCCGCGATTGCATAAAACTCGCCAGAGAGACGCAGTGAAATTGTGGAGAAAGAGTACAAATTCAAGCCGAGAGTCAGGTTTTCAATCTGTCGGATTGGGCAAGAGAAGCGGTTACAAAATATATTTCAGCCATCAATTTGGCGGCTTTAACAAAGTGTGTGAAGGGTCCCCGGCACCGACTTAAGCCTGGTAAAACTGTCAAACTGACAAGTGGCCATCAAGGGGGTGGAGTTGAGTGGAGAATGTGGAAAGGCTGAAGGGCCTCTTGATTGATTCTCCCAAAAAAAAAGCTGCTGTGATTTCAACTATAAGCTAAGTTAAGCAAGAATAAAGTGGGTAATATTTTAGAAATTAAATAGAAATTATTAAAGGTAAGATATTTAAACGGTTTTGAGACATTTTCAGCAAGGAAATTGTTTTCGATTTTAAGAATTTTACAAAAATAAGTATAAGTTCGTTCAAAACTTAATAAAATCGTGTCATTAGATACCATATTAAATGTTGTGCTATTTTTAAACAATTTATCTTTATAAAGCTCTATTTTTATTTATTTTAAAGATACAAAATATTGTTGGTTTAAAATCCACTCCTTATAAAATATTTATAAAACAAACCAAACCAACTCACATTACGTATACCACACGTTAGCCCCCCGCTTATGAATTTTGCAAACATTTTAAAAATAAATAGTTAAGTCATCCCAGGGGGAACTGGCCAACTCATATCTAAACCCCGACGGCTTATCGCAAATAATAAAAGATCTCGATTTCAGTCCGACCTGCACTCGCTCTCCCTCGCAGTCGGGTTATTTAAATATTCAGCTGCGAGCCAAAAATAAACAAATGACGATAAGCATAAGAAATCACGCTCCGGTCTGATATAGTTAGTGGTATAGACTATAAGGAATAATTCAGTTTGGTTAGGCAATGGCGGAGCACAGAATAGAATAAAAACTAGTCACGTTTTTCCGGTGCTCAATGCCAAAGTGCAAATTATGCAAATCTTTACGGAGCAGACGGAGCAGGAGGGGTTTCCCAAATACAGGGTGCCAGGGAAAGGGTTTCCAACAATTTATACATATAATCGAGGCATGTGATTTATGGCCAATTGAGTAATACTTAAAGTGTGCTAAGGCCTCCAAGGAGTTATAAATTATGCATAATAGTTTTTCCGACTCAAAGTTGAAATAAAATATATTTCTTTTGTACGCAAATCCCAGAATAAATCGCTTTTTTAATGCACTTCCTTGTTGGCAAACTTTTTTATTTAGCTTTTCCTGATTTTCCTCCTTCTCCGCCATGCTTGAGATGCGTTTTCGTTCGGGTCAGAAAAGTTTGTTACGCTTTGTTGCCTTAAATCCAGAGCCGACAACTGACATTGCCACCCCAAACAGTCGGTAGGTTTTTATATACCTAAAATCTGTATTAAATCACACAGTTCTTGTTTATGCGGCTCAGTTCATTGACACTCTCCGAAAACTTGTTATAATTTCATGGGTCATACCTCTAGGCATACCCTCTCTCTCTCTGGTGGCTCTAACTGTTTTGCATTGTTTTATGGCCAGGCTGACTTTTTGTTCACACATGGGAAACAAAGCCATCAAATAAAACACAACAAAACCAACACATGGCAAAAAACAACATATAAATAAAAAAAAACCAACTCAACACGACGTGCTGCAACAGTTTCCATTTAATGAAAGGTGTGGAACCACAGTGGAATTACGGCCACAGTGGGGCAAGTGTGGGTCACCATGTGGGCCACGAAAAAAGCATAGAGAACCCAACCGTTAACCGTTGGCTTTTTTAATGCCACAGGTACACGACTTAGCCCGTTGATTTGGTAATGCAATAAAGAAATGTGCGTTACCTTCTCCGCCTGTAAATTTATGTTTGTACCTATGCTCCACATAATGCCCATCCGTAATTAGCCTCTGGGGCGATTTGTCAGCCCAACCTCCTTTGTCACGTTCTCTGGTCTTCAGGTTGTCGAGAGGCCCATGGCAATGATGAGGATGATGATGATGATGTTGTTCCATGTCGGCGCTGTCTTTTGGGAGCCCGAGCATGAAATTGCCGGGGCCATGAAACTATCGTGAGTTCTTTGACAGCCATATAAGATATATGGTTGGAGCCATTTGGCCAAGTGGGTGTCAATTGGCAGGCTAACTGGGCTCTGAAAGGTATCCATGAAATATTTATTCACAAGTAACCATATCAAGTACAAGAAGCAGTTGTCCATTCAAGAGATACGGTTGTGTTTATTCAGGAAATTCTAGCAAAGGAATGTCAGCTGCTGTTAAAATTCGAGCGAGACCAAGAAATACGAGCCACTAATTAATTCAGTAAATTAAGAAAATATTTTTTCAGTGAATTTATGATATATTGAAAGAATATATTAAGTATAAAGATTTTTTTCCTTACCCTTTTCACACTTTTTCTCTTCTTAATAAATATTTAACTTTTATGAAAGTCAAGTCCCTAAATCCCTTGAAATAAATATTTAAATTAAATGTGAGCATGTTTAACCCACTTTGTTGGTCATTACTGCATAATTCATATATCAAATCTAAGGCCACTTGCCACAATCCAAACTCACTTTCAGCACCACAAATCCATGCCTTATTTAAACCAGCTTTTTTCCACCTACCACCTTCAGTTTCCTACCCACTCGCCACCCCTTCTGACATGTACTTGAGCGGAAACTTCAGCCTTGAAACGCTCCACCCGCAGAGCCAAGCGAGTGCAGCGGTAATTGGGCTTAATAGTCGGGCTAATAAGTAAAAGATGGCACGCCCTACGGCCTCCCGAACAACTCCAAGTGGCACCAGCGGACCAAGACCTAAACTGAGCTGAACCCAACTGAACTGAGCTGGGCCCAACCCAAGGAAACCAAAATTGAAACGAACGCTGCGAGCTGGCCAAAAACATTAATCATGCAAATGGCCCAAACACTTTTTCTCTCGCTTTGGGAAATTACTGTCCAGAAAATGCTGCTGCTGCTGCTGCCACTATGGGTGACTGCTCCCACAAAAAGGTATACATATATATTGTATATACCCCTCTTGGAGCACGGAAAAGCGCGAAAAAAAGGGAAAACAATCTTTGAGGCGATCGGCCAAGCGGCCAAGAGTTTTCCACATGGCCGCACCGAAAATTAGCAAACGAGATTAGTCCAAGAAAAGCTATATCTATAGGTATATATATATGTATATATGATGTACATATCGGCTTACAGATTTTCAATAGGAGAGCGAAGCCTAGATGTAAATTCGTCAGAGCATTGGAAACTGGGGAAAAGTTGAAAGTAAAAGGAAAAACGATGGCGGCAGCGACTTTCCCAAAACGGCAGCAAAGGCTACTACTACTACTAGACTGGTCTGCTGTTTTCCGCTTTTTCCACAGCGCTTTTCATTGCCTTGGCGTGGGTGTGTCGGCGGGTCCAAAAGCGCACTGGGGATTAGCATATATTAGTGCCCCAGGGCAATGCAAGTGGAGGCACTAAGCCACGAAGGGAGAGAGAAGCCCCAAGGAGATCGTAACGGAGAAGAAAATTGAAAAAGAAACTAAACGGAGAAGCTGTACTCTAATTATTGAAATTAAACTTTATTTAAGGCTTGAATAAAATAGAGCAACACATGCCTTAATGATGTTTGGTAAAATAGATAAACAGAAAGAAATATCTGTGATTTTGATACCTAAATCCCCCACCTAGTACAAACAAACTATAACATATTTAATCTTTATTTATTTGTCTACTTTTTGTAAGCCTTTCCACACTTTTCCTAAACAAACAAAAGTCCGGTACCCTAATTTTTTAGGGTAACCCCAAGAAGGCTGATACATAGCCACTTCTAGTTGGGGTCCCAGGTCGTAGGTGGTTTTGGGGCTGACTCCGGTGGGTGGTGGTGGTCTCTGAATGACTGGTTTCCTTTAAAGCCCGACTCTTTGTTCGCTTACCAAAGGCTTATAGACTTAAGCCGGGCGAAGCCCAGAGCGGTGGCATAAATTAAAACTCGGATATTGTTTCAATCGCTGACATTGTCTAATCTTGAAGTTTGCAATCTGGAAATCGAGTGGGGAGTGTGGTGCAGTGTGGAGTGTGGTGCAGTGTGGAGTGTGGTGCAAGGCGGAGAGTGGATAGTGGAAGTGGCACCCCAGGAGCGGTCGCTTTGACTTTCGATATTCGTCGTGTTTTGTCGCATGCCCAAAAGCCTTTCAATTAAAACAGCCGCACGTTTTTTTTCGCTGTGTGCTGTCTGGTTAGGAAAAATGCATTTTAACGCCAAACCTCGACAGCACCAAAAAAAAAAAAAATACAAAAATAAATAAAAAATGGTAAAGCAAAGCAGCAACAGCTTTAAACAACTACAAAGTTGAACATTTATATAAATGGGAAGTACAGTGGGTATTATAATATTAGTGAGGAAATTAAATTGACTTATATCTGAATTTTAATGTGGAATAAAATCTACTTTAAAGTATCAGTGTTCTTATTTTAGATTTAATTTAAAAAAATGTATATATCTATACACTATCCAAAAAAAAAGCAATAACATTTCTTTAAATGGTTTTTATCTTAAAAAATGTTCATGCTGAACACTAATTTCTTTAAAAAATTAAACACAACAAGGCAAAGGGAAAACACTTTTCCCAAATATTTGCCAAACAAACTTTAATTATAATAAAAATAAAGAACCCTATTCTTACCCATCCCAGATGGCTCACTCCCCCTTTAAGCTCACAAATAGCCCACATCGATGACATTCTGATAAGAGAAAATTTCCTCATAAGACCCTCCCATTAAGATCTATCGCTTAATTGCGAGTCTCCACTGTATGTGGTAAGCATATTTTGTTACATTTTGAGGCCAACATGGGTTGGGGCACAAACAACGAGCCGCTTCGATCCCAACTGGCTGCTGTTTTCTGTATTTTTCTGGGCCTGACTCATGATCCATATGCCGCATATTGATACAGTTTTCTGTTATTTTTTCTGCAGCAAAAATGAAAAAAAAACAGTTGTGAAAAAATAGAAATGATATATGTACATGGCTAAATGATGTATGACGCTGGGTAGGGCTGGAAACTGAAAGTGGAAACGCACAAAGACCATTGTCTATTCACAGCCATTGAACTGGACATGGATTTTCCTCAGAATTGCCCACTGACGGTGGCAAGAGAAAATCGGAAAAGAAGCGAGGAGATTAAAATCCATTTTAATTAATCATTTATTGGTCCCAAATAAAAATAAAAATACTGATAAAAAGTCAAGGCCTGCAAAGCATCCGGTTCCTTTCACAAAAGTCATCCGAAAAAAAGTGAGAAAAACCGCTACGAAAAAATGGGAAAACGGCCATAACCTGACATTTGGCAACACGAATTGAGTTAATTAAGTTGCCACGCTCCTTCGACACCTGCACTCTCTTTCCACAATTATTTCACTTTTTTTTTGGAGAGGGGTTTTTGATACATTCACTGGAGTCTCTATAATCTTGGTAACTAAAAAAAAAAGAAAGAAAACTTGGGTGTTATCGGCGGCCCACTTGCTTCGTGATAAGTTCCACCCACAAAGCAAATATTAAACGATCATTTGCCAAAATAATTACATGATGTCAGTTGTATTTGAAGGTCTGGGGAAGATAAGTGTGGGGTATTAAAGGAATATGTCTATGATACGTTAATTGAATGTTAGCTTTGTCTGGGAAGAAATGAAAACTGAGAAGAGTGAGGAGAAAAATATGTATTTTACTGCACAAATAAAGAAATAATAATTTAAAAAACTAAACAAAAAGAAAAAGAAGTCTTCCCCCTTTTAAACTCACTTTGTCTAATTCAATTAACACTATTCCCCTCAACAACAACTCAATAAAAAAAGTAGACCCCGCTAATTGTGATCCGCTTAAGCTTGTTTAAGCCATTTAAAACACCAACCAACAATCTCAGACATTTCTCAAACATTTAATCATTTTTTCTTATGTTTAGCTTCATCAAAAGCTGACAAATCAATTCCTCAGCAAATTAAATAAGAATGATTAAACATTGGCTGCCCGCAGAGTTTTCACTTTGTGTCTTCGAATGCCATACACAGAGCATCGTTTAGGCCATATTTAGAAGAGAAGAAAAGCCGACATCGACGCCAGCTAAGAAAGCAGCGTTTTGCTTGGTATAAACGCTTACAGATCGCCAAGCGACACTTTACTTTCTGTGCAGTTAGAAAGTCGCGTTTGCTACTAATGGCGAAATATGATAAACGACAAGACAAGACTTGATGAACACTTTCCCAGCGAACTGGGAGGCTGGTCATTAGAAGAAAACACAGTCGACGAGACTGGCAAGACAACTTTGCATTGGTTTTGTTTTAGCCTTTTAGCTGGCGGAAAAGTAGAACAGAAAAAAAAGAGGAAAATCGAGAAGAGTTGCAGCGACTTTTCCGAGATGAGGAAAAGTGGATGCACACAGAAACACATTTTGCTTTCAATCTCTTGCCAAGTAGCCAGTGCGGATAACATGGCGTATGAGCAATGTGCAACATCAAGGCGGGTGGAAAATTGCGGGGCAGTGGCGTGGTGGCTACTGGTGGATCATATGGGCCAAAACAATTACGGCTGTAAATGAAGTTGTTTGTTGTAGTTGCTGTTGTTGTTGTTAGTATCTGTGGTCTGCGGGTGGTGGGCGTGGCTGCGGGCAATTATGTCCAGCAGTCGTGTAGAAAGTGCGGGGGGAAAAGCATAGAAGCATCCATCTGCATACACGGAAAATGCAGGAAAATAGACAAGGGAAGCACTCCTCCTCGCGAGCCAATGTTTTCTGCTCCAAAAAGCTCAAAGCGGCTGTGAAAATGATGCTTTTTCCCAGTTTCCATCTCAAGGTAAATAATAAACAAGGAAAATACAATGGGATTTCAACTGCAAAATAGTTGCCAATAATGAAATCGAAAGGCTGCGAGATAATATTAAAAAAAGGTCTACCCAAAGTGCAAGTGCAAATGTAAATTGCGTGTGAAAATGCTGTTTGATTATCCCCCAGAGTGACCTTGAACTTCAGCACCTCAGGAAAGGGGCGGAGACAAAGGGACGCAGCACTGAAACCTGAAACTGAACAGAACAGACATCAAACTTGTTAAATCAAAATGCCTGCCTGGCGCACAGCTTGATTAATTATTGCGCATTACGCAAGTCGAACGTACAAAAGTTTCAGCGTTTTTTTTCCCCCTTCTCATTTTTCCCTTAGGAGGAAACAACAGGGGAAAACAAATTAGAAAATTGTTTGCTGCAAATTGCGCTGCTGACATTTGCAAAAGTTTTGTTGCGTTTTCCGTTGCTATACCAAAACCAAAAGAAAAGTTGTCTTGCATGCGGCAGAGCAAAATCAAATTAAGGGTTTACGATTTTCCAATTTTGGCTTAATAAAGGTTAAATGGCTAAGGACGTGCTTTCAATAATAAAATTTAATTTAAGCAGATAGACTTACGAAAGGCGGAGAAGGGTGCACTTGAAGGCTACTTTACAATTTTGAGAAGCGCAGAGAAGGGCGCTGTTGAAGGCTACTACAAAAGTTTGAGCGGAGAAAGGATATTTATAAAATTCTGCTAACATTCATATGTATGATATGTGTATTTTCCTATATCTTATTTGTTTAATCAATTCAAGTGGATATGCGATTTAACTTTTCCGAAACACCAAACTTCGAAAGACCCAAACACAATAGCTTCAAATGCCGCTGGACATCTTTTTGGCCAAAAAACAAAGTTCGACCATAACCCCAAGGAGAAAAACTTAAATTGAAATGTCATCTGGTGAATTACCCTCCAGAAAATCTGCACTTCACTCACCTCCCAAATGCTGAACTTTTATTGGCCCACAAAGGGGACATTTGCATAAAAAAAAAAAAATTAAATGAACGCGTGGAAAATGCACGACAACGAAAATAGGGGGACAAACGCCAGAGCGGTGGGGGCATAATTAATGGAAAACAAGCGGCTGCTGCTCTCGTGGATCCATTCATGAACAATATGGAGGAATTTATGATGGGGTCACCGGTTTTCTTTATTTATTTTTTTTTTTAAGCTTTGGTTAGAGTCTGCGTGTTTTTAAATTTTTTACGACTTTTTGCACTATTAGGAGGTACATTAATTAAATCCAAAAGTGGGCAATGGGGGTGAAAAAGGAACCTTTAAACAAGAAAATTATTTTTTAATGCATTTCTTGATAATGTTTAAATTATATAAAAACACAATTTTTACAAAGTTAATACAATAAATAAATTATATTTCATTCCAAATCAAATAGGAAAATAAATAATTGGATGGAAATATATTGCTTCTTTCAACTACCAAAGCTCTTTCTAATACATTTTCTCGATTAATGGTCTATATACAAAATCACTCCCCATCTATTGTTTATAAATATTATTTTTTTATTTTTATTTTAATAACAAATACAATTTCTTAACACAGAGCGACTAAGGCCTTCAGCCTATTATTAATATTATATTACAAGGGTATTTAGAACTTCGCCTAGGTTTTTATTCTGTTCTACTGTGAATTTAGTTTTTTATGAATTTGTAGATTGTTTATTTTTTGCACTCACTTTTTCGCTGCGCTCGTAATTCGCTGGGAAATTTGGCGAGCCAAAAAACGATGACGGCGATGGGGTTAACGGCGACTGTGACGCCGACGTCAGCGGCGACTGCAACGACGACTGCGACTGCAGTGCCATGCGCTGATGATGGAGCGTGGAAAGCGTCGGCGTCGATGCCGACAGCGACGCCGGGGTCATGATTAAATGCCGCATTATTCCGCGAGATCCGACTCCCGGCCGACCCCTACTTCTGTATTTTCCACTAATTTTTCTCACTTCTCACTAGCCTTTTCACTGGGTATTGTGTGTTTGTTTGCTGGGTGTTTTCCTTTTGTTTAACTTTTTGATTACTTTTTTTTTTTTTTTGTTGCTTGCTCTGCACGCGGCGATTTACGTTTCAACAATTACATTGTTTTTGCCGTTTGTTTTGGTCAACATTTCGTTACGATCCGCTTGCTTTTTGCTTTATTTTATTTAATTTTTTATATTTTGTGTGTGTTATCCCCCTTCTCACTTCCATTCACTGTAAATGTCAATTGCCATTGTGGGACAAAACATTTTGCTAAAAACAACAGAAATTTAATAAGCTAAATTCAACAGCTGCCGGCTTGCGGCTCACGGCTGTTGACAGAACGAACCAGTCACCGCCAAATGGGTTACGTTCCAAATACCGCAAATAAAAGTGTATCAGCCCCTCTTTGAAAATATATAATTTTCTATTTTTAAACTAATTAAGGGTTCCCTTAAAACTTGTTTAATAATAAGTTCTCATTTTGAATAGCTTGTTATTAAAATATGAAAAATTTAACGTGATTTAGTTTATTGGAAAATTAGGAATATAAACAATTCCCATTAAATATGTATTATTTCTTTTTATATATTTTAAAGAACGATTTTTTTTACATAATAAATAAAGGAATCAAAAAAAAATACCCTTATTAAGTATTATTAAAACTAATATTTTTCAAGGCACAGTACAATTTCAGCTTTTTATAATTTTTTTTTTAAATGGTATATTTTCCCTTTGAATTGCTTATAAACATTTTTAAACATTCTGAAGTACAATATCTTTGAAATTCCCACATTTCTTCTCCACTTTTTCATTCGCTCTCTTTTTCCGCTTGTTTTCCCCTATCTGAGCTCTCATTTTACCTCTTTCTCCCCACCTTTCTGAGCTCTTTAATTGCCTTTATTTTTATCACCTTGGCTCCTCACAAATTTGCGTTTCCTCCCTTTTTTTTGTTTTGTTACTCGCTTATCACCTTTTTTCCCTACTATTTCAATTCCGATTCAGCTTGTTGTTGTTTGTTTGTTTTCTTATTGCCTTAACAAGTATTAATTCGGGTTTCACTCTTTTTTTATAGGTTGACGTGAGCGAATCTTATCAGGTGGAAAAAAGGAAATAAATCGTAGTGCACACAGTTAACCGTATTCTTTATTTATTTGTCGCCTTTACCGTTTAATTTGGATACTCAATTCATTTTTAATTGACATTTTCAAGAAGCTTTTGCGCTTTGCCAAATGTACAAATTCAGTTACAGTTTGTATCTTTCTTTATCTTTTTTTAGTGTTTATTTTTGGTCTGTCGAGCAGCATATCGCATTTTTTTGATAACCATTTGCGAAGTATCATAAAAAAATAAAGTTCAGATAAATTACGTATACGCCAGGGGTGACGTAGGGGGCATATTGAAAGTGTGTTAAATGGAAAGGAAATTTACAATTTGATTATTAAATAATAGTTTCAATATCTGACTGAATTAATTTTCAATTTTATTCAAATTATTCAAGGGTTTTTATTGCTGCAAACTGCATATAAAATGCGTTTAAGCAGTTCAATTTGCATATAATCGGTCAAAACAAACAAAAAAGGTTATTTAAATTTCAAAATAAAACTATAATAATTTAAAATTGACTTGCAAGTTAATTTAAACATTTTGTCAAAGCTTTTGACAATATTCCTTGCTAGTTAATGTACTCAGTTCACAGTTCATTCTCATTTGCATATTTGGCAGTGATCTAATCACTTCATTTAATTAACCGAAAGAATCTCACAACTGTAAATTGACTCTGGTTATTTATTTATTTATTTTTCTTTTGCACGGGATGTCAGTGCGTTTTCTTGGCTCTTTTACAGATTATATAACGTCATTTTGATCATTAAAACTGAGCGTCATCAGTTAATTTTTTTTCTTGTGTTGCTTCTGTTTTTATTTTTCTTTTTTTCAGCCGACCGAATTACACGCACCGAAAATGTACAAAAGAGACACAAACAACAACAACAGCAGCATTGGAAGGCCATTTCGCAGTTTTTGGGCAAATTAGAAACATGAACAAACACACACTAAAGCTAAAAAAAAAAAACTAATTTAACAAGATCTAAGCGGGTCAAATTCAATTTGTTCGACAACAAACACAGCTCGCAAATATTACTTTTATTTTACAGGTTGTTAATTTTTTGGGATTTTCATGTTGCATTTTCCGTTGATTGACTTTTCATAACAATTTTCCGAATTGCACAAACAAATTGCATGCGATTCTGTTGCAAATACCAATACAAATGCAACCAGCCGCGACGCGAAGACAGCCGCAAAGCGGACGGGCCGAGGAGCAGAGCACAACAGAACGGAGGAAATCGCGGCGTTCCAATTGGAATACGAATTGTAAATGGAAGGCGGCGACCAAGCAAACGCTGCTAAAGGCAGCGCCAGCAGTAAAGTCGGCGGCGCAGGCAGAGCAAAGCTCAAAGCAAGAGAGAGAAAGACGGCGATTACGAGAGAGGGAGAGAGAGCGTTAGTAAAAGCAACTAACGGGGCAACAGCTGACAAATAATAACAGAAAACCTTTTGGCGGAGCGTAAAAAACGAGAGATCCCCACTCTCTGGCTCTCTTCCAGAGAAAAGGTAGGCAATCAGCTGATATCAGAGAAAAAAATTGTTTATAATAAATCTTTAAAAAATACTCTAAAGTATTGAATAAGTATGTTTAGAAAAGTATCTTTTGATAAATAAAGTCCCCTACATTTTCAGAAAGGAAATTACAAAACTTCCATTAGAAACTTATAAATAAAAAATGTGTTAACAACAATGTAGATCCGCAGAAATAGTGACTGACCAATTTTCTCCCAGTGCAGGTTTGCTTGCATTTTCTTCGGAAGAGGTCACCACTTTGAAAGCTTTTCTCTCTTGCTCTCTTTCTCTTTGTCTCTACCGTTTTCTCCAACCACATCTTTACCCTTGCCTGTCTTTTCTCACACTCATAATTGCATTCGATTTATTTTTATTATTTAATAGGATTTTCAGTGGGAGGATGGATGGGTGTTTTTGTGGGTGGCTTTTCGCCTATCCGTCTGACTGTCTGCGTGCATTGAACTTGACATTAAACAATGCAATTGTTTTGTTTTTAGTAATTGCGTGAAATTTGAGCCGTCTTAATTGTGGGTTACCTTTAGGTAACGGTGTGCGGTATGTGTGTCTGGATGGTTAATGAACTTATTTACTCTAAGGCGGTGGGTGGTGTGGGGCGGAATGTGGGTCGTTGGAATGACAATCGAGGGAGATGATTGATGAAGGCCGTTTTTGTGTGAATGCTAATTAGCTGGGTTTAACTTTAAGTGAATGATATGCAAAAGTGCATGTTTTTTGCCACAAATTATCATTAATAAATTTCAATTTTAATTGCGGTACTTTATTGGGTAAAATTCATTTGTACAAGAATTTATGAAGAAGTATAAAAAGTTAATTCCAAAACCTCTTTTCAATGGCTTTATTTCCAAACAGCTTTCCCAACCAACTATTTTTCAATTAAAAATCCCGAAAAAAAAACTAAACTCCATAAAAATCCAACGCCAACTCATGCCCAGTCAGCATTTGAAAAGTAAAAATACTTTTTGTTGAATGCCAGCAAATTAATCAAAACTCAGACAGATGGGTGAACAAAAAAAAAATTATAACAATCGGGAAAAATATATAAAACTAAATGACACAACCCATTCGAGAGGTGCAGTTTGTGGGCGAAGTTCGGCTGAATGCAGCGCGCAACTTTCCATTTTCCGCTGCAGGCCAAGAAGATAAACGAAAAACGCTTGGGAAACTGGATCACACTCGCTGCAGGCGGTCGCTTATTTAAGCGGGACTCGACGGTGACAAACAAACTCACCAACGAAACCGACTTCGAGGCACTCAATCCCCCAAACGATCGGCAGATCGAGATCAATGAAAGGCAGCGAAAGGAGATGTCCCAACAAATGCATATTATATCAACAGTCTTTTCTCTAAAGAAAGGGGTTTTATATTATACAAAGACTCAAAAGGAATACCATAAAAATGCCTATATGATTTATTATGCTGCATATTTCCAATTTTTTATAAGTAAGCTAAACTTTTTAAATAAATTTCCTATTTGTGCATATCTTAGCAATCCACACACCAATTTTCAAAGTCGAACCCTGTGTAGATCCCGAGATCCTAGGATCTTAAAGTATCGTATACCCTTTGATCAGACTGTACCAAATGAACAGGAATGAAATGAATAAGTACTCACCCTATCCATTAACTGTTCATCGTTCCGTTTGCGCCTCGCGGGCGCTCTTATAATGCGTCCGACATCTGGAGCGTCCATGATAACTGTTCACTTGCTCAGCCGGGGTGTGAACCAGCGCCAATCACTTATACGCGAGCGCCGGGCGGTTGCTGGATCCGCTGCTGGCAGCTTTGAGCATTTAAAGTTTTTATACCGAGTTCGATTTTGAGTACAACTCAAAGCTTTCGGTGCGCCAGAGAGCTCACAATATCCGTTGCATACTTTCCAGCTGGTCGCATTTGGCTCGACGATTTGGCAGTTAATTCGTTAAATTTGTAAATTTAAGTGATTTGCAATAAATTTATTTTAATGGCAATTTTAGAATTTTTGTTTTGGAAGCAGTGATTGCAGTTGGCTTTTGTTTTTTTTTTTAGCAGGCAGCAAGCTGGAAACGAGAGGGAATTGAGGATTAGTACATGGGAAAATTACCATTTTGGGAATAATAATTACATTAAGAAAAAGATGTTATCATAAGCAAAATATATTGTATATTTTTTATGCATACCCCGAATATTACAAGGAATTGTATATTAATTAATATAATTACAAATAATCCCGTGTTTACTCTTCCCCTTTTCATTACGAAGAATAAAAAACTTCTAATGAGAAGCGCTTCAAATTCAGTTAGTTAGGAATACAAATTTAATCAAAACATTCCCCCATTTAATCCGTTTTATGGGGAAAAAGTGCAAAATGCATAGAAAGGACCTTTTCACCTTTCTCCTCCTTTTATATTTAGTTTGCCTTAAGCACACTTTTCCGGCTGTCGGCGCTTGGCCAATTTCCACCCACACACACACTCTTGCACACCTTCTTCAGAAGCAAAGTTTTTCCCCACGGTTTTTCAATTCTTTTTCTCAGTTTCCGCTGAATAAAATATGATTCCGAGGTTCAAGGCGACTGAAGGCTTTCAACTGCAACAATGTCAATTTGCTGCCTGAAGAGCTGCGGCTGTTCATCTTCGGGGCTAACTATTTTGTCGGTGTTGGTAAATTGATTTTGACGACCTCGAGTGGCTAACAGAAACTTATAAAATAGTCAAGAGTTTAGGGGCAACGCGAGCAGCGGAACTAGCAGCAAACTAATCAATTTACTTAGTTTAAAGTGGCTAAGATGCTGGCAAGTTAGTGAGAGCAACTAGATTAGAGTTTTACTAGAGGGAAGTTTTGGAAAATGTCTTATAAATAAGTTAAGATAAGTTAAGATATTTAACTAGCAACAATGGTTGGATAAGAAGCAGAATAATTGAACTTAATAAAAAAAACTATCATAATAATTAACTTATAACAATGCAAATAATTATACTAAGGAAATAGTTGTAATCGATTTTTAGCAATACAATAAATTGAAACATTCATTTAAGGTAATAAACCTCAAAAATAAGGTTTTTTTTCTTGGGGTTTATTCAAATTTGGTCTAAAAAATAATGTCTACTTCCTTACTATGTACTTCCTTGTTAGGAAATTAATTTTCGAACTCATTAAGCATTCGGCACTTGTACGCTTCATTAGCTTTCCATCGACTGCTGGCTCGAATCAAACTCAAACACAATCGCACACTCAATCCCAATCATTGAAGCAATTAGACAAATCTGCAAATCAATTGAATCAACAGTGACAGCGAAAAGTTCGTCACTTCCCCGCCTATTGGCAGATAATTTAAGATGCAGTCAGTACGTCTCTCTCCACAGTTCTGTAGTCCAAAAACGGTTGACAATTGACAGGCCAATAATGGCCAAGTGACGTCTCCGGGTGGCATTAAAAGCTAATGATTCACTAACCAATTTTACTCACTCATCACCCGGATTGATAAGCCGAAGATGGCGTCGTTTAATTTGAAATGATTTCATTAGGCTCAAGGTGAGTTTATCTACTGCCGTGCGATAAATGTTAGTGGGTCGATTGTGGTTGTGGTTATATAGTATACCTACTCGTACGCCTTTGTATATGCGGCAGCGTTAATTAAACAGCGAAACAAGGAAATACTTGTAATTAATGCGCAAAAAGGTAGCAACAACAGCAAAACAATGACTAAGTGATTACAGATACAAAGCGGGCAAGACGATGGCGAACCCTCAAAAACCTCTGCTTGAATGAATCCCAAAAAGTGTGGCGGAAAGCGTGGAAAAGTGGCGGTGAAAAACGGCAAACAAAAGAAGATGTATTATACCCCGCAGACTCATGAAGTTGAACAATTTTCTGCTTCTACTTTGGGTTTCTTTTCTGACGCCGATTGCTGCATTTTCCTTTTGCATAATCTGCTGAAAGAAGATGCCAAACCAAGCAGGTGACCAAAAATTGCGAAAATTCTTTAACGGATGGGAAAACTGCAGAAAACTAGAGAAGGAAAAGCTGTGATGAGAGGTTTGGGAAAAATTTGAGGCAATTTAAAGAGCTTAAGGTGGGAGGAGAACTCTGATGAATATGTGTTTCCTTTACCAAATTTAACTCTTTTAAATAATGTTCAGCTTCCACCATTAAACAAATCCCAGAGTTTATAATTGCAATCAGCACTAAAGTGACAATATTATCGTTTTGTTAACACGTTTAATTGCTCAATTCAGGTTCGAGGAAAGCGAAAATAAAAAATAAAAAACGCGAAGCCTATAAATAAGTGTTAACAGATTGTCAATAAGCGAGTAGGGTAATATACATATATCAACTGGCACATAAGTAATTGAGACGATCGACCAGCAATGCCCACATATGGGGCAGTGTCTGCTCTTCTCTTTTTCACAGTGGAAAAGCAGAGGGAAACTCCAATCAAGTCGAGTTTTCAGGTAACTCTCGCCCACTTTTTTGCTGTAGCAATTAAATTATATATTATCTTTAGATTTGCTTTCAGTTCAAATCAAGTTGTAAATCGATTAGGAGACAGCCTGCTTCTTTGTTTCTTCTCCTGCACAGTGACTGCCATAAATAAATGCAATGGACTACGATGACAGTTTTGAGTGATTTATGCGACAATTTCCCAGGCAATTGGTTTTTTTCTAGCTGATTTTTATTTCCTATTCTATTCTATTGGTTAGGCCACATATTGGGCGGATTTTATCTTTGACCATCGTAGTTTTATTTTTCATATTTTTTTTCCTGCGGTTATTATTGTCAGAGTCCGTTGAGAACAAGTTTTATTTCAGATCTGTGTTGCTGTTGCTTTTTTTCTCGCTTCTTGTGAGTCAATTGACCCAAATTGTTGGGGCCCCGGCTTTTGTGTCTGAATCGACTTGGGCAGCCTCTTTTGCTGTACCACCAGACGTGTCGTTTTTGCTGTTCGCAGATTGGCCCCAAAATACCCAGTAATTCCTGGGGAAAATGGGTAGGGAAGGTTGATTGGCGCATATTTTGAAATAATAAAATTAATATATTTTAAGCGAGGTATTCAGTCTTGGAAAAAATAATAGAAGCAAACACGTAGTTTGTGTTTAAAGCTCAATTATTACCGTGAAACGAATTCATTCGAAGTGTGCCTAATATATGTGTTATTAAATAAAGCTGCATAATAATATTCTTTAAATTAATTAAAAAGATATTTTTTCTTATTAAAAACTGAGTTTGATTTGATGAAAATTATTTATTATTTTTGAACTACATATATTTAAGTAAGTTGCTTTCATTTTAATTGAAAAATTCAAATAGTTTAGGGTTCATTGCACTGAAATTTAAATTTATATAAACCTCAATCACTGGGCATCTCACATTCCACACTTGATCAACACATTACTCATTTTTCCCTTAGTTTCCGATTCTTTTGTCTTTAGTGGGTCGACTTAAAACGAAAGGCAGTTGAACTTTGGCAGAATGATCATCGGCTGAGAAGCTTAAGAGGTTGGGCATGTGGCTGCAAATAAGTCTTATCTGATTTAGGATGAAAGCGGTAAGTCCAGCTTAAAACTGATGAAGCCACTAATGAGTGCTTAATTTAAATTTATGAAAATGTTTACACGCTTTGAGAATTAGTGGGCAATGTTTTGTAATAAAAATGAGTCAAACAGCTTACATCCCCACCTTAAATTAAGAAAACTCTTAATCACATAATGCTCAGTCAGCATGGATTTTTGGGATATAAACTCATTAACGAAATCTATAAAATTCAAGGCCATAGCAAATTTGCTTCCCCGCTTTTTGCTTTATAAATCTAAATTGAGTTTGACCAATTTTGAGCTGAGTCTGCCATTTATCCCCCGCCAACAAAGTCTCGAAACATTTTATGGATCATTTAGCAAACGAAGAGGAGAGGCCTCCCCAAAAAAGAAAAAAGTGAAGTGAAAACCAAGCATCGTGAAAATAATGCAAACTTTGTTTAAATTCATTTTTTTTTTTGAGGCCTTTGACTTGTGCGAAACGAGTTCAATGAATTTCTGTGTCAACAGCTTGCAAGTTTTATATTTATTTCCACCGCTTTTTTGGTTGCTAATTTATGGCAATCGATGAACCCATAATAGCAAAAAAATTAATGAACTAGAAAGTTTTTAATAACCATTTTCTTATTCAACAAAAAAAAATTATCTAGGGAACTAACAGGACAGCAACAGCTGGCAAAAAATTAAGGCTTTTAACGCTCAAAGAGGCTTCTGAATTAAAGATTACCTAAGAATATGTAAAAATAGCTTATACATTATTAATAAACATATTTTTAGGGAGATAATGTTTAAATAAGTATCTAAGAGTATTCCAAAGCACAAAACAAGCGTGTAAAAATTTATTTAAACATTATACAAATATTTTGTAGTAATCTTGGAAAGTTTTTGGAAAGTATTGAATTGAAAATACAAATATTTCCAGCATATAATGTTTAAATATGTATTTAAGAATATTCCACACAACAAGTTTGGAAAAATTCCTTCTAACACATTTTTATTGAGTTGTAAAATAAAATAAATATTTTTTTACACTTGAAATTAGCATTTTCTGTAAAAATTCTTATCTACAAAGTAATTTAAACCCAAATTCAACAGCAACAACCAAAAACCGCCCAACAAATAAAAATAGTTTTTTAGAGGGAGTATCTTCCGGATGGCTTTATCTTTTTTGATGGGAGGCCTTGGTGACAAAAATGCAATAAAAAAAAGCCTCACCGCCTTAGCGGCACTTGAAATTGAAATCCAAGTCACCGAAGCCAAATTTTTGCAACTGAAACTGAGCTGAAAGCTGCGAGGAAAATCGAGAAGATGTGGCGCGATGCGCGGCGGCGTTGCACGTTGCGCGTTTTTATTTTCCGCCTCAAGTTTAATAAAATGTTACAGTTAAGTTGCCGTAACACATGTGAGGCGGGAGGGGCGTGGCACAGCCACAGCATGCGGCAGGCATTTCCACCAAATGGAATGCAAAATGAAGTTGTTGCATCAAGACGATATTGTAGCTGCTCTTGGGCAAGATGATTGCAATTCCTTTTCCAATGATTGGTAAACAGCATCCCCAGGGGCCGTTAGGGGGTTAAGAGGAGGGGCACAAGGGTGTTAATGCACATGCAACAACTGAGGCAAAAGGCAAAAGAAACACAAGACATACTACAAAAATTTGCATGATGTGTTTGCCATATGCAAACAAAATATTTTGAATGCACTGCGAATAAATCTAGAAAATATTTTTAATAGACAAAATTAATTTATAAAATAAGAAAGGTAAATTTGTGATGTTATACAAAACGTATTTCTCTTGAAACCTATCAAAACTGTGTAGTAACTTCACAATTAAAATACACAAACCTAACCATTTTCTTTTTTAAATTATTTTACGCTCAAATTTTTTTGACCTTACCGATTTCCCTCTGTGTAATCGCTAAATTATGCGCCTCCATCAGGTGTTGTCTAGGGAAAACAGCTTAAGATCTCTTTAAGTGAAGGAAAATGTTAAAAATTTAAATACTTATACGAGAAACAATCGAGATAAAAAGACGCGGAGCGCTAAGTAGAGAAACAATTCCAGCCAAGACAATGAGGCTGCTGAAGTGAACGCGATGCTGAAATTTACACGGAAGTCACATAAAAAGGCAAATAAAAAGCCAGCAGAGAAAAATGAAAAGGAAACAAAAATGCATCCTCAAGTCGCGATGAAAATGGTTTTTCAATTTAGCATGAGGGAAACCCCGAAGGCAGACAGAAAACCCAGCTAGCTGCAGTTAAATGAGCGTTAAATTGGCGGCTGCAATTGCGAATGGAAAACACTAAAAGCTGTGAAATGTTTTTAGGGTCTATTAGGAGCTACACACTAAATACTACTAAGAAAAAACAATAGTTGAAAAATTAACAAAGTCCGGGGTTCAATGACCCCTGCCGTGAGAGCTACATCCCTCAACTTTGGCATAATGAAGAAGAAAAGCCAACGAATTGACGCAACATTTTCTGCACAAGCACTTGAGACAAAGCCAGCAAAATAACATAATGAAAAGCAAAATAAAATAATAAAAAGAAGGAAAGTAGAACGAGGGAAAAATTTCACACACTTTCCTACCAACAAACACGAAGAAGCAATGAAACAAAAGCGGGCGTTAGAAATGTTAGAAATACAAACCAGTTCTATCAAAGTTCTAAGAAAAATTACCTCATAATAACCTATCAAAAGCTTTAATATAAAATTAGTCAGGTAATAAGTTTATCGGCTATCAAAAAAATAAAACATTTGTAGGCCAAGAGAACCGTACTGATACCGAAAGTCGCAAAATCTAGAATTCGAAGAAGTATCAAGCGGTAAAAATACAGAATGTGTCATAGGGTCTTGAGATTTTTTATTTTATCTTTGTTGCTGTTCATTTTCTGGCGCCTCTGGGCTGTATTCATTGTTTACCTGAGTTAAAGAAGTCTTTATATGCTGCCTTTTTATTTGCCTTTGGGCCATCATCAACAGTTATCAAAACTGGTGGCAGTAAAGGTATATGATGGTTCGATTATGACATAGATGTGGACAGGAACTGGGAGGCATTAACAAAGAGATGAGATCATATTTTTAAAGTGCTCAAATTGACACTTGAGCTTCACTAAGAGAGCATTAATATTAGGGGTGAACTTGGCCGAAAGCATTTAATAGATATTATTGATTGCTAAGGGGTTCTGAGTTTCCACAACAAGCTGACCTCTAAAGTGTAATGATTTATTATTATTATAGAAACATTTTCAATCATAATACATTAACAAACCTGTAACAATTTGTACACCCTGGCGGGGTATTATAATTTTAGTCAGAAGAATATAATATAGCTGCCATAGGAACGATAGGAAAATATGAAAAAAAAGTATAACTTAGCAAGTGTTCAACATATTTTTATAAAATGTACGGTTTTAATTATCAAAATCGGACCACTAAATCATATAATAATATTTGAATTCCTCTGTTTTCAACATATTTAAATCTGCTCAGAGATATAGTAACTATTTTTGTCTTTTTTCACCAACGTTTTTAACCCTATAGCTTATTAACTATTCATACTCAACCTTGGAACAGTAAATATATACATCTAAAAATGACCAAAGTGCGTGTTAGTCTCACCTGATCACACATTTGTAGCTGCGATATAGCACAAAGTGCGATCTTGACTCAAGTAAACATTAACTTAGCTAACTTAGCTAACCAAGTAAATATCAGATAAGAACATAAAAGCTCCATTTTTTTATCTGGAACTAATAATGATAACATATCTATGATAAATGTTCCAGTGAAAGTGTACAATGAACTTTAAAGAAGATTAAAACACATCAATTAATTTACAGCTAAGCTAGGAAGCTGTCAACGAAGTGATTCAATCTAGACACTAGACAACGCTCAATGGGGAAATGGGGAAATGAAAATGGAAATCAACGAAGCCCATCAACAGGCCGCAGCTTTCATTCAAACCAATCTGTCTTGGAATTCAAATAGTATGCAAAAGCGTAGGTAATTAATATTCCCAGCAAAGAGCAGTGCACACGTCAATGGCAGGCCCAGAATCCCCTGATTCGGTCTCAGATTCAGATGCTGTCTGACAGCCGGCTGCCTCGTATCATATCAAATAACCTTCATGTGGCAACAAACAGAAACCGGTTGCCTGCACTCCGCTTTTATAAAATTATAGCTACTGCCTGGTATGGGGTTATGTGTGCGCGTAATAAAATTAGAAAAGCCAGCGTTGCCAGGAAGCAGCGCCCATCAGCCCATCAACCCACCAGCGGAGCCTGCAGCAGAGCGGAAACAGTTTGCTCGCCGCTTGGCTCTCCGCTGATATTGTTGGCTGTTTACTTGTTAGGTGTCGACAGTTGGCAAATCTCAGATGGCTGGCCATTTACAGACACTTGACAAACATGGCTTACAGGGTAGCTCTGTGTTAGGTCCAAGAGATACTAACCAAGACCTAATGGTAAGCGAATTCAGGTAACTAACAAATTATTACAAGTAATGTTGCTATGTTATTGAATGGTAAAAATTAACAGAATTCAAATGGTTTTCAATATTTCCAATTGAAATTTTTACCATCTGGTAAGATTATAAATGCTTGAAAATTAAACCTAATATTAACAATTAATTCATTAAGTGTTTAGATTCTACCTTTACAGTGTTATATCGTTTCATAACCAACCCATTTCTCAACCTATTCATAATATTAAAATAATAATATTAAAATATGATGTACAGGGTGTTCCTACCATTATACCCACCTTTTACCCCCCCTATACTCAAGTATGCAAATCCCTCAAGCATTGGCAAAAAGTTACGAGTTTCAACACCCACTGACGGCAAACTCTCTTATCGATACGAGCAAGGCTGCAGCCAAGCAACGTCCCATTATATCACCTCATTAAGTTCGTCAGTGTCTAGAAGAAATAAAATATAATGAAAAAAGTTTACTTCCAGGCATAACAATTGCGAGTGCAACAAAACGCTGAATATAGCCACTTCATTAGCATTGTCAAGCCAAACCCCAGCCCCAAAATGTGACTCACCTCCAGCTCAATTCAGCTAAGGGAACAGCAATGGGAACTAAGTAGAGATCAAGATTCTTCAGGCCTTGTCGCCGTAATCTGCTCAACTTGATGGATGTGTGGCTCAGTGTGGGCCAACACAAACCACTTAAGAGCATACATAAATATCAATTAAATGTGTGGCCACTGAACTTTTATTTGCCTCACAAAAGCCGTTCAAGTTTAAGTGATTTTTGAACCATGCAAAGCCATTCCGCAGCAGTTGAAGGTCATTGTCTTGGGCGATATTCATGCCTTTTTGGGTCACAAATTTGTGTGCTTTCCCCACACTAATTAAATGTCACAGCAAGTTAGGTTACTTTTGGCTCAGCAATTGGGCAATTGTAGCCGGAAAGTTATGCCGAGAAGTTAACCCAGTTTTTGGTCATGTTGTCTTTAATTTGCAAACGAAATCAAAAGAGAAGAAACGGCAACTTCATGACATACCAATTTGCATAGGTGAGTGAAAACCGCACATGGGAAACGCAAAAAAAAAAATGGTCGGAAAACCCAGAACTTGCTTGAAGAATTAATATTTCTTTCTTTTTTTTTTTTTAACAGAAAGAAGAAAGCGAAGCTCGAGTCCAGGAAGCGGAATAATGACAAACAACAATAAAAATACCGCTCAGGTGAGTCAATAAGCCGGCTGAGAAGTGTCGCTATGTCCCGTCTCTTTTGCCATAAAGGAAGCCATCCGCAGACACCTCACACACCTGGAGGGCAACAACGGCGCTTCTTTGGCTCTTTGTGTGGCATAAAAACATCTTGGCCAGAAGGAATTGCCTGGACTCATAAGGGATTTCCTTTGTACAGTCTAACATAGAACGGCGAATTAGGACATACATACATACATATGTAAAAGGATTTTGAGTTTAAGCTAGCATTCATATATTTATTTTGATTTATTAATGAATTAAAAATAAATATTTCCTACTATATCTATATCCATGGAATTCTGATTAAATTTAGGCCACAAAATATCAATTCACCTTCTACTATAGTTTCCTCTGACATTGTTTACCTAGAAAGTCCGACAGGAAGCAGCAGACACGAACGATTCAGCCGCTCCAAAACTGTGCAGACAACAAGGAACAAAGGGACACTGACAAAAAAGAAATTGTTTAAAATAAACTTTACTAAAAGAATTAAAGTGATTGCAGCTGTTGCTTTTAATATCATATTTACCCAAGCAAAATAGTTCTAGTCAGTCAACATTGAAACGTAAATGAGTTAACATTAGTCAACCTGCCTGGCAGGTGTGTTCACATAATGGAGCAACTTCGTTTGGTGTTTGTAGTTCTCGTGTTGCTATTTAGTGTGAGTTTCTTGTTAATTAAATTAATCATAGTAACAACGAATAATATTAACCGATCCTCACAGCTCTTTGCCGTGCTCGTGGTTCCGTTACCAATCAAAATTCAAAGTAAATCAAACGTGGAAGACAATAACCTTCAGGAAACAAAAGCACATGTAATCAACAAGGAATCGCTAGATAAACCAGAACCATCGCCGAAACCACCAGTGCTTCGTTTTTTTCAGATCCCTCAGAAACGAGATAAACAAGGATCGCAAGGTGATGTTGGCAATGAAGGTGCCACAAAAAAAGGCACAGAAGGTGACTCAAAAAAAGGCCCATATGATTACAAAAAAGATTATGAGGGGTCGCCAAAAAGTGACAAAAAAGGTGACGACCCAGATCCACGAAGCAATAATGTAAAGATTGGTGGAGGAACGCCACCTACAATTCCCACTGAACAGACTGTAGCGTTTCCCAAGTATAAGACCGACTACTTGGGAAATTGGGTGTATAATCCGTGGGGCGTCACCTATGGACAAATGTTTCGGGACACTCGGTTTGTTGGACTCAAATGGACTGATGGACCCATTCATATAGACAAACATACTATGCTTTACAATCCCAGAAATGAGTACACAAAAAAGGTTTGCAGAAGGGGGACTACTGGCTACAACGATCCATTGGTAAAGCGATATCTAGAGATGCCATTTTACCATTTTGAACACGCAAAGGCTCATATATTGGTTGATCTTCGGAAGGATATCTTCGAGAAGGGCAAATCAGAAGAGTGCCATACCCCCAAGCATATAAACTGGCGAATATTTAATGAGTGTCAGATGATGAGGCACATGCGAATGGAGTACCTAGTACCATATTACCCAATGATCCAAACCCATCAGGATTGGGACTATGACCGTTATTACAATCACAGATGGCCTTTGGATGAGAACCCAACTTGGGATTATGATATGGAATATTATACACCGCGCTGGGGAGATCCAACTACTACTACTACTACTACTACAACCAAAGTATATTGGTGGAACACAAACCCACCATGGTGGCCACCACCATGGTGGACCAGACCACCTTGGATTCCATCAAATTGGAGATAATTACAATAATAACAATTCAACAACAACAACAAGGACAGCAATAGTAATAGTAAACACCAACAACAATAAGGTGTCCACAGTGGAGCCTTCTCCAAGTCACTCAAAGCCAGCTTTTAACCCATGTATTCAGCTATTTTCACTTATTAAATCTGCTCAACAAATTAAAAATTAAGAGAAACTGTTTCTTTTTAAGAGGTTTGTTAATTTAGTTTATAATTTTGTATTCATTTCTTTTTTAAATTATTTCTAATTTTCTAGCATTCTTATATGTATTTATTTTGATTTATTAATTACTTAAAAATAAATATTTCCAACTATATCTATATTCATAGAATTCTGATTAAAATTCTGACACAAAATATCAATCCACCTTCCACTATAGTTCCCTCTTGCATTGTTTACCTAGAAAGTTCGACAGGAAGCAGCAACGAAACACCAACGATTCAGCCACTCCAAAAATGTGCAGACAACAAGGAACAAAGGGACACTGACAAAAAGGAAATTGCTTAAAATAAACTTTACTTGGGCTAAAATAATTAAACAATGTTCGCAGCTGTTTGATTTGAATACCTATCATATTTACCCTAGCAAAATAGTTCTAGTCAGTCAACATTGAAACGTAAATGAGTTAACATTAGTCAACCTGCCTGGCAGGTGTGTTCACATAATGCAGCAAATTCGTTTGGTATTTGTAGTTCTCGTGTTGCTATTTAGTGTGAGTTTCTTGTTAATTATATTAATCATAGTAACAACGAATAATGTTAACCGATCCTCACAGCTCTTTGCCGTGCTCGTAGTTCCGTTACCAATCAAAGTTCAAAGTAAATCAAACGTGGAAGACAATAACCTTCAGGAAACAATAGCACATGTAATCAACAAAGAATCGCTAGGTGAAGAGGGCAACCATGCTTATGAAAGCACTCTTGATGACCCAGAAACGACGATGTCAGAGTCAAATCTCCGACTGCGGCTATTTCCAGAAATTCCTACACCCGATTCAGACAGTCAGTTAGAAACTCGCGTAGAACCATCGCCGAAACCACCAGTGTTTCTATTTTTTCAGACTCCTCAGGAACAAGATAAACAAGGACAGCAAGGGGAGGTTGGCAATGAAGGGGAAACAAAAAACGGCACAGACGGTGACTCAGAAAATGGTGATGATTACATAGAAGATTATGAGGAGTCGCCAAAAGGTGACAAAAAAGGTGACTACCCAGATCCACGAAGCAATAATGTAAAGATTGGTGGAGGAACGCCACCTACAATTCCCACTGAAAAGACTGTATTGGTTCCCAAGTATAAGACCGACTACTTGGGCAATTGGGTGTATAATCCGTGGGGCGTCACCTATGGACAAATGTTTCAGGACACTCGGTTTGTTGGAAACTTCAAATGGACTGAAGACAACATTCATATAGACAAACATACGAAGCTTTACAATCCCAGAAATGAGGTCACAAACAAGGTTTGCAGAAGGGCGTCTACTGGCTACAACGCTCTAATAGTAAAGCAATTTCTACAGTTGCCATTTTACCATTTTGAACAAAAAAAGCTCCATATATTGGTTGATCTTCGGAGGGAGATCTACGAGAAGGGCAAATCAGAAGAGTGCCATACCCCCAAGCAAACAAACTGGCGAACATTTCATGAGTGTCAGATGATGAGGAACATGCGAATGGAGTACCTAGTACCATATTACCCAATGATCCAAACCCTTGAGGATTGGGACTATGACCGTTATTACAATCACAGATGGCCTTTGGATGAGAACCCAATGTGGTACTATAATGCGGAACGTTATACACCGCGCTGGGGAGATCCAAGTACAACGAGGGCATGAGGTTTGTTAATTAAGTTTATAATTCATTTATTCATTCCTTTTTTAAATTATGTATTTCTAATATTCTCCTAGTATAATATAAAGCTAGAGAAGCCCCACTGTTGAAAGCTCTGACTAGTTACCAGCACGTGGCTCGCCAGACGGAAGCCAGTGGCAACGAAATATCAAAGGTGTGCCAAAGAGGGTAAAGCCATATGTACATAAAGCTACATACATATATAAACAAAAGAGGCAGGAGGGCGGACTGCAACCTATGTCAGGCCAGTTGTCTGAAACGAACTAGGCGATGTGTTTTATGTGCGTGTTTTGTTATTTATGGAGTTTGATGTTCAACCGAAGACAGTTGAGATTATGCTTACTCTTATTATTAGTATTTTTCTTTATTTTTTTCTTGTTTTCGGTGATGGCTGCTGATCCCTGAGGGGGGCCCAGGACACTAAGTAATTTTTCCAAGTGCAGCGGTTACATTCCTTCGCCCCGTCCCATCAAAGGTGCGCCCACGCAAAAACAAAAACTTCCACACACCTAAAAAAAAAAACAAAACACCGCATATCATGGCTAATTTGGATGGATATGGCGGTGGTGTAGCCACCTGGAACTAGAAATCGTCGCCCGAAGTGGAGCATTCAACTCTGCGGGGGTTGCCTGGAGAATTGTATAAATAAACCATAAAATTCCAGTTACAAAAATAAGGAATAAGTTATACCCTTTCAACAAGTTTTAAGTATAAGTATAGTAAATAATAGTAAATAAATACAGCAATACAGTAAATAATAAATAAAATGTATCATATAATATTTCACTAGAAGGATAAATGTACTATTATTTATCATTCTGAAAAGCGAATAATTTTCTTATATAAAAAATTATTGCTTTACCTCAAAATAAAGAATATAACCTAATGTATATACTATAGACAAGTGCAGTAATTTTTTTCCTTTTGGTTATTTGGACTATAATTAAACCACCGGCTAAACGTTGGGCGTTGTCCGACATGAATTTACTTTTTGTGGGCTATTTACTTGACTCTTTGACTTGAAGTTGATAGAAGACTTTGTTTACTACCTGCAAAGATAAGAGCAAGACAACATTATAAATTAATACAATAGAAATCATTAGAGCGAACAAATATTTGCAAGTAAGTATATACCATATAATATATAGGTTGTTTATTGACTATATACATATACTCCCCTATAATCAAAATCCACTGGGGGGCTATTCACATCTGTCCCTATCTCTCCCTCTCTCTATTTCTGTGCTCGTGCGAATTAACCCACTTTTGTTTGGCCCATTCACACCATCAGCAACTGCCAACGAATTTATGGTTATGAAATCGTATACGGTTTTTATTTAATTTCGTTTCATTGCATTTGTTTACCATTTGCTTTGGGAAACATGAATAAACGGTTTTGTGTTAATTGGTTCAAGCGGAAATACAGTTTAAAATTTCCCAACGAAATTTTTGCTTTATTGGGACATAATTATTAGTAATTTATTAAATAAAATAATTGCATTTCGATTTGGCTAACAGTACAACTTTATTATCAAGTTTTATTCTACTCTTTGGCATAGCTTTTCCCACAAACAATTCTTACTTTCAAAATCATTCTTGCTCTCAGCCTTAAAATCAGACCCTCCCCTCTTACTTTCTCTATCCGCACCACCTGTTTTACCAACTTTTCCCCTTAGTTTTGTATACTTTTCCCATATATCAAGCAAACATGGTGGGTTTCCCAGACTTCTAACAAGGAAGCGGCACTCGGAATGACTTTCAAGCTCCGACAGTGACCTCGGCATTGCCAAATTTGATCAAAATGCAACTCGAAGTCGACTCGTTCCATTGGCTTCCCCCTCATCGCTTCCCCTACCACACCAACAACTTTGACTTTCTAAGGCTATTTATCTGTTTGTTGCGGTTTCATGGCTAGAAAGTCAGCTATGATCGTAGAGTTGTAGAAAAATGCATAAGCAAAGGCAAGCAGAAATCATTTTGTGGCCATTTAGCGAGCCAATAAAAGTGTGCAACCTGTCTGGGGTCTTTTTTTTTTTAGAGAAGAGCAGGGTTTATGGAAGTGATAAGGAAGCGTGTTTATACCATATTTAAATTGTAATTGTAATTTTATTTAAATTGTAATTTTATTTAGACTAAAAGGGAGAATAATTTTATACACAAGTTTCACGGTATGGAATATTAAACCAATTTATATAGTAACAGCTGAATTTTATAAGCAATACTTTTGTATAACATATTTAAAATATAATATAAAATGTAGAGAATTTTAATTTTATTTTAATATGGTATAAAAGGTAGAGGAATTTGAAATGCAAGTAACAGGCTAGAGGGATATTTACAAGCAACATTTTTGAACACCATATTTAAATATTTTTTTTAGAGGAATAAAGGTAACAAGTATCCCGAAGTCTAAACCCTCCACCCTGCCGTTCTATCTCGCTTACGGTTCCCGTTAAGGCATTAGAGTGTATCTGTGAATGTGGCCATATGCATTATTAATGCCTCTGACAATTGCAACTGCATTTGGCCATGTGGCAAGCCAGCCGTCGCATTGTTTATAACTGTAATTTGCCCCAACAGCCAACTGCGAAAAGTTTACAGGGGGAATGTGTGAAATTTCCAAAAAGCTGACTAGCAGAGCTCAGTTCCAGTTATAGTTAGAGCGCCGACAAACAAATGGCCGTGTGCAGATAAGACCCTAATGGCATTCCCCAAATTTTGTCAAGAGCGGCGTTTAATTTATTAATTTTGGAAGCACTCATTATATTTATACACACACACCTGTCCAATTGAGTAATCAAATACCAATTTATGATTGTGGGGCAGAGTTGATTGCCAATCGAAAGTGTTATTTACACGTGTGAAGGAGTTCAATTAGGCGAAAACCCTAATAATTTTAATGGTGATTATTTTTAAAGAGAATATGACCTCAAAACTATTAGTTAAAATATTTAGTAGATTTTATATCTATATTAAACAAACCATTTTCCATTGATGTTTTTCAAAAAAAATTGTAGACAAAATATTTATCCACTTATTTCTTCTTCCCATTCACCTCGCCAAAACGGAAATGTTTAGATTTTGTTGTACAATTTATTAATACATAAACACCTCCAAAGCAAACGAAAAGTTGAGGATAAAAAATATGTGATGCGTATAAATGATTTTGTATTTGGCAAATTAATTGTCCGATATGGAATTGATGCCAGTTCGACACGCAACTAAGGCAAAACTTTTAGTCTGATTAAACAATATCATACAAATGGAAGGAATGCCATAAATTTATGGAAAGAAGGAGAAGGATCGAGTAACTGACTGTGGATGAGTATTTCCATATGTTGGCGAATTTTTTAATAAAAAATAATATTTTTTATGATTTTTCGAAGGTTTGCACAAGGAAGAAAATATGTATTATTCATAGGAATTTATTTGAACTTAGAGAAAACTTTCGCTATTGAGAAATATCGATAGAAAGCGCCATCGACCCCAAGAAGATAAAGATACATATATCCATGGGGCAAGACAAATCGATTGAACCAAAAGGTAGTCACGTTTGTTCACTTCAAAAGAGTATCAATGGAACGGCAAAGATCAACGTCATGTGTTTTTCTACACTTCGAGATGCTTTCGAGGGTCGTCTGTTCACTTTAAGCCACAAAAAAGAGACGCATAAATAACCAGCCATCACCACCGGTTACTGCCGATGATTTCCATGCTGACAATGACGGACCGCTAATCATAATTTAAACATTACAACAATGCCACAAAAAACATGCATCGCCCAACCCGAAGCCAAATGGACAAAACGTGCGCTTCATTAATATGTGAAAATAATAAGGCGACTTACAAGCGGCGCAAAATCGTTGTCGCAAATAAAAACCTAACTTAAATAAATCAAATAAATTGTTGTCGACAAGTAAAAGTCAAAAGCGTTGAACGCATTTAACGAGGCTCAACAATTGAGGGGGAAAAAGGTGTGGAGGTCATTATGAAATCAAACTGAAGGTTGTCAGGAGTTGAATCACAAGCGGAGAAAGCTCATAAAATGATATAGTGAAAGATTTGAAAAATTAAATACAAGTTAAGAAATAATAAGCAATGTATATAATAATAAAAATTATAATAACAACAACAATAATAATAATAATACAATAATCAAAATAGACTTCAACTTATTTTTGTTGCCTCAAAATAAAAAATATAACTAAAACTTGTATATCAATAATAACTTACTTTTTGTTCCAAAATTACATAAACTTAAGCAAAATAGATGTAGTTTCCACATTTCCACCTGCCACTTGACCATGTCCAATGGGAACTTTCTTTTACAAAAGGGAAATAATAATGCAAGTCAAACTATAATTGATAAGCGACTACGTCGAGCGACTTTCGTTGCGATTAGAAATCCGAAAAGGTGGAGAAAGGGTGGGGCCCAGTTGGGTGAAGGAAAAACCATTTAGTTGAGCGGTAATTGGGTCTAATTGCAGGCGACTATCGAGGGTTAAAGGTGTGCTACCAATTAGCCAAAGCAAAGTGCGATTACTTTGGGGGGAGGGCCAATAAAAATACGAAGGCTGGAAAAGCACGCGAGGTTCCATTTCGGGTTTTCATCTGTAGGTATCTTTTAATTAAATGTCTGAGGAGCAGTGACCCGATATATCGGCAGTCCAATTAATTAAACAAATTTATTCGGTTTGAAAGGCAATTAACTTGAACCGAAGTGTGAAACAAGTTCTTGTTTTATATCCGTGTGAGTTTCAAGTGGCCCGTTGAGTAATCGGATAATCTTAATGCATTTAAATATAGAACAAACTTTCCACACTTGTTGTTATTCTTTCCCTCTCGCCCAGACTCTTGTCTAAATGAAAGGTAAACACAGTGAGGAAAATGTGCGTTTTGAAGGGCAAATATTTTAGAAATTTCATTTCTTTTTTTTTTTGGATTTTGATCTGCTCTGCTTGCCGACCAAAATCCATTCAAATGAAAACTTTAATCCGCTAGCGTCGACCTTTATGAACCTTGTGGCATGTTTTTACTACACACCATATACTTTTTTGGCGAACCTTTCACACTCTACTAAGTGACAGCCAGTACAAAGTTCAATAAACTTGAAAAAACAAAAAAAAAGTACCTAGTATATATTTTTGTTTTATTTCCGCTTTTCTCATCTTTCATTGATCTGTGCTGCTTTGTTGGTGAGTATTTAAATTGGCGTAACAAGACACAAAGCAACAATCAAATGAAAGGAGATCAGCAGCAACAATGGGGAAATATTACGGCTAGGGGTCAAGTTGAATTACTGAACAATGCCGGTAGAAATAAAGACAGACAGAGATAAAGACTGGGTGGGTTAGTTTGTTCCAATTCATTTGGCAAGAACAAACAAAGAGGAAGAAGAAATGCCATTCAATAAATTCGACAATTTTTACAGTTGGTAGTTTCATGTTCTGACATCATAACCCCATAAAACCCACACTTCCTCTGTTCAATTTTATTCCCAGAAAAAAAAGACAAAGGAGGTCACAAAAGAGTTTAACTCCAAAACCGAATTTATGCCGTATTTTTTTCCTGGAATTTAATTATGAATTCGTATGCCACATTTTTATGAGCAAGATGATTACAATGGTTGTTTAATCAATTTATAAAACTTCAATTGTATTTTGATATATTTTTTCATATTACTATATTATTTATTTGCTGGTATTCCAAGCATTATTTGTTTATTTCTTATTAAGCCTTGATGTGTCTTATTTGTATAAAACATATGATTAGAATTATTATTATTATTTATGGTGTATATTATTTTTATGTAACAGACGATAACAATTATTGTTTAATCAATTTGTAAACATTCTGTTGTATTGAAGCATATACTTTTCAAATTAGTATATGCATTTTTTATTTAGCTTCATGTATTCCAAGTAGAACACAATATTTGTTTATTTCTACTTAAAGTCTGATGTATCTTATGCTTTCGTAAAACTAAGATTTCTCTACCTTTCCCTCTCACTATCGTTCCACTTCTGTATCTGCTGGTTATAAACCTGTAGTTTCGGCTGTATCTTATCTCTGCTCGTCTGACCCAACCGACTTTTTCCGTCTAATGACAAGAGACACGCGCTCATTCACACACCGACACAACACTCGCACGCACTCGTAGAGTCAATTGTTTTGGCCATGGCCAAGAGATGGATTTTGATATTCAATCATATTTGCTGACCCTCACACATTTTTATTTATTTTACATTACCTACTTGAGTTTTTTTTTTTTTTTTGCATTTAGACACAGCACACAATTCGCTTTTTTTCTGGCTTACTGCCTATTTGGTTTATTGCCGCATTTTCCTTCCCCTTCTCTTTCGATTTTTCCGAGAGCTTTTCGCTTAATTAGTTTTCTTTTTTTGTATTGATTTTTTTGCCATGTCTCTTTTTTGTTTGGCTTTTTTTTCTTAGCTATTGAGCTATTTTGTGTCTTGTTTTTTTGTTCTCTAAGAAGGCGAATACAGGCATTAGCAGATAAAGAAAACTCTCCCACAAAAAGAGGCCGAACACCACATGGGAAGGAAACAAAATTTGGCAATCGACTTTGTTAATGATTTTTTTTTTTTATTTTTCTTTACTTAATTGGTTAGCGAATAAAACCTTAAATCTTGGCCAACGGTCTTTAGGTCTCTGAATCAATAAATATTTGTAATCAATTACTGTTGATAATAAGAATTACTCATTCCAAAATTAACAGTTCTTGTAATCATCAAAATTTTATTGTTTATGCTTGGGCTTCTATTTTTTTCTTGACTAAAAGCACATATTTTTGCTGTCTTTGTTTTTTATTTCAACTTGTATTGTTTTATATTATTTTTTTGTTGAATTTGGATTCTAATTTAGCCACTTGACGTTCACTTTCGCTTCTTTTTTGTTTTTATTTTTGTGTTACGTCTTCAGCTTATCTGTTTGCCAATTTTTATTTTCCTTTTCCCTGTCACTGGCTTTTGTTATTGCGCCTAACAAATTGTTTAAATTCGGTCGATGAGCAATAAGCATTGTTTATTTGTCTTTGATAATACGATTTCTGTTTACTGCGTCTATTTGATATTATTTTTATCAGATATTTATGAAAGAGGGTTAGAAAGGCTTTAAAACGGTACTGAAAAATTTATTATTGTTTGATGAGTTTTTATTATAAATGATGCCAATTTCTTTTATTTATTTCTGAAGCAGTTTTCAGAAATTTGATATTTATTTATTCATTTACTATTTAAACAGTTCGCTATTTATTATTTATATATTTATTTTTATTTAGCGTTATTTCCCTTTTTTTTAACTTTTAGTTAAATTGTATTTATTTTTCGAAGAAAACAATAAATTATAATATATTACTAAATGGTGAAGGTTAATTATGACTTATATTAACTTCTTTAATTTATTTCTGGGGCAGGTTATAAAAATATGAACATTATATACTTTTTCTACCCTGGCAGGGTATTATAATTTTAGTCCGAAGTTTGCAACGCAATGAAGGAGACATTTTCGACTCTATAAAGTATATATATTCTTGATCAGCATCAACAGCCGAGTCCATCTAGCCATGTCCGTCTGTCCGTCTGTATGTCCGTCTGTCTGTCCGTCCGTTTCTACGCAAACGCAGTCCCTCAGTTTTGAAGCAAAATTAAATGAATGAAACTTTGCAGAGAGTCTTTTATATGCTCTCACTACTATATATGTCGGAATGGGCCCGGATCGGACGACTATATCATATAGCTGCCATAGGAACGATCGGAAAATTTTTAGAAAAAAAAGTTTTACTATGCCAATTTTCAATATACATATTTTTATATAATTTGATACATGGCCATTTTGTATTATTCCAGAATTTTTTTTAATTTTATTCAAATCGGACCACTATATCATATAGCTGCCATAGGAATATATATATATCATTTCATTTAATTTGTTCGCAACATATTTCGTTAGCAACATTTTTCGCTAGCAACATTTTTTGCTAGAAACATTCTGAGAAAGCGGAAAGTCAGAACATTTTTCTTCGGCATGCAGAAGTTAGTTTCCTTTCTTGTTTACTTTGTATTTAAACATTTTCCTAATGTAAATAATAATAATATTTTTGTCATCTCTCTTAATTTTCTCAACGCTTAGTTAAATTCGATGCATTTTTCGCAGGCTGGAAACAATAAATTATAATTATTGCCAGTTAGTTTTGGTCTGGCAGTTGGCCAACGGCAGTAATATCCGCCAAGCGAAGAAGCAGGACAAACGCAGCTGTTGCAGCTCAAAAATTTAAAAAAAAATCCCTCCTGCAGGTTCTGAAACATTAATTTTCCCTTATGCTTCCCCTATTCAGTCTGCCCCACACGACAACCAGTTTTGAGGACAGACATCAGCGAGACGCATAAAGTTTGTTTCTTTTTTATATTTTTCTCTAGTTTTTGACTGCCAGTCTGTCACACAAAACGAGGCCTTTAAAAAAATTGCCACAAAAATAAAAGCAACTTTGGCCAGTTGTTGGACATTTTGCTGTGATGGCGACTGCATAATACTTCCTCTTCAAACTTGGCACAAGCCACGGCCAAAGCCAATTGCAGGCATTGCGGACCGAATTCCAATCGCACTTAATGGGTTATGACATCGATGGGTATACGGTATCTGATGGGTTGGATTACGGGGGAAAGGGACCCAATGGATAAAACTTGTAATCCAGCAATTTTCCCTGATTAAGTTGTTTGTTAATAGTTCGTTAGTTGTGTAAATAAACTGGACTAAACTATAATTATGGCGGGATGATGATGAGGAGGAAAGTGGTCTGCCTTTGCCAGCCTTTACGGGAATGTGGTCCATGGCCATGAGTTGGCAGTTCCAGTCTCAGGGAACTATGGAATTTACAGGAAGAGAGCAATTACGAAACTTTGCCGATTAAAAAAGAAAGTTTAATTAAGGGAGAAACTAATATCACAGAAATGAGATAACAACAGATGTTCAGGGGTAATTTTGAAAGTTAACTACAAGAATTGCCCTTCATTAAATTACCTATTAAAATATATCATAATTAAAACTAGATATTGGAAGTAAACCTAAAAGTTTATATTTTCAGAAATTCTTCTATAATTTGTATAATTAATTTCCCACTATTTCTTTCTCCAGTCCATAAATTAGTTGCTCCCATACTCATACTCCTACCACAAAGTCTAGATCCACCCACAAGTTCTCAGCTTGAAGATCTCCCACATAAAAAATAAAACCGTCGAGGAAATAACTCGAAATAGTAGCTATAACGGCCATAAATGCAGCAACAAAATTCTAATTAAACTTAAATACAATGCAATTCAAGTCATTAGAAACGACCTCAAAACAATGGCCTGGGAAGAATGCGAAAAAAGAAAGCTGCAGGAGAAAATCAAACTGAGAAATAAGAAGGAGTTCCCCCCCCGGGCACAAGTGTAAACATGGGTGTGTGTGTTGATATGTATTTGTGTGTGAAAGGAGGGCCTGTGTGTGCTCAGCAGCCATGTCTTATCGAATCGGGTTTGCCATTAACTTGGCCCGAACCAAAGTTAACTGCATTCCAGCCATACTCAAGTGCGAGTGGAACGGAACCCCTCCCAATGTCCCTCCCGATTCCGCTCCATCCTCATGGGCGGCTCCTTACCTTTCACTCCCTTTTCCCCGGCCTCTGCCAGCCATGGCCATGGTCTGTGAGGAAGCGCCGGCAAGTTACATGATATCAATAAAAGTGCACTGTGCTAAGATAAACTTCAAGAGCAGCAGAAGGCCAGACGTAAAACAGAAACAAAAGTAAGGATGGTCTTGGCAAATAGGATATGGTTATACCCTGCAGGATGTACTCTGAGTAAGATGTTATACAAATTATATATTTGGTTACATGATGAAACTATTTCAATTGCTGACAAAATTCATTTAAATTTATAAAACTTAAAAAAAAAAACCAATACATTTTTATTTCGTATTACCACACTTAATACTATGAAAGTTCCCTGGAAAAGCGTATGAAAATGTGGCATTTGCCAGGAAAAAAAGGCAAATAGAGGAGGAGACAGACAACAAGGGCAGTAACTCTGTCCAGAACAACAAGTGGAGGGGAAAGGGAAAATGAAGAGCCCCAGGAAATGCAGCAGCAAAAATGTTGCACCTTTGTTAGCTGTTGAGGCTGCTGCGAATGTGGCTGCTGTTGCCGTTGCCTTTGGTGGCAACTCTTGACTTCAGGCAGCTTAATGGATATGCAACGCATATAGCAAATTATCCAAAAACTCTGGCTAAAAGGGTGCAGGGCAAGGTGTGCATGCAGAGTACAGGTGAAAAAGCTGCATTTCAGACGACGAAACATTCCCCCAGGTTGCCATAATTTGAAGCCTTTCCTTCTGTTTTGTTTGCCTCGTTTTGTTTCCTTGGCAAATTTACAGTTGCATTCCGTGGAATGCATTTGGGAATTCTTCTTATTTTCCTTCTTTTCTTTTGGCCAGGGGAATGTGAAGTGAAGTGTTAATAGTGAAAAGTAAAGATATGAAATATTTAAATATCTAAAAGAGTTATATAAAATGTATGTACATATATGTATTTACGAAATTTTTCTATAATGATGCCTTAGTGCTTCCTATTATCCCCTATTTTCTCTTCTTTTTATAGCCAACAGACTGCCATTCGAGCCATGCGCCATTAGTTTGAATAAACGGCACAATATTTAATAGGCCCAGTTTAAAGTTGCTGGCCAATAAGCGAGCGGCTGAGATAAAAAGAACGCAGACTGGCGAAAAGGCAATAAAAGAAGACGAGGCACTGAGCCAATGATGTAGATAAAAGCAGAAGAAGAAGACCATGAGCAGCAGAAGAAGGGGCAGAGAATGACGACGCAGTAGACATATTCAGATTTTTCATATCGCATCTATGAGATACGTGAGCCTCTTGGCACCGGTCACAGTTTACAGAGAAAAAGTACAATTTCCAAGATGGAATATCCTTTTAAAACGTTTAAAGTTTTCTGAATAAAATTAAATTTAATATCATAACAACAGAAAGATACCTTGCCTTATTTTGAGGATCTTTTGAATCGTAAAATTATTATTAGTTGTTGAAAAATAAACTGAACAGGATATTTTATTCGATTTCCTACATATAATAATTTAAACTTTAAAGTATATATAGTAAACATCACAAAAATCCTCAAAGTACTTATAATTGTATGAAGAAGATAGAAGGAAACGTAAGGTAAGATCCTCCTTTTTAGAAGCCTGCAGATAAATTGCTCAAGCGAAGGCAACGAGTTGAATTCCAAATCTAGAAACCCAAGAAGCGAGAGGAAGACACAGACAGATACAAAGATAATCAATGCGCGCACCTGTCGCCAGGTAAGAACGCAACCGGCAAACGTCTTAGTCAGCAAAGACAAGAAGTAAAAAAAAACAAATAAAATAAAAAACTCAAAGACAAAAGTCCAGAAAAATCACACAAACACGCGGCAGAGCAGGTAGAAAAGGTAGAAAAGAACAAATAGGAAAACAAACAAAAGTGGGAAAAGTGGGAAAACAGAGGAGATACCAAATAAGCCAGAGTTTCAAAGAGAGAGAGAGAGAGGGAAGAGGAGATACAGAATAAGAATCTGAATCAGAATTCACCTGTCACAGATCTTAGCATTCTTATTTCTCTCTCCTCTGAGCGGCTTTGATATTTGATCGTGAGTTTTTGGTTTCTCGCGTATTTTGGGCGTATTTGTTTAGAGAGGATTTTGATTAAAATAATATTAAATAAAATATATTTTTTTTTAGAATTAAAATTTGTTGTTGTCTTTACTAAACAGTTTCTTTTTTAATTTAAAAACAAAAATGAAATTATGAAAAGTGAAGAACATTAAAAGAAACTGTATGCTTTGATATTATTTGGGATTCTTGGCCTAGTATATAGTGCTTTAGTTAGAACCCGATTTGAAGGATGAATTAATTTAAATATGACTTGATTTAAATGATGATTAAACTTAAATATAGTAAACATTTCAAAAACCTATTCTAATCAAATTTAAGTTTAAAAATATTTATAAATTTGTAAGCTTTTCAAGGCTCTAAGTTCTGAGTAGGGTATTATTACGATCGTTACAAGATCTCTTATTTCTTAACTTTTGTTCGGCCTTCCGCTCTTCCCAGTGTGTGTGTTCCCTCCACAATTTATTTTTAACCCTTGGGTAACTTTAATGGGCTTAAACTGGCCGCCGCCGTTGGTAGTCGGCTCAAAATGAAAACACCACAAAGTACGCAGGGTAAAAACTTCACAAATTAGTCATTGTGATTAATGGTGCTGACGATGCTGTCTCTGTCTTGTTTCTAGACGAAACGTGTCCAAGTTGCACTGATTTATTTCGTGTGAGCTTTTTCGAAAAAGATTATAGGCTATTTGCTGGGAGGAACGTGAGGGGGGGGACGGGGGGATGCCTTGTGCAACTCTTGAAATGCCCCTCTGCATTTATTTAGATCACCGGACCGTAAACGGGGTGGCGAGGGGGCGGCTGGATCTTAGTGTTAAATGCATGTGTTTGGGTCAAGTTCAGCAATTTGGTTTGGTTTGGATGGTTTTATGGTTTTATGTGGTTTAAAATATAAACAATTCGCAGAGATTATATTGTATATTTATCAGCGATGTAATTTTATGTGTTTTTTTTTAAATTACGCCAAGATGAATTAGGATCGAAAAATTACACTAACTTACACGGGAGTACTAGAAATTTAAACATAAGAACTGGTTAAATTAGTGCTTTATTGAGAGTATACAGAGGAAGTTGTACCATACTTGGTAATCTCATAAATTTAAAATAAATTTAAAAAATAGGTAAACTCTTTTTCTCTAAATTTTTTTGATAAAATATTTATAACCATCCTAGACAGCTTCTCTTTTTTGTGTGTAAACTTTTTTAGCTATATTTTTGAGACTTTTCTCCAGACCATTCCGGAATTATTCACCAGTTTCAAGTGGTAACTTCCACAGACTCCCTTTTGAAACCTTCAAAAATGTGTTGTTGCTTTTCTTTTTGTTGCTGGACCTTGGTACATGGCCTTCAAAATATGTACACATTGAGAAATTGCGAGGCCGCGCTCAGCTGAGAGCGAAAAACCACCCCCAAAAGGGGAGGCTCATCCATCCACCTTTAGCCCAAAAGTCTAGGCAGAAACACAGAATTTCGACACACGCAGCACAGCCTCCAGACACTGAAGGAATTCGTCAACCCCCGAGTATAAAACAGGACCAAAAATTTTAATTCACATATTGAAAATGGGTCAAACGCACCTTTAGTGGGAATTTCCTTAGAATATTGCTGATGGGAACAGGATTTTTGCAGTTATTTTTAGTAATTCCTGTTTGTCTCGTTCCTCTCAGCGGGTTCATCAATTCACAAAAACCTTCTCTCTCTTCCTCTGTATCTTTCCGGTTTCTTATACTTTCTTATTCCTTAAATATGATTTATTTTTCGTTTTTGTATATTTTTTTTTGTTTCTTTTTATTTGAATTTTTGTGAAATTTGCTTCTAAATTTCCTCAACCTTTGGTTTTTGTTGTTATGGTTTTGTCTCTGTTTTTATTTTTTGCAGACAGGTGCACTAACAACAAAAACAACACACGCACACACTAACAATTTTTGCACACAAGCACACTTGCACACACGCAATCAGAGGGACGCCGTGTGTGTGCTGGCTTTGAACTTCTTTTCTTTCTTTCTCTTTGCTTATTTGGCTTTTCTGCCTTTTGCCCGCTGTTTTGCGCACACTATTCGTTTATTTAGCCATTTCTTTTATCTAATCTCGGTTCGGCGTTAAGATAATGCTTAGTAGCTGCCACTTTATCGCCGCGGACACTAATTGAATATTATTTGTATTTCTCCGCTACTTGTGCCTCTTTTTCTTCTTCTTGCAAACGCCGCACGCCGCCAAACACAAAAACACAGAACGCAAAGCAAGAAACACACACACGCGCGCGGAGCGACGGTAAAGCGGAGCAGCCGATAAACACGTCCAAAACGTTGGACGGACATGAAAATACTTGCGTTTGCCTGTCAAACCAGGGACGGACATCACAGCTTTTTTTCGGCTTTTTTTTCGCCAAATCTGGCTTTTTTTTAAATTCAGATGTGGGAAAAAATGTAGAATAAATAAATAATTTATAAAATATTTTAATATGTATGTATAATTTATTTATGTATTTGTATTGTTTTTGGCTTTTTTTTAATTTGCCATCATTGCTAAATTTGTATTTATCATCGGCTTTTTCGTGTCTAACTTTTAGCTTCTTCCCGTTAAATTTAGCTGTTCTTGAAATTCAGATGCGGGAAAAAGCAAGGTCAAGAGGAATTGGACGCACAGTTAAAATTAAATTAAATGTCCACTATAAAAGGAAATATTAAAACCGTTTTTTCCGTTTTTTTGGGAATATTTTATATTTTTAGCTTTTTTTATTTATGTCGAAAACAATTTTTTTTTCTCACAAAGGGGCAGCACTGCTACTAGTGACGACAGAAACCAGGGCTGATGATAATATATAAATATATCGATATTTTTCGAAATAACAATATATCGATATTTTCTTAAATTCATATTTTTATATCTCGATTTTGTTTTCCCAAATATAGAAATATAAATATTATTAAAAATATATCTTTTTTTGGAAGAGGAAGCAATCCATCCAATTTATAGTTGGCTGAGCTTCTGTAATTAAATTTGAAACTGGTTAAGTGAATACTTAGTTTTAAGCAAAAAATAAATATTTATAATTTTTAATTTTATAATAGAATTAATAAAACTTTAAATATTCTACTACTACTATATGTATATGGGCAATTCCACGAGAAGGTCAACCGCAGCAAAAACAGAAAATATGCTATAAAATTAATATTTTTAACATAGTAACATTAAGAAATGTTCCAATTGATCAAATTTGAAATCCTTTATCATATTCTGAAACAAATTTCGAAATATTCCAAGGCATACTCGAGCAAATGCGATTTTTCATCATTTTTGATGAAAAACACCAAAAAATAAGATCATCTTGTGTTTCGTTAAAAACTTCCAAAGCAGAGGAATTATGCTTGGACTTTTGCATTCTATCATCACTGGGAGATTGCAAAGAGTCAAAAGTGACCACATTTATACTTTTCTGATTTACTTAAATAGTAAAAAACATCACGATAAGTACGATGGAAAAAAATGTCCCGTGCGACATTGATACAAAGTCAATTTAAAAAAAAAGTAAACGATCTTTTTGCTTTAAGACAAAAACATTATTAAGATAAATGATGGCACAACATTTTAAAATTAGACTCATTAAAATATTCCTTTAGGTTTCTCTAAACTTTGACTTTGAACGGTAGGCCGACAAAACATTTTAATTTTAGTAAATCCATGTTCTTATTAGGTTAATATTCCTTATAACTTTTTTCCAACTTCACTTTTCTTATTGGCCTTAGCGCAGTGTGCTCGCCGCATTTTTCGATGATAATCCCAAGAACCCCAAAAAAGGCGCGAACTCTACAGAAATGGCCAAAAATCCGCACTCGGTATCTGGACACACTAAAAAATGCTGAGCACATTTTAAAGTCTGGCAACTCTGGTCGCAGGACACTTTAAAGTCTGGCAACTCTGGTCGCAGGACACTTTAAAGTCCGGCAACTCTGGCGGTCATCGCAAAGTCCGGCAACTCTGGCCGCTGGTCATCGCAAAGTCCGGCAACGCCACAGAAAAAGTTCACTTTATTTTTAACCAACAGGTGTCGCTTTTTAGCCAGTTTCTAATAAATTCAAATTTCAAATCGTTAAAATTCAAAAAAATTTGTTCTTAATCAGTTACATATATCGCACTGAGTTACTTGATAGTTTTCTTATATATATATATATTTTCGATTCAATCAGCTGTGCTTCACTTAGCTTTTCAGCCTTTTTGTACTGCGCCTTAAAAATTGCCTAAAAATGTTGTTTAGCTAAAATAAATCATCAGGAGTCATTTTAAATAAAATTTAAGATTTGTATTAACAAGATAACTTTTTGTTTGTGACCTGTGTTTATATGTTGTAGTCAAAATTTATTGTTTACTTTTACTCTACCCAAACCTCTTAAATTAGCTTAACCTACAACTTTCTTAGATCAGATCTTCTTTTATCCAACAACTATTTTTAAATATTAGTATGAAGTCTTGTGATCGTCCAATGTTCCATATGTAACCATATGCAGCCATAATTTAATAATAATATTGTTTTTAGATAGCATGTCAGTAGAAAAGCGGGTGCTTTTTTGTATATGGCATAGCAAGCGCTTGTCTCTCAATAAAGTTAAAGCTGTTAAAAGTTATATTTTTGACAATATTATTTTAGCCTTGCCGTTGCCTTTAAGTCATGTTGCATTCATAAATATGTGAAAAATAATAATAATTACTTAATATAATTGTTTACCAGCAAAAATCATGTAGTATTCATTATTATTTGCCTAATTGTAATCAGATTTTCGCAACGATTTGTATTCTCTGATCGCAAATGCCTTATTGAGAGTGTCTTGACTTTGATATACAATTCCTTACTGATCTTGGTTAAAAATGGAACACTAGTCGGGCTTGAAGAGTTTTGTAGCCTTTTCGTCTGTATATAATTTAATTTTGATTGAAAATGTTATTTTTACTCATAAAAAAACTAAATTTATGAACCCTCTCTCATTTATCATTTGAGATAAACCACTTCCTTCAAGAGCTTTCTCATCAACCCTTAAATTTCTATGTTAACTGCTAAAATATCCTCTTTATAGTGTATTTGTACCATTTTGATCCAAGACCTTGCTCATAGCTCTTTCTATGGCGCTCAATAAAACCTTTTGCTGATTCTGATTTTGCTGCAGCTTCTGATTGTGCTCCTCGCTGATAAAAAAGGTAAAGCAAAGAAAATAAATAAAAATGGGCACGGGAGTCTGGGACAACTTTGCTTACGTATTTTGTTTTACAACATGTTTGTGTTTGCCCCTCTTGATATCCCATATCCATCTCAGATAGATGCGTGCTAAATATAAAAGTATATTGTACTCGCCGTATCCGATACTCTCGGTATCTTTGACAACTAAATAGATTAAGAGATAAAATGAAACCGCGTCGTAAAGGGCTTCGAAGGTGACTTATAAGCGCCACCAAACTGATCAAGCTGGCATCACTTTCGGTCCTCTGTTCTCCGAATTAGATATATGTACATATATTTGTAGTAGTTTTCTGCTCCGTGCCGAGACAGTACAAATATTTTACTTTGCACTCACATGACACATGAGATGGAAACCCATTATCTTATCCGTTTGCCGCTGCCTCAACCAACAAAACAGAGTTATGAACTCTACTCCCCCTTTTCAGGAAGCGCGGCTAATCAGTTAAGCTCTTTATGCAGGGTTTTATATATTTTTAATACGGAGGTTAGGCCGGGTCAGTGGGGCATAAATATGGTCAGACACGGGAAGAAAAAGAAGTGTTGAAATTAAATGAAATTACAGTTGTCATGCCTTACGTATCTGCTAATTAGAGGCCTCAGACAACACGTGCTTTGATACCAATCAATCAATCGTTATGCCTTTGTAGTTTCCCTATCAGTTAATGCGATTTTTTGTGAGTGTCTTATCGAAAAAATGCGTTCGCTGTTGGTCAGTTGAGTTCGGTCTTCGATTCGCAACGTTTGGAAAAATTAAAGAAAAACTTCTTCGGGGAAATGCCTAAAACTTTTAAGATTTTAAAAAGTTTTTCCAGTGCCAATCCCTTTAAGAGTCCCAAGGCTGATCAGGGTGAAATTTTTCAGTGGAAATGCGATTTTTGCACAGCTTTTGAATACGGCTGATAATGATTGATAAGAAAATGTAAGGAAAATGCAGGAATTTGTGTAGTAAACTATTTAAAAAATATTTTAAAATATGTGTAGATACCATAAATAACTGAAAGAAAATAACAACAAAACCTTATTACTAACTGCCAAATATAGACTTTCATCTGCATCTTTCGCTATTACTTTCTGTATCTTTTCGTGGGGTAATATCTACACTAAACCTTGGCCTACCCAGAGATTTTCTCTCACAGATTTCCCCGATCTCTCACCTCCGCCTCCGCCCAGATCTGTCAGTCACTCTTGCGGAGATCGCGACATTGTCGCACGTCAGACGTCGCTCAGGTTCCGTTGGCTGTTTTTATCTCCATTCAAGAAATACGGGAGACATTATCTCTCGGCGATCCTCTGTCGCATCAACAACGAGAAGAGCTCAAGATCTGTCACCAACACAGAGGAGCGCATCAATTTAAGTTAGAATCAGCATCATCATTAAGATCTTCGTGTGCTCTGAAATCTGTTGGATCTGGGGATATGAGATCTGTGATACAGAGATACAGCTGGCCGAGGCTGTGAGGTAGATAAGAGATTTTCATTTTCCTTTAGCTCAGTCACAAAGCGAACGGCGACTGGGAAAGTTCAAATGGCAAAAGAAATCAAATCAAAAATAATAATCAAATGAAGAAAAACCGCAGTGAATTTTTGGAATAACAAATTGTGGGCGCGTGTGTGTCAGTGCCTAAAGTGGAGAAAAAGTGGAAATAAGGAAACCTTGAAAATTGTGAGGAAAACGGAAAATCAAATTGAATTTGAATACTAAAGAATATGCTAAAATGAGAATAAAGTGTTTGGAGTGTTAGAAATAAAAGGAAACTCTATCGAATATATGCAAGTGAATGATAATATACGTATATAGGCAGCAACAGCTTGCTTAGTCCGCCCTGATGATCACAAATTTCAATTGAATTTAATCAAAATCACAAGAAACAGCCAGCCTCACACAAAAAACCAGAGAGAAATCGTAAAAAAGCAAAATAAACTAGGGATTTAATTTTGAGTGCCTCGCAATGTGTTAGGCTGTGTGTGTGTGTGTGTGTGTCTCTCTCTCTTTCGGTGTGTGGGTGTGTTTGTGTGTGACCGAGAAACTTAGATCGGTGACAATTTTCCACCCACCATTGTAACGAACTTCAAAACAAATACCCCCCGTGTGTATTTGTGGCGGGGAAAATGGGGAAAATGGTCAACGAGGAAATGGCCACGGAGCCGATAAAAACTGAAAAGGTCGAGCTGTCGCGATTCGGTGAATTTTGCCAGCGACATGGCATCAACCCCAACCTGATAATGCTGAAAATAACCCTCTTCGTGATGTATGGCGGTGAGTAAATGCCTTAAAATGTAATTAGAAACCAATTAGAAATCACTTTTATCAATGTTTCTTACCTAAAATAAAAAACGTGACGGAAACCCAGGCTGCAGATGGAGTTTCAGGTGCTGTGATAAGCTTTATAGGCTTCATACATCACGCATACGACACGTTGTATGCTTTGGGCTTCGGTTGGGCAAAGAGAGAAAGTGGGATTTATGGAGGGAAGATAACTTGGCAGTAGATATCCTTGATTGATAGGACATTAACTGATTGCGAAGGCAATTAAACGCGGTTTGGTATTTGCTTGCATTCTTTTTTTAACTCACTTTTGTATATTTAACAATTAACTGGTTTTATTTGCTTAAATTTTATTTTTAGCTGAATTAAAAAAACTTACTTTTGTGCAACTTACTTACTTTTTTAAAATTAAAAGGGTTCTTCTCTTGAATAAAACTTGAGGCCACATCTTTAACACTTCAAATGCATAATTTTAAAGCTTCAAAATGTATAAACAAAAAGTAAAAGGAATACGTTTTCTATTACAGTTTGATTGTTTGCTTAAATTTTTGTCTGAAAATTATTTATTAAATTCTAAAGAAATGTAATACTGTAATTTCTATTAAGTAATTTGAAATATCCAAATGTGATTTCCTTAAAGTATCCTATTTTAAAAGCAATAGTAAAAGGCTAAAGTTTTCTACTCAATTTTTGGTCGTTCACTTAAATTTCTGCCTTTAAATTATTTATTAAAGGATTACGAATTTTTGGAGTGTAAATTCTATTGAATAAAATGATAAATTCCTTCCCTAAAATATATCAGTATGCAAGTACAGTTTCCTTTTTCCATCTCACAAAAAAACAAATACAAACATAGACACATGTATACACCATTTAGAGGCACTGCAGCATCTGGAAAATGTTGAGCAAAGTCCGAGACCGACTTTTGCTCTGGCAGTGAATCTGAATTCATTATCACAACCACCGAAATCGCCTTACCCTCGCCCCGAACTGGGCCTGGTCGGTCGGAAGTTATCAATTAGGCCGAGGGAAATATGTAACACATTTGTATAAATTCAGTTAGAGAATGCCATGGATGATGCACATTGAGCAGATTTTCCCAGCGTGTGGCAATTAAGCATTCATAAGGCCCCCCAACCCGCCCCTCTCTCTCAGTACGTGTACGTGTGTGTCTGTGTAGGCCTTTTGTAAATAAATCTAGCTTATGTGATTTAAGCTTGAGAAAGGTTTACTTTGATTCGCCTCCATTTTCTGACCGTGCGCGCCATTTCGTTCTTCTCTGGCGGTCAATGGCAAAAACATTTTGCCATACACATATATATGTGTATATAATTTATTGTATACATATATATACATATACCCATATACATATACAACCCACCCACAAATCCTCCCCCCTAGCAGCTACTCGTTGTCTTATGCCATTAAACTCAAATTGTCGCTAAAATGAGTATTAATGCGTTTTTTATTTGGCTCAAGTTGAGCCGAGGATTCATGTTATTTTCGTCTCGTATTTTTTGGGCAGTGCAAAGTTCACAATCTAATTTAATTAGCTTAGAAAATACACACATATAAAAACATATAATGTAATTCAATAGTTACCTTTAGGCTAACGAAAGCCATTTTATTAATTAAATTATGGTTAAGCCCGGCCCGTCGGGTTTGGGTTTACCCCCATGGAATTTTTCCACATAAATTTATAAACATACGCACTTATTATTAAAGTGATAATTGACATTCTTTAATTGTAATTGGGTTTTCGTGCCAATATTTTGAAATACAGCAATTAAACTTAAATTAAATTAAATTAAAAAAATTATTTCTATATTATGTTCCAAATTTTGTTAAAACCCCCTTACCCTGGTTAAGCCACTTTACATTTTCATTTGTAACTTTTTAAATATTTTGTTATTTTCTTTTAAACGTAAATTAATTGGAAAGAATAATATATAATAGTAATAAAAATATTTAAAAATATGATGGTAATAAAGAAAAATTTGGATTAACGGAAATAATAGAAGATTTATGTACCCTACGTTTTAATAACAAAACAAAAGTACTTGTATCTTAGTTCTTTAAAAACATATAATTTGTTGTTATCTAGAAACCATATAAATTTACATCTTTATTACATTCACAAATCTGTGCATCCAGAAGAGCATTCATCAGAAACATTATGCATTTTCTCACTTTTTTTATATGTAAACATATAATTAACAGTAATTAGTCGCTGAAATATGCCCTTTTGTTGGCATCAGAATCCCTTGTGATTTAATCAATTGTGTTAAATTACATATTTGTTCAGCATTGATTTAATTTTAATCAATATGCCTTTGTTATTTTTTTTTTCATTTTTGTATGCCTTTTCGTTTGAAACTACATTGGGGTTTCAGTTCTATTGAAACACTTTTGGCATAATATTTAAATTTAATATACACATTCTTAATAATTTCATCCTAAACGCTAATAAATACATTATTTAAATTTGGTTATCCGTCCATTGTTTTCAGTTAATTTATTAACATTCACATTCCTATAAAAAAATATATTTTCAGCTTTAATTTCCAATCCCATTTCAAAATTTAATTATACACCAATTTTTGTGTGTCGTCCATAACTCATAGCAATTATAAATTCCCTATTCACCGGTCAATAAATTGCCAAAAATAAATAGAGAAAGGCAGAAAAATGAATTGGAATTAATACCGGCAGCACATTTCGCATCTGTCAGTGTCAGTTTATGAGTCTCCGTCGCACATGTCCGCTCAAAAATTCATAAATAAAGTGCAATATAGTTGCCGGGCGAGTCAAACAGATGCAGATTGCATAGGTGGCCATGGGTGTGTTACTAAAACTTTGTGCATACCTGAAAATATACACGACAAATGAAAAACGGAATAATTATTATTAAAGTGGAACTCGAAATGCGCAGTGATGGCTTGATATTTCAATAATTGTATGTGTTTCACGTACAACCTTCTAGAGATATAATGATTTTATACTTAGTATTATTACAAATTGTTTTTAAAAATATTATTATTTAAATAAATCCAAGAATGTTGAAGATTGTAAGGCAGATTGCGATTATTTTCTCAGCTAATTTCTAAGACCAGCGGCCAATCAAAATTTGTTTTGATCCCGAAATATGTCTGTATTGATACGGGAATCAATATTTTTTGAACTTTTCAACGATTCTCGAGATATATTCACCATTTTTATAGGGATATCTTATTTTCGATTCACATCTCCAGCTGAGAGCCATTAATTACGAATGACAACGTGGCAGGAACAGATCCCAACTGAACGGAAACTGAGTGGAAACTTTTGCAGGGCCAGCTGGGAGAATTCGAGCGAACATGAATGGCCGCCAAGCCAAACAACCCTGACATGCTTGCGTTTCCGTTTCCGCCGCGCGCGAGAAGGAAGGAACGGGGGAGCAGCGGCGGTCCAGCGAGCGAGCAATTAATTGTTATTGCATTGAGCAAACACAAACGGAGCCACACACACACACACACGAAACGATGGCGAGCATATTATTGTTAATTATCTGAGGCGATGCAAGAGCTGTAAAAATCGAGTTCAAGCCGCCATTTTTCCCGGGGCCGTGTGTTAACTGCACTTTAACAAACGAATTTCATACGTGCCCTGTGTCCTTCGGTGTGTTTGCATTTAAATTGGTCAAGGCTGTGGAAAAATCGGTGGCGGCGGTGGCAGGGGGGGAAATTTTTGGTAGCAAACGTGACTCATGACTGCTTCACACCGTTTCCGTTTCGCCCAATTTGTTGCCATCATTTTCCGTGGATTCTCTCGTTTTTCCCCTTTTCCCACTGCATCCGTGCGTTAATGTCCATAAATTATTGAAATGCAAGAAGATTATCTGCGGCGCCCATTTTCGATTTCGGCTTCCCTGTGTCAACTCTGGGGTACTTTAAACGATTTTTTATTATATTTTAAATATGATTTATTTGAAATATGAGTCTTAATAAAGCTATTTTATCTTGTTTAGCATAAACAGGTGTGTTTTAAGTTTTTTTTTTGTAATTTGTTACCATAACCATATGTAGTTTAGTTTTATTTAATACTTTCTTTGTTTTACTTTAAGTAAATGAATATTAAACCATACATATTTAGATTTTAAGAAGTCACCTAAATATTCCAAATAAACAAATTATTCATTTCCATACATATTTTTCCTACGGGTTTGGCTTTCTAAATAAATAATTTTCTTATGTTTAAAGTATCCCCCTCAATTAAACAAAATGTAATTAAAATAAATGCTTATGTATACAGGTGTGCAAAAAGGAAAATACCGCTCAAGTTTGGGGAGAAAAAAAATCTAAAATTTAGTTAGGTTAATGTGAAAGCCAATCAATCATTGTCTCATCCATCAATTTGGTTTGCGTTGTCTTTCCATTTTCCAGGACAAATTTTTAATTCCCTTCTTTTGACCATAGGAAATTCCTTCATTTCATTTTGGGTAATTTCCCTTCTCTCACATTTCCGGCAGTTAATTAGGTTCTCCTCCTCTCCGATTCTTAATAATTCACGCAATAATCCGTATTTCTTTGTGCCTTGCAGCCACCTCCTCCCTCTTGCCCTACTTGACGATCCACATGCAGTCGATTGGCCTCACGGTGGAGGAGATTGCAATTATCTACCTGGCCCTGCCCTTCACCACATTTCTTAGCCCGCCCATTACAGGTGAGTAACTGCCAGGGGGTGTAAGTGTTTTAAATGCACCTTAATTAGCGCTGTACTGCGTTGTGATTTTAATTAAAAGTTTCGCTTTGTTGGATTATTCGGTCGAGAGGACAAGAGCAAGAGCCAGGAATTAAACCAAGCGAATTTCGCCAACGAAATTTTTATTATGCTATTTGAACGTGTGTGTGGAGTTATCCAATTTTTGAATACATGTATTTATTTATATTTTTTCACGAATTCGCCAGAAGAAAATGCGGTATAATAGCCTGAAGGCCATAGTTGCGCTGGCTTTAAAAAAATTGTAGTAATTAAATTATATTTGTTATTACAATAAAAATAATAATAATAATAATAATAAAATGCGGTATAAAAACACACTCTAAGAGTAATAAGACTTACAGATACTGATTAATATAGAACTAAACCTAAGTTAAGGATGATTTTATGTTTATTATTTTGTTTAGTTAAAAACTCAATTTATTTACAATATATAAACAAAATAAGGCCACTTTAAAATTAGTATAAAACTGGTTCTGATTCAAATCCTTTTCTTCCTTATTTCAAACTTCAAAAATAGAAAAAAGAGTTAGCTATCTTTTTCAGCTTTTGTCAATAATACAATAAATACATGAAAAAATGTCCGAAAAATAATTAAAATAACTATTTATTTGTGAAAACCATGGTTTTTTTGGTTGTCCTCTCATAAATACATATAAACCAAACTCAATACTCATTTGAGTTTATTTTTATTCTGCGCTTCCTCTCTCTGTGCAATTTACATTCATTTTTTTCGGGACGAGCACTTTTCCGGACGAGTGCGAATAATTTAATTCACTTGCAGTTTTAAATGACAATTAAACAAAGTTCTTGTTGCTCGCCTTTGACTGCCTGTATGTGAAGTGCCCCCATCCTGCGGTCGGGTCCTGTTCCTTTTGTGCCGCCGTTTTTTATGCATTCTTATTATTTGCTTTTTGCATTTTTAAAATGCATTTGCGGTATGGAATGTTGGCGACAGCGAAGGTTTTTAAACATTTTATGTGGATACTCAGGCTGCAGATAAATGTTGAAAAAGATGCACACGGACACAAAAGGTTGGGGGGAACTGGCCACTGGGGGTCGTCGGGGCTGTGAAAAGTGCATAAAGCTGGTCGAATTGGCGGACATAAAAGCTTGGGAAAAAAGAGAAATGCACTATATAAAATGTGAGCCAAGTGAAAACGCCCTCGTAAAGTTGCAACATCAAAATTTCGATCATCCAACTTGGCTTATAATCATGGTTGATAGTCCCATTTAATGGGTATTGAAGACTTCAAGTGCCGGAGGGCAATGAAATGGAAATACGAGGGGAATAAAGCAGAATTCTATTTGCAATTGTAGAAAACTATTCAAGAGATAGCAAGTTTTAAAAATACATTAGTAAATTAAATTTTAAGTGTTGAAAAAATAAGTTAAGTAACCTTTTAAACTTTGAATAAAAGCTTTTTAACGCAACCTGTCCGCTCTCTTTAAACTCTTTAAAAATACAATAAACAAACTAGAAAAATACACCAAACTGCATTTAAGCTGTGAGGCAACCAATCAAAGCCCTCTGCCAAATATTTGTTGATGTCTACACGATGTGCACAGCCTTGGCTGCAGTTGCCAAACCATCTTGCTGCAACTTTGCTTACATTTTCGACAGATTCAGTCATTCCTATTTTATTTTTTATTTTTGGTCCCGAAGGTTTCCTCGTTGACAAATTTGGCAAATACAAACCGGTCGTTGTGATGAGTCTACTGCTGAATGCGATTTTCCATCACTCGCTGCTCTTTATACCGCAGCAGGAGATCCCGGGCGTGGTGCCTTCGGCATTCGTGCTGAGACATGCAGACAGCGGCGACATTGAGGTAAGTTTTACACAAGAAAATATTATTTAAATAATTATTAAAAGCCTTTTTAAAACATTTTAAAAAATGTATTTTTGTAGGTATATTTTTCAAAGAAATTTTTAAGAAATTATGTAGTTTACCTCAACTTAGTTTAAACAACTTACTTAGCTGCTGCTTTTCCGCTGTGTATCCTTTCTAGGAAAATGAAAACCTCCACCTTTCAGCGATTAAAGCGCTCTAACTTGAATTCAATCTGGTTGAATGTTTGTCGAAGGCTGTAATCTGCTTAGGGGACTGTGGTTGAGGTGCGTGGAGACGCTTGAGACGCTTGTTTAGTTAAGAGCTAAAAATGATGTGGCTGCGGTTCGCCTAACCACCCAATCACCCCACCACTCAACCATTTTCCCACTCTGGTGAAAGTTCCCGGATGCATTATTCTCTTGCTCCTGGAAAACAGCTGTTGCTCTTGTGCAGTTTTAATGCGCTTACTCCCACATGGATGTCCTCCCCCTGGCCCGAACTGACAACACCCCTTTGCCACTTGATGACTTTAACATTTGTGAGCCAAGTTAAGTGGGCCAACGAGAGGTTCAGTTTTTAGTTACTGACTGTTAATTAATCGCATTTACTTACCAGTTCTTGAGTCAGTTTAAATGAAACATTGTGCATTAGAGCTGTAGTTTTGCTTGTTATAATTTAATAGTTACATTTTTATTTTAGCCTTTCAACAATGATTAATAATAGGTACATATGGGCTATTTATTGTAATTGGGGAGTACTTCGTTACCGCAGGACTAGTGGTTGTAGCTATCGACGTCATCGTTGTCCCAGGATCGGTGCTTGTACTTATAAACGTGGGTTTCGTTGTCCCAGGATTGGTGCTTGTACTTATAAACGTGGGTTTCGTTGGAAGTGGCCTTTCTGTATAAACCATAACACAATTGCGAGAGTTCTCATCTAAAGCTAAATGCTTTTCCGCATTAGACATAATTTTAAATTTGATGAGAGCCTTTTTTTGGTCTAGATAGTCATCGACACATTCTTCTGATAGTCTTCTATCAGCAAATAAGCTCTGGAGTTCTTCTATGCGGACAAGTATTCTTTCTTCCAAGTGCTGACGTCGTTTATCATATGCTTCGAAGTCGCGAAGTGTTATATCCATTACCGTATAAGTAGCAGCTTTAACGATGCGCTTCAGTTCTTCAATCCATGCGAAGAATTCTGGGTTATCCTTGCTTTTGGACTCGTATTTAAAAACAATATCATTTATTCTCTCGAAAATTCCTGTCTGGGTATTGACCATTTCTAGTAACAAAGAAGGGAAACATCATTACTATTAAATGCCAGTATCATTGGTTTATGTACTCACTCAAAAATAACAGTAGGAGCAGGACCTTCATTTTGCTTCATTAATATTTCGCAACTGAAAATAAATCCATTGGATTGTGGTATTTATTAAAATTATATCAGAATGGATTATAACGAATGGATTTGATAAGCTTGACACCAATCAGCCTCGCTCACCTTGGTTAATTAATTAGTCACATTCGGATGGCTTGTGCATTTGCTACTAATATTTATATCATATAGATTATAAGTAAGCATTTTATTTTATTTCTGATTCGTTTGAAGGCTTTATTGAAGCTTTTCTCTTTACAATTGCCCTGGATTTTTAAAGCTAAATCCTTTAACCCCACCACCACCAATACCAATAGTTGGTATTGTAATGATGGTAGTAGACATGCTCAGTAATCGAAGATGGCGGTGGCGGGGGGGGATCCACGCCGGTTCATCCTTTTCATAACATCTGTTAGAGTTTTTATCTATGATACCCTGCTTTGCGGAATTGGAAAACTTAAAGGCTCTCTCGAGACGACTCTTTTCGGCTAGGTACTCCGTCACACAGACTTGTGATAGTTTTCTGTTGGGAAGCATGCTTTCGATTTCGTTAATGCGATCAGTTATTTTGTCACCCAAATATTGACGTTGTGTGTCATATGCCATGAATTCGTGAAGTATTGGTTGCCCATTGGTTTTCTAGCTTATCAGCAATATCCTGAAGTCTCATTGTTACAAACTGCTCTGCACTGACCGCGGCTTATAAAATATAATAGGGTTAATTTAAGTTGTCAGTATTTTGGCTTTAGGTACTCACTCAAGAAGAATAGCAACAGAAGAGCCTTCATTTTGGTACCTGAGCTAATTGTAGCTGAAACTGAATTCTTTCTGATGTGGAAGTTATTAAAGTTCCACCGGTGAGCAAAACGAATGCTTTTGGTAAGCACGTTGCCAATCAGACTCGGTCACTGAGGTTAATTAATTTGTTACATATGGTTGTCTTGTACATTTAAAATTAATATAAATATCACAATATATGGTAAACCTTTTTGTAGCCTTTATTGAATATTTTCGCGTTACAACCACCAATACGAATACCAATAGTCGTGGTGGTCGTGGTGGTGGATAATAGTCGGAGGCGGTGGAGGTGGAGGTGGAGGTGGAGGTCGCCAATATATATAAGGTTCATGAATAATTAGTGGCGGCGGCGGCGGCGGAGGCGGCGGCGGAGGCGGCGGGGGCGGCGGAGGCGGGGGCGGCGTCGGTGGCGGTGGATCTTTTTGAGTACATTTGCTAGAGTTTTCATCTACAATCCTCTGCTTTTCTTTATTCGAAAACTTGTAGGCTCTCTCGAGACGACTTTTTTGGGCCATGTAGTCCGTCGTACAGATTTGTGATAGTTTTCTGTTGGGCATCAGGCTGTCGATTTCGTTAATGCGATCAGTTATTTTGTCATCCAAATATTGACGTTGTGTGTCGTATTCCAAGAAGTCATGAAGTAATTTGTCCTTCTCAGCTTTATTGCCCATTGGTTTTTTAGCGGCGTAGTAGGCTTTCTCAACCCAACCGGAGAACTCACCGTTACCAAGGGATTGGTGCCTGTACTTTTCAGCAATATCCTGAAGTCTCATTGTTACAAACTGCTCTGCACTGACCGCGGCTTATAAAATATAATATAATATAATATAATTTAAGTTGTCAGTATTCTGGCTTTAGGTACTCACTCAAGAAGAATAGCAGCAGAAGAGCCTTCATTTTGGTACCTGAGCTAATTGTAACTAAAACTGAATTCTTTGTGATGTGGAATTTATTAAAGTTCCACCGGAAAGCAAAACGAATGCGTTTGGTAAGCACGTTGCCAATCAGACTCGGTCACTGAGGTTAATTAATTAGTTACATATGGTTGTCTTGTACATTTAATATTAATATAAATATCACAATATATTAATTAAAAAAAAAAACCTAATCCTTTTTTCGTAATCTTTTTTAAATCTTTCTCTCCTTAAAATCGAGTTTCTTGGCTGTTGCTTAACAGAGTTTAAAAGAAAATGCTTCATATTCAGCACTAACTTTAACACTGTCAGTCAGGAAATTTTCAATGGCAATTGTTATGTGCGAGTTGCCAAAAATCTTCGGCTTCCTCTTAGCCGTTCGGGGCTGCCTTTAAGTCCTCTTCCCTACACTTTCGCACAATGGTCTCACTTCAGTCACGGCATGTCTCTATTTGGCGAAGAGTCACGGCGAAGGGGGAGTGTTGTGGAGCAGGAGAAAACTACATAAAAGCCGGCATTTATACGACGGCAATGGCAACAACAACAACAACAACAACAATGGCAACATAATGTTGTCACATGCAACACGCCAGCACGCACACCAGCACACCAGCACACCAGCACACTGTTCTGCAGTATCTGTGTGCGCTTGTGTGTATCTAATGCGTGGCACGTTTCGCGTTTCAGATACTTCGTGTCGATTTCTGGGCTCCCAGCAGCTTGCCACATGCTGGCGCACACACAAACGCACACCGAACGCATATACAGGGACCATAAACACACACAGTCACAGTCAGGATGGGTAAATATTACGTATACGCAGGGAGTAGCAGAATTTTTGTGTACAGTCTTATATTGAAGTTACTCAATTTTAAGGGAAATTCACGTTCTTACTAAAAAATATAGCAATAACTTGACATTACAAAAAAAAAGAAACTAATTTTTTTTTATACCTAATATTAATTTTTCTATAAAAACAAACCGCTTCAATAGTTATTTCCAATTTCTGTCCGATGGATAATGCATTTTTCGAGTGCATCTGTTTTTGTCACCCTGCAAGTGCAGCAGCTGAAAGCGTCCTTTCAGTTTTCCATTTTCTTTTTGCTGCCGCCGGTTGAGGTCTGATTCTGGTTCTATCAGCATTTGTGCATAAATTTGGGTCATGTAAAATCATCGAAATAAAGCAAATAACTGTCACGATATCTGAAAGGGGTCGCCGGGGCTCAGAAATGTATTTTTGCAGTACTCGTATTTCAGGGATTTCCCTTAGCGTTTTCTTTTTATTGATATCAATATACATGTGTGTACGTTTTATGCTTATGATCATATCAATGCAAACGGCTCTGGCCCCGGCTAGGGGGGCTGCTGGTTATTGCGTGTCCTTTGGGTGCTGTGCCCTGTGTCCCCTAAGCCGGTCAGATGTGGCATAACAAATTTGAGTACATGCTTTATGGGTGCCAGGAAGAGATTTCGGTTATAAATATGTAGTACGTATGTACAAGGTGTTCGACCTGAGTTCCATTCCCTTCGGAATTTCATTTTTTATGGAGTCAGCCGTGTCTCACACCTTTTGGCAGTGGCATTTTGGAGAGAAGCCGCTCTTGAGCATTGCCAGCAAATTGCAGCTGTCGAAGGACTGCAAGGACTGCAAGGACTACAAGAGTTTTACATAAATCGAATTATGGACCGAGGGAAGCATCTGCATGGCAGAGATACCCTGGCGAAGCGAAGCCAAAGGGCCCTCTTGCGATTGAGAGCAGGATGCTAAGGCTAAGCAAATTCCATTGGCAAATGGTAAATGGTAAATGGAAAATGGAAAATAGAAAATGACAGAAACAGCAGCCGAAGCGTTCTTGACAGCCAACAAGCGAACGGAACGCATTAGAAACAGCTCACCGAAACCAACTGCATGATTTTCCTGCGATCAAGGGAAATTCGGGGCCTTCGCCCTCTTCCAGCTTTACAGCAAACTTCCCCCTAAGCGTGGGGGCGGATATGCCAAAAAAAAGAAGAAATAAAACGAAAACAAAATCCACTTAAATGCGAGTGCACATCAGGTTTACAAGCACTAATAAAAAAAGAAATCCTGTTAAGGTAAAACAAGACATGGGCTTATTCAAATGCAGGAGATTGCAAATAATATAATTTGTTGTTCCAGCTTCAGGAAATTTAAATTTAAAACTGATAACTGATAGCTCAGTAGGGAAAAATTAAATATTAATTGCTTGGCTTTGTGGATTGAAAATATTTTTCAGAGTAAATTGAGCCGTATTTATTTTTAATTATTAAATTCTTTAATTAGCAAATGTAGAGCTTTGTAAAATATTTGTTTGTTACTTATGTTTATATTTTGTTTATGGTATATCACCGAAATATTGATAAATAAATCAAGGCGTTTGTTAAATTGCAGGCACCTTATTTATCTAATTTAACATTTTTTTAGAGCTAAAATAAAAACCTTCTGATTTCTTGTGATAAAATATCACTGAATCAATTGAATAGTTTGATTTCTTTAGAAAAACCTTTTTTAGAGCCAAATAAAATACATATTAGTCAGCTAAAATACATATAAAATAAACATTAAATGATTTAATTTAAATCAGTTAAATAGTTTTGTTTATTTTATAAAAATTGGCAGTATTCTTGGAATTTTCCAAACAGATTGAAATAATTTTGGCGAGTGCGAGTGTAAGTGTTTCGGTTGCTGTGCCGGTGTATCACGTACATTTATCTTAGTGTCGTTTTGCCAGCACTTAAGCCGCACTAAAACACCCACACAGTGGCACACACTCGCACACACTCGTGCCCACATTAAAATCTTTCTTGTGCTCATACTCGAGCCATTGCCGTTAGTCGTAATGAAACGCAATGGAACTGCTATTTTGGGGGAACGCTCTGGCCCTTGGCCAGAAAAGGCCCCGGCTTTCGCCTCATTTCACGAATGTATCTCACAGATACGCACAGGCATTTTCCCTCGAAAACTCCACCCGCACTTCACTCCACTCAGCATTCGGCACTTGGCACGGGCGTATATTGAATTTGTATTTATGATGTGCCCATAAAATACAATAACACCATTAAAATAGCTGCAGCAAACAGGACAAGGACTAGGAGGCTCAAATCGAACAGGGAATGCTCTGGGAAAATAGTTCAAATATTACATTATGATAGGATTTTATTGAAATTTATTTTAGATATTTAAATATTCTCCATTAAAAGTATAAGTATGTATACATACAGGAAATTCTCTGGGACATCTCCTGATAACATTATTTTATATTTTAGATTATTATTCCAATTTATTTTAGATATATTAATATTCTCCACTTCAAACATATAATATATATGAACTGATGATTATGATATATATAAATTATATTCACATGTAATCTACATTAATAATATTTACAGAAGAAATAAAGTAATATAAAAAGCAACTAAGATTTTAAATTTAAATATAAAATATATGCCGCAATATATACCTATAGTATTATTCTTTTATAGACTTCTGCATTTTATTTGAATTTAGTTAGGATTCAATACTATTCCCTGTTTTAATATATATTAAGACATGTATATAAATGATATTAATAACATTTAAAGAACAAAGAAAGCACTGTGAAACGCAATTAAGTTTCAAATTAAAAATATAAAATATACTCCCCAAAGTATAGCTACTTTTCGAAACCTCCCTATATTAGCTTCCAATAAATGTATTTTTCTTTTTATTCAAATATTCCAATATATAAATCTTTGTTATATTTATGAAATATATATCAAAACCCATACTTTGCTGCCATATACCCCTCGCAAAAGGTAGTTCCTGGCCATAAGGGCCTGAAAACGCATCTTATGGCTACATTTGTGTTCAGCCCGCACGTTCGCCGGACGTCTCCATTCCCGGAGCTGGTAACCATGTACCATGTCCTGCCTCCCGTTACAGTGGCCATGTCCTGTTGCTTGCGGTTTACTATTTTATGCCATTATAGAGCCCCCGCTTCTGTTTGCCGTTTGGCATAAATTTATTTGGTATCGACGACGGCGAACGGAAATTACCATTTTATTATTGCAGGCATTCGTTCGATACTCCCGCCCAATCAGCCCCATGCAACCCTTGGATGAGCCTTATTGAATTCACATTAAAATTGGTAACGGATATATGCAGAAACATGAACACATAGCCGCAGGCTGGGCACCGAGCGAAATTCATGAAATTGTGCATTGAAAATAATGTCTGGAACTTCACAAAAGTATCGGAATCCCTTTAAAATTCATTGATGTTTCAATAAAAACACTTATAGATACTTCATTTTGCCCATTGAATTATATATTTGGTTTGTTTGTGCTTGGAATGTATCGTAGAATTTCCATTTTAGTGTTAAAGTACATCAAATTGTTATATGAAATGGCTTGAAAAGTATGAAAAGTACAAAGTTTGTATAAAGTATGTATAAAATGTGGACAGCAGTGCGACAGTCTTGTTGGTTTCTCAGTGTAGCTGGCGTTAATTCTGGATATACATAAAATCGAAGATATTTATATTTGTTGGTGTTATTATGGCAGAGGGCTTAAGTTCATATACGAGGCTTATGATGAGTTAAGTGCCACTTTTGTCTGGATTTCAATGGGCAATGGGAATGTGTGGGAAATTTACGGAGCGGCCTTGAGGGTGGTCTCAATGTCCTCCTGGTCAGCGAGGGAACCCTCCTCCAGGGTGGTGCGATTGGAGTCGCCATCGGAACTGGAATCCTCCCCTGTCATACCCAGCTCCACGTCATCCCCCTCTAGCGAGACCAGATCAGCCTCTGCATCGCTTTCTTCGATTTCTTCAATCTCTTCAGGTACGGATTCCAATGTGGTGTCTGCATTGTTGACAAGCTTTCCAGCGGGATAGAACATATCCTCCAGCATATTGCTCCACTCATTTAAACATACTTCATACTTGCATCCCTTCTCTTGCGATTCTTTCTTTATGTAATCGCTAATTTCTGTGCCCGGAAGCAGGGCATGCTTACGTCCTGGCCCGAAATCCTTGGAACCACTCGAAACATCATAGATCACATCCTTTAGAGCCACCAGGTATGTTTTATCGGTTCGATTGGAATTATATTCGGCCAGCTGCTTTCGAGTGAGTTTCAGTCCCTTCAGCGGAATCGGCTGCTCCACATGCCCCTCGTTCTTGTAGTCTTCATCGTCATAGGTGACATAACGGCGCCTGGTCTTGGTATACGCCACATAGGCCATGATGCCACATATGACCAGGACGGCGGCAGGTGAAGTGGCAAAATGGCGCAGCTGAGTGATCCAGTTACGAATCGGCAGCGAAGACATTTCGACAGCTTAAAAATTCTTTCTTTTAATTTTTTTTTGGGTTGGTTTTTCAAATTTCTTATACTAAATATGAGTAGACTAGACAACCGATCGATCTGGCTGGTAACTGAAAACTGAGTTGGGAAGGCATGATCGGCAGTGAAGTAAGCCGAACGTAGAGTCAAGGCCTACTTTATTGCTATCCCAGATCAAAAGTAATGTTCCCAGATTTTAAAGCAGAGCCTACTTTGATTTACAACAACTACCTGACATATTCTGTGGCATTAAATAATCCAATTCGAAACGAAATCGAATCACTGAAGCTCACTGTTGACTCAAGCAATCGATGCAAGGACTTCGAAGCTTTTGTGGAACCTGCCTTCTGCTTGCACAAATCCCTTACTCCATTCCTAATCTGCAATACATTCTTTTGTCTTATTCTTATTCCCCTGTTTTTTTTTTTTTGTGATGTATTTTCCTGTGCAGGTCTGGTGGTCTCCATGTCCAAGCCGAGAATGTCCAGAGGAGCCGGAGCTGGAATTGGCCGTGCATCAGTGCGTCGACTATTGTTTGATGCAGGAGCAAGTTAATCCTCAGCTCTACACAAACACCCCGGCATACGATGTCCGTCCGGCCACCACCCAGAGATCCCAGCTAACGACGACCACAGCGAGTACGACCACCGTCGCCAGTGGAGGAGCGGTGGCCACAATGGAGCCCTTCGCCGAGTCGAGTTCATCGCAGCCCCCGCTGACCACATCGACCACCTCATCGCCGGCGTCATCATTGCCAGCGCTATTCGCAACGCAAACGAGGAGCAGATACCAAGAAGTACTTAATATGCCATCGACCATGTTCCCGCCAATGTCCCAGCTGAAGGAGCCGGGGATGGGCCAGGAGATGGCATCGTCAGCCGAGCTGTTCGCCATGTCCATGCAGGGATTGAATTGTAAGTGACGTGATGAACCCTTTTAGAGCAGAGTCCCCTCTTATTCAGCCAGCGACTGACCACAGACAGCGTTATTATCGTTGCTAGTTGGATGCACTTGCAGAAATAATTAAATTTTCCATTGAATTCAAGTTTGAGGTTTTAATAATTATTGAACGTATTACTTCTTGCTTGGGAAAGTATTATTAAATATTACAACAAGGAATAAAAACTTTACCTAAAGATTGGGAATTTTAAAGAACAGAACTATAGAGTATAGGCATTTTTAATTCAGAAAATAGTTTTCAATTTTAAATATTAAATAAAATAAATTAGAATAATTAATTTGGGTTCTAATAAATGTAAATATTGTTGCTCTTCTGTGGCTAAGTGACATTAATTATTAAAATATAAAAAGATATACTTTACTTAAAGGTTTTTAATTATTTTTTAATACATTTAGAAAATGGTTTTAAATTCTAAAATATTAAACAACATTAAATGCCACATAAAATTTCAAGTTACTTATATACTTTAAAAGGCTGCTGATAAACACTAGAACTATCATTTAAATCAATTAATTAGAAGAACCTTTTGCTTCTTAACCTATTGCTTTTTAAAAATTAATTCTACTTAAATTCCTTACCTTTCCAACTAAAAAAAATTATAGTCTCTTATTTGAAGTTTCCAAAAAACCTGTTCAGTAAGGTAAAACTCTCTTAAAATAATTTATTAAAGTGCACCCACTGCAAGTTGCTCCTAGTTGCTGGCTTTGTTCTCCACTCGTTTTACTTGTTGACGACTTGCAATACCCTGCCAGCATGCTCTCCCCCTATCCATTCCCAACCATTTATTGGTGTCCACATCCTTGGACCGTGTCCGTGTCGATGTCCGTATCCGTGTCCGTGTCTGTGTTCTTCCCCCATCCGTGTGTGTTTTACTTTTATTAGTTTGTTTTTCCGTCTTTTGTGAGCTGCTACCAGGAGCGGGAATGTGGTCAGAGGAGCAGGGGGAAACAACTTGCACCATAAAAGCCAAAGACCGACTCGACTCGACTCGACTCGACTCTCTCTATGAAACTAACAAAAAAAAAAAAAATAAGTATAACTCAACCTGAGCGAGTGCGTGGCGGTGCGGTGGCTGGTGGTTGTCATTAAAGCCTGACGTTTTGTGTGGAGCCAAAGTTTACGGGGAAACTTTTTTCCAATTCCCAGGGAAAGAACTTCACAAAGGCGTTTTTATTCCACATTATTAAAAGTGGGCGTCAAGTTGGGAAAATATGCAGGGGAGTAAAAGGAAAATATTTTTCATGTAGATGGGGAAAAGTAGAGTTCCTTTTTAAGGATAATAACTAAAGTAAACAGTTGGGCTTAGAAGAGAAGTTTACTTTCAATGAATTTAATATTAATGGTGTTTACCTGTGTAAAATATATTTAGCAACAATTTAATGTTTGTATAACTTTTTATCCTAGTAAAAGAAATATAATGTGACTTTTAATAAGTAGAAAATATTATTTTATTTGATAAATGATTAATTTCCTTTGAGAATGAATTGATTTAAATAATTTTCCCATAAGGAAAGCCACTTGAATTTCCTAAATATTTAATATTTCATTCATGAAACATCCCTCTAACAATCAATCAATCCTAACACATTTCCAGCCAGTACCTAAACTTCCTCCATTTGTTCCCATAGTCATTCCCCTAATCCCTAAAACACGAAACCTAAATCATGTCCTAATCATAAGTCATGTGTACATCAGATGTTGGCCAAACTTCTCCCATGCCGTACTTCACTGGCACAGGGCTCAGAAGAGTCGCAAAGTTTGCTAATGTCCTGGCCAGAAATTTCCACAATGTGGGAATTCATGAAAAAGGAGCTCGACGGCAGCAGCAGCAGCAGGAAAAGCGGCAGACAAAAGTGCATAACTAACTAAACATGATGGCATTACACTCGGCTGTAGTCCTGACACTTGGCACAATTGGAAATTGGTCATGCATGGCCGGCACAGGACATCAGGGCCCAGGACAAAACAGGACACAACTCAGAATCAGAATCAGAATTAGACTGTGACTCTACACGCCTCGGGGGTGCAGAAAAGTGCAGGAAAAGAGACAGAGCAATTTTCCTGCCAGTCTGATTAGTGAAAGCACAGCGGGGAGACTTTCAAAAGGAAAATATGTAACATAATTGTAGCTATAAAGGAAAATTTAGGGAATAAAATAAGGTATATTTAAGGGTTCGAAGGGGTTTAAAATTAAGTTAGATATTTTAATAATAGTTTTAAATATTTTATAGTCTGAAGAGTGCTTATATTTATCTTATTTTTAAACAGTGACTGGCAGCAATATCAGCAGCAGCTGGGTGCATTCGGACAATGACGATGCCACCTACTTTATGCTGCAAATGCATCCTGATCTTGCCGATCCCACCGAGCAACTGGGGATGGAGATTGAACAGGATGCCAATGAGACGGTCACCGACATCCGGCAGAGATTCGGTGAAGACTCCCTGGTCAGGGCCAATATCAATCTCACGGATTTGGATGAACTCGATCTGAGGTGCGGCGGTCTGGTGCGACGCACGAATATCTCTCATTTGGGTTCGACAGCTGCGAAATGCATGATCCAGAGGTGCACCTTCACCATGAATGCACCTGAGATTTGCCCGCCGGATTACAAGGAGACTGATGAGATTATTTTCTGGGTTTACTTCTTGCTGAGGTAACACTTTCTTTCCATAAATATCTATACAATTTATTTTTGCACTCCAATATTTAAATTTTCTCTCCTCATTCGTAACCAGATTTTTGGCCACCACCATGCTGTCAGCAGGAGTCACCATCATGGATCCCATTGCCCTGACAATGATTGAGAAGTATGGTGGCGATTTTGGTCGCGAGCGATTGTTCTCCAGCATCGGCATGGCCATATTCTCGCCGATAACCGGCATTATGATTGATTACTCATCGAGGGGACTGGGCTATACGGATTACTCGGCTGCCTTTTACACGTACGACGTCCTGCTGGTGATATCCACGATGTCGGTGCTGATGATGCCACTTGGCGAGAAATTGCCGGCGGACAATGTGTTCAGAGATCTGTGGAATTTGTTGAAAATGCCACATGTCATTGCCTTTATCATATTCCTGTTTGTCCTTGGCAATTTCTGGGGCTTCATTGAGAGCTTCCTGTTTTTGTATCTCAAGGAGCTGGGAGCTCCCAACTATTTGCTGGGTGAGTTTGAACTCAGAAGTATTCAATTCGTACTTTCTTCCTAATGTTTTCTTTTATTTATGGCCCATTTCATTGACCAGGAATCACCATTACCGTGGGCACAGTGAGCAGCATTCCCTTCCTTTACGGGGCGGAGAAAATCACACGGATCTTTGGGCACGTTAATTTGATTATCATCGCGTTCTTCTCGCACGCCGGCCGCCTGGTGGGCTACTCCTTCATCGAGTGAGTGCGAATAATGCTGGTCACATGTCGGCCTAATGCAATGCCAAATTGAATTCCCTTTTTCCCTGTTAAAGGAATGCCTGGTGGTGTTTTCCGTTCGAGGCCATGGAGTCGTTATCCTGCCATCTGATGTGGGTGGCAGCGGCGACCTACTGCTCGATACTGGCACCAAAAAGTTTGCTGGCCACCCTGATTGGTGTCCTGGGCATGGCCCATTTCAGTTTGGGTAAGTGTGTAGTTTGGTGTCTTCTTACACAGCAACAAGGCAAAGAAAAAATAATACTTTATTTAATTTTCTTTCTTTACTACTCCGGTAATAACTTGTAAACATTAATATATCTAAAAAAATATATTTAAAATCTATTTCAAAGTATCTACAGATATGCTATTTAATCTCTACTTTAATTCTGATACATCACTTTCTCCCTGTGCACTTTCCTAATGAGGCACTTACGGATATGTAATCACATTTGGTTTGTCTCCAATTTAAGGACGAGGCAGTGGTAGTTTTACTGGAGGACTCCTTATTGGTCAGTTCGGCACTCGAGATGCTTTCCGCTACATGGGTCTGCTGGCTGTGGTCGGTGGCATTGCCTACGGGCTCCTTCATCTGATTTGGCTGCGCAAATTCGATCACACTACGGAGGAGTCCGAGGAGGAGGTGGAGGCCGTTGAGGCCGGCGAAACGGAGAAGCTCACGGAGCCAGCCACGAAGGAGCAGGGCACTTCCATGTCCTTGGAGCGACTCAGTCTGATGATTAAGTACAATCAGATTGGCAGTTTGTCATCGCTGCCCAGGGGATCGCGGGTGAGTTATGAGAGCGAGAGAGAGGCTGGGAGTTTAATCAGGATACTTTCTGGGTTACATCAACACACTGTATTTTATCATTTACTTGAAGAATTTATTTTAAATATTGACAATAAACTTAAAAACTTAACTTTATCAATGTTTCCTAGATTTTCTGCTCTGATATTTCAATTTATTAATGATCCCACGCCTAATCCTTTACGGATCCAATTTAAACTTAAAAGACATCCGACAGCCATCTGTCAGCGCTTTATCTTGCCATTATTTTGGTTAATGATCTTTCGTCGCCCGATTTTAAATTGAATTTTCGAACCCCTCAGGCCGATATCCATGACCATCTGTCGGTGCGTCGCAGCAGCTACAATGTGGAGTCCTTGCGGGGAGTGCCCCGCCATGGCAACATCGGCAGCGCCTCGAAAGTTGATATCCTGCGCTCGGCGCTGGAGATTAATCACAAGTCCTCGAACAATTCGATGCTGAGCAAGGCCGATAACAAGACGTCGAATCAATCACTGGGTCGCAATCGGGCCGACAGTGCCCCGAAATTGAATCACAGCAATCTGAAGAACATCTCCCAGCCAGCCCTCGAGGGCGTCGTCCTGGAGGTGAGTCCTGGCCCATGCCAAACAAAAATTAAATCCCTTTTTTTTCACTTCTCCCCCTGTGCGAATGGTTGTGCGTTTGTGTCTCGCTGATTGCTGTCAATTGTTTTGATTTCTGCCTTTTCATGGCGACTTTTTAGCTCTCGCTCTCCGCCATCGTGTTTGGTTTTTAAATACCCAACATCTGTTGCCACAATAACTTTTTAGCATGCTGCCGCCGACGCGTGTCCTTTGTCCCCAACTGTATCCTGTCTCTGGTTTTCGCCTTGACAACCGGATGCCAGGCCCAACTGCATCCGCCTCGGGCACTACTCGATCTACATACACTCAAGGAAAATAGTCTTTCAAAATCAAAGGTATACAAGGAGCTTTAAGGAAAAAGTGTCTTAAGGTAAAAAGACAAAGTGATTTGGCGTTTTCTTTGAATTTGCTACGTAATTCAATATATTATATTACTTATTTTGCTTAATGGTATGATATTTTTCCGAGTGTGCTTTGTTAGAGGAGGGTTTGGGTGCTGAAGAGGCGGTTGTTTTGTGTGTTTGGCATTTGGTTGCCTTTGTCGAGCGGTCGTTTCTTTTGATGCCGCTCCAGTGGATTCGATTTCTCTCTGGGTTCTCCGATGTTGCTCTATTCCTGCTGCCGTTCAGCTCGAATTGGAGCCGGGTTTATTGGTTTTTGTTTTCAAGACAACCATATGCGCCGCCGGCCAACGTTTTTGCCAATTTAGAGCCCGAAAAAGAGCTTTTCAAAGGTTGAAGAATCGCATGGGGAAGGAGATTTCAAGATGCTATTAAGGAAATATCAAAGAAAGGAATATTCCGGGACTTTAATGATTCCAGAAAATTGTTAATGTTGGCAAACTTTTATATGAATTTAAAAAATAAACAGACTTTCTAAATCACTTTAGACATTTAAATATTTTCCTAATAAATCGCATGTTAGCTTGTTAAAATTTATTAAATTACAAAATCAGCTTACTTTGTGGCTTTAAAACTATATGAATTTTGTTTTCTTTACACTTTAGAGAATTTAATAAAATGATGTTATTTCCCCATTATATTTTACAACGTAAACTTACAAAACAACTTTCTGCGTCAAGTTTTGTACTGCAAGCGAGCAGACATTTTTATTCGAGTTATCCTTTAATTAAAAACTTGTGATGATATATGGCCAGTAATTGATTATCGTATCCCTCCTGCTGCACTCTCCTGTTTGTCAAAGTTAATTTCGTAATTAATTTCCAATGCTTTGAAGCGAGGCTTTTATGGCAACTAGGCAACCGTAATTCAATAAATCAAATGTGGCTGCAGCCACCAAAGAGTCGTTGGGTGTGGGGGAAAAACAACAACAAATTAATGAATTTATGAACAGGACCAAGTTTCGCCTTGCCATTTGCTCTTCTGCTTTTTGCGAAAACATTCTGATTCGAAACAGACCAAACTGACAGTTTGCCCCCACACATCGCCGAGCAACGAAATAAAATAAAACAAAGCCAAGATCCGAGAAACCCAAGAGTTCACTATGGTATTTTGCTTTTTTTTTAGTCAAAAATAGAGGGCGGTCTGAGGGGAACATAGGGAGTTGGTACACTTGAAAAAACTAGCGTAAAATATTAAAGATTTGTTGTTGCCAAATGGTGCTTGCTCGAGAGTTCACTAAAATATGTTGAAAAGCATTTAAATTGGTAAATGCTTTGAATTAATTTATTACACTTGAAAGAATATATAAGGTGAAGTAAAAGTTCGTTCGTTTTTTATCTAAGAGATGACTTTATTGTCCATAGTACCAGTGTTACGCGTCGGATCATGTCATACGTTACGGCGTTAAAAAGGTTGTCATTCGCGCTACAAGTTTGTATTTGACAGTTTTTCGATTGATTGACTCAGTACGTTGTGAGCGCTCATCAAAGATGGACACCAGAAAATAGAAAATGTACTATATTTTACAATTTTTCTTCGATCAAAGCGAAAAACAGACAAATCGGCTGAAAAATTAATTTAGTTTATGTGCCCGATACTGTAATGGAATGTGCAGCACAAAAGTGGTTTGCTAGGTTCCGTTCCGGGAATTTCGATGTCAAAGACAGGGAGACCTGTCGTCTAAAATTACGATAAAATCATGTAAATGGTGGAAACAGATCGGCACGTAAGCACCTATTCAATTGCTGAGGAACCCAAGATAAGCCAGAAACCCGTTTGGACTATTTGCATAACCTTGGATTTAAAAAAAGCTCGATGTTTGGATTCACACGAACTAGGCCTAAAAACATGATAGGCCGAATTTCCATCTGCTATTCGATGCTGAATCGCAAAAAATCGACCCGTTTCTGAAGCCGATTGCGACTGGCGATGAAAAACCAACATCAGGCAACAACATGGAGCGCAAACGATCGTGGTCAAAACTCGGGGAACCGGCCCAGACGGTGGCCAAGCCAGGAAGGTTTTGTTGTGTGTTTGGTGTAATTGGCAAGGAATCATCTGCTCCCTTATGGCCAAACGCTCAATTCGGCCCTCTACCGCCAACAACTGGACCGCTTGAAAGTAGCACTCATCCAGAAGTGGCCATATTTGATAAACAGAGGCCGAATTGTGTTTCATCAGGACAACGACAGGCCATACACAACTTTGGTGACGTTTCGAAGCTGAGGGAGCTCGGATGGGAGGTCCTAATGTACCCATCTTATAGTCCGGACCTGGCACCAAGTGATTACCACCTTTTCCTGTCCATGGCGAACGCGCTTAATGGTGAAAGTTGGATTCAAGAGAGGCCTGTAAAAATTGGCTCTCGAGTTTTTGCCAATAGGGACGCAGCCTTTACTAGACGGGTATAATGAGTTGGCATCTCGTTGGAAACAAGTTTCGAACAAAACGGCGTATATTTGACATAAATCGGACAGATGTACACAAAGTTATCATCTCTTGAAAAATCAATAAAAACGACGACTTTTACTTCACCTTATATTATTAACAAAATTAGCTGTAAAATTTTTACACATTATTTTGAACAAAAAAATAATTAGGACTTTTTATTTTTTTTTTGTTTATTTGTTTTTTAATGATAGGAAAACTAACAAAACGTATAAGGCTGTAGTGCTTTGATAAATATATAAATTGAATACATTTCATGCTAAAAATGTTTGATAATTTTAAAATAAACTGTTATTCAAATTTAGAAAGCCTTAAAGTAAAGTAAATTGTTTGTAACATTAAGAAAACATTCACTTTTTTTTTTGAAATATTCACATAGATTTTTTAAGCTTTTCTGTGCAATAATTGTTTGGTAAATAAAGTCTTTCTCATTAAAAAACATTTTTATACTTCCAATAGAATTTTTTATTCAAGGAAAAATATTTATTATTAAAATTAAAAAATAAACTGATTTTTGGTTATAACTTTATTCCAAGTGTAAGGCGTATCGCTTGCAAATTGCAGTCCAGCCGTCCGGCTGCAGAATCCTGAACCAGAACCGAAACTTCGCTTTGTGCAAAATAAATTTGCCAAAAACCAGGGAGAGCAGAGAGCTTTCTATTCGATATTCGTATATTTGAGGGTGTATATGTTTCTGTATGTGTGTGTGTGTCTGTGCAGTAGTGTGAGTGCATCCCCCCTTACTATATGTGTGGATAATATATGCTATAGCCAAAAATGCCATTCGCATACAAACAGGGCGTGGAATCAACATTTTTTCCCAGCCGCATGAAAAAGTATCCAAGTGGTTTGTTAACTTCAATACCCGCTGTGGATTTATCCGTAATACCCAGCTCCATGTTAATGGTAATGTACAAGAACCCATAAAAAACCAAAAACAAAAAAATACAGAAAACAAAAATAGTCCAAATAAAATGGCATGGAACAACTGCATGCAAAAACCGAATAAACGAATTACCCTTTGCAGAGTATTGAGGGTAAAATAGAAAACTAAATTTAAATTAATTAATAAATGTATGGTTTAATTAAATAAATGTTTTCATTATGATTTTTATAAGAAGAATTCCATAAGTTTGATCGTAATACAAAATAAATTATAAATATATGCATCACATAACTCAATTTACTCTAAATTGAATTATTATTTCCTGTTCCAACTATTAATTTCTTTTTTAGCATTTTTTCTCGTCTCTGAACAAACCCTTTGACCTAATCGCTGTGACCCCTCTGCTAAGGGTAATTCGGCACACAAACATATGTAACTGCGACTGCATGGCTGGGCATGTCCTGAGTCCTCTTGCCTTTGCTTGTCCTGGGCTGCAAGCGCCCGAAAGCATGCAGCACTGAATGCGAATAAACAGAGACCATGGCTGTGGCAAAAGCGAACTGAGGCAGCAGCGTCATCCGCCAAGATATTGCACCATTGCACTGAGAAAATATTTTATAATATATATGGCATAGTAAAACATTTCATACATAATTATCGTGAAATTATTGCTATAAAAAGAAGGGGTTTTAACTGCTTAAAATATTGGTTTTCAAGGTAAATAAATATGTAGGAAGTATGTACATTAAAAAAATATAATGTTTTTGTTTATGATGTTTCTTAATTAATTCTTAATTCGAGTTATTTAGTATTACGAATTAATACTTCTTGAAAAATAGCTTTGTAAAATATATGTTAAAGTGGTATATTTTAAAGCTGTTCCTAAAACTATTTTGCATGATTTAAATTTTATGGCCAACACCTTTTTTTGTTGTGTAAAGCTGCTGGAAAATGCAATGGCATGTACAGCTCCCATTGCTGCAGCTTTTATTGTTTTTATTTTTCTTTTTAATTTTATTTTTGGACTGTGAAGGGGGGAGGGGAAGTGTTGGTTCTGCCTGGCAGGATGAAAAGGAGTTTCGGGCGCCGCAGTTTGCCAAGCCATCCGGGCATTAAGTTATTTCGTTGAATTAAAGCCCGCACTTGCGCCATTTGACTTTTGGGCATCACTTGTTTTCATGTGCAAAAACCCACAGAAACCCCGCCCCTCTTTGGGTCCCCCCGCCCCCTTTGAGCCCCCCCTGAAGCTTCGAGCTCTCTCCAAGCTGAACGCTTAGTTGAGTTTAGTTTAATTTTGCACACTCGTCGAGCAATTTGAGCTTGGCTGCTCACATCACCTCACATCCCATTTTGCATTTTTATTTTGTTGTGTGTAGCCCACTCTTAAAGTTTAGTATTCAGTTGTGTTTTTTGGGAATGTGTGGGGCAACTTGAAAAATGTCCCTTTTTCTATTGTTGTATGCTTTTTTCCATGCGCTTTGATTTTGTTTACGTTTTACGCCAAATGATTTGTTGTTGAACTTAATACAAGTTGACAAAAAGGAATAACAATGGCAGCTGTTGCAAAAAGCAACAATGTTTGTTTTTGCAAATGCGGTGGGTGGGGTTTTACAGGGTGTGTGTATGTGTGTGAGGTGGGTGGGTGGATGGTAGGTGTAGTGGGTGAAAAGAACAACAATGCCTGGAAATAAACAAACAAGCCGAAGCATAGCAAGGGACAGCGTCTGTTCGAATGTGGCAAATGATTTGAAACTTTTCAATGGCTGTGGCAAAAAAGCGAAGAAAACTTCAAAAGTTTATAATAAAAAATGTTTTAAAAAACGTTTTAAAATTATAAATAATATTTCATATTTATTTAAAAATCTTGTTGAATCGTTTATTGTACCGGGAACTTATTTGGAAGTTTATTGGAAATTTTATTAAGAATAATTTTATTTCAAAAATAAATTTATAATTATTGATCAATTAGAATTATATTTTACATTTAATCATTCCTAAGACACAAAAAAAGTTTCAGATTTGCAGGTTGTATTATTTCCTCAAGAAAATTAAGCCTTAAAATATAAATAATATTATGAATAAATTGTACTTCCCTTAAATAGAAAAAATGCTTTTTAAAATTATTTTTGTTGTCAAACTTATATATTTAAACGATATTTATAAAAAGATAAGACGACAAAAACTTCCATCTGACTGTAATATGGGTTAAAAATTGAGGTAGTCCTCAGAGCCAAATTTGAGTTCGTAATCGTCATTATTTTAAATTATTTCCTAATTCTTCAACCATTATTTAATTGCGTTTTCTCCGAATTTTTCATCACTTTGGTGCCACTATTCCTGGCTACAATGGCAAGAGTCCCAGTCGCATTCTCAATATTTTACCATTGCCAAGGCACGTTCCTGTGTGTTTTCTTGTTTGAATGTACTTTTCTGTGTGTGTGTGTTGACATTCACATATGTACATTTGTATGTTCCAGCTTCCTTCTACGACTTCCTGTTTGTTCTCTCCTTCCTTTTGTAGCCATAGTAGATATGCTCCTATTTTCATCCACGTCGATAGATTTCTCTTTTTCTTTCGCTTTTTGTGTGCTGGTATTATTTTTATTTCTTTTGCCATGAAAGCGATTTATCGATGTGTGAGAGGATGGACCTGGACCTCCCCCCCACTGAAAAAATAGAAATATTTATGGGGAATGATCGCAAAATGAATGCCACGTAATTCGATGCTGCTGGCAACATTTGTCATTGTTGATTTTGGCCAGAAACGACTTTATAGCGCGCTCTATAAGCTCGTCTATCGAGGCCAATAACTTCTTCAACATAACGCACAAAAAGTGAACGCGAAATTGCGCGTAAGTAATGCCCATTGTAAGCGGTTTCAAAGGACATACGGGCAAGGGGGAAGTGGGGCTAGGGGGGGTTAAGGCGGCAAGGAGCAGTAAAAAAAGTGTATATACATATATATATGTATATATGTATGTATAGAAGGAACAACTCGAAGCCAAACAAAGGAATGGAAACAAAAGCAGAACAAAATGAACTGAGCTTGAACATTATAGAAATTCATGCCCCTTCTTTCTCTCAGTACACAAGGGGAAATAAATAAAATAGTGGAATTTGTTATTTAAAATATTTTTTTTTTTTGGAATAATTAAAAATATTTAATAAATTGAATATCGAAAATAAGAGTGGTAAAAGTGCTCAGTGAAGTAAGAAATATTTTTTTATAAAAATTAAATGTATTTTTGGTATTATTTAATTTTGTTTTGCAAAATCGCAAAATATTGTTTCAATAAATTATATTTTCTCTGAGTGTATTAAATTATTAATGTAAAGAAAGAAGTCCTGTCATAATATTTGCGACAACAATGGTAATTGATTATTATTTTCGCCTTACTTCTAGGATTTCTTTTCTATATTCAATGAAAAAATGATTTTAATTAGGTCTAAGCTTGTATTATTATTTTTTTTTTCGTGTAGTGCACCTCTCTATTTTCCTTTGAGTCTCCTTCCATCCCCTCAACCACACATGGCACTTAAGATGCGCACTTGCTCGTGAGTGTGGGTTTGTTGGAAAACTTTTGTGCATTCAACTGCAAGGACGGTGCCTTTTGCACCGCTCTCCCCCTTTTAACACACCGCACCCCCAAAACAGTTTTTTAATAAAAAGCCAAACAAGGAGAAAACTACGTTCCTTGCATGGCGAATTATCCGAAAAGTTTGATGACGCGGAAATGCCTTTCGACAATGCCCCACCGACAAAGCGGCAAAACAAGAAAATGGAAAATATTAAAAACAAGAAGGAAAAAAAAGGTTCTCAGTGCAACTGCAAACTGCAGTTTATTCGTGCATATTCGGGAGTCGAGGCGAACTCAGCCGGAATGCTTATGAAATGCAGCACATTGAGCTCTGAAATGGGGGAAACAGAAAACATCATTTGAAATTCGAATGGGGAGCGCAGCTAAAGACCATAAAAGTGGGGTCCCCAAGGAGACATTCTAACGAACTTTTAAAAGAAAAAATAAGTTAGAAATGAATTAGAAGGATATATATGGAGCGAATTTTTACTGATACATAAAATGTTAGAATAAATATGATTCTTATAATTATAAAGCTTATTTTATACAGTTTCTCTATAATTATTTTGGGGCTTATTGAAATTAATTAATGGAATAAAAAATATATCCAATAAAGTCAAAGGAACTCCTTAAATATTCCTAAAATTCTCTGCATTTTAATGTAATGCTTCATGGAATTTAAATGAAGGAATTAGAAATATAATTGGAAATGCAAGCTAATTGCAAAATACTCTAATCCAATTAATTAAATGGCAAAGCTGCAGGAAGGTTAAATCTTTTAGACTTTGCATTTCCCAACATAATTCACAGACAACCTATACATTCATTAGGGGATGAAGTCGTGCCACCCGAACCGAATCCTCTTGCAACCATCGTGCCCAGCGACTGCAACTTCATTAAAAATAATTTATCGGCCACTTAAATATCATGTTCGAACTCAAATTAGCATGCATATTGATTATACTTGCACTGCTTTCCATGAAAATCCATGGGGAGCGCAAAGGGAAAAACTAATAACAAGTTGAGTGAGTAAATTTGTAAATAGCACTCTATACACAGCGCAACACGGTTGCGGCCACATTTCTGGTAGCTTTTTCTGTTAAACTTTTTTTTGGCTTTTATTTTGTATTATGCATGGAATTGGTTGGTTACTTTTTATGCTCGTTATGGAATTGGTTTTTGCATGCGTTTTACCTTTTAATTGCTAATTGCATGTGTGCCAAGGCGGAATAATAAAGCGAGTGGAAGGAAGAGTGTGTGTATTCGCGTAAACTGTTTTAAGTACAGTAGAACTTTGATTAATCAATATGATATAAAATAAATAAGAAACCTATTTTGAATATTAATATAAAATAATATTAAATATAAAGTTTACCTTTGATATGGAAATATGCAATTAATATTTACTTTTATATGTGAATATGTAATTAATATTTACTTATGTCTTTAAAATGGTATTTAAAAGCTTATTTTAAATTAAAATATATCATATTAAAAGAAACAGAAGAAGCTAATTTATTAACCCGATGCTTGTATACCCTTGAAGTTCGCACTTTTATTTTCAATTGAAATAAATATTTATCATAACTATGCCAAAAAAGGATTCATTCCGATGCGGAAAACTTTTCCAGTTTAATTTTTAAATGTTAAGAATTCTGCATATCAAGTTTTAAAATGTTTATAGATCATATGTTTTTTTTTAATGCATTGGAAACTTCTTCTGAACTTATAATACCTTACAATTAAATATGTATATATTTTAATTTTTTTTTAAATTTTTTAATTAATGTTCTGCTGTATAACTTTTTGTTTCTTATTGTTGTATTTACCCTACTTATTTAGCATTTGGCATGGGCAACGGCATACCTGTTTCTTTAAGAAAATTGCTCACTCACCTGCTCTTTCTATTTTCATTTATTTTATTAACAATCTGCAGGATCAGGAGGGTCGCAAGGTCATTCCTGAGGAGACGGAGCTGCACACCTCAAAGAACACCGTGAATTCGGGGGAGGAAAAGACGGAGCAGCCACCACAGCAGCAGCAGCCACAATCGAATGGAAATGGGAAAAGTCCGCCACAGCCGCCGCAGCAGCAGCAGCAGCAGGATGAGGAAAAATCGGAGGCCACTTGAGGGGCGGCTGCCAGCCCGATTCTCTGACCAGCCGCACCCGGCGTATGAGTGATATTAATAAACCAAAACGAGGGGAGAGAAGAAAAAACCAAACAGAAAGCAAATGATAAATGGAAACCATTGTTTAGTTGTACATGTGTGTGTTATGTTATATAAATGTATATGTCTATGTATAAATTATGCAAAAACGGGAACAAACTGAATAAAACGAAATTGTTGAGAACGAAAAACAAACAAGATTGCTGGTAATTGTTTTCCCATTTAAATTGAATTCGAACTCTTTCATGTTTCGCTGGATTTTCCACTTTATTTTGCTGATTGGCTTAAAAATTAAATTGTAATTGCCCAAAACGCCAAGTGTTTTGCCATAGGTTACTCATTTCGACGCAATAAATAAAAATGTAGCTATTCCCCATTTTTTATTTTGTTTCATTTTCAATACATTACTGTCAGTTTTTTGTTTGTTGCTTTGCTCTCTTTTTTTTTGTGTGTTCGTGTTTTTCCTTAGGCTACGGCTTTTCATTAATATAATATTATTGGTTTTCCATTTGGCTCTTGTTTTGGTTTGCCTCAGTTTATCGTTATTAATTACTTAATATAGCATTTTAATTACAAACCCGTTCTCTGCATTCCAAATTGCGCGAATATTATTTATTGATGCAAAAAATGAATGCACCAAGCTGTATCAGAATTTTCGTCTCAATTTATTTCACTTATTTCGCTTTTCGGTTTTTTATTTTTATTTAAATAGGTTATTGGGAGCAGCTCTTTGCCATTTGATCAGCATTAATGTTTGCATATCAACAGCAATATGCTAAATGTGGCCAGCACACGGATACACACACCACACACTCAATCGTTTACGGAAATGATTTCAAAATAAATATTATTTATGCACAAAAAACATATTAACTTTTGTGGCTACAATTTTAATTTATGCTAATTATTTTTCTCTAACAACTTTCGACTGCGGTCGAACACACGCACTCCACACACCCGAACTCAGTTGGCAACAATAATCTCTGATATCAACCATGGCCAAATTCAATTTAAATCTTCCACACCCCCAATTTTATTGAATGCCGAAATTAATTAAAACTAAACCAAACAGAATTTCCAGAAATTAGTTGATGCAATCCCAATATTTGCGACACATCGGAGAGGAAATTGATTTCAGCACCGTGACCAGAAACACATCACAGAACAATTCTTGGCCTTTTATTGTATTTAACTAATTGCAAACATATGCAAATGAAAATGCGGTGAAAATGCTGGCCAACTCTATTTTCCGGTTGATATTCATTAGCAGCACTCGATGTGGAGTAAACACAATTAGTCCCAGCCCAGATTACTCTATCTAATTAAATTTATTGAGAAACCTTTCTGCTGCCCGGCAAGAAAGTCATTTAATCTCTTTGAAATGTCCATATGCAAAAGGCCATCCATAAAGTTCACTTCAGGACTAGGACCAGGACCGGACCGGACCGGACCGGGCATTTGCATAACAAATTTATGAGGGATTTTATGGCAACAATTAGCCGAGAGCCAGCCCTATCTGATCCTGCATTCCACATGAGATGGCAAACATAAAGTGAAGTATGCCAGGGCCTTGTTTGTCCCAAATAAATGTGCAAAATTCAAACGATAAACTTAGGCGGACTGGAGGACAACTGGAGCCCATCAAACATTTACATAATTCTAGATTATCTCTGTCCCCGTGAGTGTTTTATAATCAAACATTATCATATCTGTGTCCGTGTCCGTGTGCCCGTGTGTGCTTAGCCAAAATAAACCTGGATAAACAAGTTTACTAAGCCTATTTATGCCGGAGATACACACATAAATGTATTAATCATAAATATTTGTGCTTGCATTAGCCGGAATCATAATCGTAAAGTTAGTTCTCCCCTCGCACATACTATATGTGTGTATGCTTTTAGTTTATTATTATCGAATACTGTTCAATATTTGGAATATTCAACGAGTAGCATCAAAGATAATTACACAATCCCCACCCAAGGACCAAGGACCCCGCCCCCTCACTCCTGCCTGTTTGGGGTGAATTTGACTAGCCATCCGCCGGTGCCGTCCAAGTCTCACTGTATCAACGGCGAGTGCTGCGAGTTCTCGCTGAAGTCCACCGTGTAGTACATGTCGTTCTCCAGGTTCATGGCCAGGTGCCGCTGGAACGGTCGCTCCTGCAGCTGCCCACCCAGCGTGGTCTGCGTTTGCGGTTGTCCTGGGAGATGCCGCGCAGCACCATTGCCCCTCGCTCCACCCGTGGGCACCGCATTGGAGGTGCCACTCGCAGCGGCTGCGGCGGCGGCGGTGGCGGCGGAAGCGGAAGCGGCACCCTTGCCACTCAGCCAATGCTTATTGAGTTTGCCCTGCATTTTGGGACGGCGACTGAAGCCCAGGATGGGTATAAACGAGGTGGAACGTGTCGAGAATTTCCGATACGTCTGATTGACCTTGCAGTGACAAATGGTGACCTGCAACGAAGAGAAATGGAGGGAGATATTTTTTGGGGCTAAGTAAATGGTTATGGATTGGTTGGTATTGGAAGAAGGTAAAGGTAAGGGTGGGAGAGCTGGCAAATTCAGGTTGCGGTGGCTAAAAATGTTGAGTGTTTGAGTTTTAAAGTTTAAAGCTGCTGTTAAGGCTTACAACCTAAGAAACCATTTAAAAAGATACGAACTTAAATTAAATCTAAACTTACATTTCAATGCAAGTTTATATTAAGTTCTCCTCCTAACTCTTAAAGATAAATACCATAAATAACCCCAACTGAAGCCTTCGATATTAACCTGTCCATTGGAGTACTTTATAGGTTTTGCATCAATTTAACCAGCCAACTGAATCGCTCTGGGCTTCCAATAAATTGCCAGAGACTCCGCTCTCCACTTCAAGTAACACACACACTGTGAAGGAGACCAGCTACCAATTGTATAAATTTGCATCTGCTTTAAGCCCGCTGGTCCAGGCGATTGGTAACTTTCGGGTTAAAGCCTCGGCTCTGTAGCTCGATTCAGTTGCTCGACCACTTTCCCGACACCCAAATGAATATGCAATGCCATTTCGCGTGCGCACTTTGCATAACCGCAAAGTACAATTTCCCCCGAATGCTGGTCATGTTGCTGGGACCAAGTGCTCGAACTCCTGGGTTTTTCGGGAATCAAGAGAGGTAGCGAGGGGGGAATGCTGGATACTTACCACAACGGCAACGATGAAAATGGCGGCTGCCAGGACTCCGGCCGCAAAATATGCATTATGCAATTCAATGGGACTCTTAAGCACAACCGATGAACCGAAAGTTTTGTCATTAAAATTTCTAGCGTTCGCATCGTCCACAATAAATTCGCTGGAGCTAACGACAGTCTCCACCACAAACTCATCTGGAAAAACAGGGGCCGGAAAGATAGAGCCCGGAAAAAGCGGATGGAAAGAAGAAAAAAGTTAGATAGCCACCGAGGGAAACATATTTTTCAGCGGCCAGTCCAAGCCGAATGGCCCTAATCAAGTTAATGACTTTTGGGGACTCAGACTCACCTTCGCACATGGTGCCCGTGTAGCCGGGACGACAGGCACAGTAGAAGCTATCGCCGCTGGACCAACAAGTGCCGCCATGGGTGCAGGGATTCACGTTGCACTGCTGGAAGTACTGAGAGTAATCAATGCATTGGTGGTGGATTGAGTGGTGATGAAACAAAAGTGATATGCTTTTAAAATATTTAAGAAAATATCGAGTTATCTTTCACAAGTATATCGTTATAATTACTGTAGAAAAGCTTCTGTAGTATATATATATTTCTATATCTTTGCCCTCATGGAGGCCGCTATCATCTAACCACACCCAACCCCACAATTACCATGGAGGAGCAGCAGCAACATCGAGCGGCAGCAACCTCCATTCTTCTCATTTCTGTGTGTGTGTGCCTGGCATGTAAAATGTAATTAATTTCGCTGCCTTCCCCAACAGGAGCCACGAGCCACTACTCCTGGCAGCCGCAAATTCTAGCCGTCGTGGTTTCGTCCTGCCACGCCCCTGTACCCACCCATAAGCATAATGACAGTGTTCCGGGGATCTTTGGTCCTTGGAGCCATCGCGGTTAGTCAGCGTGTCCATCATTTTCACAAAGCTTTAATTATGGCGCCTTGACGCTTAATTTATGTACATTTTGTTAAGTTTTATTTTAGCACCACAAATTATCAAGTCCATTGGGCGTTTATTAAATTCTTTTCGAGTTAGTTCGCCCTCAAAGAAAAGTTAACTCAATTTATGAAGCAAGTTGGCAAGGGCCCTGAATGGAAATTAATATTTGCAAGGCTAAACAGGGGCAGGATATTTAATGGAATATTCATTTTGATAGGCAGCCAAGCAGGACTCTGGAACTATTCAGTAAAAGTTGATCAATGAAGTGGTATCTGAGAGGAAAAGATTTGTAGGTAGCCTCTGAAACGTATTAAGTTTTCTATAAATATACTTTCTTTAGGTATTACTTCTTAGCCTTGAATTTGCCAGGATAAATAGTGTGAACTTTGACAAGACATATCAATTGCAATAAGAAACCCCACACAAAACAATTAATTAAACCCACCAGTGGGAGTCGTAAATCAGCTTAAAAATTCACACCAACCGCACTCACACAATTGTGTATGAAATTGTGCAGCAGCAGCAGCAGTTGTGAGGAGAACAAGATTGCCTAAAATTATGCCACTGCCGCTGCACAGTAGGCCAACAATTTGTGGCTATTTGCTGGAATTTTTGCCAGCATAACAGCAACAAGGTTCTGCCCAAACCCAGAGAACTCAAACCAAACCAAACCAAACCAAACTGCATAAATCATGACTTACCGTTCGTGGCATTTGATTACAATCCGGTCCGTTGCGACCTCCGGGGCATTCGCAGCTGAAATCATTTCCATGATCAATACAGCGGTGTCCTTCGGGGCAAGGCTTGTTGGCGCAGAAATCAACCTACGGAGGCGGGCAGAGAGGAAGATGAACAACAAAAAAATCGGTAGAAATCAAAGCATATTGTGGCTGAGTCGAGATAGAAATTGAGGGTGGAGTGCTGGAGCTCCGCTGAAACTTCATTACGTATTCAAAAATGTATTTTCCCAGCATTCGTATCTGAAGGATACACCCACACACATGTGTGGAATCCCATTTCCTATGCCTGTGTGCGGCAGCGCGAGTCCTCGTCCTTGCTCTGAGCAAATTAAATCAATACCGCTCAAGTTCCGCAGACAACTGCTGTGTGGCTGGGGTCCTTCGCCTTTCACACACCGGGGAATTGTCGCGGGATTTGTTTTCAATACAAAATATTGATTATCTCGGGGAATCGTGAATCAACTAATGGGCCCTCTAGAGAACCGCCATTCAAGGGAGACTTGAATGTTGCGATTTCGCACCTCAGGCTTGTAGGTTTTTTGCACAATTTAAATGCTTTAAAGGACTTGAAAGTAAGTAAAAACAAAACTAGGTTTATCTTTGACACATAAAAAGTGCTATTTATGGGTGCATTTTTTTATAGTCTGCTTTTTAAGGTATTTCCCCTCTCGGTTTGCAAAAAAAAAAAGAAAACCATTTTATATCTATTTGGCCATTGTGTTCACTCACCTTAATTTGGCAACGGTTGCCGCTGTAGCCCTTCGTGCAGCGACACTCGTAGCTGCCAATGTGATCGATGCACTCGCCGCCATTCTGACACGGATTCGATTCGCATTCATTATACTCGAAGTTGCACAGCTCGCCGGCGAATCCTGCGAGACAGAAGTCCGGTGGGAAGCGGGGAAAGAGGTGAGCAGGTTGCGGGTAATGTAAATGTGCAAAGTAAATGAAATGGAAATTTCAATGGAGAAATGGAGAAATGCCTTAACCCCCACCCTTACCCAGACGATGTCGAAGACGAAGACGAAGACACCGGAGACAGCGCCCTGTCTCGACTTCCCCGAAAATTTCCCTCGTCTCTGTCTCAGGGACCTTTATGTACATTTACTTTCATTGTGATTGAGTGCGATTTATGCAAATTGTGTTTGTGCCAATGAAATAATTTATGAGCTTCAATGTAGATTTTTGATTTGCGCAGATTTCAATTCAATTGCGAAAGCGCAATTTGATTGCCTTAAAGTACGTGGATTTTGTAGGAAAAATTACCGAAACCAGATTCGTGCGCCAATAAAAACGTATTTCTACGTGCTAAACCAGAAAAATCGATTTGGATTTATATATTATTGAACTGAGTTTAATGTAGAAAGAGAATTAAATTGGATTCAATTAGATTTCTTAATCGGAATTTTTTTTTGTAAAACAAAGAAGCTATTGATAATTTATTTTATATGTTAATAAAATATGTTTTAATCCGTTAATTTAATTCGTTTCTAAGCTTTCAGAAATTCCAAATCCGCATGTTTTATTTCCAAGCGGAAACAAATTTTGGATCGTAGAGTGCCTTGAAGGTCAAATAATCAGAGAAATAAATAATCAGTATTAAAAATGCAATTTTTACGGCCAAGAACGCGTGACCCATTGATTTTATGCAGTGAACATTAACGTCTTTAGGTTGGAAACTAGAGCGGGCCAAAATTTGATCAGAAAACTCTGTCAAAACAAACGCAGCGGCCAAGGGGAATTTTAATAAAAAAAAAAATTCAATACACAAGGGAAATTCGCTTATGTTAACGGGAAACTCGAAAATGTTAAAGGGAAATAAAGCAATTTACCCCATATTTTATTAAAATTGGCTTCTGATCATTTCTTCTCCCTTAATTTTTTTGTAAATTTAAATATCCACAAAATATCAACCCAATTCATCTCTACCAAAGCTATGCCAAATTGGAAAATTCCCCTCTACCAGGAAACCGAACAACACAATGGATAATAGATCCCTGCACAACCAACAATCATTGTGTGAAATTTCCACGATGATAACTCACAAAATATTGGCATTATGGGAGCGATTTTGCCAGCGAGTCAACAAAAGAACGTTGGCAATTTGCGTTTATTTGGCTGGAACTGTTGCCACATTTACTCACCTGGCTGGCAGAAGCATCGGAAGCCGTCCTCCTGGTCCACGCAGATGCCGTGAATACACGGCGAGGACTCGCACTCGTTCAGGCTGTGCTGGCACAAAGGTCCTGTGAAGCCGGGCGTACAATCGCAGCTGCAAGAGGCGGGGCCAACAGCGGGTTAATACGGCAGGGAGATGGCGAAAAAAAGGAGGAAAAATAGAGGAGAGACATGGAGAAATGGGGAATTTTTGAACATGCGACAAAAGTCAACATTTATGAGCAAACACAGACGGCGACGGCTAGACAGAACCGCAAAACAATGGTCACGATAATTGAATGAAAGCTGCTACTGCTACACCACAGCCCCGGCTCCCTGGGGCTGCCAGTGAATGTGTAATCTGCACTCGGAAAAGAAATTTTTATTTCTACATTCTTAAAACTCAGCAAAGGATGTTGAGTTTGCATGCTAAAGGAAATAGTTTAAGGGCTTTGGTTACACCTTGTTTAGCCTTTAGCCTTTAAATGTTGGGAATATATTGACAGTAAAGTTTCTGCTAAGTTTGAGATTTGCACTAGAAAACCTTGATACATTTTTTACTTCAAAAATATCAAAATTATCCGAAAAATCTATATTTTATCCTTAAAAACTGCTAATTTTTGTCAGAGTGTCTTTAAGCCTGCGCCGTCTAAATCCTTTTGCTCCTTCTGTGTGCCTTGTCTCCACTGCTATTTGCCTTGGACTCACCGAAAGTGCGTGGAGTTGCCCACACAGCTGCCGCCGTTCATGCACTCGGCGGGATTGCAGGGATCCGACTCGTATTGACAGTTCTTGCCCGCATATCCTGCAGGAATAGAGAATGGAATACGTGGCATATTAATGGCATATTATCGGTGGCGGCCACTACTAATGAGGCTAGAAGCTAATGACCTTACCGTACGGACACAGACACTGATAGGAGTTGCCCTCGTGGCCCTGCGACAGGTCCACGCAGATGCCGTTGTTGGTGCAAGGACTTGGGTTGCACGCATCGATCTCCTCGCAGTGCGGTCCTGCGAATCCGCTGCAGCACTGGCACTCGTACTCCTCCATGCCGGAGTCCGAGTAGCAGACTCCCTTGCCGGAACAATCGGCATTCTCGCCGCAGTTGTCGGTTTTCGTGGTCACCTTCAGGCGCACACACTGCGCTCCCCACAGCTCGGACACCACTGCGGCACAGAGGGGATGGGGATAAAATAGGGGTTTTGTATTAATTAAGGCTATACGAAGGCTGGCAAGACAAGGGAGCGAAAAAAACCGTACTTAATAGGCCGAAGGGGAACCACAAATAGGGAAAGCAAAAAATGGCTCCCCAAAGGCGGTATCCAATGACAAGAGATGTCATGCCTCGGGGAAAGATGAAGATGGAATGCCCTAACGCGGGGAAGGTGTTCAGAGACTCATTGCTAATCCCATCAGCAGGTGTTGATAGCTGCTGAGGGAACATTTTGGTATCTAAAAGGATGCTCTTTCACAAAACAAGGTATTAAGGAAAAATATGGAGAAACAATAAATAAAGAAATATATTTTAACTATCAAGCATTTAATTATTATATTCTTTTTATTAAGAGCTCCAGGAAAATGATTTTATTTAAAAACGTACTCTTAAAAATTGAGCAATTTATCTTTAATACGTTGCACCCTAACTTACAAATTTAAAGAAATAAAATAACGTAATTAGGGCACCTAATCAACGTTTCAAAGTAGTCTAAGTAAACCAATTGCCTGCTCGAAAACCACCTTCACCGCAAAGTTAGTACGGCCGAGGAGCGGTAAGGGTGCCAGGTCGAGTCTACTCACCAATTAGCAAGTTAACTCCCTCGGTGAGGTCCTTGTCGTACAGGGTAACCAGTTTCCTGCCATCGACCACCAGCGGTGTGATATCCAGCAGGACGCCCTCGGTGACGTCGCAATGCTCGTGGCCGGAGCGAGTTACCTGATACACCTGTGTGGCGTGTACCGCGCTGCTCGTTGACGTTTATGGTGCCAGCGCCCAGGTGAGAATAAAGCGGATGAGAAAATAGGGACAGAGAGAAAAATTTACAATGAGTAAATTAATAAATTAATGCAAATTTCCTTAGTTAATTAATTAGGAATATTTAGCATATAACTTTACAGTATATAGTATGCTTAAGCCTTAAATTTGTATCTTTTTCCTATAAAACAATATTTTCCTATTGGCATTTTCCCACAGTGTCTAGAGCGAAATGTGAGGCTTATAGATGGCGGCCAAGTTAAATGGCTTCTGTTTGCTTGTTTAAGTTATAAATATGACCAAAGACGTCAAAAGAAACATTCCCCGTGGCTCTCTGCCGGCTGGGTATGTATCTGTATGCTTAATTAATTGAAATTTATTTATAAGCAGTTGCTCTCTCGCTCGCCTTGCTCTAGCGGAAATTAAATAGCACAAAAACGGAAATGAAATTAGTCGAGGCAGGGAGGCTGGCTGGGAAAAAGGGTTCTCTTTGGGTATATTCTCGGGTGGAATAACCACCAGCATCCTCCTGTTTTTCCAGGCCTTGCTTGCGGTTACTTAGTGTGGCAGCTTACAGCGTATGGGTATTTATTAATAGAGTTTAAATTGCCACAAATTAACACCGAATAAAGTGGGGTTTTGATTTGACTTGAAGATTTTAATAAGCCTTGGAAAATCCATTAGGTTGTGTTGCATTGGGAAACAAAACTGAGTAAGTAGAAGTCTCTTTTTGTATTTCTTTTTGCTCATAGCAAGCAAAGTCATCTTGGAGAACACTGAAGTTCTTACAGACCCGGAAGACACCTCATATAGTAACCAAGTTTGCAATTTTTCAACAACACGTAGTCGAGTTAGGGGAGTGAGAAAAAAAGAGAGGAAAAACTTGTTAGAAAACTGCGAGCCCGGAAAGTTTTCACTACCTCGAGCTCTGCCAATCTATTTGCTACCCACTTGCCTTTCCTTGGCTTCGCTTCGCCCTGGCATTATTATTTGTTGCTATTGCATTTGTTAACTTGGAAAACACATATACATACATACACACATATTAAATCGATAATAAAAACTTTTTTGACATCTCATTTTCATAGTTGGCGGGAACTTTCCTCTGCGGCCCAGCGCTCAATTGTATGCTACACTTTTCCGCCTCACTTTCACTCCTCAACTAACTCGATTGTTTGCGGTCCTATTTTGCCCCCAGGGAAACTTACAGGAATCGAAACTTATGCCAGGCATTTCAAGTTGCGAGGCCCTCGGGCTGAATAAGGAAAGAATATATATATATATATATCGGTATATATAGCGGGAAACCGGAAAATTTCCAGCGCGGTCGCGTTTGATGTCTGGCCCCAAAGTTCGACAAATGAATTTTAATTTTTCTTGCGCTTCTTTTTCGGGGCGAAAAACTTTTTTGATGGGTGGCGGCGGCGGCATCTATCAAGCGATAAGATAAGAACCAGCCACCGAGCTAAATTAAAAAGAGCAAAAAATGTGTGTGCAGAGGCTGGGCAGAGGGTGGAAATGTTGGGGGGCAAAAATGATAGCAAAAACCGAGAGAGAAACGTGATAATTGCCATGGCAAAAAGGGTCAGCCAACTGTGGTGTTTGTACGTCCTGCCCAATGACTAATGGTCAACAACAAGCACTACACAGGAAAAAATCACAGAATTTGAGAGCCTTTTGGTTACTTTTTTTTATATAGAAATGCAATTTAAAATCGTTTTCTCTGCCTTCGATCAGAAATATAAATACAGTTCGTTCTGTTGCCTTTCTAAATGTTTTGTAAATGGTTTATATTTCCAAACCGTTAAAATAAACCCTTGTCCAATTTATATTTATTCATCTAAAAAATACAGCTTGAACAATTATTTTCCGTGCGGAAAAAACTGTCTGCTATCGCATTTATATGCACAGTTTGTAATGGGGATTTTTGTCCGGCATTATAAAATAAACAAAACCGAAATAAAAATTTGCGAAAAGAAATACAGAGGCGACCCCGAAAGGAGAGTTAGACAGCGCGTGTGGAGCGTTGGAGAAAACAATTTAATAAACTGTAAAAGGGGCATGATAATGGTAGAACGTGTCTGGGACCAGTAACTATTCCCGACTTCCTCCTCCAGCTCTACTCTGTATCTCTTTCGCGCTGTTTATCTATATCTCTGCTCCACGGCCAGACGTGCTGAAGAAAAATCAATAAAGGTCCTTAATGGACGTTATTATATAATAAGCCGCCGAACAAACACGTTTCACTGCGCATTAAAGCGCTTAACTGAAAATAAATAAATAAAAAGGGGGGAGGAACTCAACCTGCCAACTAGGTGTAAAAATAGGGGAGTGATTTTATTTTTATTTATTTTCTTCAAAAGGGTGATGTGCACAATTTCCCTCCCCCTGCTTCTCTAGTGAGCTCAGGTGTCTGGGGCTGTTGTCAAAGTTAAGGGCTGCAGCAGCGAAAGGGTCCCTCCATGATGAGCTCAATGATGAGGCAGCAGCAGTGGCTGCCGGGAAGTGTTGATGGGGATGTGGATGTGGATGCTGATGATGCTGCTGATGGGCGGCACATAATGACTGTGTGTCCTGCGTCGCCAAGTCACTTGCTTTGATCAACTACATACATCACCGCCAGTCGGCAGGTGTCGGTTAGCTTCGCTTTTCCACTTGCTTTTCCAGCAAGTGAACCAGACAACAAGGCAAAATGTTCTTTGGGGATTAGGTAATCGCAGCGATTATCTGCAATTGGAACTCTTCTTCGGCATTACAGGTTTTATAACCTTGGGAAAATAAACTCTCAAGGTGAACTTTTGCTGATAAGAATATTGCATTTAAAATTACAATCAACAACACAAATAAATATTAAATGAATCATCGAATATACTGATAAGCAGCTCAAACCAGGCAGGTCTTAATTGTTTTATAATACACATTTTGGATCAGATAACTGGCAGCAATCTTTATGAATTCTACGAAATTTTTTGGGTCAGCTCATTTTACCGGGAAACCATTGATTGTAGCTGATAAGATACAGAACTAACTAAAACTCTTACAGCAAGTCAGTTGCTTACCAGACTTTAAGTTAACCGTGTCCAAAGCATTCGGATTAAAAACCTATTAAAAATGTTTAAGCTCGAATCTCCGGGACAGTGGTTGCCAATCAGAAAAGATGGAATGACTGGGACTCCTTTAGGCTAAATGAAATCCAGGCGAGATTGGTAAGCTTAGAAACTCAGCTGAGACTTTTAAAAGAAAACTACCTTTTCTAGAGTCCCAATGTTTATAGTTTAATTTCGCATTTTATTTTATTTTTAAAAGAATTCGTGTAGCCTATAAGTATGAATTCAGAAAAAAGTGTATTACTCTAGCTTATCAGCAAGCTCGCTTGTTTGATTCACATATATAAAATCGCAGCAACTGATAAGAAATTGCACCTATAAATACCTCTCCCACAGAAGCATAAGAAATCAGTGGCAAAACAGCCTTCAAAGTGTTTCCTCTACGTAAATCAGAATGACAAAGTGCGCGATTCTTTTGTTCTACGCAACAATTGCTTGCTTTTTCTATGGCTTGCTGGCCGAGTCCCCAGGAAGTCAAGCTAAACTGGAAAATATTGAGGAACAACTCCGTACTCTGAGGACGGGACAGGAAAGAATGGAAAGGCAGCTGGAAGCCCTTTTGCAAAAGCTGTCCAGAACACCGATGGCCCCAACCAAGACGGGAAATTTCTCGAAATTTGAGCCAATCGGTTCTAGCTTCTACTATATAGAATCAGAGAACATAGTGAATTGGTACGGTGCTAACGACACCTGTGCCCGCCTGGGCGGTCACCTGGCTAACTATCCAAACAGGGAGGAGCTATCGCTGATCAAGCAGAGACTTCCAGAGAACATAAAGGAAATGAGCTATTGGCTGAATCAGCCGCACAGCAATAGAATATATTCACCCATTTTGAAATGGGAAAAAAATCGTCTCAACGACTGGATCGATTACGAGACAGAAGCAGCCATGACATTTTCTGAAATGTATTTTATTTGCGAAGCAGAAATATAAATTAGTGACCTAAAGTTAAGACTTTTATGTGCAATATTCCTAATATTTAATAAGTTCTCTTATATATTTATATCAATAAAAGTTTACCATTTGAAAATTATCTAAAATAAGAGATCATCGGCTTTGTAAATTTTTAGACCAACAACTTTTTCAGGGCTTAAAAGGGTCTCACAGAGTTAATACAAAATTGTGAACAAATGCCACAAAACTGCATTATTAATTGTTTCAAATTTTGTTGGAATTTTCCTTAATATAGAAAAGGAAGTAAATACATTGACGCCTTGTTATTGTGTTTCAGAGTTTGTTGTAATTATTTAAAACCAAAAAGTACACTTACTGAAATGTATTTCAATTTATCCCATTAAATTTCAAGCTCTTTGTTATTTACCTGCTGGTGTTGTTGGGCTCGTGAGATGGATTAAGCATGGCGTCATTGATTTCCACAATCAGGATGTCGCCGGACTGGATCTCCGCCTCTCCCCGCCAGGTGAGGACATTCGGTATGCATTTCTCGCTCGGCTTACAGTGCTCCGTGGTCTGGGGAGGAGTTAAGAGGTTGGGGATTTCGGGGTTAGAAATGTTATCAAACTCAACGCAAAATGTAAGTATGAAACGGCCGAAAAGGTTTTCCGTCCCACAGACAAACTAAATTATTTAGCAAGTTTTCTAATTTCACTTTTACAACATTGTCTACCGTCTAGATGGGCCCTTTTAGGCCGGTTTAGTTTTGTGGCAGAAACAAATTTACATAAGTAGTGGGAGCCAACGTAACCCGAACCTAATAAACTTCCCAGCTAAAAGGTTCATTTGGGGCTGCCTTCGGGGTGGATATTAGCAAAGTTTACAACATATGCACAGATCCACTTGATGTTGCCAAATTTTTATTAATTTGGGCTAAGCCACAGACATAAGCCGCCCGTTATGGACATCGCAATCGGAATACAAATAAAAATACATAAGGCCGGCCCGAAGCTCGACGTTGCGGTTATCCCTGCCATTTTATGCGCCCCATTTTGCAGGACCTCTCCTATGTCCTGCAATTTTAGCATATTTTTGCGCAATTTGAAGCGGTTTAGTTTCCCTGTCCCGCTTTTTTATGCCGCTTTCTGTGCACCGTCGGAGGGGATTTGTCAGAGCTCAAATTTATGGCATTTTAATGGCCTGTCTGTACGCACATAAAAATCTACATTGTATGCTGGTCAGTTTTGCACAAGAAAAAAAGAGAATGAAATCCTGCATATTTACATACAGAAAAGGGAAGGACGACCCGCTGGGAAATGGCCAAGTTTTTGGGTCACATGCGTGTTTTGTGGTCGGCCTTTTTTATGAACACCGCAAGAGGTAATGGCATACATTTCCTTTTTTTATTTGTTGCACATATTTAGCAAATTTCTGTTTGTTGTTTAAGTTTCGGTCCGTTGTCGGGGGAAGCGATATTTGGAAACAAGCAATTTGTTGAAATTAAAACCACAAATATAGGGGAGTTCATACTATGAATTCATCGCCATTAAAACAGAATGAAGTTTTTCATTATGCAGTGAAAAATTTTCGTTTAAAATGAAATTGCGGCTTTGTTGGTTATGGTTTTATATTTGAATATATTTATAAGCGAAAAGAAATGTTTTTAATAAATAAATCTCTTAAAATAAAACTTATGTGATTAATTTTTAATTTGTAAAAACTTAAATCATAAAAATCTATATCGGTAATAAATAATGCATTTAATTACTGTGTAACTCTTAGCATTACAAGTCAAAAACAAGTTTATTAATTAAAATAAAAAAATATATATTTAATAAAAGAAATATACATTATGATAATAAGTCCCAGAATATTCAGCTTTATTTTTATTAATCTTTTAGAGTGCCACTTGAGCTCAACTCTGAATAAACTAAGCTAATTTAAGCCCTTAGAAACAGCTGAAACTAAAAAACTTCATCTAGGCTTAAGTGGCTTAAAAAGTAGCTAAAGTGAAAAGCAAAAAAAGAAAAAATAAAATGAAAAAGAGAAGAGAGAAAAGATAAAATAGAGAGAAAGAATTCCGTCAAAACGAGTCCCAAAACAACAAACAGCTGAATAAACAAATTGAGTTGAGAAATGTTTTCAGTGACCCCCTCCTCGGCACAGAAGAATAAACAGGAAAAAAGGCACTGAAGAAATGTTTCCACCTTTTATGCAAAAATTGTTTTCTTTAATTGTTTTCTTTTTTCTTCCGCATCAGGACCTGGGCCATGTCCAAAAGACCTCCAAGTGGCCAGAGAAGTCAGCATTAATTTTATGCAAGGTACACTTTATGCCAATGCTTAATGTATACTCTAATGTATTTGCCTTTTCAGGTGGACCTGGCTTTGCATAAGGCTGCAGTGCTTCGTAATTAAATTCACGGCCGAGCTGCCATTTGGAATTTGCTGACCAAAAGGTAAACAGGAAATCAATTTCTCCGCCCCCTTGTGCTGCTCCATTTTTCTTATTAACAAAAGAAACGGAATCCCGGCGAAGGCTGCCTTCAAATGGCCATCAAATTTAATGGCATTTCGGTTGGAAACACACAGAAAGCTGTTTGAATAGACAGAGCCTGGCCAGCTGTTAATTAAACATTCGGTCCTCAGTCAGTTAGTCAAAGGTTTTCGACGACGGAACACACTCGCATAACGGCTGCCGATGAAAAGGGTGAACATTTTCCATCAAATGAATTTAAATATTTGCCAAAGGGCCAGCAGCAGAAGCAGCACAAGCAGCAGCAGCTGTGATTTGGCCAGGCAAATGGCTTGATTTACGTCAATATAAACAGGACATGAAAGGGATATGAGCGAACCTGACTCGGGTATCGGGGACCCGGAGCAGAAACTGCCAGATGAGCTCCGGCCGGGGTCCCTTGTCTAGTTTATTCGTGATTTAACAACAAATGCGATTTAATAAAGAAATGGAGAACCCTTTTCTTGGCTCAGCAAACAGTGCGTTTCAAATTGAAGTGAACGTTGAAAGGTAATGCCTTGAAAGGAATAACTGAACATGGCAAGAAAATATTTAAATTTAAATATATATGTGTAAGTTTGATTGATATTTAATTTTATTTTAGGGCAGAAAATACTTTAATTAAATTCTAAATTATAAACACACATTAATCTATTTAAATATTTAATAAACTTGCCCTAAGCCTGTCCATTTACTGAACGATTTAATTTTCACCTGACATGTGAACCATAAAAATCCGTACCGGACTGTTTGCTAAGCCACCCCCAGGACTTGTCCTTTTTTGCATAAGGACTAGGACTAGAAACCTTCATCTTTCCGGTCAACTTGTTTTGAGTCCTCAATCCCCATACCACACACATGCCGTGCGGCTGCCTCGGAAATGGCCAAATAAAACGACGATCAATAATTTCCCTTTGTTGGCCAACTTATCGGGGGATTAAATTTGCAGGGCTCGTTTTTCGGAGAATCCTTTTCCGTGCCCGTTGTCCTTTTCTTGTCCATTCGCCTGTCCCTGTCCATGTTAACTCCAAATGCGATTGTTATTTATTTATGTGGCTGCTGGCTGCCGTCATTGATTTCTTTCGGTTGCAAAATTGTCTCAGCTCTAAAAGGTTTTCAATTAGCCGAGCAAACAGTTTTAACAAGTTTCTGTTGTTCGAAGGGAAATTGGATATCGAATGTCGGCTGTCGGTTGTCGGTTGTCGGTTGACAAAGTTGAAGAATGTTTTGGGTTGCTTTCCCTTTCCCTTAACCATTTTCTTGGGCTTGCCCTTTCCAGCACGCGTAAATGATTTCTATGTGAACTCAATCCTTAATCAATCTTTTCTTTATTTCGCCTTTTGCTTGGCAGAACTTCAGCAGCTTCATTAGGGATTCCCGTTTCCTTGCCGGCCTAATCCTTGGGTTCTTAGAACCGAAAAACTAAGCTTCCTCCATACTAATTAGCCGTCAGCAGGCATATTATGTAAATGTAGTCCGTTAGTCAGTCGCCCACTTTTGCGAAATCCCGCCTCCATTTTCCTTTACCACTTTCCCCTTCTCTGAACCGCCAGCTAATTGCTTAACCCGCTTACTCAAATAACACGCATACGCCGTGTGTTCCCCAGTCCATTCACTAAGCTGTCTTTTCTTCCATTCTTTGCTTCCTGTGTGCTCCTTTGTCTGTCTAATGATAAGAACTTAATAAGGCCTTCAATTGTTTTGATAACAGTGGGCACAGCAAATCCCTAAACGGGATGTACTGGGAGAAATACTTGGTAGCTTGTTGACGGTCAAGGTGAAAGTTTACTAAGAAAAATAAATCTAAGAAAAGATAAGCTCAAAATAAAGTTTCAAGGGAAATGCCTTGCTTTAAAAAAACCTGAAAATATTTTTATTTAAGGAAACTTCTTAATAATTTTGTTATTCTTTTAGAAATCAACTTAATATTTCTTAGAAAAACAGTAGAAATCAATGCAAGAAATTTGTAATAAATTAAAGAAGTATTTTATTCATATTAATTTATGAAAATAAGGTCCTCAAATGAGAATCTTTTAAAAACAAAGTTATAATTTATAATTTTTCCAACTGCACTCACCACAATGGGCAGCAGCAATTCGTGGGTCTCATTGCCGCGCCACAGATGCGAGTCCTGCGGGACCGTGGGGATCTCGCATTCAAGCGAATTGATTTTCTCCTGCAGGCGACTCAAAATGCGCGGCCTGGCAATTGGCTTTGAGGCCGTCTTAGTGGGATTAGCCGCTTGTGGACGCGTCCTTGCGGTGGCCAACAGCATGGGACTGGCCATGGTTGTGGTCGAGGGCACTGCCGATGACGATGCCGATGTCGATGTCGAAGTCGATGTCGAAGTCGATGTTGAAGTCAATGATGGGGATTCCCCGGCGGTTGCTTCTTCCCCTACTTTTGCGGCTTTAACTTTGGCAGAGACAACTGCCAGTTTGTCGGACTTGGGCGGGGTGAGGGCCTTGAGCAATAATTTGGCACGCTTAAGCTCTTTCTGATATTTTCCAGCGGTTGCTGCTGTAGTTCCTCGACTGTCGGTTGTCCTTGTTGTTGACTCAACAGAAGCAGCTGTTGTTGTTGTTGGTGATTTCAGTGTTGTTGTGCCGCTGGTTCCAGTTGCTGTTGTTGCTGCTGTCGGCGAAAAAGTTTTCCTTGCCGGAGTCACGTTCAAGTTGGCCGCCTGAGTTGTATCCTCCGCTGACTTTATCGGACTGCCTTCAGTCCTAGCATCCCTGGCATCCTTGGTTTCCTTCATTAACTTGCGCTTATTATGCAGCAGCATTTCGTTGTACAACTCCTTGCTGTTGTAGAACTTTGTGGTGGAAAATTCGGGATGAGAGGCCGGCGGATTGGGGGCATCAACATCCGTTTGGAACTTGGTGTTCGCGAAGTCAATATGCGGCATGGCCATCACATCGCTGGCCCTATGTTGCATGGGGAATTCGAAGCTCTTCTTCACCCGCCGATCGATGAAAGTATCTCCGGGGCGTAGTTTGATGGCAACTTTGGGCTTTGCAGTTGTGGTTTCATGCAGCTGGAACTTGCTCTCGATTTCCGTGATCAGATCGTCTTGATCGGCCAGCAGTTTTCCCGTAAAATCAGCCGTGGTTCCCTGGTTCGAGTTACTAGTAGTGGTCGCTGTGCTGGGTGTATTTTCCTCCACCTTGGCTATATTTATTTTGATTTTCTCCTGATTATCACCATCTCCTTCTTTGTTGATTATCAGCTCCACCTCGTTGGGCATCAGGTTCTGTTTGTATTCCTCCGTATTTTCCGGTTGGGTGAAAACAGTGCGCTGCTTGATCAGTTCTTCGTTATCGTTCTGAATTATTGGCTGGAAATCGTCGATTTTTAGTGGATATAGATCCACTATATTCAGCTTGCTGGCCGTGGCCTGTTGCGCCAGCATGGCATCGTATCGCGCCCGCTCCTCCTCGTTGAGGTCGGCCAACGTCTCGGCTACTTGATATGAGGCAGCTGCCTGCATTTGAATTTGCAGGGGGGAAATCGTGGGGGCCATATCCTCCTCATCGGCCTCATCCTGATCCTCGGCTTCCGGCTGTTCAGTGTTGGCCATGGTCGTCGATGTGGCTGCTGCTGCTGCTGCTGCTGCCGACGGTGCATCAGTTGTTGTTGCCTCCAGTGGCCTCTCGCTCAATTTAATGCGATGCAGCGCATCCTTGATGCCGCTCAGCTCACCCAAACCGGCTAAAGGCATTTTTTGGGCGGTTGTCATTAGCTTGGCTTTTCGTGTTTCCTCATTTCCCGGCAGAGTCACCATCACTCCCGCTGCTGCTGTTGTTGCCTGCGTTGTTGTTGTGCTGGTTGTGGCCGTCGTGGTGGGCGTGGCCGTTGAGGTTGAACCGCCCACAGTTGAAATTTCGACCGTTTCCCTGGCTACATTCAACAGCGTTTGGTTTTCGGCAAGGGGGCGGCTGCTGGTGGCCTCCAAGGAGGCGTGGCCGGAGTCATTTGTTATGGTTTTTCCCGGGAGTGTTGTTGCTGCTGCTGGTGTTGGTGTTGGTGTTGGCGGCAGAGTTGTTGCAACAACCACCGCAATTACCAATGTAAAAATGCAGATTTTCCACATTTTGTTTGCTTAAAATTTCCCTTCAGGCGCAGCGGCGTTGATTTTTCCTCGCTCCCAAAATCCGTTAGAGGATTTTTCTTTTTCTATGGTTATTTTTTTGATAAATATCCGCTATTTGGTTGGGCTTTGGCACATGGCGATTATGAATCTGAAAAGCAAAACAGGAAAATATATTTTATTTATGCTTGTTTGTTGGTATTTGATTAAAGCATTTTTTGGTTTAACAAACATTTTGAAATATTTTTACTTCCGAATGTCCTGACCACAAAATAAATCATTTATGATAAAGGAAACAACTTAACTCTTAATCCTTTTCCTATGTTGTCAGTTTTAACTTAAACACAATATTTTATATAAAGTTTAAATATTTTTTGGCTTATTTTTACGAAATGGTTATACAGCGGCTCTCCTCTGGCACTAAAGCCCTGTGCCCCAGGATATAAAAACAAAAATATATGCCATATTTTATGAATTAATCCATAGCCTTCTGACTTTCAGTTGTTTGGCTTTCCTGCCAAATATATTTGCATGTATACGTATTTATTTATTTTTCAGTGTTTCGCTGTGCAGCATTTGTTTGTCGATTGCAGATCTGATGGCACAAATAGAATTTATAATTCAAGCGGGTCCAAATAGCTGGAAACATATTAATTAAAATCCATACATAGTCCGACCATTATTCCCACAGAAATTCCACTCGCATTTCAGAGCTTCCTCCCCTCCTAAAACAATAAACTGCTAAATTCACTGGAACTGCAAACCCTCTCGAAAGGAATTTTTCGCTCAATGAGCTCGGCCAAAAGTATGCAACAAATTTGTGCACTCGACACTTTAGACACATTCGCATGGTCGGGATATTTACGAGCTGAAAATGGACAGGCAAATGGAAAGCTGGAACGTGGGCCTTTGGTGGCTAATCGAATCATTTCAATTTCGCATTTTATCCGGGTCAAGCCATTCATAATTCATTTGGCAAATTGAATGAATGACAGAGGGGACAATAACTTTTACATGCAATTGAATTCGATGGCCCGATAAAAAGAAGAATGAGTTTATATAATTGACAAAGCATTTCAAGGGGCACTGGAGCCCGAATTCAGTTGGGAACTTCAAGGGGGCACCGGATTGGCTTGCGGCTCACCGCGCCTAACCCACTAATGTCCAAGTAACTCTCGGCCACTGCTCTTGGCAGCTGACAACTCGCAGTTGATTGCGTCCAGTGGACTGGACGGGACACCCATTGAGCCGAGTCGAGTGCTGCTGCCACTGGGATGAGACTCGGACTGGTCATACATTCATGACTGGCTCTGTACTTCGGGTATCGCCTCCCTTCGCAGGCTTATCTCTGCAGTTTGTCAACCCAGCTGAAGACGCAGCGGCGCCCCATGAATTACTCCAGTGCACAGGAAAAAAAAGGGTTACTAAAATTGATTTTCTCATTGAAAAAAGCACAGTAATGGAAGTATTGCAAGTGCCTCAAAAAAAATTCTGAGTTAGCATAAATAAAACAAATGTTTTCATATATTATACAGTTTTAAAAATTAAATATTGACTATTTCTATTTTACTTTCTTGAGACCTTTGTCTCCTTTAAAATCTGGACAAAATATATTAACACTATTAAAAAACTTCTGTAATTTATTTCCAAAAAACCTATTTTTAAAAAGAGAAACTTTTCCTAAAAATACTATGCTCTTTCTCAGTGTAGATCCTCATGTGTAGAAGACCATGAATGTTGAATCTAGTTCAACAGTCGTTCGTTGTGGTACTTTATGTGCGACAGATTTATCAGGAAAAGCCATAATCCTGAAGCAAGCAGAGGCAGAGGAGCGGAGAACAGGACTGGGATGGGCGGCTCCTTGAGCTATTTATAGGCGTATTTTCCCAGATTAAACCAGTTTCAGTTCGCTCTGCGAAATGGTTTCACATGGCCAGTTCGCATGAGATAAGCCATCTTAGATATTCTGTTTGAATATGGCTCTGGCCGTACGTTAAACTGCTGCTGAAACTTAATTGGCCTGAGTAAATGATGATTAAAGGAGCCCACTCAAGTGGGTGAAAATCTATTCATTTGGCTTAATTTAAGGTAATTTTAAATGGGTTTAAATAGGTGTCTTAAAAGGGTGTACATTTTAATACAATTATTATACCGAAAGCACAACAACGCCACAAAATGTAAAGATAGAAAATCCGAAGCTGAAATTTTGAAATAAGACCACCTTTTTGTAAATAAGAGAAAATCAATAATAATATATTTTGGCCAAGAACTGTTTACTCTAATTTTCCCAGCATTAAATATTGCATTGAAAGTACACAAAGTGCGGTGGAAAATCATTAATTTGCCCCCATACCGCCCCAAGGACTGACTGCACACGCATTTGAACCCATTCCGGTTTCAGTTTCGGTTTCGCTTATTTACGGGCCCCGATGGCTGGCCATAAATCAAACCCTAGTCGCATACAGTGGCGTCGAAAAGTTGGCTCCTGCAGTGCATGTGTAATGCCGACTAAGTAGCTGTAAAATATATTGCAATTTGTTGCAGCTGCGCAGCCGGCGCCACTTGGGCAAACATGTCCTTGAGCCTCCTCTCTGCCAGCAGGCATTCAATTAATTATTGTAATGACGAAATTAATTAAAACTCATCCAATTTGACGCTGCGGCTGGGGCCATATTGAAAAGTATATTTATGCCCTGTCTGTCAGGTAGGGAAAACTTATATAGCCAGCCTTCAAAACGCCGCTGACGAATGTCAATTCAGCTTTTAAGCCCCCGGTTGGAGGTGGAAAACTCAGTGACGGGGGAAAAGTTAAGAGCATCAGGGAATTTGCAGGCACAAACAACTTAAGCACATTTCTTTGTTTGGCTGCAAACAGCAGCAGGAAAAACAAATCAAAATCCGCTTAGTTCCGGCTCTCTTCGGGGCCCCTTATATATTTTTTAAAGTCTCCTTAAAGTCAACTCGGTGGTAAGCCTCGATAACTGAGCCCAACTTTTCACGTCTCCCTTTTCCGATTTTTCCCGGTTTTTTCCATCAACTTTTTGCGGTGATGCACACCACTCACACACACCCAAAAATAAAAATTGGAAGAAAAAAAGCGTAAGCAGGATAAGTGGGGGGGAATTTTCATATTTCCTCTTTGGAGCATGCCAAAACGAGAAATGAATTTATGTTCAGCAATTGCCATTTTTTTTTTTTTGCTGCCCAGCCTGAGCTTCTTTTTATGCCAATTCTCCACTTTGAGAGAGAATACTTCAATTAGAAGTGGATGATTAGCCTTTCGTTTCATTTAATTAAGTTGTCTAAAAAAGAAACAACATTTACTTTGAGTATTTGTGGGAATAGGAAAAAGGGGAAAGTTTATTAAAAGTTTATTTGCTTTGCTTTTAAAAAATTATTATTTAACCATACTAAAAAAGAGCAGAACATCTAATTGGTTATGGTAAATTATTCGCTTTGTTTAGGAGTTTATTTTTGAATAATAAATAAATAATTCAATTATCTGGCTCTGAAAATGACAAAAATATGTGAAAAGGAAATTGAGTCTTTCAAATTTTAATTATTTATTTTATTATTTAACTAATCAACCTTTAATAGAATTTGATTGTCTCTCTTTGACAAAACTCCCACACATTACTCCCCAAAAGAATATAAATTTAAATAATTGAATAATTTGCACTTCAATAAGCATATTATTTCGCTGCACAACTAAAATCATTAGAGGGATTAAACCATATTTAAATAATTTTTGGCTATCTCAAAACCAATTACTTTAATTATATAAAAATCTATCTGAACACATTATTAAATTTAAATGCTCTGGCGATAGTAAAAAGTAAAGCTTAGCCGAATCAGCGAAATACCCGCCCACGAAAAATTATTTATTCAAATAGAAAAACTCATTTCTGTAATCCGGGATGAGATCAACATTCAACCGCCTTCAGACGGTTTCCTGTCATAAATCATGCTCACAAAGCTAATTCCCAGAATGAAACAAATCTTACTCCGGGCTTACGGCAAAAAGTAAAAATAAAAACACTTAAAAATTTTCCAATTTACTGCAGCTTACAATAACAGGCATATGAAAACGGCAAATAAAACGTGGAGAGCGGCGGAGACATAAATAAAAGCCCAAATAGCGCTGAAATGGAGTAAGCCTGTAAAAGAGGGAAGTAGGAAAAAAATAGGGGATAAACAAGACGGAAAATAATCAGTAAAGTTTGCCGACTATAGAGTATCTCTGTTATCAGTTTGTCTTGAAATATTGCATAGTAATTTATTGTCAAAAGAAGATTTTAGGTGATATAAAAAAATGATTTTAGGGATATTTAAGATTTAAGTGGAAATGTAGAAATATAAATTTTGATATATTTTTAAATTATCCAAAAACAAGTTCATAATTTATGAAATAAGATAATTTAACATGTATCCCAAAGGCACACACTTCGAAATCAATCTAAAACTATTTAATAATTTAAAAAATAAAATAATTTCACTTACTAAGGCTTCGTTGCTCCCACCTCCATTACAATCCAAAAATCTTAACACATTTCCGGGAAAATTATATACCCCGGTAACCCTTAAATACCGGGTATAAAATGCGAAGGCACAACACATAAATAAACACGTTCAATGGCAAATAAAAAATAAATCAAACATTTCACTTGGCGCCGCACAAAATAAATAAAGGCAGCAACAAAAATATTGTAGAAATGCTGGAATAATAAAAGTGAAAATGAAAAACAAATAAAAAATGTGAGCAGGGGGCGTGGCCCTCTGCGTCTGGAAAAACTTTGCAGCTCCTCCTTGGGCAAACAGTTGCAGTCGAGGGGAGGAGGAGCGAGAGAGCAAAATGTAAATAGAAATAAAAATGAAGCTTAATTTAAAATGCGACGAAGCATGCCCTACACACACATATACATACTGGGACCCATAAACAAGCGCTAATATCAAAAGAGGGGCGGTTGGGGTCTTGGGAGGCGTGGCATTTACACCAGAGATGGGCCGCTGCAGATAAACATAGCGAAAAACATTTTTCGCTCTATGCAAAGCAACTTTCCACCATCACTTTTTTTATATCCCCCTCTGTATATTTAGAAATGTGTGTGCTTCTTTTTTTTGCTCTCCTTTGGTCGCATTTTTTGGGGTAACACACACACACACAAACATACCGAGGGGAAAAAGGCTAAAAGAAGAAGAAATCTAAAACTCGCAACCGCAAAAACCACTTGGCTCCACTCCCCCTGGCTCCTAGACCAACTCCATCCACAAGTTTTTAGGGCTGCCGGTGACGCTTTTTTGATACCAGCCACAGGCAACCCGCCTTTAAAACCCCCACAGCAGCCCCCCTTGGACCCAACACTTCCCTAGCAGGACCTTAAAACAAGGTGTGTCCTGGCACAGTGGTGGGCATAATGCTGGGAAACCTGTTAGCCCGACTAAAGTGTTGCCTCATTTGCTTAAAAGTTGAGTTTGCCAGTGAGTGGCTGTTGTTGTCACCTTTGCAAATCGGATATTTATGGTGAGTAAATTATGGTTATCGTGAATTTGGGTTTGACATTTATATTCAAAATATTTTTGTTATTTTATATATCGAGAGTTACATTCCTTTTGAATGCTGTGAAAGTATAACGATTTTTGAACGAATTTTCGCATGATGGAAATTTTTCAAAGCTTCGAACTGTTTTAATAAAAAAGATATTTGATTACAATAAAATATTAAGTGTATACTTTTTAGACATTCATTTATTTTAAAGATAATTTTTTAGTTGAAAATATTTGATTATTAAACAAAACTGAAATTTTGAGACATTTTTTAATATGGTTAGCGCAACTATTATTTTATGTATATTTTGGTTCCTAATTTTCATTAAATCATTTTTAGTTTATTGGTGAATTTGTGTCTTAAATAGCCCCGTATTGAAAAAGTAAATAATTTTATTAAAGCAAACTTTAAAATAAATGGACAAATGAAGGTTTCATAAATAAGTGTATAAAGTGTACAAAAAAGTATTTTTAGAAAATAATTGTTTAAATTTTATAAATTAATATTTTTTAAACATTTTAAGTTTCTATTTTCCCTAGAACCTCCCTTAATACTTCGCTGAATTTGTTGCCCAATTAGCAGGAAAGAATCTGTATCCCTTGTAAGAAAATCTTAGAACTATTTCCTTTCATAAATATTCCCTTCCACATATTTTTGGCAAACCCTATATTTTCTCAGCAAACTGGAGCATACAAAATGAACTTATTTTGGCATTTTCCAAACTTTAGTTAACTTTTCCACGCACTAGAACAAACACTCGCTGGCCACAGTGCTTGGCTTTTGGAATGTCTAAAGGGGCGTACGTTGACGGGGGATTCTGGGAAGGGAGGACGGGGGCCCAACTCAAAGTGTTCGGCGCTGCGTTGTAAAGAACTCGCATTTATCTTTATTTTTATGCCACAAACACGCCGGCAAACGCACAGACCTACTTGCTCAAAGGGAAGGCTGCGAACGAGAGGACGCCATGGCAGCGCCTTTAGTGCGAGGCGTACGGAGCTTATGGCGGCTGCCGTCGGTGGAGTTAACTTTGGCACTCGCGTGTACCCATGCCCGCCTGTCCCAACACCCCCTTTTACGGCCACTGCCGCCCATTGCCACCCATTGCCACCCATTGCCACCCACTTTTGTGTAGCCCTGAGGGCAAAGCCAAAGCCAACATTAGCTGGGGCCATGTTGAAGGCGGTGAACGCATACAAATCACAGAGCGAAGAAGGTGCGACAAGTGCACTTGGAAAAACGATGCTAAAATGTATCAAAATTAAATATAAATAAATTTGAAATAGAAAAATAAAAAAAAGGTAACCGTGAAAGCAAATAGTACAAATATTTAACAGCAAAGATTCAATGACATAACATTTCTTGTTATTTTCTTTGCTTTATTTTACTTTGATAATCTGGTAAAAAACTTTTAAAAATATTATTTCAATTATGTGTAAGATATTTTAGCAATTTACAACAAATAAATACTTAAATCAATCTAATATAAAAAATCCGATTATTAAATTCTGTTTTTTTGAGAAGAAATTCATTCAATTCAGCCAATATGGGGCTTACTTTGTTTCTTAACTTTTACTAAGTTATTAGTTTTATATAGGGAATACTTTGTAACTTTCCAATCCGTTTTCCTAACTGCAGAAAAAAGAGGCTTTGCTGGGAGGTCGCAGGTCGTCAGGGGTGGCGAATGGTGGGTGTGGGCTTAATCTCTACAATCTTCTAGTTTTTGCTATGTAAAGTGAAGCGCTTAAGGCCTCTCCTCGTGGGGTGACAACATCAGGCAAACCGCATACATCCAGTGCCATACCTTCAGTTGGAAAATCGAAGCTCTTGTGTGCCACTTGAAGCGCCTGGCTAAGCTAGAAAAACGAGGACCGAGAATGAAAAGCTGGGGGAAAAGCTTGAACGGGGCTGGGGAACCCACAAGAAGCTAAGTAAAGTTCAAGTGCTGAAAGCCAGATGGGGGAAAATATCTGAGAACGAGGGGGGTCGACGGCCAGGGACCTTGCACATCTGCCGGTAAATATTATTCGATGTAGTTCTTGAAAGGAAAATCACGTACAAACTCCGACCGAACTCCCTCCGATGGCCACGAACTCAACTCTTTGTGTTAGTTTTAATTTCAAATTATTTGTTTGGGTTCACCGTTTTTACTTCGGCCTTGGCGTCTTCTTGTTTGCACTTTTCCGTTTTTGTGTTTATATTTTTTGTTAATTTCACTTTGTCGCTTTTTGTTTGTTTTTCATGAATTTTACTCTGTTTGCACTGCAAGGAATTTTTTTGTGGGGCCATAAAATGTTATCTCTTGGGACGCAGCTCGGTGGATAGCCGCAGTAGGTTGTTATTTTTGTGTGCCTGCTTTTGTAGTTTTAGTTTCTAGCCGGCAGATATTCTTAAGATATTTTAATCTAGGAAATTGTAAAATTAAATTCCTTGGCATTATTTTCTTTGCAGCGTTAGGTATTTTATTTCAATTAAAACTGAGTTTGTATAAGATATATTTTTAATTAGCTGCAAGGTTTTATCTATTTTTTTTATTGATACCGTTTATTAAGACTGTCATACAGAGTTCAATAAAAAGCGCTTTAATTGAAACAAAACACCTAGCCTAACACCTAACACCTAACACCTTTATTAACAGGTGGATAAAAATATTCTGGAAAATCTGGAAAAGAATTCTCTTTGTTTTTAGGATAACAGAAATACAAAATATGTTTATCAAATGTTATTTTTTTCCTTTGCAAAAAATACATTACAATGCACTGTAAATAAATTAGAATTTTTAAGGCTTCAATGACTGCAAACCACTAAATAACACATTCAGGACATTTCAATAAAAAGATTAATAAATAGCAATCTCTCTCCTAAAACCTTTTGCTATTCAAAAGGTATTTTCTATAAATATTTCAGTGGTGTTTGCGTTTGCCAAAAGGCTGTTTGTATTCTTTAGAGCCGAATCGTAGGCGTTTGAGCTTGGTTATTTTGTTTAATTTAGACACTCTTGTTGCTGCCATGCACACTTTTGTATATATTCCAAATTTCGCAAGCACTTGGCCAATTTAATTGAATCCCAGAACCGCCTCAAGTGAGTCGGGCTCTTGAGCAGAATCATGATGATTCGGTAAGTCGGCTGTAAACTCACTTTAATTAGTTTGCAAACAATGTAAACACACTGCGACCGACGCGCTTAGACTGGAGTGACCATCAGTATGGGCCACACGTTTCCGACTCGAAATCGCGACCAACCGTAACGCTTCAAAGTTACTCCGCTACTGGTCCACAGGATGCTGGCCATGTTCAGATAAACGTCCTGGAGCTTTGCTATAAAGCCGCCGAGAGCGACTTGCTCGCTCGCGGAGAGTGCGAGCACTCGACATGCGCAGGCAGCATCCGAGAGAAGTCTGTTTTGGGTTTTATTTTCAAGGGAAGTTTTGTCTCTGAAGAATGGGGTTTTATCTGAAAATTACCCAAAACATTGGCCGTAACAGCTGGCGAACAGCTGATGACTTGAGGATGGTTAGGAGTCAAAGCTTTCATAACTTGTGGAGCGTATTCTCTTCAGACAAGTACTAACATATATGTATATGCACATATAAATATAAATGTTTATATATATACATTTTTTCCGGTTTCTGTGTCTGTTTGACGTGGCGGTTACTTTGGTGTGTATTCGGGTTTAAGCCCCCCATCATCATCATTATCATTTTCACCATCGTGAGACGCACTCTTGGAACTGAAATGCTGAAACGCTTTTCATTATGCGCACTAATGTCTATGGCCTTTATGTGTCTAATGCGTGCATAAGGACTCCACTCATGAATCCCGACTTTGCTCTGTTTGCACTGCGCTTTATGTGTATATTTTTGTGCAGGGTGTCTGTTTCATGACGGCGCACACATTATGCGGATTGGGTTGCTTTATTTGTATTTTTCTTGGCGCTGGATTATTTTTATCATCGCTTGTGCATGTAATTTATTATAATGATTTACACATTAAGTATCATTAAGCCGAGTGCTCGTCGGTTGTGTAAGAGCGAATAAATTGCAACTAATTGTGCACAATGCGGCGTATGCGTGATGTATCTGTGAAACTTTAATGAGATATGTGCAAATATTTACACGCACCCACACCACACACACACAGACCCATCTACGGTTATTAATAATCCTGCATAGGTGGGGGGAAATTTTACGCAAATTCTCATCGGCGCCTTAATGAGCAACTTTCCCGGAGCGTGGCGGGAAAAGCGGTGCGGAAAATGATTGCGTGAAAATCATCGTGCTAGCACGCAAAACTTTCCTCCGCTCATCAATTCGAAACTAAGAAGGGAACTTCCCAGGGCGTGCATGATATTTATTCCTTGGCTCCGACTTCTCCGCGCTCCTTTTCCCTCGGAAGTTCATTAATTCTTCGCCAGAGTTCCGCTCGCAATTATGCACGACGAACTTTGCGCCGGGCGGTTAGACAGACAAACAAACGGATTGACATTGAGTGAGATATTGATTTAATGCATTGCCAAAATGCGCCGGTGGAGTTTTCTGATTTATTTTGGATGCCTGGGTTAGCAGTAAAATGTGGGAAAAAAAGAATTTAGCAGCCGCCAATGCACAGGAAAATATATTCCGACTTAAGGCATTACTTTATTTATAATCTCTTTCAACAACTCTTTGAGCTTATACTAAGTAAATAAAATTATTGTTCAGCGAGGCATAGTATATTGGTTCATAATGCAAAAGAAGGGCTTAAAAATTATTATATTAAAAAAAAATAGCATTTTAAATTATCTGTGTAATTGATTATGCATTTTTGTGTATAAGAAATTGACTATAGATCCAAGATAATTTTGGGTGAGCTAGAACCCTTTGCATAATTATAGGAATGTCAGTGATAAGTAAATATATTAATATTCCGTTGTTATGAAAGCTTACTAGTTTCCCAGATGATTTTCTCTCAGTTCAGCAGCTTAAAGGCTTACACGAAACCCACTAAATGGCAGTGGCTCCCCTGGCAACTTTGTGTGCTAAATACTTCCATATATCTGATATTTCCCTATCGGTAGCCAGACACACCGCACAAAATGCATTAAAATTTTGCCAGGCATAAAAAACGTTCGCTCCATCTCTGAACTTAGTACTGAAAGTTGGGCAACTTTCGATTTTTGTGTGGGCGATGCCTGGTTGAGGGGTCATAAAAAATTGGCACCAAGCTTTATTGCCCCAGTTTTGCCGGGCTTTTTTATCTATTTTTGATGACTTATTTTTTTTTTTTTATTTTTTTTTTTTTGCGGCTGGCGCCGGCTGCACCTTGACACTTTTGCAATTGTCGCATGGAAATATTTTTTCAGCCGTTGTTATTCTTGCTCAATTTGTTTGTGTGCGCCCCCATTGTTTGTGCCCGTTGTTGTCGAGTTTTTGTATTTCCGTTTACCCCACAATTTTTCTTTACCCTATTTGTGCACTTTTTTATTTATGGTTAGTGCAGCAAAATATTTCAGCATCAAGGGGGAAACCAAAGTGCAGAGTGTGGGGGCGGGAAACGGGGCCAAAACTATGTGGGAGCCATTTTAGTTTTTCGGGTTTTCCTTTGGCTCTTCAGTTGAATGAATAAATCATTGGGCACCGAGGGGAATAGGTTGGGGTTTTTTGGGAAATGGAGTGAGACTTTTCTGGTAATGTTTGATAATATTTTATAGGAATGTTTGTACTCGTTTTGGCTTTGCATAAATGCCAACCGAGTGGCAAAGCCAAATAGAAAAATTTCAAATGCAGAGACAAGTACTGAGAGAAGTACAGAGATGTTGCATAAATATTTTCGCCAAATGTGGCCTTTGGTCTGAAGGAAAATAAAGAAAATCAATCGATCTAAGGCAAATACACAATTTAATCATAAATATCCTGAAAGCTATATATTTTCTTAAAATTGTACCATATATACCTATCTTAAGCTAGAGAAATTACTTCCGCCATTTTGACTTTCATTTCGAAAGGCTCCTAGGACTACAACCCTTCTTAAATTGTCAATTCCTGTTAACGTTTTCCTTCTTTTCCAAGTCCATCCCATTAGCAAAGTCCTAACCCCATTCAAAGGCCTGCAGCAAAGTAAACTAAGCAAATCTGCTGGCAATTTAATCCTTTTGAAATTTGCTTTAATTAACTCGAATAATAAGCAGCATCCGCACACTTTTTACCTCCTTCCCTCGCCTTCTAGCCCCTTTTTATGCTGTTTGTGGGATTATAAGCTTTGGCACTTTGTGGTTGAAATTTTGTGTGTTTTTTTCTCCTCTTTTTTGGCAGTCGGATTTCCGACATTTGCCAAAGCAAATTTCAGCAGAGCGGGACTAATAAGCCAAACAAGGGACAGTGCAGAGCGGGGGTGGGAATTGGCGAGGACTGCAGACAAAGTTAATACGACACAGCAGTTGGTGGGCAATTGAAAAGTTTATTAATAACCAGCAGAAACAGAAACAGCAGCAGGCATACGAACTTTAAAGGGATTTTTTTGTTCGGTTATTTTGTTATTTATATGATTTTTACTTTTAATTAAAAGAGACGAGGCAAGGCGTAGCGGAAGCGAGTGCGGTCTGGAAGGAAATGTAATTATATTTGAACAGCAGGCGAAATATGTTTTAATTTATTAAATTAAAATAAGCGAAAACAAAACCCGGAAAGGAGAAAAAAGGCAAACAGAACGGGCAAAGGAAGCAGCGAGCCGCAAACCGAGTGCCCAAAGCAATTTAAGCGAACGTCACACGCGGCGTATGCGTAATGTGCTCACAACAAAATCAACGTTATGCAAATTTTAATGCGAGCATAAGGCGGAAAGGAAAACGCGCTACGCTTGCCAGTTTTCTCTCGATTCCCGTTCCGGGTATTAACAGGGTATTGAATGGGTATGGTATGTCTGTGGAAAGTGGGGAGAAGTTTGAAGTAGAATAGGGAATAGAATAGAGAATAGTTTTCATAGCAAAAAAATTTAAGATTAAAAATCAAAGATATAAATATATTTAATATTAACTCAATTGCATAAATAATCCATTTTTATTTAGTTACAAAAAATGTTGCCTACTTTTCAGCACGAACTAACTTAAATAAAATGAAGTTCTCTTTTTAAAATAATTTAATAAATACTACGAATGATTTAAGTAAGCAAATAATTTATTTAAACCAAGTCCCAACGAATTACTTTCCCAATTCCAGAGAGTTCAGCAGGGTATCGCTTAAATTCAACCCAAATCACCGCCTTACTCCTTCGTCCTGCCACTATGCCCTCCAGTCGTACTCGTATTTACACACGCACACACAAGGACGAATGTATGTTAGCCAGGGCACTCTCATGGCGCGAAATTACATTCTTGTTGTAAGCACACATAGCGCAAAAAAATTGTAATGAGCTTATTAAGTCATATTAAAGTCCAAGTACAACCAATTTGATAAAAACAGCGACTGACAGCAGACGGGCGACACACTCGCGAGCACACATGCGAATGTTTTTAAGCTCCGCTTTTTTACGATCGCATTTGGCATTAATGTTAATAACAAATGGCACACGACCCCGTGTATGTGCAGTGTGTAATTTATATGAGCGATGTAAATGAGCCTGGCAGCAGGTGGCTTAACATTTGTGGAGTGTCCAATATTTTTCATTCGCTCTCCATCGCGCGGTAAATTGCTCTTAACCCGACTTAATTGAGTATGAATCAAATTGCCGGCGAATTTCCACTCAAACTTATTTGGAAAGCTTGCTTCAATATTTAAGTAGCCTTGGAATAATATTTCAAAATATTTGAGGTATATTAAATTTAACTATTATAAAAAGAGGAATACTGAAAGCACAAGTTCTGATGTCTAAAATGCTGAGCGTCGGTCAAATGTTTGCTGCGAGTGAGTATAATTATGGATTTTCTTACCCTGGCACAGGAGTAACATTGTTTTTCGAAGCATTCAAGATTGTGCTAGGGCTCGGCATCCAATATTATTAATATTTCGATTTAAGTTTTAATGAATTCCAAATATTTTCCCAACAGAGCTAAACTCAAGGTTCCTAATACCTTTCTTCAAGAACCGCATTGGCCAGATGGTAATAACATTTGGGCTGGGCTACTTTGTCACCACAAAGTTATCGAAAATGTATACCAAATGGAAGGGGAATTCCAGCGAATTCCAAACTGATGATCTCGTGGGTAAGGAATCGCTTACGAAGGAAGGCATTCCACTTCTGGCCAAGGAAAGTAAGCTGATTCTACTGACCACCAAGCAATTGGCCGCCTTTAATGGCCTAAATCCAGATCAACCAGTGTATACCGCTGTAAATGGCATAATCTATGATCTGAGTCCTGGCCGAGAAAAGTTCTTTAGCGAAGGTCCCTACTCAATTTTGGCAGGAGGCGATGCCAACGAGATCCTACATATGGCAAGCGGATGCATGAACTTCTGCGAAGATAAGTTAATTAATTACTTGGAGCGGAGTTTGAGGGCCGAATTCAATGTGGTGGGTTATCTTATTGATTCGTATGGGGAGTAATGGCGAGACTGCGAACAGGAGCGACTAGAATTAATCACAACCTGAAGATGGTCTTCGCGAATTGAAATAGACTTTCATGTTATTTTGTTTATAAAACTGTTATTAATTACATTAAAAATGAGCTAATTTGTTTTTTAATTGTGTAAAATTACTATTAAAATTTATATCCAGTTGTGGGTAATTAAAACTATGTAAAGGTCAGGTTTCTCATCGGTTTTCAGACATAATAACAGTTGTCAATAGCCATTTACCCCAAACCCCAAACGATTTCCTTAAGAAACACAATATTTTTCTTGCGGCTCGATTTTTCTAACAAATAGTTCCCATTTTTAGTAGAAATTCCCTTTAGCTGAGGGGTCAAATTAATTTTCTCTCCCTTCTTTTACCGTTTGGCCGAGCCCTTGGCATTTGGCCGGAAAGTTTTTTCCGGCTTTGTCTTGGAATATTTTTTTCCACGCCCTGACAGGAAAATATCGACAACGGCAAATGTCGATATCAACAAATTGTTTGTCGTGTTTTTCTTATATTTTTTTCTTTAGCAGTTTTCCTTCAGCGCCTTTGCCCCATCAAGCTGTTGACTTTGTCAAGTTGTCGCCGAGTTTTCAGGGCTTCGGGTGTTTCTGGTTTTCCATTGTGTATGTGTGTGTGTGTGTGTGGGGGAAAAACTTTGCGCCCAACACGCAATTGACTGAAATTGAATTGAAAGCTGAAAGCCAAGAAGTGATAAAGAGGACGGTTGGGAAGGGAATGCCATCAGGTGCTACACAGCTAATAAAATCAAAATTACTTTTTGCCAGCGCAAAGTTTCGCAGTCGACGTGCTTAAGGAATTTAAAAAAGTTGTCCAAAAATTGTTAAGCACACACTTCAAATTCAGCCAAATGTGCAAAAGGACAACACACACACTCACACTTAAGTACCAAGGACAACAACAGAAAGGGAGTTGGGGGGATAAAGTGTTATTTGAAGTGTCGAATTTGATCAAGCGAAAAGGTGACAGAAAGGCTCAAAAGTTAACAGCAACCGAGGGCCAAGAATAACAAGTCGAAAGAGGTCCTTGAAGCGAGGGGAATGAAAAAGGTTGAATGGCAGCCAGTTGAACCAGGATTAAATAGAAAGGCCAGGTCCAGGAAAGGAGCATTTGCATAAATTATAAAATATATAGACTGCTATGCCAGAAGTCTTAGTTACAAATTTGAAAGTTTTCTTAATGAATCATTTTACCTACATATTATATTAAGAATTAATATATATTTCCCAAATATTTATCAGGTAAAACTTATTCCCCCTTCTTGACCTCTTTAATTCATTATTTTTGCACTTCTTTTATATTATTCTTACAGTTGGCCACGCCTCATGACTTTGCCATTTATGGCTCTCCCCCTATAATCCTTGGTGAACTCAAAATTTATTACCATCTGGTTGTCATGTGCAAACGATGCTCTGCCCCTAGTTTTCTCAGGAACCCTCCGCCCATACCCTGGTGTCATTCATTCATTTTAATGTTTTACGTGACCCATTCGAAATCGAATCGAATGACTCATTAAATGCAGAAAATACCCAAACAAGTGGTGGCAAAAAGGGGGAGGAGCAAAAGGACTATGGGGAGGATGTGTTCGAGGTAAAAGGCAATTAACCATAAGAGCTTATGCCATCGAACGTGCCTAATTGCCAGAAAACACTACTCGAATCTGGTTTTTCGTATTTACTTAGCCAAATGGTTGTGTGTGTATGTGTGAGTGTGTGGCAAACAATTAGTTTTCCAATTTGGAAACCCAAAATGTTTGCAAACAACACAAATTAAATCCGCCTGAATTGCAGTTGCGAAAACGAGAAGGAGGGAAAAGTGGCACGACTAGATCCTTTTTCTTTCCGGCTAAAGTTTACTTTGCTCTTTGCCAGCCACTGCTTGCGGAGTTAATTTAATTAGTTTTCATTTATCTAAAGTACACGCTTCATTACATAATTTAACAATTCATTAGACTGAGCCGGAGCGCTGTGGTAATTGAAAAGCGCGTCACGCTCTAGTCCCTCGATTTGCCACCCAGTTTTCCCAGCCCACATCCTTTGATCCCCTCTACCAATGCGATCTTTCCAGTCGAATCCTCCTCCACCTCCCCACTTAGCAGTCTGCTTTTTATGTTCACTTTGTTATTATTGCCGCCAGACAATTGCTAATGGTCGCTGTAATTATCATTAAATGCTTCGCTTTCTTTTTTATTTCTTTTCCCCATTTCTTCCTTTCCACCTCCCAATCTTTCCTATTTTTTCGTTTAATTTTATTTTCCTGGGAACAATGGCCCTCGCTCAACAGCTGCTGGCAACATTTTAATGTGTTTGTAAAAGGATTAAACTGCACTTGGCTCCTTTATTCGAATGCAGAGTGATTTGTGAGTGAGTAAACTTAAATATTATAATTGGAGTTTTGAAAGGTATTCAGTTCAGTGTCTTAATGAGTTGAATTTAATTTTAAACAAATGTAATATTGAATATTAGGATTATATTAGTAAGAAGTAGTAGTAAGCTAAATTCCCTAAATAAAACTTAATTTCTTTCAGTTTTTGCTACCCTAAACTTTTCTCCCTTATCCTGATTGTCTCACACACAAAATCTCTGCAGTAAAAGCCTCTGTTAAACACAAAGATAAAGATAAATCTCTGGTAGCACTTATTTTTCCCCATTTTCCCTGTATGCAACGACACTTCCCACATTTTCCCATATTTTCGGTAGCAAGAGGCTTAAATTTGTGCAACTAGCATGGCGACAAGTCAAAAATGGAAGCTTGTTTTTGGGGCTATAATTTTTGCTCCTGTTTTTTTTTTTTTTTGGGTGGAAACATTTTGATGTTTTTGCAAGGACAGAATTTGATTTACAAATGGCATTGGGCTGGCGTCCATCCCCACTCAGGACTCGAGTGCTTTTTCGAAATTCATAAATCCATGTTACCCAAAACGAGGCGAAACAAAGCGAAACGAAAGCTGAACCAGTTTCGTCGCATATATCAAGCTTAATTGCAATCCAGAGCTGGGGAATGCAATTTGGGAGCTAAAGAGTTGACCCGAAGGCATTGTCGCAAATGTCTAGACGCGACTCCACACCCGGGTTTGCTAATAAATTTCTGGGAAAGCTCCGAGCTCGGCCCATTAAAAGTGGCCACAGACTGGCTGTCTCGGGTGCGTTATGCGAGTACTTTATATTCAAAAGTGTGTAATTTGCAAAAATGTCGGCTCTTGGCGGTGCCAACAGTGCTGGGAGCACTCCCTGGCGGGCGGCAGGCATCGAGCGGCAGCAGCTGTGTTCGTCACATTAACCTGATGCCACTGGGGGAAAAACAGGGGCAAAATGCTGGCCAAGTGCACAGCAAATTACACAGGGAGAACATTTGAGGTCTTCTGTTATATTTAAAATTAATTTGCAGTTAGTTGAGTGCTTAAAAATAAATAGTGGACAAGCCTTAAGGTTCTTAAGGAGCACAATTATATTTCATTTTCAATTTTAATTCTTTAATTAGCCTTAAATTTTCCCAGTGCATGTTGTGGCACCCTTAGGCTCACGGCTTTTTGTAGGTCGTCGACGTTTTCCTCCTTGTTGTTGGCTTTGTTGTCGTCGTCAGGTCGCGGTTAATTATGTTTTTTGTATGTCCTTACGCATACCACGAGGCAAAAAGGACGACCTCGCAGTCGTCTGGCCAATGTGCGGGTGCGTGTGTGTGATTATCGTCTCGGATTTAATGCGCACTTTGATGTGAAACATTGCTAATTTGGCTTTTTATGTACTTTTGCCTCACTCTTGTCGCCCCATGACTGGCGTTTGTGCTCCAAGATGAGGATGTTATTATTTCAAGAGGAAAATCATTTTTGTATCGTATTTACGAGTAATGTCATTACGGGATGAACTCAATGGTGATATTTGTATGTAGCCAGGATTTCAATTATGAATATGTTTAGAATATATGTATGAGATATAATGGAAGGGGATCTAAGAGATCAATTTTAGCTTCACGCTTAAGATCAGCTAGAGGCTTTGAAAAAGGACCTAGAGAAGTCAGTCCGGTTGGGGGAATGGTTTCTGTATCCTTTATCAGGCTTTAACAATTTTATTTAAACTGTTCTGAAAATGTAAAATGCTTTAAAAAAGTCTAGAATACTTCTTCTAGACATGTTAAGAGCATGTTAACTTCTCCTATATGTTTATAGAAATTAAATAAAAATGCGGCGTACCTCTGAGCTATTTTATTTTCAGTGGATTGAATTTTTCGTTATTTCCCTAGGCACAGCCAGTAAAGAAAATACAACAATTAATCATATATCTTTCCTGGCCCTGGCCTCTTTAATGTCGGGATATGATTTACGATTATAGCCATTCGCTTTTCCGAGCTTAATTTTTCAGTTTACTACAATTTCCCGACTCTTGAAGTAAACTGCCAACATTGGTTCAATTAATTCTTGCGAAAAAAAAACATTCTCGGCTTACAGGGTCTATCGATTTTTTGTTCGGGGCAATTTGCGAATTGTGAAAATTGATATATGGCATTTTCGCACTGGCATCTCACATTTCACTCTTCACTTTTCACGTTGCTGCCGATGACAGGCAACAAAAACCAAAGTCAGAGGGGAAAAAGTACACCAACGAAGGCAAAAAGTGAGCTCGAAAAGCTAAAACAAATGGCAGACATAAATCCATCATCATCAGCATTATCGTGATGGCCGAGAGGCAGCCAAGCGTTTGAACAAATTGACTGCAAGCAATTTGTGCGAGGAAAGTGCAAAGAATAAGGATCATAATTTAGACAAATATTGCCCATACGCAGTGGCTCATTATGGGCCCAACAGGGGTAGTTAATTTAAATAAATCGACAGAGTGCCGAAACATTAACCAGTTCACACTTTGGATAAAGCATATCCCTGGGCACTCATTTTGATTAAATGGAGAGTTTGCTGGAGCTAAAACCAGGTATTTGAGGTGTCTTCTCAAACGGAATTCGTAAAGTAAGCTGGCAGTTTAATAAACAATTTGGCCAGAGGCAGAATTTTCTCTAACAAACAAACTGGACATGTACAGAGAAACTAACAATCACAAAATTGAACATTGACATCAACGTTAAACCAAAAATGTTGCCTGATTCAAGCTGTAAAATACTCTGATAAATTAATTTCAGCTCAAAGTTCCATCTGCTCTAACCCATTCGCATTTTGTGTATTTCATAATCGACTTACCAAAAGGGCAAAAGCCAAGACCAGATATTTGGCTCTAAATTTTGACCAACATTTTTGGCTAACATCAACAAACAAACTAACACTTTGATACAATAATAGCAGAAGCAGACTGACACAAGAGCAGGCAAACAACAATTGGCTAAAACAGTTTTGCACCCTCGGGCTAATGGAGAAATAAACTGCGAATGCTGGCTGAAATGAAACGAGTCTGGGAATGGCATTTAAGCCACTCAAAAATCCTTGAAACTCATGCAGTATGAATAATTTCATTGAAATGAAAAGTTTGCAACTAGAAAAGGGGATTTATAAAGTTAATTTAATTATGTTAGGCTAACTTCTACGTTATCATCGACGCCATTGTTAATATTTACAATGCTGAAGTCCTCCTGCTTTTCCTATTTTGTTATATTTACTATTAAATAACTCTAAATAATAATAGAAATTTATTATCTCTAGTTCTTCCATAATGTTTACTTCTGAATGTTCTTTATAAAAATTGGTAGAGAGAACAATAGCAAAATGGTTCCAAGGCAGGATTTTGTATGAAATTATTGTCATCACATCGCCAAGGGGGTGGAGTCTGTTCTTGTGCATCCTGTTCATTGCCTAAATATATTTCAAGAAAGATTACTGTCACTCTCTTAAAGGCAACGTATACTACAGTTCAAAAATATGTAAATAATTAAAGCCTTTGCCGCTAGTCTAAGGTGACTGAGTTTTCTTTGGCTTCTGCCAAAATAATATAAAGTTTTGTTATTTCCGCGACTGCGTGTGAATTGAATTTCCCATGAGGTGCCGCAGTATTTGCCGTCAAATGAAATCCCAACAATCGCAGCCACATCCACCTGGTGGCTAACCAGGTGAGGACAGCCGATCTTCCCTTCCGTTTCGCTGCAGTTGCTAAAGTCTGAAAAGAAATGCGACAGCTGCAAGTCATCAAGTCGGCGGCGCCAAGAGAATTCGCTACAAAGTGCCAAAAAAGATTCAGGGGGAAAAGGGGAAAAGCGAAAAGAGTGTCGCACACTTCTGTCTCATATTTCTGTCATTTTCCCAGGCGCCATTTTGTTGGCTAGCAATTTAATTTCATATTTTATGCAGTCAAAATCCGCGCGGAGCATGCGACAAAAATGGTTGTTCTCTTCCAGGTCCTGATGCCTGGTCCTGTTCCTGTTTCAGAGTTCTGCTCCCTGAGCTTTTTCTGCAGCTTGGCCCCTTGAGGCAGTGACTGTGGGTTAAGGTGGCGGTTGGGTCATTATAAAGTCAGACCTGATGGCGGCATTCTCATCTGCTCTTGGCAAGCTGATAGCAAAAGAATAATGATGTCTTGCCAGTGCCACTTTAAATGGAAGCAAGTTAAGGAGTAAAGAATTTAATATCAAGACAAAAAATATTCCTTGCTTCGTTTGAAGTTGCTCTACAAGCAAACAATAGAATGTCGAACCCCTAACCAATTTTTATTGCCTTCTTCGAACTTCTGTTTCTGACAGCCAAGCCCAGTCCCCCCACCAATTATCTGTGAGTTATAACTTCTGATTTTGCACGTCGAACTTCTACCAATTAGTGGCCTCTGCCGCTGGAGCGGAGTCTTTAAAAGTTTGCCGCATGAGTTGGCAGATGCCAATGGGCCACCTGCGGGGCAACTTTGGCCGACATCGACGTCGGATAGATAGGCGAGGCGGATATGGCTGGAATGCAGGTGGTCCAGTCCGGGGCCAAAACTGCGATTCCGAACTAATGGCATAAGCCGCTTATGTACCATGTACTCGTCCCTCGCAGTTTGCTCTTACTTTTAACCCACTCGCCAGCAAAAACTTTTTTAGGATTATAGAGGATTTGCTCAGAGCACACATACACGTTAGGAAAAGGTTATCCTAAATATTATTACAAATTTTAAATTGTACAAATCGATATAAAATAATAACTTAAGTCACCGCCTTTTACAACTTAAGAGGACAACAAATAAATACAGACCAGTCTTTAGCACTAATTTCTATGCTTATCTACAAAACTACAAATCTGTTCTGTCGATAATATAAATTTTGATTACAATTTTGATTGTTATCTTATAAAAATTACATTACAAAATATTTCGATAACTCAAAGTATAGTAAGTAAGCACTACTATCTCATCTTCAATAAATAACTTTCGATTGGAGTTTAGTTTAGAATATTTTAAGTAGTAATTTATTCTCTGTGTAGTCAGAGAAAAGGATGAACGAAGTGGGTGTTAAAGAGTGGAATGGTAGGAATGGTAGTAAAAAAACGAACGCTTTATAGTTTCAATATTTGCCTTGTCCTGTTCGGGAAATCCCCTGGGCACATAGAGCAGCCAGTGCTGCTCGGATTTATAAATGGACTGGCAAACATTTAGCCAAAACCTAAAGGGAGAGGGACCAGGAGGAGCGGGGTCATCTGTGTGCTCCGCTTTAAAGGAGTCGAGTTGAGTTTTATTGTTTTTGGCCAATTAGTCTTGGTCTCTAACCCGTCTCGGCAATCGTCTTGAATCTCTCCCCAAGGTGTCCTTAGGCCAACGCAATTTATCCACACTCCTTTCGGGATATCCTTTGGCCCAAGGAAGGTAAATATGTTTTATGAAACACCATAAAAATGAAATGGAGCAGCAGGCCCTGAGTAAGTCAGTCAGTTTGTTTTTCGCTTTATCGTAGAGAAAAGCCTATAACTTTTTTATTGTTTAAAAATTGAAAGCGACTTTCTTAGAATATTTATTTTGTATCTTACATTTTTAACTGATTAAAAATGTATTAAAGTTAATTTTTAAATTGCAGAATTATTAAAGAGAACCTAATGCTTCGACTCTTTTAAACTTTCATCTGCCTTTCTTCTGTCTCTTTGCATTTTCAGTGTGAAGCTGGGCAAAAGGAGATAGCTGGCGAAAATTCCATTTTGAGTGCTTAAGTTCCCGCTAAAATGATTTATGTGCCAAGTTTATTTATTGCACCTCAATGAATCCCCATTTAAATGTTTGGCCAGCGGACCCGGAAACCCGGCGAAGTCGCTGGGCAAACATCCGGCTGATGAAAATAAAAATAAAAACAAATATTCGGGGATAATCGAATTGGAAAGCGGAAAATGGAAATGGAGACTGCCCAACTAGAACATAAAATGCATTCAAATCCTTCAATTGTTGAAATTTAACGGAAAAAAATGTAAATATTTATATGGATTATTATGTTATTTATGGCTGATTGGGGAGGAATGTGAACAAATATAAATTTGCCATACTGAAGCTTTGTATGGCAAGGGAGGAATATTTAGGGCATTCGATTGGAAAGATTTCAGCGCAAACAGATGGCAAATAATGCGATTTAAATAAAGGAAACAGAAACGAAGTGTAAGCTGAAAAAAAGCATCGATGATTCTCTCTAAATAAACATCTTTATAATCTGTTTAATTCTGCTCTAATGAACTCTAAAATAATTCTCCTAATTATGTGCTCCAGTAGACCAAATTAATTATTAATTTATACTGGGATACTTAACGTAAACTACCAAAATCTGGGGTAAACTTGCAATAATTAAAAATAATGAATTAAATAGTTCTCTCCAAAATGTGAACGCATGAAATGAGCAAATAATTTCCATTAGTTAATAGAAAAGCACACAAGCAACCATAAAACACGCACAAAGGATAACCAATGCAGACAAGGACAATTACTCTCAAACTAGCAGAAGTCGAGAATCAGGACGTGGAGACAAGTGGCAGCAGGACCACAGCAACCGCAGTCGTTCATGAGGATGGTGAAAACAGGACCAGGACTAGTGGATGTTTGGAGACTGGGCGCTACATCCTGTCTCAAAGGCAAGCCACAGACATCAATAAGGCAGCTAATTGTTCAGGTTAGAGACAGGATATTTCATTTGATTGGTCGAACATTTTCAATATTTCCTGAAAACAGCTAGCAGTCTCCAGACCCTCACACTGAATTTCCCAAAGGAAAACCTCAAGAATTCCACCTTTCCTTTGTTTTCCCGGCCATTCCAAACAATAAGTTGCCATTTTACTGCCGAATGCTTAACCTTGTCCCCAATCGTAAAGGGAGCAGCCAGCCCCCAGTTTTCCCCCATGCTTTCTCTCCAGATGTTGCCCAAGATTATTTTCACCATTTTCATTGTGCCCTTTGTTCGGTTGCCTAGAAGAGGAAAAATTGAGCAAAAAAAGCAGGAGGAGGTAGAGGAGGAGGAGGTGGAGTTTTCGTGGGCAGGAGCCTAATCAGATATTTACGCCACAGGCGGTGGCTCAAAGTAGAAAAATATCCCGCGGAACACCTCCCCTACACAGGGAATAAAATTCTGGTTTAAAAAGTAATAAGGCTTAGGAAATTATTTTTCCAATTATATTGAACTTAATAATTTGATTTTGATCTTACTTCAAAGAATTTCTTTCACCAACTAATTTAAATTTAATCTCATTCAATTTGTAATAGATTTTTTTCTTCCTGTCTACTCATATTACATTTGAGCTTTGGGCTTTCGACTCTCGCTGGGTGTTAAAATAAATGAGAAGCATTTAGGGCCAAATCCCCATGGCAGCCCAGCAGCCCGGCCACAGTCCGAATCCGAATCCGAATCGGAATCGATATGTGAGCTCTCCCCCTCTGTGTTTCTGGTCGTTTCCTGGGATATCCAAGTCCTGTCAAGCGGCCTTCATTTAATTGGCAGCATTTGTCAAAAAATCTCATGGCAATGCTGGTAAATTCTGCATAAATTTGAGTGTTGGTCGGGGTATAATTTAAGGCAGGGTGGGCGTGGCATAAATCCTTAACCACACATCTGCAGTGGAACGTGTCCAAGTAGGAGAAGCCAAGAAATCGGGTCGCAATTCCACTTTCCTCGCCTCGTAGCTCTTTGTGTGTTCCCTATTTGGTGGTGTGTGGAACACGGTTCTGCTTCTGGAAAAGGAGAAAAGTTTGTGGAGCACATTTCACTTGACCTGCTTGGAGGATTGAGATCGTTGAGAGCGAAAGGGAAATGGAATGGAAGCCGTTCAAGGAGCGAATGAAGTTTGCTAAACATTTGCATTGTGTGCCAAGGCAGCCATTAAAGGGATTGTGGGGGATAACAGATCGAACTGCGAACACATCGCCCTGATTGACTGCCTGCCCCTCTTAATTATCTCCCATTATGAGCTGCGATTAACACTCGATTGCATTTGAGGCGCTTTAATCGCTGCTCAACCGCAATTCTGCGATTTCCGCTCGCCCTCTGCTCCTCCTCCGGAATTGCACTTCCGGTTCAATTGGCCGACCCCGAAAACGGAAGGATATAGCGCCTTCTGTGCAAATTGGGGGAGTGGTCAGTCGATGGGTATTATTAATAAGAGCCCAGCGTAGCTTCCCTCTCTGATTTCCATCCTGCTGCTCGAAATATGAATGAATAAATTATTGATAGCCGAATTCACTCTCGTGTGGAACTTGGTTCCGGACAGGAGGCGAGCGGCATTCCAACAGTCGCTGCAAAAATGCAAATATTGAAATAGTTCTGGGTGTGCCCTCCTAGGGCACCCTTAATCCTTGACTGGCTACCAACCACAGGGGATTAAAGGGGGAAATGGGATATGAAATTCATAGGCAGATAGCTCCTGTTTCCCCTTCTCTCTCTGGCTTATTGAAAGTCTGTGCAAATCACGGCAATGGGAATTAGCAGGGGCTGAAGTGCACGGGGATTACATTTGGTCAGCTGCTTATGTCTGGCCAAATTGGCAAACATACCAGGAATCGGACGGAGGCCTGTATATAAGTGCCACATATTAGGAATGTCAGGTGGGTTTTCATACAGGATCTGTCGAAAGATGGAATGAAAGGGGTTTGTAAAAGAATTTGGGAATGGTAAAGAGAAGAGTTTGTCAGTCCGTCATTAACTTTAATATCCCAAAATAAAGTCACATAGAATCAAGTGCTCAATTTCGTTGAATTGAAGCATTCCCAAGATAAGAGAATATAACCAATTAGTACTTTTCTGATAAACTCTTCAGTGGCGAAAAAGTAAACGTATACTTAACCTCTTAGAAATGCACTGAATTAAGGACACTCTAACCAGGACATGACCAACAATGAACCATCGTTAGCCTGCAGCATCCGCCCGAAGATAAGACCCGACAGGACACAACCACGAAGTATCCACGTCACAAACAGGAACAGGACAACCAGCTGACGCGGAGACGGCCAACGAGGACGATAATCAACTGGTAAACAGCCGCAGTTTCTCCTTCCTTCCTCCGCCAAGGACGCTCTCATCGCTTCGCTGCAGGAGCAATTAAGTTTCCGTGATTCAGTAATTGCTTCAAGAACGGACAGCGAAATCTGCTAGACACAGCCACGCCCCATTAGCCCCGCCCACGAGTTAGTGGTTGCCTATTAAAAAATCATAAATTAAACGGGGATTCTGTGTGTTTCTCCTTTTCTGTATTTCCTCCTCAATTCCTTCCACTCGAGTTGCTAGAAGAAAGAAATACTTTTTTGTTGCCAATAAAGCGAGCTTTGATTGCCGTTGGATGTTTATTGTGACGCACTGCTGGCTGCCACGCCCCGAATTCCCAGTTTATTGCCACTGAAAGCAGCGAAGAGGGAGACACATCTGCAATCTGCTTTTCATCCATTTTCACTGCGCTTTCATAGCCTCAATTGTTAATTAATTTTCCTCTCTCTGTGGTTTGTTTCTTGTCCATTCTGTTGTGCCTTAATTTTGTGATTGTGTTTGGTTAATTTTCCTTTTGTTGTTTGATTTCCTCTGGCCTTCTACCGAAATTCCTTTGCACTCAGCTGATGAACTCTTTAAAAATGCAGACAAAGTTACCACCGAGATAACTCTGCCCAGGGCTTTAACCTTACTTATATAAAGATATATAAAGATATTCTTAATCTCTGATTACAGAAAAAGGCTGATTCTGGCAGCCCTCAGACATGGATTTTCCCTTACATTCTGTCATAAATTGTAAATAAACTGGGGAGCAGCACTGGAATCAAAAGATGAGCCATAAACTTTCGAAAGACAAATCATAAAAACGGGGAAAAAACATAAATTCCACTTTGGGATGTGCGGAAGGAAAAAGAAGCCTGAAGAATGTAATATATTTAACGTAAGAGGAACTCGGAGCACCTGAAGTTGGAGTATTGAAACTGAAGAATTCTAATTGAACAATCTCATTACTTAACCTCTTGCTCCTCTATTTCCTTTTAATAATATTTTAGCAATCTTCTGGTCACTTTTCGCATTCATTAATCAATTTCTCGACCCTCTTTCCGCATTCGTCACAACCCAGCAGAGAAGGATATCATGATATATTACTAGGGGCCAGCTCTCCTGGCATATTTCTTTAATTAAGGCTCAGAGCCAACGCACATCCCGCTGAGAGGGAGGAAAGTGGCGGAAATTTAATAAAAATGTCACAGCTGAGCTGCAGAAAAGGACCTTCTCATTCCCGTTTTCAATTTCCCCAAGGACCTGGGCCACCTCCCACGATAATTATGAAATGGACGACATTTTCTCAGCTGTCGCCGGCTGGAGTTTTTCCAGCTGCGAGCTGACCACTGGCAAAACCTTTAAGGTGGGAAAATCATGGAAAGTGAGAGCAAGGAGATGGGGCGTCTGATTTGCATGATGATGCTTCACTTCCTTTTCCTATTCCTACCTCCTGCTTCCTTGTCCTTGTTCCGCATCCGCATGAATAAATTCCAATGGCCAATTTTTGGGAAAACTTCCTGGCATGTGGAGGAAGGTGGGGAAAAGGGGGCTTTGTGGTTTACACGTGGTGCCAATGTCATCCCGGCAACATTTTGACAATTTGTGGAAAACAAATAGGAAGCGCAGGAGGAAGAGTTTCCCCGTTTCGCTGCTGAATTATTCATAAATATGCAACGCACTTTCAACTTGTTTTGGAACCTATGGAAAATTCCCCCGAAACCGATGACAGGCCAAGGAATATGGCGTTCCAGATTTGTCGCGCGAGAATCCTGCGAAGGTGAACCTGACGTCGAACCCCCTTTCGAACAGGTTATAAGCCATTTCCTGGCCTTCGGGCTATGTAAATCAGTTCAAGTTGGTTGGCAATGGATATCCATTGATGGGATTATGCTTAATATGATGTAAAGGGAAAAGGGGATGAGGATGCGGATATCTAATATGCTGCTAAACAAGATGTGCAACCTTGTTATTTGGTTCGTTGATTTTTCTGTCGTATCTTAATTTGTTTTTGATTAAATTAATGAGCAAACTAAATTGTAGGCCAATGTTTAAGGGTATCTCTTGTCTTACCGGAAACTAGTTGAGGTCCTGTTTAGTTTCTCCTTCTCAACCCACCATTATAATTCATTCTCCACTAAAATTTCTCTCTGTTCTGTGGGCTTTATCCGCAAACCTACCTGTTTCCCTACCAACCATTTCCCTCACCGCTTTTCTCTAGTTGCCCGTTTTATGGTTTTGCACTTAGCAATTAACGAGTTTACTTTTTTTAGTGCTGCTCCCAGTGCCCGCATCAAGTGGACACATCCCCCTCCGCTCCCCTCTACTTTCCACCCCTTGCAGACCCCTTTTAATCCCCTGTCTCTGCCCCGAAAACACCTCCCAGCTGGCTCGTTGCTCTCAATTAGAGTGTCACTTCCGTTTGGAATTTAGTTCGCTGCTGGACAAATTTACCTATGTGCAGGTGCCGTCACCTCCGCCTTTCCCACCAGGTTGTCTGCCTTTCCGCTCTTCCAGATGCCATAAAAACGGAACTCGGACACGAACTGCATTGCGGTCTTTTCCTCCTCGGGGGATGCTTAATGTTGAGAGGATAAGGCCACCGATGGGGATGTGGATGTGGAGAGACTCGGACTGGGAGTCTTCTCTCGGTTCGGTTGGTGAATTATTCGAGTTCAGAGAGTTGTTAATGTTAAGGGAGAAATACGAGGGACTTAATCAAGTTCAAGGTCCAAGAATGGGCGATTCAACATCCCCCGTTCATCCTTCTCCGCTCCGCTTCTATAGCCTCCCTCAGTGGAAATTGCCATTTCAATTGCATTAAATTCTGTTCGTGGACAAAGGAAACTTCTCTAGAATTTTCCCGAGTTCTGGCTACAAATGAAAGCACATTATTCTCGGGAGTTTTCACCGCTCCAAGAACTTATTACCTCTTCCCGTACAATAACCTCTCAACTTAGCTGCTTTCGTTGGGGAAAATGCAACGGAAATTATTTCTAAATAAAAATTGCACAGCCAAAGAAAATGGGAAAATGTCAAAGAATTTTAAGAGACGCAGAAGAAGTGTGACGTTAGGGGAACGAGGGAAGTATTGAAGCGGAGACTCTGATTGAATTGGTGTCGGAAAATCGAAAAATACAAACAGGTAGCGACATAAAATAACAGGGACGAACTGAGTTGTGGGGGAGGTGAGGCTCGGTTGCAGTTTCCATTTCCGGAAAAGGTTCCAAACACATGTCGCAGCTCACCTTTCACTTCCTTTTCCACTTTAATTTGCTTTGCGGCTTTCCTGGGGGCTTTTCATCTTCTCACAGCTCTTCCCTTTCCGCTGCGGTTCCTCGGTAGGAAGTTAACATTAATTATAGGAAAAGTGCTTGCGAAAACATTTTCACATCATTAAAAATTATTTATGTGGGCCAAGTCAGGGATAACAGGGAGCCAAGGATACAATTTAAGTGGAATTAATGTCTGTCTTCGCTGTTCTCTTAGGCTGCTTCCTGGGCAGCTCTTAGAATGGAAGTGGAGAGAGAGTTATGAGTGGCGAATGGACTGCAAGGATCTCCCAGGATCCAGGTTCTGTCCGTTTCATTGAAATTTGCATAATTCGTCGCGAATTCTGTGGCCAACATTTAACGAGCCAAACAATTTGTCAGCGGACCAGCCCCGAATTATTCATGGGTAACAAAAGGGGGAGTTGCCCCCAGGAGCAGGTGTGAAAATTGGGAGAGGTGGGGCTTCCCCCTGTCTGTGGAGCAATCAACTTTTGTGTCTATGAATTTGTAATTGGGGAGAAGACAATAGTTAAATGGCCTGGAAGCAGACTAGAATGTAATTCCAAGGACAGCAAAGGAGATGGGATCCAGTGAATGACTGGGATTCTCCTCAAAGTAGCTAAAGGCCAGGAAAAGTGCATGAATGAGAGGGATTTTAACGAAATTTGTAAGAGATTAAACAAACATTTACTTAATTTTAATTCTGATACAAGTGATTTATTTATCTATTATGGTGTGCAGATGTTCTATTTACTTAACCTAATTCAATCGATGGCAGCAAACAACCAAAAAGTGATTAGTGGCCAATTAGAAACAACATCGGACAGAAGCCAAAACACAAATGGAGCAGCAAGGAAAAAGTGCGTGTAAAATGGGGGAGTGGAAATAGGAAAAGTTGCCAAATGGAAAACAATTCCCGAATTAATTGGAAAATACCAAAAGCCAACAGAAATTATACGGGAAGGGTGGAAGGCGAATGGTAACATTTCATTTGTGGTCATCGGTAAATAATTTAGGACTGCTGCAGCGACCGCCGAATGGCAAATGTATGCTACACCCCGCAGCTTTCCCCGCTTCTGATCCTGATGATATATGCCCCCGATTTCCACGACTGAGCTATTTAATCAGCAAATTATCCAGAGAAACAATGGGAGCGGCTAATGGGCGTGGGGAGTGCCATTTGGGCAATGTCAATGGAAATTGGCAGTGTGAAAAATTGAAAATGATGGCTTTAATTTCGATTACATGTTCTGGATGTCAGTCAGCATATGAGCAATATTTTTGATGGAATTTGGCTAGGGGAGAGTACGATGGAGCCCAGCTTGTTCAATTTCAGTGTGACAGCTTCTCCACTATTATTGGAGTCTTTTTAAATAAGACTCCATTTGACTATAATGATTAAAAATAAAGCAAACAATATAACCTACAAAATATATTGAATTCTTTAAATTCAAACTTTGTTTCCCTTTGTAATTATTTTTTTAAATGAGTCATCACTGAAATGTCCTCCTTTAAGCTTTGAATAATTGTATTCGGGCAGTTGGCATCTCAATCGAAGAATTTTTTGAGGATTCCATGGATGCCCATCAGCTCCTTCATCCCCTGAATCATCCGCATCATCGTCATCGATTGATTCGCACGTGACCCAATGCCAAGCGAGGCCTGCTCCTCGATTTCCCCCGAATCCTTCGCCGGGAAAACAAAGGAGTCGTGAAATGTCAACAAACAGGAGCGGAGAAATCGTGAGCAGGATATGGAGATGAGCGGGAGAGCGGGCCAGGGCCTCAGTCAATTCGCCGAGTGAATATTTTGTGTCGCCTTTGTATTTTGCATGCGTATTTCCCAATCCCACTGTCAATATGTCAGGGGATGATCGGAGCTGGGCCAGAGGGCCCACATGAGGCGTCCTTCGCTGTGGCTCTCTCCTCACGTAGCCGTAAAACATTTTGGGGCCAAAAACGAGAAAAGAGATAAAAGAAGCGAAGCCGAAACCAAGCTGAAACTACAAATTTAGCATGGGAACTGAGGGAAGCCAGGACCACGAGTCCTCCGAGAAAGGAGAAAGGCATTTCTCCGCCCAGACTGAGGCGACTTTATTACGGGCAATTCTTCCCTGCAGGCCAGGGAAAGGAGAGAGTCGGGATGCACGCGACATTTCAACGAAATTAAAGGAGCCAAAATGCGGAGAATGTCCTTCAGCCAGGAGGGGGAAGGGAGCGAGGGACAAGTCATCGAGCTTGCCAATTTAATTCGTTTCTGAATTCCAAATTCAGTGTGCTGGCTTTTGGCCAAAATAATTTACAATATTTACTGGGGAAGGGGAAAGAAGGCGGACAAAGAAATGTAGGCCAAAGGGGAAAAGGAAGACAAACATAAAATTAATATGGAAAATGGAAACATTCACGAGAAACTCGAATGCACATTGGAATGGGAAAGCCACTGAGTTATGAGTTTGGAAATAAGCAAAGATGTCAAAGCTGGTTTGGTTTGAGGTTCGGAAATCGAAACTGTGAGGATAAATGTAATCGAAGTAGGAGAGGTCACAAGTTCAACAGATTCCTGAATGAGAGTCAGAATTATGTAATGTGTTTCGATTACAGACAGACAGATGGAAGTGGGTGTTATTCAGTTTAAACAATAGTTGATGTTTGGACTAATTTAATGACGATTTCTCATTCTTCTCCCTATAAATTCATATTGATTAGCCTTAAATGCCACAAGTTGAGGTCTACACCTGACCTCAGGTCATTATCCTCCACCCTTGCATCCCCTCACCATTTTCCACAGGTTTCACTTAAGTTCATTGGAAAACTTTCATCTCGAGTACAGCAAACTGAACTCCAGAGGAACTGAGCCTGATAAAAACTAATTTGTGACTTGCAGGAGGGTCAGACGGCGACTTCTGCTGCTCTCTCCTCTGCTCCTTCCACCTGAGCACATTGTTTCGGCCAGAGGCAGTTTCTCATCCTGGTTTGGGGATTCCTTGAGACGAAGGCTGGGAGCCAGAGGAAGCGGAAGGAAGCCACATAATTCTTGGGCCACTGACAAATTTGAAACTTGCACCGCGAAATTACGCGGACTGATGAGCAAACTTCGCCCACCGAGACATTCGGCATTCTCCGTCCCATTCTCATTCATAGCGAAGAGAAATTGCTCACAGAGAACTGGAGAATTCTGGGAGTGAGGGGAAGGCTCCGCTGGATGCTCAAGTATCGTGTAAATGGCAACAATTTTCGGTGAAGTGAGCAGCAAATGCTGAATACCTCCCACAAACAGAGAGTGCAGTGAGGGAAAAGTAAAGAATCAAGAAGACTTCATTCCTCTTTAAAGATTCTTAAATAACTTAAAATTGGGCATTACTTTACTGGTACTTTACTGACAGAGTCACCTACCACATCCATTATCTTCTAATTTCCATCTAATATCCACCCAACATTCCATTCATTTTCCTCTCTGTAGAACACACACTCGCGGTTTGTGCTGAATGCGTGGCGCATTATTTAAATTTTCATTCTTTCAAATTTATTTCGCCACAGACTCATAATTTAATTCAACTTTTTTGCTGTGGCACTCGTCTTTTTTCCTGTCTCTCCTATCTCTTTGTGTTAATACTTGTGTGTGTGTTTTTAATGTGTGTTACTTTCCTCTTAGCGGATATTTTTTGCTTCCCTCTCTGTGGCTTTTTCGGTGCTTTCAAATTATTCGGTGGCTGAAAATAACTCAAAGGGAAAGCGAGGCCCCACCTCCCCGTCATTTTCCCCGCAGCTTAGTTCCCTTGTCTCGCTTCCGTCGCTGTAAGCCAAGCGCTCAGCATACAAAAGCAATTACGATGGGTGCTCCACTCTCCGGGCTTTAAACGGGTCCTGCACCGTTTCTCCTCCTTTCTCACTTTCTCCTTTCTCCCAGTGAAAGGCGACACATAAAGTCAGGGGATTGACAGGTGCCACTCCCCCTTTTTCAGCCTCTCGATGCTTCAATATGTCAAAGCGAAGGGAAATCGCTGGAAGGCCCACGAAAGTTTTCCTCGACAGATTTGTGGCCAAAGGGAAAGCTGCCCGTGGAAAAAGGAGGAAGGGAGACCTAGGAAAACAATGGAAACTGTTGACTCCTCAACGCTTTTCCACTCATTCACTCCGCTTGCATTTCATAATTAAGCAGAAACCTTTTTGTTTCATTTGAGGAGTTCCTCGGAAACTGTGACACGACCTATAAACGCAGAGGGGAAAACCATTTAAAGAAGTGCAAATAAAGCTGGAGGAGAACGAGGACTTTGTTTTCACTTATCGCGAACTTTTCTTTATTTTTTCTGAGGCTTAGCTGCAATCTTTCTTTGTCTCCGCGTCCTTTCTTTGGGTCTTGTCTGGGAAATGAGGAAAAGTGATACAAATCAAGACAAGTGACCCAGAATCAAAAGAAAACTCAACTCGAAGCTAAGCAGCTCAGCGAGAATTCAAAAGAAAATGGAGGAAAATGTACCACACAGCTTAAAAATATATTTTCTTGGAGGAATAAATAATATGAATGAAGCGCTGTTCTATCATCACACAAAAAGTAAACATAAATAAGTACTCAAACTAAAAATAATTTTTACTTCCTGGAAAGAGCTCTCGCCCCTCACTTTTTTGTCTGCTGTAAATAAATATTAAGCCAGGCAAACGAAAATATCTAAATATTTTCACTCAACCGGAAAGGATGGAAACTTTCCTCAACAATCAAACTGAAAGTTACTAATTTTTTGTGGCAAGCTCAAAGAACAAACTTTGGGGTAAAGAGGGCAAGAAAAATATTAAATACAATTACCAAATTAATTTACATCACGAGGGACTGCAAAAACAATTAAAAAGTTAGCAAAGTTTGACCAACATAACCGAAGATAAACCAACACAGATTTCGTTGCTTTGGAGTGCAAAGTTTGCCAATAAATCGAAATGTTTGCCAGACAAACTAATCCTGCATTCCCTATTTTCCCTCGGTTCCTCGCATATTTCAATCCAATATTCCGTTTGCCCTGCGGATTCCTGATTCCTGGAACCACAAAGGTTTGTTTGTTGCACAGTTTTCCTCGTGGTTTCTCCCATGTTTGCTAAGCGTGTTTCCCGCGCAGTAAATTTGAAAACTGCGCAGTTTTCCCTTCTGTTTATCTGTTGATTCATCTGCCTCTGTTTATTCCCTCTTATTCTGTGGCAAACAAATTAACGGAATGCTGAGCAGTGTTGTTCGAGAGACAGATGGAACGTTTGCGGGAGGAAAAGTTTCCCAGCCACACAAATCAATTAAAAGTTGGCCCCGAGCTCAGGGAAGACTCTTCAATCTTCCGACTTCATCGGTCTTTAAAGGAAGTCTCTCTTTGCCAGCTGGTTGGCTGCACAAGAGATCTCTGGCCATGAATCAGGACGGGATTATACACATATTGAATTTCCATTCGAACCTTGATTGATGGCAGGATCTATTCTGCTCATCCTTATCCCTATTCCCCTATAAACATTCCTAATTGATATTTAAATTGAGACTTTTGTTTGTCGCTCTTGAAAGGCAAACAAACCCCCCTGAATCCAATCCAAATAAATTTAAATTCCCAGCCCAAAATCGGTTCTCCAGGGTGGGGATAACCTCCCCGTTTCTCCGAATTTTTCTCCCTTCCTTAATGTGCGAGTCGTTGACATGAATAATAAGACTTTCGACTACGCACGGAGGACTGTCTGCGGACTGAGGACTCCTGACTGTGGACTATGGACTATGGAATGCTGGCTACTGACCTCCCCCAAGTGTTGGTCTCGAAATTATGGCAACAGAGTGCGGGAGCTGGCAGGAGAGAGTGAAAGCTTTTCCCGAGAATTATCTGAGAGATACTCGTACTGAGAAGTCTAGAGAGCGAATGTTGCTGGCAGCTGGTTGCGAATGTCTGGCAACATTTGTTGACTAAGGAAGCAGCAGCATCATTCTGTTTTTGTTTCGATTTGGGGTTGTAAGTAAGGGAAACAGAGGGAGATATCGGTTGGGGGTGCGTTTCTGGGTCAATTGCTTATAGGTTACGTATTTCACCCATCTGCTTATTGATGTTTGTGTTTATTGGTGGCACTTTTTCGGCGCAAACCGCAGACATGAACCTCTCGCACACTTTTAACCAATTACGAACTTGGCCCAGAGTGCGAGTCACAAACATTTAATTGGTTTAAAATCTTTGACACGAAGTTTTCGCTGGCAATTTGAGATGGCAGTACGCCTCCCATCCAATCCCAGGGACAGGTCATGCCTCCTTCTATGGGGAACCCACGAAATTTATTTGTTTCGGTTTGGCGGGAGGGGAAATTACACGTTATTCTGCGGACAGAGCCAAAAATTAATGAGCGGATGCAGGTCAATCTGCAGGGACACGTTCTCTCCCCCGACTTCCCCCTAAATGCACCCCCACCAACCTGAGCATCGCTTCCCCTTGTTGTGATGGATGGAGCTGCCAGAGTCTGTTCCTGGCAGTCGTTTTAAATTCCGCTCACGCAGGGCATCAGCCGGGATCCTTTTCCACATCCCACCTCCGAGCTGCTCCTGATTCTGTCTGTGGTCCTGCAGCGTCCTTCGCGCTTCGTCCTTCGCTCAGCTGCAGCAGTTGTGGTCGCAAAGGGGAGCGTATCGGGACAGAGGGACGCCGGGAACAAGGTGCAGCTGCAATTTGGGGCCTCGGTTGGGCTCACATTGTCAGCAGTTTCATTATTGCCCGCATTTTTGGACCCAAAAGTGATGGGAGGAGGGGTCGAGAGGGGCAGAGTGGGCCAGACCCTGCTTAGGCGTGCGGGCAAAGGGGGCGTGGCCGTGCAGCTGAGTTCAGTTGATTGGAGAGCATGTTTCCACGTTCCAAAAAGTCCCGATGAGGCAGCAAACAAAGCATTTTCCAGCCATTTTCAGGCATTCGATGAAAGCAAAGTAGATTCAGATGAAATCTGAGTTGGCTTAAAGGGATTTTCAGTGAATTTAACATTTCTTTCTCGTTCGATTAAATTCATTCAGCTTAAATCAAATAAATTCCATTACGGAAATTCAGCTTTACAGCTGCCTTTAATTTTAATTTGTGTGAAAGTGTTCTTTCCTGCCCTGAAAACTTTCCCCTTTCCCTTCTTGCGCAACCTAAATTCCATTGCTCATACGCAGCGTTGTCCACACTTGTCTGCCTCACTCGTCTGCGTAATCCGACTGGGAAAGCGCTTTTAGTTCCGCTTTCAGAATTTTTAATGAGTTCACAGTCCGAGACAAGTTCGGGCACAAATTCGAGGAATGTTTCCCTTCTCTCTCGAAGCGGTCAAGGTTGCCATCTGACCTTGAACTTACACATGAAGAAACTCGAATGGAAACCGCACGGGGAAACTAAAGAATTTCCTCTTCTCTCTGAAATGAAAGCAAGCCGCCGCGGGGGAACCCCTTGGCCCCTATTCCCTCCTCTAATTTCTTTCCTTTCATTGTTTTACATTTCGGAATTTCTCTTGGCCGCCAAATGCAAATGGAACTACTTGGCGAAAGTGGAAAATTCTTTTGTTTCCGTTCCACACGCATGCCCGCGACTCTGCCAGCAGAATAAAGATTTTCCTCACCTTCTGGCAGCTCTTCCTGACCCCAATACATCACTAGTTGCGGTTATCCTCGCCCAAATGGAGACGAGCAGCTTTGTTCGCTCCTCCCTCCTCGTCTTGGGGTCACATCAATTTGAATGTTTTGCCCTGTTTGAGATGCTAATGCTGCGGAGAACACGAATATCTCAGTTCTTGGCGAATGGAGATGAAGAGGTAAGCTTGCGCCAGAGGGGAAAGTCAAGTTGCAAGTGCCACTGAGTCACGTCCTCTGTTATCCATTCTCCATTCTCCGCTCTCCATTCTCAATTGTGCGACAGGTGAACACTCGGAAATGGGTCGAAGGTGTTGCATGATTTATGGATGGCTGAATCCCGGGGAGATGCACTTGCTGTTTATGTTCCAGGTGGTTAATATCCTACGAGCAGGGATCAACCCCGCCAACGGGGAGCTGGGAAAAGGCCAACGAAGGCTTCATTTGCATATGGATAACTCTCTGCTTACCCTGATCCTTTCCCCACCGAGCCACTTGCCGCGACTCGGCACAACAATCCAGGGAAATGCGATAGAGACATCTGCCTTTCCCCGATTCCCACCTCCACTTCTCTCCCACAATGTTCACTGAGCGCCCATTGAGGCATGCATAAAATATGTTACAAGGCAACCGACCATGCCCACTTCAAGGGACGCAGGATGCAGAGGAGGTGCCATCCAGCCGTCGATAAATTCGTTAAAATCTGCGCTCCGTTCAATTAAAAGAAGAAAACAAAATAAACCGAGAGGACGCCACCAGGAATGAGGGAAATTTAAGTGCAGAAGAGCAGGGATATGTAAAGTGAGATGTCATCCGTCAGGGAATAAGGCGGATGCTCGGTGGATCCGCTTCAGAATCGATCTGAGCTGCCATAATGAAGAAATAAAAGATTCAATTTACTCGAAAAAGTGAGGAAAGGGTGAGTCAGAATGGGACGAAGACCAACTGTTGCAATGAAATTATAGATGGGGTCAGAATCGTTCTCTCCGCAAGAAAATCCAGCTTGTGGCTGAATGTTAATTAAATGCAATTTCATCGCAAGTTGAAAACTTTTCCATGAAAACTCCTGGAACACTACGAATGGGGGAAGGGAAATATGAAGTAGATATAGGAAAGAGGAGGTAATAAACTCTACCCGATTTTCGTTGTAAATTGTACTTTCGTTTGCAGTTTCTTTCTGATTTCCATGAAAATTCTTTTACCCTTTTCTTTTGATTCCCTTGATTCCCCTTGATTTCTTTCACCTTTAGTGACCCCGACGAGAATTCAGCCCCTGACAAATCGCCCCAATATACGCCTAGGAATTTCTCAATGGATTCGAGTTCACCTTTCGCTGATTTTCGCCTCTTTTGAACTCAACTCTGGAGTATAAATCAACTGAATGCCGAGGAAGGCTGCAGGAAGTAAATAAATAAATCAATTGTGAAAGGGGTGAATGGAAATGGGAGTGGAAATAGAAGAATCAAATGGAAACGGAGTCGCTTGTACAGGCGCTGAAGTGAAGCGCATTAGCGAAATTAATGGGTACCGGTGGCGTATGAGTAATGCGAAAGCGCTCTCACTTGGACTGACAGGGCAAACTCGCAGCTTACTCTCAGTTTTCACCTGCTAATGTGTGAAGAGGCTCCTAATTAATTTCGTATGACTACGCAAATGAAGAGTAGCTGGGAGTGGGAAGGTGGGAGCTGGAGGGGAGTTTCTGGCGGGAATTCGGGGACGGCAAGTCATGTGAACTAATGATAAACACTTTCGGGGAGCCAGCAGGGATATGTGGAAATGAAATAGGAAACTAAGCCGAAGCGGATGCTCGGATAACGGACAGCGAATGCCAGGAAGTGGGAGTTTGGGGGAAGGGGAGGAAGTAGGATTCTGTGCGTGGCAGTTGTTCACTGAACAATTGGAAACTTTAAATGAAAATAAAAACAAAATTAACCCTTTATTGCAATTTAAATAGGAAGAGTCAGTTGCAGTAAATATTTTGACAGGTTGGCAAATGTGAAAGTGGGAGTGAAAAGCGGTTCAGAGTGTGTGGAAAGGCAGTTGAACACAGTTCGATGAAGTCTCTTCATTGGCTAATGAGGCATTCAAATGGAACACATTCCAAATGCTTCATGCAACTCAGACTCGAATGGAACTCGATTGAAAATCACTGGGAAATGTAAGCAAAGCTAACGAGGGAAATGTAAACCCACCAAATGTCTCGCTCCATTGGAATTGGTAAACAGAAAGTGGAAAACGAAGCTGTCAATTATCAGTACGAGAAGGTGCCGAAGCATCCGAGCTTGGTATGAAGACAGAGCAAACTTTGGTCAGGGAAAACATTCTGAACTCGCCACCAAATGAGGCAAAGAAAATGGAGATAGAACGGAAAAGAGACGACTAAGCAAATGAAAGCGAACATGGAAGCTGCCGCAATTTGTTGCAAAACAAAGAAAGTTTCCTACGCTGCAAAGGAAATGCAACAAAGTTGAAAGGGAGGAAATGCAGCTTGGGAGATATTTAAATCCTTTTCCCCTGGCATCTTTTTTCCTTCCTCCACCATTTGCAGCTGCAATCAGCCACGCCCACTTTGATGACGCTTAATAAAAAAAAAGGAAGGCAGAAAATGTGGATGCTGGAAAAGTTCATGTCCTTCCCTGTCAACTCTTTCCACAGTCGAAAGCCATAGAAGACAGGGGGAAATGGGGGCAAATAGGACTAAACAGTGGAATGGGTTAAGGACACTTGCTGCTTGCCTTGTTTACATCCTGTGAGTGACTTTTATTGCCTCCCATTTTGATTTGCATTTCAGGGCAGCAACTGAATGTCACCTAATTGAAAGTGTTGAACAACGAGGCGAAAACTATAGAAATTATTTAAATTTAAGGCAAGACATCAGGATAAGGGATCGAAAGTCCATTGAAACCCTTCCGCGCTGAGAAATCTTTTTAGAAGAGCCAAAGGCTTCCCTTCCAGCTCGGTTGCCCGCAGCCTCATCTTCATTCTCGCCACATTGAGCAGCAGTTCTGAATGTGCGAGCGTAAAACTAAGTGCGTCCTTTCAGGATCTCCCCTTCTGCGCTTCCACAACTGGGATACTTTGCTCTGTTCCTCCCTTCCACCCTTTCTTCCTGCGCTTCCCTGAGTCCTTTCATTTCGTATTTAACTAAAGGGAAACGCAACAGAAAGGAAAATGCGGCTAGACAACAGCAAGGAAGATGAGTATGAAAAGGACACAGACACGGGTGGCAGGACAGGAGTCAACATTTGCTGACTTAGCTGCAATTATGGCAGATATTTTTATGAACTTGACGTCAGAGCACACACACTCTCCGTCCCATGTCACACACTCATGGAGTGAGAGCTGAGTGGATGGGGACATCAAGTTTACTGGATGGGGAAAACAGAGAGCTAAAAGACCAAACGGAGCGAGGAAAATGTAGATGAAAATGTCAGTCGGTTTCCAGAGAGTGTTTCAAGAGAGCGGTAAGCTATGAAAATCGTCTTTAGTTTTTCAGAAATGTTGTGGAAAGCGAGAGATAAGCCACTAATTCTGAAGCCAATAATGGATGAAAGTGAGGAGACAGGCTGGAAACGCTAATAATTTTATTTTAATAACCAATACGGAATTCGAGTACTTATATAAAAGAACTAAGGCCCCACTCTTGCCTTACTTCAAGTGTTTTCCTCATTTATTAAAAACACAATGGACAAGTTCCTGCTCCCGTATCCAGTCCACACATCATAATTAATTCCGCTTTATTGTTGACTTTACCGGTGGCACTTAAATGTAAAAAAGGTGTAAACAGCGGAAAAATCCAATGGGGCCAGCAAAAACCAAAAGTTAATTGTTCAAATACTTCCAGGGCACACATGCAGCATCCTTTGACCTCTGACCCGTGTTTATCCTGTGCAACAATGAACGTTGAGGCAGAAACCAGCGGCTCGCTTTCCCCAAATATTCCACTGACTCCTACCAAATTAATTTACGGCGCAGTTAAACATGCGAACATTTCGCTGGTAATTTTTACGGCAACAGGAAGGAGAGAGATTTCCCTCTTTGTTGCTGGCTTTCATTATTTCGGCAACGCACTTTCCATCACATTTTCATCGCTTTTAATTCGAGGCTCAATAAAAATCATCAGCAACCCATTTCCCGTTTGATGGGTCTCCCATTTGGCGCGAGTTTCACTCCCTTTAAGAGTCTCGCGAGGAGAACGATGTAATTCTCCGTCGTAAAATTAAATTTCTCTGCAATTAATTCAGATCTCTCTCTTTCTCTCTTGGCCAAGAGTTGGGTGGAATTTTTATCGCTGACCCGGAATGACCTTCGCATCGATTTCACTGCCTTCCCTCGCTCCCAGCCTCCCGACTCTATTTTATTTTCTTTTAATTTATTTATCTTTTTGGAGATGCTTCCCCTTGAAGTTGATTTCATGCTCCAGCTCACTCCGTCTCTCTCTCTCTGTCTCTTTCTCTTTCTCCTTAACTTTTGTCTGTTTTTGGTCGTTTTTCCTGTCGCCTCTTAATTGTGTTTAAATTAATGCTGAAAGGAGGGTCGGAGCTTCGATTTCTGTTTATCTTTGGCAATTTCAACTGAAACTGAAATGAATTTTCTTTGAAATTTATTACTACGGAATTTGAAGGAAGTTTACCGAAGACAAAGGCTCCAGGGTGTGTACTGAATCGGAGAATATTAAAATTAGTTAGATTAGTAAATGCATTAAATCATCCATCATTTGCTTCATATAAAATATAAACTAAAAGAAAAATAAGAGTTTATGGATAAATATCGTAGAGAAATACCCGTAAATATATATATTCCGTTTATTGAGCTCAGACTTATTCGGCATTCGAATTCCGCTTGAGAGATCAGAGACTCATAAAACTTTCTGCAAAATGTATCTGTAGATAGAGCACATGTTCTTAGCACACGAGGGTTTTCTATTTGTCCCTCGTTTTCATTCCCGATTTTTATCACGAGCACATTGAAAATTTACGAGTTTCCACAGCGCATAAATTCTGCGCCGTTTGCCAATTTTTATTATCTGCAAAATACTTTATGCGCATCTGAGGGATACACGCGAGTGGGGAGCACCTAATGGATACATGAGCCCAAATTGAGACACTTTGCATAGACCAAAGCAATCATCGCTCCCTTAGCCTTGGTCCGGGAAACATCTCCGAGGAAAAGCGTGGAAAATGAGTCAACAAATAATGATAAAAGGTGAAAAATGCACTAGAAGAGGCGGAACTAAAGGGAAAATGCTAAGCGTAACTTATTATGGAAGACGCAGGGCGGAAAAGAAAACTTTCGCGGAAACTTCAGCTGCATGTGTTGCACACTTTGTGGCGCTGCACGAGAAAAGAAAATATTGCGAAATTTCAGCTGCAAGTAAACAGGAAAAACTAATTTTTAATGCTCCTCTTTGGGAAGTGGAATCGAGGAAGAAACTTTCCTCCTCCGATTGCGATGCTAAATGTTGTCACTTTGTTCCCTGACAGGCAGGACCATCAATCGCTGTGCCTTTTTGTGTCTGCAAAGGATCCCTCAAAGGAAATATAATAAATAGAAACAGAAAAAAGTTATTAAAAAAGATCCCTCAAGAGGACATTTTTGCTTCCCATAAATTTTCAATTTCCGTCTTGAAATTTGCAATTTTCTTCACTGAAGCAAAGATAATTTCCCTCCTTCAACACCCTCCTGCCTCGTGGGACACTTCCCGAGAGTTTTCCCTGCAGTTTTCCACACAAGCTCACAAGAGTTTATCGAAGGACATAAATAGCCAGCAAATTGCATTGTCTGCACACAGAATCGCACATTATTAGGTAAGCGGGAAGGGTAAACAACTGCGGGGATTCCCCACAATCCTTTGACAAGTCAACAACTGAAAAAGTTCCCCTCCATTCCTTCTCCCGCAATCATAAATCAGGGCATTCTGTCAGCTATTTGATTTGATTTGCAGACTCTGCGAAAATATTTCATAAATATTTACCCCACTTTTTTCAAGTTATTTTAACACCCTTCCCCATTCTCCCTTCTCATCCCCGAGCGAACATTTGCAACTGTGAAAATATTTTTCGCGTTCTGCGTTTGTTTTTCTTTTGCTACTTTGTAGTGCAAATATTTTCGCACTTTGCTGTTCGTGTTTCCCCGATTTAGCACTTCATTTGCCTCTCTGGGCGGGTCATGGTTGTTTGCTTTCCTTTGATGTGCCAAATTGGTGCACCGATTGCATTCGAAATGAGATTTGATCGCCCTGAAATCGTGGGAAGGTTCCTCCGAACGGGGTTTCGGAACTGCTTCGAGTATCCTTAGCCTCTCGGAACTGAGATTCCAGCCCCCTGAGACCGCTTCCATGTGATTTTAACGACTTGCCAGCAAAGCTTTCCCGCAGGCACTGCGAATCCTTCTCCGAGTGAAACATTAAACTTTGCCCCGTCAGAGGAATAAGGATAATAACAGCATGGCGAAGGGATTTGAGCGGGGATAATGGCCAAACAAGGCATGACGGCAATAAGGGAAAACATTTTCAATAATCCCGGGGAAAAGGTTAAATACGCGACGTTTTCTTGGCCCTGCTTTGTTTTTGAGATATTAAAAAGAATTTTCTTAAGGTCAAATCTGAGGGGTCTTGGGCTATTATAAGTTTTAAATCACTTAGGTAATGTTAGTGCGAGCCAGAAATGGGAAAGGAAGCGGAAGAAACAAAAGTCCTAACAAATCGTATTTAAATCTGACCGCCCGCAGGTTCTCCTAATATAATTTGTCTAATTAACTCATTCCGGGTTACCTCTAAACAGCCCTCGATGTGTCCTTTTATTTAGCTTAAGTCCAAACTGGTAAAGGAAGTCGCCTGGATCCCATATTCCTTTGCAGCCTCTAATTATGCGAGTGGGCTAAAAATGCGAGTTACGTCGCCTAATTACAGGAGGCTGCCTGGATGGCGGCTTACGTGGCGTATGCGTAACGCTTGAGAACTTTTCCCTTTTAATTTGTTCCGCTTTAAGTTGATGTCTTGAAGCCGCTCATTTTAAATTAAGTCACGCACGTTGTCTAGCAAAAATAAATAAGTAGAATAAAAGCACTTGGAGGGGAGACCCCAAGGACGGGATTCTCGCTGCCACAAATATGTCCTTGTCTCCCCACTTAGCTGCCATTGTACTGCGGTTTCTCACAGCACTGGAGAGTCTTTGGATTGACAGTGGAACAAATATAATTCGAAACAATTTTGCATTTAATTAAGCTCGTTGAGTGTGAAGGAGCGAGGATGCAAACTGAATGAGCCACAGGATGTCCGAGCCCCCCTGCATGGCTGATCCCCTTTCGTTTGTTGTGGTCAGCAATTAAAAATTCAAATCACAATTGCGTTGGCAGCTGTTACTACTCCTTATGATTGCAAATGGCGAAGCAAATGTCCCTGGGGTGCCCACAAAGGACAGCCTCTGGATGCGGCTCAGCTGCTCTTGATTGTTATGAAAATGCGGTTTGGTTAATGGAAATCTCTGTTTGGAAATTTACCAGCCACCAGGCAAAGTGCTTTGCCAATAATTGAAATATTTATGCCTGCGCTACGATTCAAGTTCCCCTTAACTAAACTTTACTAACAACAAAACAAGTGGAAAGAGCTTTCAATTTGGCATTCTGAAACTTAAAGGGTGTCAAAAATGGCCAATAATGAAAATAGGAAAAACCGAAGGAAGTGCCTCTGGGAATGGCATTTTCACAGGTGACACCTGCTAAAACTTTAGCAGCAAACATAGCTGCCAAAGAGTATGGAAGTTTGAAAAGTGTTAACTTGGGCAACAGTGTCACAAACTGCAGGTTCTTTGGAAAAACAAATTGAAAGCATTCCAAAGTTTGTGGCGGCCATTGGGGGGAAGGTACAAAGGTAAAGGAAAACTCGGATAATTCTGGGCAAAGATGAATCAGTTATTGACAAGTCTCAAGCGTCAATTGAGGCGAATTAATCACAGAGCGAAGCATCGATGCGAGCTCAAGGATCTGCAACGCCTGACTGGTTAGCTGCGATTATCCTGCCCCCAGCGCAGCTCTGCTCACATCTCAGCAGCTCATTGAGGCATCAAACCTGTCGTCTGCCACACTAATTGAATGAAATTTCATTTGCACAACTTTGGAAGATTCTCAGAACGCACTGGACGTCAAGATGGCCAGCCTCTCGAGGGGATTCGCAGCCCAAACTCGTACTCCTCTATCAGTTGGCTGGCAGAGAACCCTCCAGATGTGGACAGGAATGTGCCGGGATATTATCGCACTCGAAGCTTTTCACAGATTTCAGTTGAGTTGCTCTAAGGGGCGGCTGTTCTGAAGGATGTTTTCAGGTTTCCTTTCGGCCACTCGTAATTATTTTTACGAGCCTGCCATCGGGCTGTGACCCAAACGAGAGGGGGAAGTCCGTCCGGGTGACGCCAGCGATGGCAGGAAACTTCAACTGGACTTCAACTCCATGTCCATCCAATTAATTAAATGATTTAATCGCAGCAAATGTTGCTCGCATTATGAGCACAAAGAGCTCGTTTGGCCTACATAATGTTTGTACATCAGTTAACCGAAACAAGGGGTGTTATGAATAAACACACTCAAAGAATTAACGTACATTTAATAGAATACATTAAAGGCTTAAATATTGCAAAGAAAATCACTAAACTTTGGAAGAAGATTCTTATTTATAGTTGAATTCAAGATATTCTTCTTCTCAGCGTAGTAAAAGCAATCCCATTGATGCTTTCATTCATTTCGCTCACTGTGTTTGATGTGATGGCCACTACAATTAATCCCTTCATCAGCAATTCCCACACCGTTGTCGGAAAACATTTGCCCATCCAGCCATCCTTATCGCAGCCGGCACTCCGTCGGTTGATGCCACTCCGCTCCATTCGAGGTTGAGTCTCCGGCCGGAATGTTCCGCCCGAGCGAAAGTGGCTTCCGCCAGAAGCTAGTGGACTTCACTCTGAAGGGCGCTCTCTATGGGTCATGGATCCTGGGCATATTTCCCTTCACCTACGACAGCTGGACGCGGAAATTGCATCGTTCCAAGTGGTTAATTGCGTATGGCCTCGTCCTGACCACGGTCCTCGTTGTGCTGGTGTGGACCAACGATACGGAGAGCGAGACTCCCCTCAGGATGGAAGTGTTCCATAGAAATCCACTTGCCGAGCAGGTCAATGGTATTCACGATATGCAGAGCCTCTTTATGGTGGCCTTCATACTGCTTAGAGGCTACTGGAAGAGTGGCGATATAGAGAGGATATTTAATGAGCTGCTGGACCTTCAGCATCGCCACTTTCGACACTATCCGTTGGAGGACTGCTGCAGCTTCGATAGGTTCGTCCTATACAAAGGACTCTCTGTGATGCTAGAGGTTATGTCCATGGTAGTCTTGGAGTTGGGCCAGTCCCCAAATTACAGCCAGCAGCTCTGGGTCGGAGTCGCCAGCTTGTGTCTAATGCTACTCGGCGTCCTTCTGGGCGCCTCACACTTTCACCTGGCCGTGGTCTTTATCTACCGATATGTATGGATCATTAACAGGGATCTCTTGAGGCTGGCCAATGAGCTGGCAGGTGGAAGGGAGGTGCAGTCGGATCGAGTGGATAAGTTGCTCTGGCTGTACCATCGCCTGTTGGAAATCAACACCCGCCTTGCGGGCATCTACGACTATCAAATGGTGCTGGTAATGGTCGGTTTTCTGATTGCCAACGTTCTGGGCGTCTACTTCTTCATCATCTACACCATCAGCCTGAAGAAGGGCTGGAACTATATGCTACTGTTCGTGATGCCCCAGGCCTTGGTCATCAATATGTTCGACTTTTGCCTGAGCATCGCTGTCTGTGACCTGGCCGAGCGAACAGGCAGACAAACGTCGATGATTCTTAGGTTATTCAACGACATAGAAAAGCTAGATGCAAAAGTGGATCGGAGTGTGAGTTTAAGCCGAGTTCAATTATTTACAAATGACTATAATATGATATCCCCTAGATAACCGAATTCGCCCTATACTGCAGTCATCGAAGGTTTAAATTCCGTCATTGTGGCTTATTTTATGTGAATCACGAGATGGGGTTCCGCATGACCATCACCAGCGTCCTGTACCTCCTTTTCCTGATTCAGTTTGATTTTTGGAACCTGTGAAGAAGGCACATTAAAAGCGCCCTGGGCCCTCTAATTGGTTCACACTTCCTTGTGTGTCGTCTGGAGTGTGGAACAGTCGAAAGGGGGAACAACTGCAGGACCTGCATACAAGTGTCAGCTCAAGATGTCAGGGGACTTTGAGAGGGCGGAAGAACAAGTGGGATATGGCCCCACAAGGAGTCGTGTCTGTGAGAGCGCCTTGTTGACTTTTCAGCTGGGGGAAGGGGATGGGAATGGGAGCACGGCCGCAGGACATCAGCGGGAGAAGTGCAGCCGGAGAAATCCTTTTCTACCCGAAAATGAGGCTATGCAAAAGCCAAAAGGAGAGCACATACACAAGTCAAAAGCGTCTGAGGAATGGAGTAGCTGTGAAAGCAGCGCAATTAAGGCCAACAAATGAACGGGCTCTGTGCTTTTTCTACTTTTTGGCTGGCTAAGAATGCAGCTGCTTTTTCCAGCTAACAATGTTCGGGGAGAAAGAAGAAAAGAGCTAAGAGCGAAGAGTACAAAGCCGTGGCTAACATGAGCAGCTTTGCTGCATTTTCTTTGTTTGCCTTTTGTGTGTGTTTTGTTTGTGTAATAGAGTGTGTGTGTGTTTGTGTGCTCTGCTAATTTCCCTGACTGCGATTTCCCAGCTGCTGCCGCTTTTCCCCATTTTTCTCAGCTTGTTTTTCCTGATTTATTGTGCCCGGAGTTTGGCTTTTGTTGCGGATTTCCATTCAAATAAATGCATGTTTCGTATGGCTTGATGAATTATTCATTTTTAATTAGATTTACCTGGCTTCGTGCCTTTGAAGTCATAGAAATTGCCTTTAAATCTTTGGAAAGTGAAATATAAAAATAATAATGATTGATTTTGCTGTGCACAATTCAGTGTTTACCTTTAATTAATACAAATTAATGTATAAATGTGTAATAAGCACCTCTGAAAAAAACAATTGAAAACAAAGGCTTCTAGAATACAACTTTGAAGAATATTTAACATTTAAATTTTACTATTAATGTGCTTTGTGGCGCAACGAAATCACGTTTGAAAAGTCACCACCGGAGGCTAAGGATAATCTGACTCCTGCCTGGCCACTTATTGACAGAGGCCAACCGCTGTCAAAGCCAGGCCAAAGCCGAGACCCTCCACTCCACACCATCCGTTGTGTATCCTTATCCCTGCTCCCGGAATCACTGCCATTAGCCTCGATTAGAACTCGAGAGGAGGCAGACAGTGCCAAAGGGGACATCAGCAGGAGCAGGAGCAGGAGCAGCATTGGCGGCTATAAAAACAACAACAAAGGACACGTCGCTCACAGCAAAAGTGCGTAAATTGATTTTTATTATCCTGAATCCGCCACTCCGGCTCACCACCACCTTCCCCCTTGGCCACTTCAGCGATGCGAATACCAATTCCTTTACCAATTCTGCTTGGCTCCGCAAAAACTTTCGGCCAATTGTTTGGGGGCCTCACTTCCCGCCGATGCCCCCGTTGGCCTCGCCTGGCCAATATATTTGATTTATTGGCTTTATCCGGAATGCGCGCAAATTGTTCATTGCTTTGTTTACACCATAAAAACCCGGATGGACGCATCAGTTCGCCAAAATGTACCATCGCAGGATCGTAAATTTCCTCGATAATTTCTCCGCCTTATTCCTGCTATCCTGTTTTTGTCTGGCGGAATATTTATTTGCCTCGCCATTATTTTATGAGAGTATAAAAATCACTCAAGGCGGGCAATATTTATGGTGTAACCAGCATTAAATGATATGTTATAGATTTCAAATTATCCAAATGAAAGTATATCGTATGTCTTTATGCCTATCATTATTTACTAATTTGCAATTAATGTTTATTTCGTATATAAAAATTACATAAAAGGCTCACGGCCTCTGGGTGTTTCTTTCTTTCCAAAATCTGATAAAAGTTTAACTCGATGCTCTCACCCTTGTCTGACACCAAAGTTCACCTCAATTTCTAATTTGTTTCGTAAATTAATTAAAATTTGCCGCCAGGCCTTCCACGAAATTGAGCTGACTGACCATTTATTGTAATTAGAGGGGCGGTCCAAACTTTTTTGTTTTGCTTCAGAAAAGGACACCCAAAGGATTGCCAGGGGCTGCAAGTGAAAGGTCAAAGTTTATCAGCAGATTTTTAATTTAAATTTATATGTTTTCTGCAGCCCCAAAACGGTGCTGTACATTTAATTGACTTCGGAAGGGGCTGACACCCTCCCCAATGGAAAATTGTGAACTTCAAGGAAAGCAGTTAATGAAAGAAACCTGCCGAGCCCAAACCCGCAGCAACCCTTTCTCTAATTACGATAAATGTTCGCCAATTGTTCTATTGATTCGCCGCGGCTGCCTTAATTAGTTTGGCAATGCGTTAGAATTTCGGCCTCCAGCCCGCAATTTATGTAAGCCGATCGGGGCTGGAAACTCTGCTCGAAAGTTTGGGCCTGGCCTCCTTGAAAGAAAACTTTGCGAAATTAAATAATTGCCAATTTGCTGCAAGTTGCTGGCAGTTTAAACAACAATTCAGAGACGGGCAAAGCCGATTTGTGTCGCCGGCTAAAATGGAAAAGCTCGGAAAGGCGGAGGAGGAAACGCGAGAATGGAACGCAGCCAACAGAGCCGAGCAATTAGAGGAAAAGTCTGACTAAATATTGAAACTATAGAAAATTGCGTTTGGCAAAACTTAAATTAAACTTGGATGGGCGACAAGTTTGGGATGATAATAAAAATGGGAGCAGGGAAAAAACTTGAAATTACTTTGAAAATAGATTATCGAATGAGTTTTTTTGTCCTGTTTCTTAGAGGGAGAAAATATACACCAAAAGAGTGATTTTTACTTTACAATTAAATGCATTAAAGAATACTATTAATAATTGTTATGTTAGTTCTTAGAAAAGCCTTAAAGCTTAGATAAAAATGATTATTTTCTTCATTTAAATTAATTCTTTTGAAATATAATAGTTTTGGAAAACAAATAATATTGAATTTTCTCAACAAACTTTATTGTATTCTCCTCATAAAAAAACACACAAATCTTTCTATTAAACAAGAATCGATGCAATAAAAAAGATGATCAAATAATGGACAGCAAAATGGGAAAATATTAGCGGACTACAAGGAAAAAGTAGCTGGAAGCCTATTTCTGCTGACTGGGCAAATCATCATAAAACGAAAATATTTTTATGAAATTTTCTGCCCGCCCGGAAAATGCCGGAATGAAAATGGAAATGTGCCGAGCTCAGCAGCGGCGATAACCAGATGCTGTCATTTTAATAAAAATATATTGAAAGCTGGCAGAAATCGAGATGAGCGAATCGAATTATCCGAACGCGTTGACGAGTTGCTAACAGCGGGAATGTTGACCTAATGCCGGCCCCACTGCTGGCATTTTATTGTGTAAACAAAGGATCGACCTGGGTCGGAGGAGGGAGTGGGCCAGAGGCAGGAGGCAGGCCACGTGGCCCAAACAATTGGCGGATGTCCTGGGCCAGGGCAATAAATCAAATGCTTGTGTACACTCCAGTTTTTATTTTGTTTGCTCGCCGTGCAGATGAGCAGGAAATTTGCCAGAATCTCGAGGATATCCAAGGGGTGCCGCGGAGCGCTCTCCAGCCTGCACAGGATAATAAAAATCAATTTACGCGATTGTGTCGAGTGTGGCCCGTGCTGGGCCTGCTATCGTGCTGCTGGCTTTGTGCTCTCGATAATCGAAGATAATGGGGGTCCCTCGGCGAGGGCCTGTAGCTGACAGCCAAGGACGAAGGACCTGCCGGGGCCCGCGTGTCTGCATGTGTGTGGGAATCTTTTGTTTGACTTTTGTTCCCTGTTCTCGCATTGTTGGCCTAATTGTTGCCTGTCAGTTGTAGTTTTCTGCATTTACGTGGCCTAAATGTTGCCAATGTCTGGACAGACGAATAATGGAAGAGATAGAAAAATAGGCATAAATCAAAGGGAGATGCTTGGCTACTGAGAATCGAAGGTTAACTAGGAAAAATATTGAATATATGTTCTTTGTTATATATTTTGGGGGTTTGGATTAAAACAAAGTATTTATCGTATTTATATTTGTATATTCAAGTAGGTTTATTGAGGTAACAGGAAACCTTTAAACTCACTGAAGAACTTCTTAAATATTCTGGTTATTTAAATATTTATTTTTATTTTATTTAATTACTGTGCAGGGAAAATTAACAGAACGAATAATGAAAAACCTGGCCAGAGAAGAGCTCCGCATGTAAGCTGTTTCCATTGTTCGCCATAATAAATGAAGTTGAAATACCTTCAGACTTGGCCAGCAAAAACAAGTACAGAAGGCAAAAAGCTCGTTCCTTTGCTGGCCTTAATTGCACTTCTTCTTTGTAGCCACTCCATTGCTCGCACTCCTGTGGCTTCGTATGCCGTCCCCTTTGGCTTTTAGCACAGCCTCCTTTGAGGCAGAAAGAATGGCCAGGAGTGTGTTTATATGGCCGCCCTGCGTCCCCGTTCCGATCTCCCCCCACACTTTGCAGCAGCAAGTCATTCACTTTATTCGTTTGACGACATCAGCTTGTGGGGCCTGTGATTCAGCATTTATTGCCATGATGTCACCTGCTCAATATTGCATCTCATGGCCCTGTCTGGCCGGGAGATTTAGTGAGAGCTTTGCGGCAAGTCCCCACTAAGCGAGCCGGGGGTTACGAGTTACAAGTTCATGAAGTCAAACTGCACGAGGAACAGCAAGTACAGAACACTAGTGACAAGCATTTGAAAGCCCATCTCGCGGTTCACATGAAACAGCCCGCAGTGCAGGAACTTGAATCTCCGATGGCTGCAGAACAAGGCAAAGTCGGAGATCTGCTGGAACACACACATATTAATCGATCCTAGAAATTATACTCTCCAAGCTTACACTCATTTGCAGCGCCTTGTCCATGTCCTCGATGTCGTTGAACAGCTTCAGGATCATGGAGGTCTGCCTGCCAGTTCTCTCCACCAAATCGCACACTGAAATGCTGAGCCAAAAGTCCAGGAAGTTGTTGAGCAGAGCCAGCGGAAACATAATCAGCATCGCGAAGATGGACATCTTGCTCAAGCTGACGCTGTAGACGATGATGTAGAAGGACACGATGATGTTGGCAGCCAGGAAAACTATCATCATCAGGGCCGTCTGGTAGTCGTAGCACTCAGTTAATCTCCCATAGAGATCCACCAGTTGGCCGTAGAGTTTGAGGAGCAAGCGAACTCGGGAGGAGACTCGGGAGGGATGAACCCTCAAGTAACTGGCCAGCCCGACGAGCTCCCTGTTGATGGACCACACAAAACGGTAGATGAAGGCCACCCCAAGGTGAAAGTGTATGGCCAGGAGGAAGGTACCCAACTTAACCAGCGTGACGACGATGACATTACTTATGGGCAGCCATTGATTCGGCATTCCAAAATGCACTATCATTGTGGACGCCACTCCTCCGACTATGAGAATTCCCTTCTGAATCACATAGGCGTCGAATGTCCGGCACTCCACTTCGTCACAGCAAAAGTATGTCAGTTGCAGGTGCATCAGCTCATTGTATATCCTCTCCAGATTCCCGCTTCGCCAGAAGGTCCGCAAGTACATGGTACAGATGGCCAGCACTCCGACTACTCCTAGCAGCAGGCTGATTTGCTGCAGCACAAAGTTCCTCTCAAAGACATCCAATTTTGCCTCTTCTCCCCTCGTCGCTCCCTCATGTTTCATCATCAGGAAAAGCAGACCCGAACTCAGTACAAATCCATAGAGAATTAACCATTTGGAGCGATGCAACCTCCTCTGCTGGGGCTCATAAATAAAGGGGAATATGCCAAGCACCCAGGAACTGTACAGAATTGAGTTCAATATAAGGTAGACTAGTCTTGGACGAAAACCAGCACGAACCCGGAACATCGTTTACCGACTGCCGGACTCTATAACTCCTTATAAGCCATAACAGTAGAAATCGATGGAAGTTTAATTCAATTTCCTTAGATTATCTGAATATTCCATAGGAAAACAATAACACCCAGTGAAATAATAATGAGAGTAAACAGGAAGCTACTAATAACTGGAAATAAAGCTAACTTTGAGAAGCCGGAGTTTGTATACCCTAGCAGTTTGCAATTGGATTCAGTCTAGAGCCCTTAATCACTTTGGTCTTTATTAATATACTTGTATGTATGTACTTTTAAAGAATATATAAGTAATAACAATAATTAAACAATGAGTCTCCTCGGTAGCCATTTAGTGACCAAAAAGCTAAAGATTGTATGATTAAATGATTACAAATTTATTAACTGTCAATACGATTTTCATATTTATAGGAAGCTACACAGTTCTTAAATTCACTTTATTTATTAATTTTTACTAGCCAAAATCCAGATTGCATTTTCGGCATGATATAATAATTCGATTTTAATAATATTTAAACACTTAAAAATCGTTTTATGTATATACTAAAACAATGATGTAATATCAGTTTTTATTACATTTAAATTTATATCCTTATATTTATAGTTTTACAATTATATTATATATTTTCTTTTGCCAGACAGATGTCGATTTTCATAAAATAAAACCAGACATTCTAGTATCATAGAAAAATGAATATGACTAAAATTAGATTAAAATATGCTGCAAAATGACGAAACATATTCCGATTTAATGAGGACTATTGAACATGATAATAATAATGCTGATAAAGCTAAGCAAGCAGACTTATTTTTCCTTTAGAGATTTACAAATTATATAGCCAACTTACAACTAGTTTATTTATTTATATAAAACTCTCCCTCTCACAGGTTCATAAAATCAAACTGAACCAAATAAAGCAGGTACAAAAAACTGGTGATAATCATTTGGAAACCCATGTTGTAGTTCACCGAAAACAATCCAAACAACTGAAAGCGAAATTTGGCGTGACTGCAAAGCCAAGAAAACTCATTTATCTGCGGAGTAAGAAGAGCGACATTAAACGTTTCAAGAATCTTGTGTAATATACCTACACTTGCTTCCAGCTCCACATCGAGGTTTTCTATATCACAGAAAAGCTTCAGGATGGCTGAAGTTTCTCTGCCGGTTCTCTCTGTGAGGTCACAAACGACAATGCTCAGCCAAAAATCCCAGATATTTAGCAGCAAGGATTGGAAAAATAGCGCTAAGAAAATAGAAGACTTCTGCATACTGATTTCAAACACGATTAGGAAAAAAACAACCACAATATTGCCAGCAAGGCCGGAAAGTAGGATGAGCGTCATTTGCAACTCGTAAGCCGATTGCAGTTTTCTATTTAGCTCCAAGAGGCGTTTGTACAGGCAGAGAAGTTCTCGAATCCTGGACGACATCGAGTCCGTTGTGGGGACGGATTGGTGGACCAGATCCCAGAGTTGTCCGTTTATAAGCCAAACATATCGGTAGATAAAAAGTATGCCCAGATAGCAGTGCATCACGTGGAGATTGAGACACAACTGCGTTAGGCACATAAGCACTGACATCAAGAGGTTCGTTGCATTTCCTGGCATTCCGTAATGGACACTCAAGAGGCTTAATGTCGCAGCTATGATGGTCACGCTCTTTTGTATCACAAAACAATTCAGCTTGGGACAATTCCTCAAGTTCACACTCCCGAAGTGCCGATACTCTAGAGTCAGCAGCTCATTGGCTATCCATAGAACCTGGTTGCTCCCCAGGAAGTTCATCAAATGCACTACTATGGCTGAGATGACACTCATCATTCCAATAAGTACGTTTATCTTTTCCAGCAAGGGATTCCGCACAAAGGCCTCCAGTTTGGTAGTCTGCTTAGCTTCAACGCTGATGTACAAGAGTATGAAAATCAGGAGTAAGTTTAAAATTAAACCGTAGAGTTGGAGCCATCGGGACTGAGTCACTTGTTTTTTCCGGGAATCGAATGTAAACGGAAGCAATCCGAGTATCCAGGATACGTAAAGAGACGCTTTGAGGATGAGCCAAGCCCAGTTCTCACAAAAGCCGCGACGTGGTCGAAACATGTCTGTCCCCGAAGTGGTGACCATCAAATGTGGGAAAGTGGTGAAGGAAGAAAAACTAGAATATTAATTAGCAGCGAACCGGAAAGTACATAGATTGGGAAAAGTTAAGGCATCTAAGCAAACCCTTTTAGGTTTATTAAACTGCTAGTGAATTATCGATCGAAATGGGATATACGAGGAGGAGGGATATGTGGGAAGCATTTAGTATATAAAAAGCATTACAATTTCAAGCTTATTTTATAAGCATTTAGCATTGCAAATATGTTATTACATTGAGTGCTGAAATATGAATCTATCTATCCATCTGGCCTCTCTTCACTTGAATTTTAAATTCATATAATCGAACTGCACCAAGAAGAGCACATACAGAATATTGGTGAGGATCATGTGGAAACCCGTCTCGTAGTTGACGTAGAACAATCCGCAATGTCGAAACTTTAATCTGCGATGACTGCAAAATAGGGTGAACTCTTCGATCTAATGAAATGGATGATAGTAGGCATTAATTGGGAATCAGAAAGCTAGGTGCTACAGCTTACTCTTTGCTCCAGGTTCCCCTCCATATTTTCAATATCATTGAATAACTTTAAGATCGTCGCGGTTTTCTTGCCTGCGTTCTCAGCCAAGTTGCAAAAGGCAATGCTCAGCCAAAGGTCCCAAAAATTTATCACCAAGGCTTGTGGAAAAAAAAGAATCATGATCCAGAAGGGGAATCTCTGTATGTTAATCCCAAAGATTGTCAGGACATGGCCTATGATGATGTTAGCGGACATCAGCGTGCCCATGAAAAACGTGACCTGGATGTCGTAGATGGAGGCTAGTCGATTGTTCAGTTCCAATAGGCGACCGTACAGCCAGAGGAGTTGCTGCACCCTTTCAGGGTCACCCCTGTGACCCTTTCTCAGCTGGTTGGCCAGGTGCAGGAGCTGCCCGTTGATGATCCACACAAAGCGATATATGTAGATCACCGCCAGGTGGAAGTGCATCACCACGAGGAGGACTTCCAGTTGGACTACATAAATGGTCACTGCTTCATGTACAACCGACCGGCTTCCCGGTATACCGAAATATATCAATAGGGAGGAACCGATCTCCAGGATAATCATGATACCCTTGTGGATCACATATTCGTCGAATTTATGGCAGTCTCCAAGGCTCAGCTGTCTAAAATGGCGTTTTTCCAGCAGCAAAAGTTCGTTGAGGATCTCCGCTAGTTCCTGGCTATTCCAGAAAATTCTTAGATGAGTCAACACCGTGGTTATAAGGGAAACAATCTCCACGAGGTATTCAACCTGCATGACCAAGGGATTATGCTCGAAGACTTCCACCTTCATTGGGTTATGGTCATCGGTTTCCGGCTGCAGGGAAAACACCAGCAGAATTATGTTCAAACACAGCCCATAAGCCAGGAGCCAATTTGACCGTTGCAGCTGGTGTTTCCTCGGGTCAAAGGTGAACGGAAATAGTCCGAGTATCCAAGACCCATAAAGGGTTGCCCTCAGGGTGAACCGCGCCAGGCCCTGGCGAACGCGACTCGATTGTGACATTCCTGAACGCGTAATAAGGTCGGGACAGGCCAATAACTCATCGAAGCCAATCCGACATAGAGTGCTGATGGGCGATAGAAAGATAGATAGCCATCTAATTATACTTAAAATATTGGTTAAGGGAAAATGACTTTCCTAGCTGCGCAGGGAAATCATCTATAATTGACAATTTAGGAGCGGATGGAGGGAATTCAAGCAAGCAATTTTAAAGATCTATCAGGATAGACCACTGACAAAAATTTTGAGTTAGAAAGAGAAAAGTGCTGGATAAGTTCTTTAATTTGAATTTGCGATTGGTTAATTAATGCTCTAGAGTCTATACAGTATCTTATTATTATTTACCAAAATTACCTTCAGATACGTTTCCCGACTAAACACCTTTCCCACCATTATTTTTTACCTTTCCCCTGATGGCCGCAAGAAACTTTAACTTGGCATCGCGGGGTGCTTGCAGTTTTTGACACTGTTGAAAAGTTAACACTTTTCCAACTCCCTTCCCTTGTGGGGTAGTTATGTTTGTTTTTGTAAACTTTTAGCAGGTGTCGCCACCAAATGCTTTTCTGAATCGCCCTTCCGTTTACACATTTCCTTAATAAAGCATGATTTTTGCAGAGTGGCACAAGCATCCGTGGGATATTTTTGAACAGATATAAAAAAGATTTTATTCCCTAACAACAAGCACTTCTTTAAGTCAAATTCATTGGTTGGTTTGAAATAAGAACCCACAATCCCATAAGTACATATCTCTGAGCAGTTTCTCCTCGACGTTAGACCGCATTCTCATAACAATTGAGTGCAGCTCGGCCGCATCCTCGGGCTCTCCTTTGTCAGTCCTTTGGGGACATTCGCTCCAGGATTTGCAATTACAATTAGTAGAAGCAGTTGTCGACACAATTGCAGTTTGCATTTTTAATTGCTGGCCACAACAAGCAAACCGAGAGTAAATAGAGGGCAACAATGCAGGCACAGATCCTTTCAGGTGTTTGGACCACCTGCGGCTCATCCAATTTGCATCGCAAAATGAGCAGAGCGGTTCCTCCCTAACCCGTAACCCCTTGTGCTTGCGAAAGTGGCTTTAACCATTTGCAATTCCAGCTTAATTAAACACAAAATTGCCATTAATTGTGGCTCATATTTCCCCATGAACGAGTTTCCCAACTCCTGCACACGTTGTGAAAACCCACAGCAAGGGAAACAGGGACATATTTGCGGTGGGAAATTGCTGAAAAATTAACCCCATTTTCCAAGGCATTCCCCAAGCCATTCTCCATTTCTAATTCGCTGATTAAACGCAGCATCCAAGCGTCAAAGCCACGTCTTGGTGTCCTCCTATTTTAGGTTTTCCCTTTCCCAATCTTTATTTTTTCCCCCTTTTAAACTCTCAAAAACGTGCGTGATTTAATTTAAAACGAGGCGCGAAAAAACAGCACCTCAACGGCCAAAAGAAAATGGGAAGCAAAAACCCGACGTTGCGTATACGCCACGTAAGCCGCCTTCAAAGCAGTCGCTTGCAATTAGGCAACGCAATTCGCACTTTCAGCCAGCTCGCATAATTAGAGGCTGTAAAAGAGGATGTAGGGATCTAAAGGATTCTTCTTGCTAACTTCGACCAAAGCTTTCACAATTTCTTGGAAAAGGGGGACTTAAAAAATAAGAAAGCCAGAAGCTAGGGGGTGAGCTCAGAATAAGTTAATTAGATAAATTATTTACATATATTCAAACGGAGAAGGGGAATGCTGCGTTTGTCTAGGGATCAGCAAAAAGTTAAAAAATTAACTACATTATGATAAAAACTCGGCGATTCAAAACGAATTTGAAAGCCGAACATCGCCTGAATAACACTGATCAGGATTTTAACAAAAGAAAATTATTTTAAATATCTCAAAAACAAAGCAAGGCAAAGAAAACGTCGCGCCTTTAACCTTTTCCCCGGGATTATTGAAAATGTTTTCCCTTATTGCCGTCATGCCTTGTTTGGCCATTATCCCCGCTGTCACTCCCTGCTGCTGATATCCCTTCGCCATGCTGTTATTATCCTTATTCCTCTGACGGGGCAAAGTTTAATGTTTCACTCGGAGAAGGATTCGCAGTGCCTGCGGGAAAGCTTTGCTGGCAAGTCGTTAAAATCACATGGAAGCGGTCTCAGGGGGCTGGAATCTCTGTTTCGAGAGGCTAAGGATACTCGAAGCAGTTCCGAAACCCCGTTCGGAGGAACCTTCCCACGATTTCAGGGCGATCAAATCTCATTTCGAATGCAATCGGTGCACCAATTTGGCACATCAAAGAAAGCAAACAACCATGACCCGCCCAGAGAGGCAAATGAAGTGCTAAATCGGGGAAACACGAACAGCAAAGTGCGAAAATATTTGCACTACAAAGTAGCAAAAGAAAAACAAACGCAGAACGCGAAAAATATTTTCACAGTTGCAAATGTTCGCTCGGGGATGAGAAGGGTGAATGGGGAAGGGTGTTCAAATAACTTGAAAAAAGTGGGGTAAATATTTATGAAATATTTTCGCAGAGTCTGCAAATCAAATCAAATAGCTGACAGAATGCCCTGATTTATGATTGCGGGAGAAGGAATGGAGGGGAACTTTTTCAGTTGTTGACTTGTCAAAGGATTGTGGGGGAATCCCCGTAGTTGTTTACCCTTCCCGCTTACCTAATAATGTGCGATTCTGTGTGCAGACAATGCAATTTGCTGGCTATTTATGTCCTTCGATAAACTCTTGTGAGCTTGTGTGGAAAACTGCAGGGAAAACTCTCGGGAAGTGTCGCACGAGGCAGGAGGGTGTTGAAGGAGGGAAATTATCTTTGCTTCAGTGAAGAAAATTGCAAATTTCAAGACGGAAATTGAAAATTTATGGGAAGCAAAAATGTCCTCTTGGGGATCTTTTTTAATAACTTTTTTCTGTTCCTATTTATTATATTTCCTTTGAGGGATCCTTTGGAGGCAAAGAAAGGCACAGCGATTGATAGTCCTGCCTGTCAGGGAACAAAGTGACAACATTTAGCATCGCAATCGGAGGAGGAAAGTTTCCTTCCTCGATTCCACTTCCCAAAGAGGAGCATTAAAAATTAGTTTTTCCTGTTTACTTGCAGCTGAAATTTCACAATATTTTCTTTTTTATGCTTTCTTTGCAGCACCACAAAGTGTGCAACACATGCAGCTGAAGTTTCCGCGAAAGTTTTCTTTTCCGCCCTGCGTCTTCCGTAATAAGTTACGCTTAGCATTTTCCTTTAGTTCCGCCTCTTCTAAGTGCATTTTTCACCTTTTATCATTATTTGTTGGCTTATTTTCCACGCTTTTCCTCGGAGATGTTTCCCGGACCAAGGCTAAGGGAGCGATGATTGCTTTGGTCTATGCAAAGTGTCTCAATTTGGGCTCATGTATCCATTAGGTGCTCCCCACTCGCGTGTATCCCTCAGATGCGCATAAAGTATTTTGCAGATAATAAAAATTGGCAAACGGCGCAGAATTTATGCGCTGTGGAAACTCGTAAATTTTCAATGTGCCCGTGATAAAAATCGGGAATGAAAACGAGGGACAAATAGAAAACCCTCGTGTGCTAAGAACATGTGCTATGCTCTATCTGTATTTTGCAGAAAGTTTTATGAGTCTCTGATCTCTCGAGCGGAATTCGAATGCCGAATAAGTCTGCGGTCAATAAACGGAATATATATATTTACGGGTATTTCTCTACGATATTTATTCACAAACTTTATTTTTCTTTTAGTTTATATTATATTTTATATAAATCAAAAAATGGATGATTGTGCATTTACTAATCTAACTAATTTTAATATTCCCCGATTCAGTACACACCCTGGAGCCTTTGTCTTCGGTAAACTTCCTTCAAATTCCGTAGTAATAAATTTCAAAGAAAATTCATTCCAGTTTCAGTTGAAATTGCCAAAGATAAACAGAAATCGAAGCTCCGACCCTCCTTTCAGCATTAATTTAAACACAATTAAGAGGCGACAGGAAAAACGACCAAAAACAGACAAAAGTTAAGGAGAAAGAGAAAGAGATAGAGAGAGAGAGAGACGGAGTGAGCTGGAGCATAAAATCAACTTCAAGGGGAAGCATCTCCAAAAAGATAAATAAATTAAAAGAAAATAAAATAGAGTCGGGAGGTAGGGAGCGGGAGAGGCAGTGAAATCGATGCGAAGGTCATTCCGGGTCAGCGATAAAAATTCCACCAAACTCTTGGCCAAGAGAGAAAGAGAGAGATCTGAATTAATTGCAGAGAAATTTAATTTTACGACGGAGAATTACATCGTTCTCCTCGCGGGACTCTTAAAGGGAGTGAAACTCGCGCCAAATGGGAGACCCATCAAACGGGAAATGGGTTGCTGATGATTTTTATTGAGCCTCGAATTAAAAGCGATGAAAATGTGATGGAAAGTGCGTTGCCGAAATAATGAAAGCCAGCAACAAAGAGGGAAATCTCTCTCCTTCCTGTTGCCGTAAAAATTACCAGCGAAATGTTCGCATGTTTAACTGCGCCGTAAATTAATTTGGTAGGAGTCAGTGGAATATTTGGGGAAAGCGAGCCGCTGGTTTCTGACTCAACGTTCATTGTTGCACAGGATAAACAGGGGTCAGAGGTTAAAGGATGCTGCATGTGTGCTCTGGAAGTATTTGAACAATTAACTTCTGCTTTTTGCTGGTCCCATGGATTTTTCCGCTGTTTACACCTTTTTTACATTTAAGTGCCACCGGTAAAGTCAACAATAAAGCGGAATTAATTATGATGTGGGGATTGGATACGGGAGCAGGAACTTGTCCATTGTGTTTTTAATAAATGAGGAAAACACTTGAAGTAAGGCAAGAGTGGGGCCTTAGTTCTTTTGATTTATTTATATTATTTATATAAGTACTCGAAGTCCGTATTGGTTATTAAAATACAAATAAAATAAGTAGTGTTTCTATCATGTCTATAGTATTCAACCTATTATTGGCTTCAGAATCAGTGGCTTATCTCTCGCTTTCCACAACATTTCTGAAAAACTAAAGACGATTTTCACAGCTTACCTCTCTCTTGAAACTCTCTCTGAACACTACTGACATTTTCATCTTCATTTTCCTCGCTCCGTTTGGCTTTTGGCTCTCTGTTTTCCCCATCCAGTAAACTTCATGTCCCCATCCACTCAGCTCTCACTCCATGTGTGTGTTATGGGACGGAGAGTGTGTGTGCTCTGACGTCAAGTTCATAAAAATATCTGCCATAATTGCAGCTAAGTCAGCAAATGTTGACTCCTGTCCTGCCACCCGTGTCTGTGTCCTTTTCATACTCATCTTCCTTGCTGTTGTCTAGCCGCATTTTCCTTTCTGTTGCGTTTCCCTTTAGTTAAATACGAAATGAAAGGACTCAGGGAAGCGCAGGAAGAAAGGATGGAAGGGAGGAACAGAGCGGAGTATCCCGGTTGCGGAAGCGCAGAAGGGGAGATCCTGAAAGGACGCACTTAGTTTTACGCTCGCACATTCAGAACTGCTGCTCAATGTGGCGAGAATGAAGATGAGGCTGCGGGCAACCGAGCTGGAAGGGAAGCCTTTGGCTCTTCTAAAAAGATTTCTCAGCGCGGAAGGGTTTCAATGGACTTTCGATCCCTTATCCTCAAGTCTTGCCTTATATCTTAAATTTAAATAATTTCTGTAGTTTTCGCCTCGTTGTTCAACACTTTCAATTAGGTGACATTCAGTTGCTGCCCTGAAATGCAAATCAAAATGGGAGGCAATAAAAGTCACTCACAGGATGTAAACAAGGCAAGCAGCAAGTGTCCTTAACCCATTCCACTGTTTAGTCCTATTTGCCCCCATTTCCAGTTGACAGGGAAGGACATGAACTTTTCCAGCATCCACATTTTCTTCCTTATTTTCTTTTTATTAAGCGTCATCAAAGTGGGCGGGGGCGTGGCTGATTGCAGCTGCAACTGGAGGAGGAAGGAAAAAAGATGCCAGGGGAAAAGGATTTAAATATCTCCCAAGCTGCATTTCCTCTCCTTTAACTTTGTTGCATTTCCTTTGCAGCGTAGAAAACTTTCTTTGTTTTGCAACAAATTGCGGCAGCTTCCATGTTCGCTTTCATTTGCTTAGTCGTCTTTTTTCCTTTCTATCTCCATTTTCTTTGCCTCATTTGGTGGCGAGTTCAGAATGTTTTCCCTGACCAAAGTTTGCTCTGTCTTCATACCAAGCTCGGATGCTTCGGCACCTTCTCGCACTGATAATTGACAGCTTCGATTTCCACTTTCTGTTTACCAATTCCAATGGAGCGAGACATTTGGTGGGTTTACATTTCCCTCGTTAGCTTTGCTTACATTTCCCAGTGATTTTCAATCAGTTTCCATTCGAGTCTCATTTGCATGAAGCATTTGGAATGTGTTCCATTTGAATGCCTCATTAGCCAATGAAGAGACTTCATCGAACTGTGTTCAACTGCCTTTCCACACACTCTGAACCGCTTTTCACTCCCATTTTCAGATTTTCCCACCTGTCACAATATTTACTGCAACTGACTCTTCCTATTTAAATTGCAATAAAGGGTTAATTTTGTTTTTATTTTCATTTAAAGTTTCCAATTGTTCAGTGAACAACTGCCACGCACAGAATCCTACTTCCTCCCCTTCCCCCAAACTCCCACTTCCTGGCATTCGCTGTCCGTTATCCGAGCATCCGCTTCGGCTTAGTTTCCTATTTCATTTCCACATATCCCTGCTGGCTCCCCGAAAGTGTTTATCATTAGTTCAGATGACTTGCCGACCCCGAATTCCCGCCAGAAACTCCGCTCCAGCTCTCACCTTCCCGCTCCCAGCTACTCTTCATTTGCGTAGTCATACGAAATTAATTAGGAGCCTCTTCACACATTAGCAGGTGAAAACTGAGAGTAAGCTGCGAGTTTGCCCTGTCAGTCCAAGTGAGAGTGGTTTCGCATTACTCATACGCCACCGGTACCCATTAATTTCGCTAATGCGCTTCACTTCAGCGCCTGTACAAGCGACTCCGTTTCCATTTGATTCTTCTATTTCCACTCCCATTTCCATTCACCCCTTTCTCAATTGATTTATTTATTTACTTCGGCATTCAGCTGATTTATACTCCAGAGTTGAGTTCAAAAGAGGCGAAAATCAGCGAAAGGTGAACTCGAATCCATTGAGAAATTCCTAGGCGTATATTGGGGCGATTTGTCAGGGGCTGAATTCTCGTCGGGGTCACTAAAGCTGAAAGAAATCAAGGGGAGTAACTGAAAAGAAAAGGGTAAAGGAATTTTCATGGAAATCAGAAAGAAACTGCAAACGAAAGTACAATTTACAACGAAAATCGGGTAGAGTTTATTACCTCCTCTTTCCTATATCTACTTCATATTTCCCGTCCCCCATTCGTAGTGTTCCGGGAGTTTTCATGGAAAAGTTTTCAACTTGCGATGAAATTGCATTTAATTAACATTCAGCCACAAGCTGGATTTTCTTGCGGAGAGAACGATTCTGACCCCATCTATAACTTCATTGCAACAGTTGGTCTTCGTCTCCTTCCGTCTCACCCTTTCCTCACTTTGCCGAGTAAATTGAATCTTTTATTTCTTCATTATGGCAGCTCAGATCGATTCTGAAGCGGATCCACCGAGCATCCGCCTTATTCCCTGACGGATGACATCTCACTTTACATATCCCTGCTCTTCTGCACTTAAATTTCCCTCATTCCTGGTGGCGTCCTCTCGGTTTATTTTGTTTTCTTCTTTTAATTGAACGGAGCGCAGATTTTAACGAATTTATCGACGGCTGGATGGCACCTCCTCTGCATCCTGCGTCCCTTGAAGTGGGCATGGTCGGTTGCCTTGTAACATATTTTATGCATGCCTCAATGGGCGCTCAGTGAACATTGTGGGAGAGAAGTGGAGAAGTGGAGGTGGGAATCGGGGAAAGGTAGATGTCTCTATCGCATTTCCCTGGATTGTTGTGCCGAGTCGCGGCAAGTGGCTCGGTGGGGAAAGGATAAGGGTAAGCAGAGAGTTATCCATATGCAAATGAAGCCTTCGTTGGCCTTTTCCCAGCTCCCCGTTGGCGGGGTTGATCCCTGCTCGTAGGATATTAACCACCTGGAACATAAACAGCAAGTGCATCTCCCCGGGATTCAGCCATCCATAAATCATGCAACACCTTCGACCCATTTCCGAGTGTTCACCTGTCGCACAATTGAGAATGGAGAGCGGAGAATGGAGAATGGATAACTGAGGACGTGACTCAGTGGCACTAGCAACTTGACTTCCCCTCTGGCGCAAGCTTACCTCTTCATCTCCATTCTCTGTTCTCCGTTCTCCGTTCGCCAAGAACTGAGATATTCGTGTTCTCCGCAGCATTAGCATCTCAAACAGGGCAAAACATTCAAATTGATGTGACCCCAAGACGAGGAGGGAGGAGCGAACAAAGCTGCTCGTCTCCATTTGGGCGAGGATAACCGCAACTAGTGATGTATTGGGGTCAGGAAGAGCTGCCAGAAGGTGAGGAAAATCTTTATTCTGCTGGCAGAGTCGCGGGCATGCGTGTGGAACGGAAACAAAAGAATTTTACACTTTCGCCAAGTAGTTCCATTTGCATTTGGCGGCCAAGAGAAATTCCGAAATGTAAAACAATGAAAGGAAAGAAATTAGAGCAGGGAATAGGGGCCAAGGGGTTCCCCCGCGGCGGCTTGCTTTCATTTCAGAGAGAAGAGGAAATTCTTTAGTTTCCCCGTGCGGTTTCCATTCGAGTTTCTTCATGTGTAAGTTCAAGGTCAGATGGCAACCTTGACCGCTTCGAGAGAGAAGGGAAACATTCCTCGAATTTGTGCCCGAACTTGTCTCGGACTGTGAACTCATTAAAAATTCTGAAAGCGGAACTAAAAGCGCTTTCCCAGTCGGATAAAGCAGACGAGTGAGGCAGACAAGTGTGGACAACGCTGCGTATGAGCAATGGAATTTAGGTTGCGCAGGAAGGGAAAGGGGAAAGTTTTCAGGGCAGGAAAGAACACTTTCACACAAATTAAAATTAAAGGCAGCTGAAAGCTGAATTTCCGTAATGGAATTTATTTGATTTAAACTGAATGAATTTAATCGAACGAGAAAGAAATGTTAAATTCACTGAAAATCCCTTTAAACCAACTCAGATTTTATCTCAATCTACTTTGCTTTCATCGAATGCCTGAAAATGGCTGGAAAATGCTTTGTTTGCTGCCTCATCGGGACTTTTTGGAACGTGGAAACATGCTCTCCAATCAACTGAACTCAGCTGCACGGCCACGCCCCCTTTGCCCGCACGCCTAAGCAGGGTCTGGCCCACTCTGCCCCTCTCGACCCCTCCTCCCATCACTTTTGGGTCCAAAAATGCGGGCAATAATGAAACTGCTGACAATGTGAGCCCAACCGAGGCCCCAAATTGCAGCTGCACCTTGTTCCCGGCGTCCCTCTGTCCCGATACGCTCCCCTTTGCGACCACAACTGCTGCAGCTGAGCGAAGGACGAAGCGCGAAGGACGCTGCAGGACCACAGACAGAATCAGGAGCAGCTCGGAGGTGGGATGTGGAAAAGGATCCCGGCTGATGCCCTGCGTGAGCGGAATTTAAAACGACTGCCAGGAACAGACTCTGGCAGCTCCATCCATCACAACAAGGGGAAGCGATGCTCAGGTTGGTGGGGGTGCATTTAGGGGGAAGTCGGGGGAGAGAACGTGTCCCTGCAGATTGACCTGCATCCGCTCATTAATTTTTGGCTCTGTCCGCAGAATAACGTGTAATTTCCCCTCCCGCCAAACCGAAACAAATAAATTTCGTGGGTTCCCCATAGAAGGAGGCATGACCTGTCCCTGGGATTGGATGGGAGGCGTCCTGCCATCTCAAATTGCCAGCGAAAACTTCGTGTCAAAGATTTTAAACCAATTAAATGTTTGTGACTCGCACTCTGGGCCAAGTTCGTAATTGGTTAAAAGTGTGCGAGAGGTTCATGTCTGCGGTTTGCGCCGAAAAATTGACACCAATAAACACAAACATCAATAAGCAGCTGGGTGAAATACGTAACCTATAAGCAATTGACCCAGAAACGCACCCCCAACCGATATCTCCCTCTGTTTCCCTTACTTACAACCCCAAATCGAAGCCAAAACAGAATGATGCTGCTGCTTCCTTAGTCAACAAATGTTGCCAGACATTCGCAACCAGCTGCCAGCAACATTCGCTCTCTAGACTTCTCAGCACGAGAAACTCCCAGATAATTCTCTGGAAAGCTTTCACTCTCTCTTCAGCCAGCTCCCGCACTCTGTTGCCATAATTTCGAGACCAACACTTGGGGGAGGTCAGTAGCCAGCATTCCATAGTGCATAGTCCACAATCAGGAGTCCTCAGTCTGCAGACAGTCCTCCGTGCGAAGTCGAAAGTCTTATTATTCATGTCATCGAGTCGCACATTAAGGAAGGGAGAAAAATTCGGAGAAACGGGGAGGTTATCCCCACCCTGGAGAACCGATTTTGGGCTGGGAATTTAAATTTATTTGGATTGGATTCAGGGGGGTTTGTTTGCCTTTCAAGAGCGACAAACAAAAGTCTCAATTTAAATATCAATTAGAAATGTTTATCAGGGAATAGGGCTGGGGATGAGCAGAGTAGATCCTGCCATCAATCAAGGTTCGAATGGAAATTCAATATGTATATAATCCCGTCCTGATTCATGGCCAGAGATCTCTTGTGCAGCCAACCAGCTGGCAAAGAGAGACTTCCTTTAAAGCCCGATGAAGTCGGAAGATTGAAGAGTCTTCCCTGAGCTCGGGGCCAACTTTTAATTGATTTGTGTGGCTGGGAAACTTTTCCTCCCGCAAACGTTCCATCTGTCTCTCGAACAACACTGCTCAGCATTCCGTTAATTTGTTTGCCACAGAATAAGAGGGAATAAACAGCGGCAGATGAATCAACAGATAAACAGAAGGGAAAACTGCGCAGTTTTCAAATTTACTGCGCGGGAAACACGCTTAGCAAACATGGGAGAAACCACGAGGAAAACTGTGCAACAAACAAACCTTTGTGGTTCCAGGAATCAGGAATCCGCAGGGCAAACGGAATATTGGATTGAAATATGCGAGGAACCGAGGGAAAATAGGGAATGCAGGATTAGTTTGTCTGGCAAACATTTCGATTTATTGGCAAACTTTGCACTCCAAAGCACCGAAATCTGTGTTGGGTTTATCTTCGGTTATGTTGGTCAAACTTTGCTAACTTTTTAATTGTTTTTGCAGTCCCTCGTGATGTAAATTAATTTGGTAATTGTATTTAATATTTTTCTTGCCCTCTTTACCCCAAAGTTTGTTCTTTGAGCTTGCCACAAAAAATTAGTAACTTTCAGTTTGATTGTTGAGGAAAGTTTTCCATCCTTTCGGGTTGAGTGAAAATATTTAGATATTTTCGTTTGCCTGGCTTAATATTTATTTACAGCGGACAAAAAAGTGAGGGGCGAGTGCTCTTTCCCGGAAGTAAAAATTATTTTTAGTTTGAGTACTTATTTATGTTTACTTTTTGTGTGATGATAGAACAGCGCTTCATTCATAATATTTATTCCTTCAAGAAAATATATTTTTAAGCTGTGTGGTATATTTTCCTCCATTTTCTTTTGAATTCTCGCTGAGCTGCTTAGCTTCGAGTTGAGTTTTCTTTTGATTCTGGGTCACTTGTCTTGATTTGTATCGCTTTTCCTCATTTCCCAGACAAGACCCAAAGAAAGGACGCGGAGACAAAGAAAGATTGCAGCTAAGCCGCAGAAAAAATAAAGAAAAGTTCGCGATAAGTGAAAACAAAGTCCTCGTTCTCCTCCAGCTTTATTTGCACTTCTTTAAATGGTTTTCCCCTCTGCGTTTATAGGTCGTGTCACAGTTTCCGAGGGACTCCTCAAATGAAACAAAAAGGTTTCTGCTTAATTATGAAATGCAAGCAGAGTGAATGAGTGGAAAAGCGTTGAGGAGTCAACAGTTTCCATTGTTTTCCTAGGTTTCCCTTCCTCCTTTTTCCGTGGGCAGCTTTCCCTTTGGCCACAAATCTGTCGAGGAAAACTTTCGTGGGCCTTCCAGCGATTTCCCTTCGCTTTGACATATTGAAGCATCGAGAGGCTGAAAAAGGGGGAGTGGCACCTGTCAATCCCCTGACTTTATGTGTCGCCTTTCACTGGGAGAAAGGAGAAAGTGAGAAAGGAGGAGAAACGGTGCAGGACCCGTTTAAAGCCCGGAGAGTGGAGCACCCATCGTAATTGCTTTTGTATGCTGAGCGCTTGGCTTACAGCGACGGAAGCGAGACAAGGGAACTAAGCTGCGGGGAAAATTACGGGGGGTGGGGCCTCGCTTTCCCTTTGAGTTATTTTCAGCCACCGAATAATTTGAAAGCACCGAAAAAGCCACAGAGAGGGAAGCAAAAAATATCCGCTAAAGGAAAGTAACACACATTAAAAACACACACACAAGTATTAACACAAAGAGATAGGAGAGACAGGAAAAAGGACGAGTGCCACAGCAAAAAAGTTGAATTAAATTATGAGTCTGTGGCGAAATAAATTTGAAAGAATGAAAATTTAAATAATGCGCCACGCATTCAGCACAAACCGCGAGTGTGTGTTCTACAGAGAGGAAAATGAATGGAATGTGGGGTGGATATTAGATGGAAATTAGAAGATAATGGATGTTGTAGGTGACTCTGTCAGTAAAGTAACTCAGGTAGTAATACCTAATTTTAAGTTATTTAAGAATCTTTAAAGAGGAATGAACTCCTCTTTATTCTTTACTTTTCCCTCACTGCACTCTCTGTTTGTGGGAGGTATTCAGCATTTGCTGCTCACTTCACCGAAAATTGTTGCCATTTACACGATACTTGAGCATCCAGCGGAGCCTTCCCCTCACTCCCACAATTCTCCAGTTCTCGGTGAGCAATTTCTCTTCGCTATGAATGAGAATGGGACGGAGAATGCCGAATGTCTCGGTGGGCGAAGTTTGCTCATCAGTCCGCGTAATTTCGCGGTGCAAGTTTCAAATTTGTCAGTGGCCCAAGAATTATGTGGCTTCCTTCCGCTTCCTCTGGCTCCCAGCCTTCGTCTCAAGGAATCCCCAAACCAGGATGAGAAACTGCCTCTGGCCGAAACAATGTGCTCAGGTGGAAGGAGCAGAGGAGAGAGCAGCAGAAGTCACCGTCTGACCCTCCTGTAAGTCACAAATTAGTTTTTATCAGGCTCAGTTCCTCTGGAGTTCAGTTTACTGTGTTTGAGATGAAAGTTTTCCAATGAACTTAAGTGAAACCTATGGAAAATGGTGAGGGGATGCAAGGGAGGAGGATAATGACCTGAGGTCAAATGTAGACCTCAACTTGTGGCAGCGATTACTCTCACATTATGCATAAATAATGCTAATCAATATGAATTTAAAGGGAGAAATCGTTATTTGAGTAGTCCAAACATCAACTATTGTTTAAACTGAATAACACCCACTTCCATCTGTCTGTCTGTAATCGAAACACATTACATAATCCAAACTCCATTCAGGGATCTCTTGAACTTGTGACCTCTCCTACTTCGATTACATTTATCCTCACAGTTTCGATTTCCAAACCTCAAACCAAAGAAGCTTTGACATCTTTGCTTATTTCCAAACTCATAACTCAGTGGCTTTCCCATTCCAATGTGCATTCGAGTTTCTCGTGAATGTTTCCATTTTCCATATTAATTTTATGTTTGTCTTCCTTTTCCCCTTTGGCCTACATTTCTTTATCCGACTTCTTTCCCCTTCCCCAGTAAATATTGTAAATTATTTTGGCCAAAAGCCAGCACACTGAATTTGGAATTCAGAAACGAATTAAATTGGCAAGCTCGATGACTTGTCCCCTCGGTCCCTTCCCCCTCCTGGCTGAAGGACATTCTCCGCATTTTGGCTCCTTTAATTTCGTTGAAATGTCGCGTGCATCCCGACTCTCTCCTTTCCCTGGCCTGCAGGGAAGAATTGCCCGTAATAAAGTCGCCTCAGTCTGGGCGGAGAAATGCCTTTCTCCTTTCTCGGAGGACTCGTGGTCCTGGCTTCCCTCAGTTCCCATGCTAAATTTGTAGTTTCAGCTTCGGCTTCGCTTCTTTTATCTCTTTTCTCGTTTTTGGCCCCAAAATGTTTTACGGCTACGTGAGGAGAGAGCCACAGCGAAGGACGCCTCATGTGGGCCCTCTGGCCCTGCTCCGATCATCCCCTGACATATTGACAGTGGGATTGGGAAATACGCATGCAAAATACAAAGGCGACACAAAATATTCACTCGGCGAATTGACTGAGGCCCTGGCCCGCTCTCCCGCTCATCTCCATATCCTGCTCACGATTTCTCCGCTCCTGTTTGTTGACATTTCACGACTCCTTTGTTTTCCCGGCGAAGGATTCGGGGGAAATCGAGGAGCAGGCCTCGCTTGGCATTGGGTCACGTGCGAATCAATCGATGACGATGATGCGGATGATTCAGGGGCTGATGGAGCTGATGGGCATCCATGGAATCCTCAAAAAATTCATCGATTGAGATGCCAACTGCCCGAAGACAATTATTCAACGCTTTAAGGGATGCTGACTTCGTTTTAAATATAAGTGCAAAAGTTGCAAGAAGAATGTAGAAACAAGGTTTTTATTTAAAGAATTCAATATATTTTGTAGGTTATATTGTTTGCTTTATTTTTAATTAATTAATTAATTATAGTCAAATGGAGTCTTATTTGAAGTGACTCCGAAAACAGGGGAAAAGCTGTCACACTGAAATTGAACAAGCTGGGCTCCATCGTACTCTCCCTCTAGCCAAATTCCATCAAAAATATTGCTCATATGCTGACTGACATCCAGAACATGTAATCGAAATTAAAGCCATCATTTTCAATTTTTCACACTGCCAATTTCCATTGACATTGCCCAAATGGCACTCCCCACGCCCATTAGCCGCCCCCATTGTTTGTCTGGATAATTTGCTGATTAAATAGCTCAGTCGTGGAAATCGGGGGCATATATCATCAGGATCAGAAGCGGGGAAAGCTGCGGGGTGTAGCATACATTTGCCATTCGGCGGTCGCTGCAGCAGTCCTAAATTATTTACCGATGACCACAAATGAAATGTTACCATTCGCCTTCCACCCTTCCCGTATAATTTCTGTTGGCTTTTGGTATTTTCCAATTAATTCGGGAATTGTTTTCCATTTGGCAACTTTTCCTATTTCCACTCCCCCATTTTACACGCACTTTTTCCTTGCTGCTCCATTTGTGTTTTGGCTTCTGTCCGATGTTGTTTCTAATTGGCCACTAATCACTTTTTGGTTGTTTGCTGCCATCGATTGAATTAGGTTAAGTAAATAGAACATCTGCACACAATAATAGATGAATAAATCACTTAAATCAGAATTAAAAATAGGTAAATATTTATAGTTTATTCTGTGACTATATTTGCCTTAAAAACTTCGTTAAAACCCTGACCATGAGCTTCTTTGAGTATTCGGTCGGTGAATAATTTCACTCACTTTGAGGAGAATCCCAGTCATTCACTGGATCCCATCTCCTTTGCTGTCCTTGGAATTACATTCTAGTCTGCTTCCAGGCCATTTAACTTTTGTCTTCTCTCCAATTACAAATTCATAGACACAAAAGTTGATTGCTCCACAGACAGGGGGAAGTCCCACCTCTCCCAATTTTCACACCTGCTCCTGGGGGCAACTCCCCCTTTTGTTACCCATGAATAATTCGGGGCTGGTCCGCTGACAAATTGTTTGGCTCGTTAAATGTTGGCCACAGAATTCGCGACGAATTATGCAAATTTCAATGAAACGGACAGAACCTGGATCCTGGGAGATCCTTGCAGTCCATTCGCCACTCATAACTCTCTCTCCACTTCCATTCTAAGAGCTGCCCAGGAAGCAGCCTAAGAGAACAGCGAAGACAGACATTAATTCCACTTAAATTGTATCCTTGGCTCCCTGTTATCCCTGACTTGGCCCACATAAATAATTTTTAATGATGTGAAAATGTTTTCGCAAGCACTTTTCCTATAATTAATGTTAACTTCCTGCCGAGGAACAGCAGGGGAAAGGGAAGAGCTGTGAGAAGATGAAAAGCCCCCAGGAAAGCCGCAAAGCAAATTAAAGTGGAAAAGGAAGTGAAAGGTGAGCTGCGACATGTGTTTGGAACCTTTTCCGGAAATGGAAGCTGCCACCGAGCCTCACCTCCCCCACAACTCAGGTGGTAAGTTCGTCCCTGTTATTTTATGTCGCTACCTGTTTGTATTTTTCGATTTTCCGACACCAATTCAATCAGAGTCCCCGCTTCAATACTTCCTGCGTTCCCCCAACATCACACTTGCTCTGCGTCTCTTAAAATTGTTTGACATTTTCCCATTTTCTTTGGCTGTGCAATTTTTATTTAGAAATAATTTCCGTTGCATTTTCCCCAACGAAAGCAGCTAAGTTGAGAGGTTATTGTACGGGAAGAGGTAATAAGTTCTTGGAGCGGTGAAAACTGCCGAGAATAATGTGCTTTCATTTGTAGCCAGAACTCGGGAAAAGTCTTGAGAAGTTTCCTTTGTCCACGAACAGAATTTAATGCAATTGAAATGGCAATTTCCACTGAGGAAGGCTATTGAAGCGGAGCGGAGAAGGATGAACTGGGGATGTTGAATCGCCCATTCTAGGACCTTGAACTTGATTAAGGCCCTCGTATTTCTCCCTTAACATTAACAACTCTCTGAACTCGAATAATTCACCAACCGAACCGAGAGAGGATCCCCAGTCCGAGTCTCTCCACATCCACATCCCCATCGGTGGCCTTATCCTCTCAACATTAAGCATCCCCCGAGGAGGAAAAGACCGCAATGCAGTTCGTGTCCGAGTTCCGTTTTTATGGCAGCTGGAAGAGCGGAAAGGCAGACAACCTGGTGGGAAAGGCGGAGGTGACGGCACCTGCACATAGGTAAATTTGTCCAGCAGCGAACTAAATTCCAAACGGAAGTGACACTCTAATTGAGAGCAACGAGCCAGCTGGGAGGTGTTTTCGGGGCAGAGACAGGGGATTAAAAGGGGTCTGCAACGGGGGAAAGGTAGAGGGGAGCGGAGGTGGATGTGTCCACTTGATGCGGGCACTGGGAGCAGCACTAAAAAAAGTAAACTCGTTAATTGCTAAGTGCAAAACCATAAAACGGCCAGCCAGAGAAAAGTGGCGAGGGAAATGGTTGGTAGGGAAACAGGTAGGTTTGCGGATAAAGCCCACAGAACAGAGAGAAACTTCAGTGGAGAATGAATTATAATGGTGGGTTGAGAAGGAGAAACTAAACAGGACCTCAACTAGTTTGCAGTAAGAAAAGAGAATAACATTGGCCTAAAAGTTTGTTTACTCATTAATTTAATCAAAAACTAATTAAGATATGACAACATATTCACGAACCAACTAACAAGGTTACCCATCTTGTTTAGCAGCATATTAGATATCCGCATCCTCATCCCCTTTTCCCTTTACATCATATCAAACATAATCCCATCAATGGATATCCATTGCCAACCAACTTGAACTGATTTACATAGCCCGAAGGCCAGGAAATGGCTTACAACCTGTTCGAAAGGGGGTTCGACGTCAGGCTCACCTTCGCAGGATTCTCGTGCGACAAATCTGTGACGCCATATTCCTTGGCCTGTCATCGGTTTCGGGGGAATTTTCCATAGGTTCCAAAACAAGTTGAAAATGCGTTGCATATTTATGAATAATTCAGCAGCGAAACGGGGAAACTCTTCCTCCTGCGCTTCCTATTTGTTTTCCACAAATTGTCAAAATGTTGCCGGGATGACATTGGCACCACGTGTAAACCACGAAGCCCCCTTTTCCCCACCTTCCTCCACATGCCAGGAAGTTTTCCCAAAAATTGGCCATTGGAATTTATTCATGCGGATGCGGAACAAGGACAAGGAAGCAGGAGGTAGGAATAGGAAAAGGAAGTGAAGCATCATCATGCAAATCAGACGCCCCATCTCCTTGCTCTCACTTTTCATGATTTTCCCACCTTAAAGGTTTTGCCAGTGGTCAGCTCGCAGCTGGAAAAACTCCAGCCGGCGACAGCTGAGAAAATGTCGTCCATTTCATAATTATCGTGGGAGGTGGCCAAGGTCCTTGGGGAAATTGAAAACGGGAATGAGAATGAGAAGGTCCTTTTCTGCAGCTCAGCTGTGACATTTTTATTAAATTTCCGCCACTTTCCTCCCTCTCAGCGGGATGTGCGTTGGCTCTGAGCCTTAATTAAAGAAATATGCCAGGAGAGCTGGCCCCTAGTAATATATCATGATATCCTTCTCTGCTGGGTTGTGACGAATGCGGAAAGAGGGTCGAGAAATTGATTAATGAATGCGAAAAGTGACCAGAAGATTGCTAAAATATTATTAAAAGGAAATAGAGGTTAAGTAATGAGATTGTTTAATTAGAATTCTTCAGTTTCAGTACACCAACTTCAGGTGCTCCGAGTTCCTCTTACGTTAAATATATTACATTCTTCAGGCTTCTTTTTTCCTTCCGCACATCCCAAAGTGGAATTTATGTTTTTTCCCCGTTTTTATGATTTGTCTTTCGAAAGTTTATGGCTCATCTTTTGATTCCAGTCCTCCCCCCCTTTATTTACAATTTATGACAGAATGTAAGGGAAAATCCATGTCTGAGGGCTGCCAGAATCAGCCTTTTTCTGTAATCAGAGATTAAGAATATCTTTATATATCTTTATATAAGTAAGGTTAAAGCCCTGGGCAGAGTTATTTCGATGGTAACTTTGTCTGCATTTTTAAAGAGTTCATCAGCTGAGTGCAAAGGAATTTGGAAATATTATTCATTCGGCCGGGAAATTCGGTAGAAGTCCAGAGGAAATCAAACAACAAAAGGAAAATTAACCAAACACAATCACAAAATTAAGGCACAACAGAATGGACAAGAAACAAACCACAAAGAGAGGAAAATTAATTAACAATTGAGGCTGTGAAAGCGCAGTGAAAATGGATGAAAAGCAGATTGCAGATGTGTCTCCCTCTTCGCTGCTTTCAGTGGCAATAAACTGGGAATGAGAGGCGTGGCAGCCAGCAGTGCGTCACAATAAACATCCAACGGCAATCAAAGCTCGCTTTATTGGCAACAAAAAAGTATTTATTTTTTCTAGCAACTCGAGTGTAAGGAATTGAGGAGGAAATACAGAAAAGGAGAAACACACAGAATCCCCGTTTAATTTATGATTTTTTAATAGGCAACCACTAACTCGTGGGCGGGGCTAATGGGGCGTGGCTGTGTCTAGCAGATTTCGCTGTCCGTTCTTGAAGCAATTACTGAATCACGGAAACTTAATTGCTCCTGCAGCGAAGCGATGAGAGCCGTCCTTGGCGGAGGAAGGAAGGAGAAACTGCGGCTGTTTACCAGTTGATTATCGTCCTCGTTGGCCGTCTCCGCGTCAGCTGGTTGTCCTGTTCCTGTTTGTGACGTGGATACTTCGTGGTTGTGTCCTGTCGGGTCTTATCTTCGGGCGGATGCTGCAGGCTAACGATGGTTCATTGTTGGTCATGTCCTGGTTAGAGTGTCCTTAATTCAGTGCATTTCTAAGAGGTTAAGTTTACTTTTTCGCCACTGAAGAGTTTATCAGAAAAGTACTAATTGGTTATATTCTCTTATCTTGGGAATGTTTTAATTCAACGAAATTGAGCAAATGATTTTATCTGACTTCATTTTGAGATATTCAAATTAATAACTGACTGACGACCTCTTCTCTTTACCCTTTCCGAATTTCTTTCATTCCACCTTTAGACAGATCCAGTATGAATGAAAACCCACCTGACATTCCTAATATGTGGCACTTATATACAGGCCTCCGTCCGATTCCTGGTATGTTTGCCAATTTGGCCAGACATAAGCAGCTGACCAAATGTAATCCCCGTGCACTTCAGCCCCTGCTAATTCCCATTGCCGTGATTTGCACAGACTTTCAATAAGCCAGGGAGAGAAGGGGAAACAGGAGCTATCTGCCTATGAATTTCATATCCCATTTCCCCCCTTAAACCCCTGTGGTTGGTAGCCAGTCAAGGATTAAGGGTGCCCTATGAGGGCACACCCTCAACTATTTCAATATTTGCATTTTTGCAGCGACTGTTGGAATGCTGCTCGCCTCCTGACCGGAACCAAGTTCCACACGACAGTGAATTCGGCTATCAATAATTTATTCATACATATTTCGAACTGCAGGATGGAAATCAGAGAGGGAAGCTACGCTGGGCTCTTATTAATAATACCCATCGACTTACCACTCCCCCAATTTGCACAGAAGGCGCTATACCCTTCCGTTTTCGGGGTCGGCCAATTGAACCGGAAGTGCAATTCCGGAGGAGGAACAGAGGAGCGGAGGGCGGGCGGAAATCGCAGAATTGCGGTTGAGCAGCGATTAAAGCGCCTCAAATGCAATCGAGTGTTAATCGCAGCTCATAATGGGAGATAATTAAGAGGGGCAGGCAGTCAATCAGGGCGATGTGTTCGCAGTTCGATCTGTTATCCCCCACAATCTCTTTAATAGCAGCCTTGGCACACAATGCAAATGTTTAGCAAACTTCATTCGCTCCTTGAACGGCTCCATTCCATTTCCCTTTCGCTCTCAACGATCTCAATCCTCCAAGCAGGTCAAGTGAAATGTGCTCCACAAACTTTTCTCCTTTTCCAGAAGCAGAACCGTGTTCCACACACCACCAAATAGGGAACACACAAAGAGCTACGAGGCGAGGAAAGTGGAAGTGCGACCCGATTTCTTGGCTTCTCCTACTTGGACACGTTCCACTGCAGATGTGTGGTTAAGGATTTATGCCGCGCCCGCCCTGCCTTAAATTATACCCCGACCAACACTCAAATTTATGCAGAATTTACCAGCATTGCCATGAGATTTTTTGACAAATGCTGCCAATTAAATGAAGGCCGCTTGACAGGACTTGGATATCCCAGGAAACGACCAGAAACACAAAGGGGGAGAGCTCACATATCGATTCCGATTCCGATTCGGATTCGGATTCGGACTGTGGCCAATGCCATGGGGATTTGGCCCTAAATGCTTCTCATTTATTTTAACACCCAGCGAGAATCGAAAGCCCAAAGCTCAAATACAATATGAGTAGACAGGAAGAAAAAAATCGATTACAAATTGAATGAGATTAAATTTAAATTAGTTGGTGAAAGAAATTCTTTGAAGTAAGATCAAAATCAAATTATTAAGTTCAATATAATTGGAAAAATAATTTCCTAAGCCTCATTACTTTTTAAACCAGAATTTTATTCCCTGTGTAGGGGAGGTGTTCCGCGGGATATTTTTCTACCTTGAGCCACCGCCTGTGGCGTAAATATCTGATTAGGCTCCTGCCCACGAAAACTCCACCTCCTCCTCCTCTACCTCCTCCTGCTTTTTTTGCTCAATTTTTCCTCTTCTAGGCAACCGAACAAAGGGCACAATGAAAATGGTGAAAATAATCTTGGGCAACATCTGGAGAGAAAGCATGGGGGAAAAATGGGGGCTGGCTGCTCCCTTTACGATTGGGGACAAGGTTAAGCATTCGGCAGTAAAATGGCAACTTATTGTTTGGAATTGCGGAAAGGTGGAATTCTTGAGGTTTCCTTTGGGAAATTCAGTTGGGAAAATTGAGGGACTGGGGACTACTAGCTGTTTTCAGAATATATTGAAAGTTCTTGACCAATCAAACAATCTTGGCAATAACCTGAACAATTAGTTGCCTTGTTGCTATCTGCGGCTTGATGGTTGGTCTGCTCCACTTTGTCCATCAGCTCCACTTGACCTGCTGCTGTTCCCGGCATCCGCATGAACGTCTGTGGTTGCTGTGGTCATCCTGCCACTTGTCTCCGTGTCCTGACACTCTACTTCAGTTACATGTTACAGTCCTATGTCTGCGTCAGTTATCCTTTGTCCTAGTTGGCTGCTTCTTTGTGTGGTTTTCGACTAGCTGATGGAAATAATTTCCCATCTTGTGCAAGCACTATCCACATGTGGTTGTAATATTAGAGAGAAGTTTGTAATTTAGTTAAATGAAGCAATAAATTAAGAGATTTTATCAGGCATTGTGTGGGTTTTCATTTAAAAGCGAAGGTTATTAAGATTTTGATTAAATTTTTGTAATTAAATATTATTTCTCAAAGGAAAACATTTAGAATCTAATTTTGCAATATTTGAAGTGATTTTATCAGGGGTTGAACTACTACAAAGATTTCGACAATTTTCTTTAATTAAATAATATTTCAGAATGGAAAACATTACCTGGAATTTAATTAAAATTAAGTCTCTCTAAAAATGAATCAAAAAGAAAATCCAAAAGTTAATTTCCCTTGAATGACATTTATGACTTTTTAATGAGCAATTTTCCACGAAGGAAGTGCCCCCACGTGGCTGTCATTAACTTGGCCCTCGAAAAAACCTGGCCCACAACGAAGTCAGTAAAACTTGCAACACTTGCACAAAGTTTCCAAGAACTTCGCAATGAACTCGATAAAATGGCCAAATCATGGTGGGATTTCAGGACATCCTCGACAGGATTACCACAGCAGTCATAAAGGCAAATGATGGCTAAATAAAAATGGTAAACTACAGTTGCCAACTCATGCAAACCTCTTGTCTTGTCTTTTAAATTACGCCTCCACTTGGGCCTGAGGTCAGAGGTTAGGGGCAGGGCACTAGCAAGTGCCACATGGCCACAGACTGGGCTCAAAGTCGGGCTGCTGCGGTCTGTCCTGCCAAGACAAACTTTAACTTCAGGAAAACTTTGGTTTTTGCCAACATGTTGCGGCTCGAAAAATGTCGTCAGCAAGAAAACTTGGCTAGAACGCTGAGTTTCATTCGGCTAAAATTGTTGGTCAAAATGGGGGAAGTGTAACGATAATTTTAAATAAAATTTGTTGTATATATAGACATTAAATTTAATAGCATAATTCAATTTCAAACGAGGAAGAATTTTATGTAGCACCAAGAATATGTTAGAAACTACTTTTCTTTTGGAATTTTCATTGCTAGCTGCCAAAGAATTTATTTCAATTGTTCTTTAACAATGCAGCTATGAAAATCTGTGGAGATTTTGTTCAGTTCTTTTGACAAATTTCAATAACTAAAATCCAATTGCTATATTCGGCCAAAGCTCTTCGACTCAGCAACTGCCAAACAAACTTCATTTTTTTCATATTTTTCCCAAATGCCATTGTGAAAATCCTTTTCCGTACATCATGCATTGATAATTGTCTTTTTTCAGAATTCCTCTTGGCCGAAAGCTTTTCGTTTAATCCTTTGTGCATATTAAAAGCTAACGAAACTAATTTCGCGTTTGTTTTTCAGGCTTTTACTGGCAAAGCGGGATTTTGAGCTAACGTTGAGTGGCGCATAAGTGAAGTCGCTGAATAAATCAGTTTATGCAACTACAAAATGGAGTTTGTAATGCAAATCCTTTTGCCAAGCGAAGAGCATTTTCCAGCTTCTCTCCTGTTTTCCCGCCACTTTGGGCACTAAGGAGACCGTGGGGAGAAATTAAGACAATAGTCGATCCGCTTCGACGCTTCGAGCACTTGAAGCACAGCGACTTAACGCAGCCGGAAAAATCTTTAGCCATTTTCCCAACCGAGACTCTGACATCTTCACTTGCATGCGAAATGAGAATCTTGCTTTTTGCTAATTGGCGGATAGACAAACTTAAGTTTCGCCAATGAGATTAGCCCGGTTTGAAAGTTTTAAGTTGTCTTTAAGTTGGTGCAACTTTCAAGCAAAACTCTGGGCTTGTTCACAAAGTTGCCATTATTTTTTCCTTGTGAAGCATTCAAATATTCATAAATAAATGGGTGAGAAAAGGGAGTGGAAAATTGGACTGAAAAACTTTTAGTTGTGAAAATGTTTATCTGAAAACTTGCTAAAAATAAATAAACTTATTGTTCTTGGGAAATGTAAATTGACAAAAATAGATACAGTATTTAGTAATTGTTAATACAAATATTATAACTTATAATTAAATAAATATGATTAAATTATTGAATTAAATATATACAATTAGGAATGGTTTTTCCTTTTTTGTCAAAAGAATATCATAAAAATATTCAAAATTCCAACTAAAACTAGTCTGGCTTACTCTTTTGTTATCATTTTTTCCTTATGAAAACCACCAGCGATTTATCCCATCTGTGTAAGCTTTTCCTTCTCAGAAAATCCGCATGGATATGCCAATATTTACATACCTCCCTATGACAATATGCAGAGTGAGCATCGCATGACAGAAAATCTTCGTTCAGCCCCCGAGCGCTGTCGGAGGGCACAACTAATCCTATAAGTTCCTCCCGCACTATCCTAATGAGCCATTCTATTTGGCTAACCCCCAGAGTTGAGCCTGAGCCTCGGTCCCTTGGCCCCACCCGATAGTTTTCCCTGCCGAACAAAAAGTTTTCATCGCCCGGCGCGCTGCGCCTCGACAAGGCAGAGAGGCAAAAGTTACATTTAATGAACCATCAGGACACACAACTTCGGGCATCCTGCAGATGGGGAGATGACAGCGAAAGGAGTAAGACAGGGGAGGTCCCATGAAGTTAACTTGCAATTTTGCATGTCGCGCAATTAGGCAAAAGTTAAATTGCTTGTCATAAATGTAAAATTTGTAACACAAAAATTGACTTAAGTGAGTGCAGGAAGCTACGGCTCGAAATAAATTTAAGCGGCTTTTGAATTTAAATTGCACTCATAAGCGTCGCAACTCCTTGAGCCGTAAAAAGCGCTGAGCCACGCCCCCAGCCCGTCCGCCCGCCCATAAAGATTATGAAAAGTCGTAAAAGGCCAAAAATATGAATGCGATAGTCATAGTCGTCTCACAGACAGACAGAGAGCGGAAGAGTGCGGCATCTGAAAATGTCTGAAATAAAAAATAAAATAAAATAGCAGACTCATGCAGAAAAGTCAGCGCCGCCGCCGCCAACATTTTGTGACATTTTCCGCTGTCAGCACGCGGAAATTTTCGGGAGTTCCGGGAAAGGGGGACATGTGATGGGTAGAGCACTTAAATAAAAATATATATAAATCATTTTCAAATCAAGGGTTTTGTTTCCTACTTTTCCTTGGTACAAAAATTTTTTGTGAATAATAATTAAATAAAAATGTATACTTTATACTCTCAAATATATGAAAATTAAAATATCATACTATTAGCATAAATGAAAAATAAATTTAAAGGAAATAAAACTCTATATCTATCAAATTAAAAATATTATTTGAAGTCGTAAAAGATTATAAAAAGGCTTACAGAAAATGTATCTATTAAATTACCTATTAAATTACTTATTCACTTATAAATAGTATCTGTAAGGATTAAACTAAACCCATTTTTTCCCCAAAGTATTTCCTCAATTTCTCCTTGTGTTCTTCTGGTAGCTGCTAAGCTCCGGAGGAAGGCTTAAAATATGCCCCGCTGGCTCAACATTTTGTCATATTTTGCTGCTTAGCCGCTACAAGAAGCTGGCTTCATTATAGAACAGCTTGAGCCCCGGCCCCTGGCCCACTGCATAAAATATGAAATTAAAACGTGGCCGAAAAAAAAGAACAAGGAAGTCAGTGACAGGAAAAGTTAAAAAGCGTTGACAAAAGCGAAAAATAGAAACTAACCTGGAGCACAACAATTTTTGTTGACTTGTTGGTGGCTCTGGTTTTGTGTGTGTGCTTTAGAGCGGAGGGGGTAATGGCCGTAGGGCAGGGGACGTAAGTCACAACTGCGTCAGTGTGTTGGTTGTGGGGTTAAAGTTGAGACTTAATGTGCTCAGCTTGTACAGGGCATTGTGCAGCCCCAAAGTCATGGTTAGTATAACTATTGTTGCCAGCCACAGTGGTAATTTAAGGTCCAAGAATGTTTTGAACATTTCCGTTAAGCTTAAGGAATTTGTAAAAAAAAAATAAATAGGAAATATAACCTAGTAAAACAACTAAATAATTTTTATACAATTTTATTACTTTTCTTCGTTACGTCTGGCTATCCCGAAGAACATACAATTATATTCACTCTGCACTTCCTCTGGACGTACGTTGCTTATCAGAATACGAAGATTATAAGTGTATTACAAATATTTCGACATTTACTAAAATTCCATACTTTTCTTGCCATCTGGTACACCATCCTTCGGGTTTCTTATCGACCGAAGCACATGGCAATTTTGAATAGCGGCACCCATTTGCTTCTTAAACCTGGGTATTGGACCTTCTCTGGTATTGGAAGCTTCTTCAGATATGGCTTTTTATCTTCTGACTTCTGTTGAAACTTAATTTTCTTTCACTAAAATTCCATACTTTTCTTGCCATCTGGTACACCATCCTTCGGGTTTCTTATCGACCGAAGCACATGGCAATTTTGAATAGCGGCGACCACTTGCTTCTTAAACCTAGGTCTAGGACCTTCTCTGGTATTGGAAGCTTCTTCAGATATGGCTTTTTATCTTCTGACTTCTGTTGAAACTTAATTTTCTTTCACTAAAATTCCATACTTTTCTTGCCATCTGGTACACCATCCTTCGGGTTTCTTATCGACCGAAGCACATGGCAATTTTGAATAGCGGCACCCATTTGCTTCTTAAACCTGGGTATTGGACCTTCTCTGGTATTGGAAGCTTCTTCAGATATGGCTTTTTATCTTCTGACTTCTGTTGAAACTTAATTTTCTTTCACTAAAATTCCATACTTTTCTTGCCATCTGGTACACCATCCTTCGGGTTTCTTATCGACCGAAGCACATGGCAATTTTGAATAGCGGCGACCACCTGCTTCTTAAACCTAGGTCTAGGACCTTGTCTGGTATTGGAAGCTTCTTCAGATATGGCTTTTTAACTTCTGACTTCTGTTGAAACTCCTGCTTCACAAAGGCCTTCTGAATTGGACGTGTTTTGATAGGACGAAAGAAGAGCCGGTCCGCGAATAATGGCACTGGTAGAGTTGGCAGGCGCACTGGGAGGTTCACATCCACAGTCTTTAGCCGGCGAAACATGACCAGGACAATGAGAATCATTTCTTGGCTGACTTTCAGTCCTCCACGTTTAAAAACCTTAATTTTTTTAGCGTTTGAATTCATTCTGACTATTTTCCAAAAATTCTTTATACGATGTTAACTCTACTACTGTTTTCTACGAAATGAAAATTTCCTTTTAGCATGATCTAGCACCTGAAACGGGATGACGTTGTTTGCAATGAATACTGGGATTTCAATTGTCTTTTATGTTATCTTTTTATTTATATTCATAAACAAAAGCTGAAAGCACAAGGCCCACGGTAGAGCTTCTCTATTTTTATATATATTATTATTTGTTTTGTTGTTGACCACCTTTCAAGTTGAGTTTTCGGACCGCCAGGAACCGCTGGATAACCTGCTGCCATTGTTACTTCTCAGAGACAAATAAACTTACGCACCGGATATGCGAGGGACACAAACCAGTGATGGCAATAAAATTCAAAAGAAAAAGGATACAAAGAGGAGAAGCTTCAACGTATCTGAACCGCTCTGGGGAACGACTCGAATATCAGATGGTTTACAACCTTTCTTTATTTATGATAGGAGGACCCACCGTTCCATTTCGGGCACCACTCAAATTAAAGTACCCACAAAAAATGGGATTTTTTTGGAAATACAATATTCACCGGGAGGCTTTCACAGGAAAAGCTTTCACCTGCAATTTGCCCGGTTGCACTTGCCATAAAACGAAAATTTCATTAGGCCTACCCAACAACAAAAAATAAGAGAGGAGAAAATAATAGAGCAGGACTTTCACTACGATTAGGGCTTCGCCATTTGGTATTTATCTACTTTTTTTCTGAACTTTGTATTTTGCCGTAAATTCCGAACCATTTCCATTTTCGCACAGAACGTGACTCCCTTTTAAAATCCCCGCCCACAGGCTGGCTTCCGTTTTTTGGTTCGCTTTGCGGAACCGAACCTCCGGCCGGGAAAACTGTAAATAAATTTTATTTTTCGGCCCCGCCAGCAAAAGTGCATAGAAACAAGGTTCGGATTCCCGGAGTCCATGCTCGAGGCCCTAAAAACGAAACTTTATCTGCATTTAGTACATAAATAATCGAGAACCCTCGGTCCGAGGATTTTCGAGGTGGAAAAGGCTTTTAGCTGCACTCGACGGTAGCCTTGCCAATTTGTTGTAGATTGATGGATATGCTTTTTACTTCCTACCAAAGTCTGGCATCTCCGATTAATTTACAACTCTCAGCAGGCTTTGGATATGCAGTCCGGTTGTTTGACGTGAAAAATAAAGACGTGAAAAATAAAGAATCTGAATCTGAAATGGATAATGTGATGGAGGTGTATATTGGATTTACCGAAAAGTACCTAATGCCCAAGAAGCGGTTCTTGCTTCGAGGAGGCATCTCGAAGGACCTTGAAGGAAGCCAAACGCCAAAGATTAAGGTGAACATTTGGAATTTAATATGTAAATCTGAATGTAATCCCGTATTCTTGTTTTTTTTTTTTTTTAAGGAAAATAATTTTGTTCCTGCCGGTGAACTAGATTTAAGCGATTTTCCTGAACTCGGCCAGCCGCTGCCGGATGTTTCCGTTCGCGAGCAACTGCGTCTGACCTCGGTGACCCGCGGGAAAATTCTTAGCTGGCAGCGCTGTCAACAGCAGCATTTCCTTGACATGCTCAAGCTGAGGAATGTAACCATGTAAGTCTAGTCGGTATTAAGTGAGTTATCCTCCCTAAAGACCATTTCCCTCCCGCAGGGAGGAGTCTAGCGTTGATTGATGGCCATTGGAGCACTTTTTCTGCGTTCAACTTATGACAGATAGTGCCATATGTCATGTATACATTTCCTGGGAATTGATATGTACAAATAACAAAGGAAAATCACAAATAAAATTTTTCTTTGTAATTTTTACTCAGAAAATAATTAATTTCAAGTACATATAACAATAGAAATTCTATGGAAATAAAATCCAACAAATTTCAAAGTTCAGCTTAAACTCGAAAATTCATAGTTGTACATAAAATCAGCAATAGTTTCCCAACTTTGAGTTATCTTGACGAGTTAACCAATTGTGAACAGGTGAGCACAATGTAATTTTAATTCCAATTTGATGACCAAACAGAGGGAACTTCAACCTTATGCACCTGTCACACGCACAATTAAAACCCGCACACAAATGTCAAATGATGCACTTTAAATGCAAAACTCACAATTCGCAATTTGAGTCTGCACAAAGGGGGGCAAAGCCGGTGGAAATATCATCTCCACAGGCGGGTGCCAGGATGTTCAACTTGTGGCAGGATGCATTGATTTATGTCCAGACAAACGAAACAGAGACGGAGAGTGAGTGGGACATAAATCTTCATTTCTGAATTACATTTTATATGGTGAAGTATAATTGCCGAGAAAATAATGGGATGGAACTGTGAAATAATAATAACGATATCATAATGAATATATTTAAATTGTTAAGTTAAATAGTTATTTAATTGTTTATCCTAGTTGTTAATGATAAAACAATAAAAAAAAACCTTCGAAATACACCAAAAGATAACTCTAAATTATACCAAAATTAAAATTCTATGTTAATTTTTCTTGGGTAAGAATTATATTAATATATTATCTCTGTCCCATTGTGATGAGCACCGCTGTGAGTAAGCATACATAGTACATATGTTTCAATTAGTGCATCGCATCCTTACTCCGCACACAGAATTAAGCTGTGGGATATCCCACCTTTAGGCTTCATTAAGGCAAGTGGCCAGCTTTATTTCCAGCTTTATTTATATATGCACTGTATATGCAAATGCTGGATTTTGTGTGCATTTTCTTCAACAACTTCATATGCAGGACAAGATGCCTGCTAATGGAATTCCCTCAGACAGAAATTTCTTGTTCTGATTTGTTTGTGTGTGCCAGAAAATGGAATTTAGGAGTTGCCAGCTTAGTACTCTTGTATGTACTTTGAAATGTGGATTTGGGATGTTGTAATTATTTAATGAAGCTGAATTTTGGGTCAAATATTTGTAGTTCAGAATCATGGAAGTTGAAAAACTCTTATCAGAAGATAATAAATGCATTGAAAAGATTTATTTAATTCAAAAACTTAAATGTGACTCCTTACAGAACATGAGTAACCTTCCCAAAAGAGTTTTGCAGAAAACCTTAAGGCTGGGAAAAATTGGAAGTAAAGTTAACAAGACCCATGGAATTTCCCCGACAGCAGTTAACTATGAAGGTAACTGCTTCATAACTTCATGTTATTTGCTTAATGAAATTCCCCCATCAGCAGGGCCACAGCCACCTCTCTTTAACCCCGGCTGGCCTTAGCTTAATGAAATGCTGAGCATTGAGAACATCCGCCTGCCGAAAAGCCACCCAGAACCCCGCTCCGAACGCCCCAGATAACCCCCTTTGGCCCACTTAAGTCGCCCCCTTTTCAGCTACAACAATGCAAATATTATTTCTTGACACCAGCTGTAGTAGAGGCAGGCGAATCCGGCAGCTGCTGTCACTGGGAACCCCACGGAAGGATGTGGCAGGGTGGGCGTGGGCGGCTGAGCTTCCTTCTCCACGCCCACTTGGCACTTCCATTCCGTTGCTAATAACTTGTTGCATAACCAGAAATCCCCAACGCCTGCCATAAAGCACTTAATCAAGTTAATAAAAATTGATGGCTGGCACGCAAGCAATTTGTTTTTGACTGCCGAAAGTATGAGTTGGTAAATCCAGTGAATACCCAAGAGCTATGTCATGTGCTATATAGTATAGTGCTTTAGGGTTTTATTTTTCAATTAATTGTAATGGGTTGATATGTTTTAGAACATGTGATTGATTATTGTGATAGAGACAAGTAATGCAAAAAAGCTTCGGCTTAAAATCCTGTGGGCAGAATACCTGCATGGCTCATGGCTTTAATTGCTCAATATACATAAGGAGTTCTAAAGAAATTAATAACTTTGTTACCTATGAGACTTTATGTATTTAAGGATATTTCAACTACATATTTACACCCAAAACCTTGCTGGACTCCGTAGCAATTTCTCATTTGGCAAACGACTTGCTCTCTCATAAATTCGAGAGCAGTGCGTGTGCCATGATTATTTGCCCGGCAGGATCGTGACATCCGCGACATATCCTTTCCCCAATTCGTGAGTGATACGTGATTGGAAATAATTTAAGCTGCCGTTGCTGTGATAAACCAATTTGGCGAAAATTTAAGATGAAAGAGGAGACGCGGTGGCCACAACCAAACAGAACAGCAAGACACACATAAAATGGAAGCATTTTCACAACTGTCATTGAAATGTCAACATAAATCTACTGACAGCCAGTGTGCCAGGTTCCCTCTCATCCTGTCCTGTCCTGCCCCGCCCCATATCCTTCCCCGGCGACTTTTGCGCGCTGCGTGACGTAAATGCTGATGAATATTTCTCATCTGTTGGCCGTGGTTCTTCTGGTTCAAGTGGGTGGAGTAAGGCGCTGGCTAGTGGAGCGGAGCTTTCCCTGCAGTTTTGTTATAGTATGTCGTGGATATACAGAGCTGGCTTCCAGTTCAACTTCACTGGGAGAAAGAACTAGAATTTAAAGAAGATCCTATTATAGCATATAATATTTTGATATATTAAATCTTGCTTTCCATCTTTCCATCATTAAAGAAGTATCAACAAATGTTTCTCTTAATTAATTTGTAAGCTTTATACACTTTTTTTACCCAGTGTATGGAGAGAGAAAGCAAACTGCGACTCCCAGCAGCGGAATGGGCTTGTCAGTTTTGATGAACTATCTTTGGCTGGCTCGTCCCTGTTCCGCTGCTAATGCTAATGCCTCTGACAGAGATCTATGTGCGGTCTGATTCATTCGAGTCCCAGTCTCGGTCCCAGTCTGGGGCACAGCCTTCGCCGAGCTTCAGACCTCGAGATGAGGTCACGTACAATGGCGTCGACGTCCGCTTGTTTTTGGCTTATTAAATGTTTAGTTGTCCTGCCTCCCACAATTCCAGACATTTTCGGTGTGGTCTGCCGCCCCCTGCATTTAGTATTAATTTGGCTTAAATGTGATTAATGTCTGGTTACAGAAAGGTTTGGTGTTTGCGGACACACAAAAGTCTGAGATAAAGTAAGCTAGGATAAGCCATTGATATCAAAAACGGCCATTAACATACAGTTTTCAATTAAGGCAAGTGTTTGCAGATGTCTGTCTCAGTTGTATTGGACTAATTTTAGTTTGCTTCTCGAAACTGGGGACTCTTACTTAGTGCTTCTGGGAAAGCTGCAACCCATTCAATCCTGCAGCTTCTGCAATAATTGTCTTTATATCCAAATCTGCGCACTGAGTAAATTTCACAAGGACACTTCGCCACCCTTTTGAGGTAAAACCCCTTCGGTGGCACCTTTGATGGCAACCATAACTTAGTGGCAATAACTTATGCCCTAAGGGCCCTGAGGGAGCAACATTCATTAGCTGTTTGCTGAAGCCGCTGGCTTTCCTTTAAAGCCGTTTGTTTGCCGTCTGCTGGTGCTGCTGCTGCTGTGCACTTTGTGGTTTAATTAAAGCCCGGCAGATGGAGAGCGAGGTGTGTGGTGTGTGAGCAGCTGCCTTAAACCAAATTACACTAATTGGCTTACCATATGACAGGGCACTGCGTCGGCTGTGACATTTGTTTGCCATGGCTTGCCAATGCTTGCATTATGTCCGCCGCCACACAACCTTCGTCCCGCAAGCTCACTGAAATGAGCAGCGGGTTCGTGCACTCAGAATAAAAATGACGCTGAAAGTAGAAATGAGATCGATTAAATAACAAATCATTTTGAATTTCGGGAGCAAGTATGACCTCGGAGATAAATAACCAATCATACAAGCCAAAGCAATGCCAGTTTTTAGGCAAACAAATATAAATTGTAAAGAAATATATTTTTTGTAGTTCAGAACCTGAATTCTATAGAATGTTTACACAAATCACCAGAATTTTGAAATTGTAAAAGAATAGAAAACCAACGCTAAATTTGGAACATTAAACATGTCATTTGCAACCTTTTAAAAGGGTTATCAAATTTCTACAAATTTGAATTTGGATTTGGAAATTTTTGGCAATATTAATAACTTTTGTGTTAACCTGTTTTTTGTAAGTGTAGCCAGTTAGTCCTTCACTCCTCTGAGCTTCGCATTCGCAGCTACCAGCTTGTAATAAGCTGCAGGATCATTTCCGCACACCGGCTGCTTTGACAGCTGCAATAACACACATGGCTGAAAGGGTCGCAAAGAGGGAAATGGAAAGGGAAAAGGGGTCTTGTTTAACTGGTGTAGACCACATTGGAAATGAAGGCCCGAAGAGATCAGGCCTAGTTCATTGAGTGGACAGCAGTTGGTCTTTAAAGGGAGTCTCGTTACTTTTCATTTGAACGGGGACACTAGATAGGAAACTAGGTTCCTAATCAATTGATAATTATTGTTTTACTTCTTACTTTTAGACATGATTTAGTTTTATTTTAAATCGATAGTGTTCTCTGTGTAATTTTAATCTAATACGAAAGAGTACCTCCATGCATTATATATTTTCCATATCCATTAGAGAGAACGAAGTAACGAGGGTATAAAGAAAATCCATTGCAATGAATTATGCTAAACTCAGATATCCATGGCAGGCTCAAAGGACAATGCCTTTTTGTACACACTCTCATCTGGGGTCATTATGTCCTCCAGCACGCGATTGAGAGATTCCGATCCGAGAGCGTACTTCTGTTCCTTTACAATATTATTGTGTTTGGCGTCTAAATAAATGCTGCTGGAATTCCGCTCGCCATTCAAAATGTGCTGCAGAACTCTGCTGATCTGCTCGGATCCCAGGCTCCGTGGAGGCTCTAACTCCGATTCGCCAAACACTACCGTGTCCTGGTAGTCGGATAATTTGGCTGGCCCCTCCTGCTCGTTCACCGTCTTCAAAATCCTCACCGTGTGTATGGACAGCAAGAGTCCTGCTGAAAAGCTAGCCAGCCACCGGGCAATGGAAATCATGGTGTTTCCGGTCTTCCTAGGTTTTGATTGCCAAACTAAATTTTGAATTGGTTTTTGTTGAATTTTTTTTCGATTGCTATGTTTTTGGAACTTAAAATCTTAATTGTTTACTATAAGCAGTGATGTGCCAGAAACCCTTGTTTAAATTTGTCCGCCGATAATATTTAAATTAGGTGGCAACATGTCTTGTGTTATCGAAGAGGAAAAACTTGTTTATCAAGTCTGGCAGCGCTGCCAAAATTTTCGTTCACTCGCAACCATTGCTGCCAGATCGCTGTCGCATTAGATCGATCTGGCAACACGGTACCGTGGCAAAATAAAAACAATCTCGATTTGTCTTAAAATTGTGAATTTTAAGGGCATTTAAGCGATGCTGCCTGGTGTGGGAGTGTTTGGAACCGGCGAGATAGCCAACGTCCTGGTCCCGCTGCTCCGGGAGAAGGGTTTCGAGGTCCGAGCCATCTGGGGCCGCACGCTGAAGGAGGCCAAAGAGACGGCCGCCACTCAAAATGTGCAGTTCCACACAAACGTAATCGACGATGTCCTGCTGCGAAAGGACGTGGACCTGGTGTTCATCGTCTGCCAGCCGTTCCTGCACGCCGAGATCTCGGTGAAGGCTCTGGGCATTGGCAAGCACGTCGTCTGTGACAAGCCCGCCGGACTGCACCAGCAAGATGCCCTGAAAATGGTCCGGGCCTCGCAGTATTATCCAACGCTGATTTCTCTGGTGAATCACCCGCTGCGGTTCCTGCCCGCCTTTCACGCACATGCGTCGCTGCCTGCAGGACGAGCTGATAGGCTCCATCGGCGACGTGGTGCTCATGGATGTACGTGTCCAGATGGGCACTCTGTTCCCTGAGAAGTACAACTGGATGTGCGACGCCCAAATGGGCGGTGGAGCTCTCAATCTGGTGGGATCTGTGGTAGATTTGGTCAGCTTTCTGCTGCAGCAACAAGCTATCCGCGTTCATGGAGTCCTCCGATCGTACACGAAGACCACGCCAGCGATCAATGGCATCAGGCAGATTACAGCGCCGGATTTCTGCAATTTCCAGATGGAACTGACCACAGGAACTCTGGTGACTGTCGCCCTGCACAGTCATACGGTGCCGGCGAAGGCTTTTTCGCAGGAAGTGCTTATCTACGGCAGCAAGGGTCACCTAGTGGTGCGCGGCGGAGATCTATTCGTGCTCAAAGAGGGGCAGCCCAAGGAGGAAGCCGTCTACGTGGACGTCCAGGACTTACACTTTGCCACGAACAACTCTTTGTTACCACGTCCCTACATCAAGGGTCTCTGCAAGATGGTAGGAGCTCTCAAAGAAGCCTTCGGCAGCAAGGAATCCTCCTGGGTCAAGGCACCCGTCTCCACGGCGGCCACATTCGAGGATGGCCTGTATGTTCAGGCTGTGGTGGAGGCCATCAGGAAATCCAACGAGTCCCGGCAATGGCAACGGGTCCAGTTGTCCACGGATGCTCCTCTTAATCACGATCAGATCATTCGCTATGCCCGCATGTCCACCATGTAGTGGATTCTTTAGCGATTAGTGCAATCACTCCAAGAAATCAGTATATATATTTTTATATATTTTTGTGTTTAGTGTTTAAGCATTTACCAGATTCTAGGCCTTTAGGCCTTGTATCTCACCTTCATCCATGTATTTAACTTATTATGTATGGCATCGGCATTTTGCAACTAATAAACTTCAAGTATTTGTAATTAAATGGTTTATGTAATTGGTTTCATCAAAAAAGGTTTACGAAAGGTTTCTGAGACATTGAAATGATCAACAAATTTAAATCAGACTGCGTTTTATAATAATTAGGTATTGTTTATTTTGTATTTACTTTTAGCTTAGCTTTGTACTGTTATTTTTATGTGATCACTCATTTATGCATCGATATTCGATCTAATTTTAGGAACCTTTTGCCTTTGCATAGGAATAGTTTTAATATATTTTAAATAGGATATTTAGCGCGATATTCTTTGTAAATATATCATGTAGGATTTGTATCGTGTAATTCATCGCAACATAGGATATAAAATATATAGGATCCAGAGCAGTTTGTAGATTCAGTATGCCAAACAATTACAAAATTTAGTTGTGACCCAGTTGGAAAGTAAACTAAATAAGTACAGGGAATTTAGAAAAGCACCTTGTGTTCATTGAAATAATATAATAAACATAAATAAAATATTTCATACTCATATTAATAAGCATTAAAAACCCCTTTTTTACATATTTACCAAAAATTTTATTACGAAATCAATATAGTAAAAAATCTAAAACATTGGCTACACAAATTAAACATAATCATCATCCGCCGTTTACACATAAATCGAACTTAGAAATATAAAATTAAAACTAAGCATTAAAAGAGACAAAACAAAATGTTGATCACAAGTATGTATCGTTGTTGCGGAGTGTTAGGATGAATATTCAAGATTTGGCATAGCTCAGATCCTTCACAGGAACCCAAACTCAGTTGATGAAGTTAGCTGGGGCGGAAAAGTACTAGGATAATGGCAAGATGAAAACTGGGAAATTGAAAATAGTTGCTGGAATTCTGTTTCTTCTTTTGTTTTTGGTATATCAGCACTTACACTGGTATAAGCTACCCTAAAGCCTTCGTGCGTACAATAATATTTCAGAGAATATTTAAATAAATACCTAAGCTAGCTTTCCACATCATCGTATAAAACACATAAAAAAGGAAACTTATAAATTCAATTTCGAACTTAAAACAAGGAGAGATTAAAAGTCACCCGACTATGTACAAAGGCATTGCATCTGGAGCTTATCCTATCGCTTGTTCAGCTTGTGCCACAGCGTAATAATGGTCAGAACGTGCATGACCCCGATCACAGTGCCCATGAGGAGCAGGCAGTCGGACATGTGCACGTCCGAAATCATCATGTACTTGAGGAACACCTTCGGGCTCCGGAAGTGACAGTACATCGCGTTATCCGGGCACTCCAGGAACGGTCGATCCATTCCGTAGATTGCATTCAGTGCTCCGTGGAATCCTGCCCGGAAATAGCTCAAGTGCCACATCCAACGGAACAGGGGCGTGATGTCGATGTACCGCGTGCAGAATCCAAAAACGGAGAACATCACCGCCAGAATGGGTCCCAGAAATACGGCAAGCTAAGGGGAATAAGTTGATTATAATTTATATTCCGGCTAATTGGTGAAGTGTTGTTAAAACCCACCTTAGTCGGCAGCGTGGCTCCCACGAAAAGCCCCAGGCCTGGGCACTTAGTGAAGCCATTATACCCAGCAGTATGAAGTAATATATCCGGAATGAGTCCACGGAATCATTACCCGTTAGGTGTACGCTGATTATGATGTACATAGCGGTGCAGAGGCTCTGTAATTTAATGAAATAAATAATTAATCAATTTACAACTTCTAAAATCAACTTAGTAGCGATATTTTAACTGAATTCTATGGAAAAGTATAAGTTAAGTAAATAAAAACATTTGATTTATGATGAGAGGAGCCACAGAAATTTGTATATTTCGAATTAATAAAATATAAGTATAAAAATTCGGTGTATTACTTAAAGTCCATATTCTTTGCAAATTAGTTTTAGGAATTTAACATCCACAAATATTTGTATGGTAAATTGATCTGTGATTTATTATATGCTTAAACTTAAAAATTTTAAAAGAAAAATTGAGTGACAGAAAAATTTTAAATTCTTTTCACATTTTTTTAATCTCTTCCACGAAATTTACAATTATAACTCTCCCACAATTTTTTAAGCCAGCAAAATCATTAACTCAGGCAACACAAATAAGTTTTGTGTGCTTCACCCACATAAAGTTGACAAGTTCTCTCCATCCATATGAATGTCAGAGAGAATATTGGAACAATGCGGGTTAAGCTTCTGCGATTCTGTCACGCAAATGAAACTCGAACATCAGCGATTTCACATCGTTAATTTGACTTAATGACCGAACGAACGACAATTCATTAGACCGCAGTGCCACCTATAGTGGGGCTTTGGGTTAAACGATGATTAATGATGCGGCTGGCATCGGGTTCTGTTCTGATCTTACCTGGAAGGGTATCTCGAAGGAGATCAGCGAGAGGAAGTAGGGACCCAGCTTGTACCAGCGATTGAAGTGCTCCCGCGTCAACATGTCAATTTCCAGCGGAACTGCAAATAAAATTAATTGATAAAAATCTTTAAATTCCGATACGATGCGAAGCGTGCACCCGAAGGTGAGGGCATACTACACACAGTATATACATATTATATATACATATATATTTAGGTCAGGTCAGTAAACCGAAACCGGTAAAGATCGGACTCCCCCAACACCGCCGGTGCCTCCTGTCTGGATGAATTTATTGTAAAATGCTTTGAGAACTCGAGAGCTTGCCAACCGGTTTTATTATACAATACTCTCAAGCCTGCGTCGCCTGTCGCCTGTCTCTTGTCTCTTGTAGACTTCATGATCGCCATTATTTCGGGGGTCTTTTTGAGGGTGAGAAATTAATTGTGAGCCCATTTACATGGAAATTATAAATGACAAAGTGGCTCGACTAAGATGTTTAAGCGATGATCACACTCAATTCTGGCCTCGCTGGGAAGGTTAATGTGCTGAATTGTTTGGTTAAATTAAATGAAATATATATTAAAGAGGTACGACAAATATATAACATAGATATTTAAATGATTTTTGGGGAATATCTTGTTTTTAAGAGAGTTTTAAATGTGTTTAATCAAAAGTAAGACTACTACTACCCACAATTGATTCTAAATGATAGCTTATTACTTTCTAGTTCCTCATCACAGATCTATATCTTCATTTTAACATTCAAACACGATTTCATGTATTTATGTACCTACTTAAATATTTCGCCAAACCATTTAAGCTACCAACTTATCTCAAAGCAATAATCTTCAGACCAAGACCAGCTAATGATCCACTATCTAAGCTCATAATCTTGTTTCCTTTTTGCCAATTAAGACTCCCCAAGACTTTTGTGCAAATGCCAACATATTATTGGCTAATCCGCATTCCAAACAAAAACAAAAAGCAACAAAATGAGCAAACAAGAAGGGGAAAATGTTGACAATTTAGAATGCGGCAAGGCGGAGAGACAAAGCCAAGTTGCCAAAAATAAATAGTAAGCAACGTTGCACAAGAGTTCGGCCAGAGAACTTCGGTGGCAGCTGCACAATCTTTGCCAAATTTGGCGACAAATTTTTGCATAATTTTTTTGCGATTTGGCCAGCCAACGGAACGGAATTATCGAATGGAAAACGGGAGGTTGAGGTTGTGGCACTTTGGAACTACTACCACTACTCGAGAACCACTTGGAAAAGCAGTGGACAGTGAAGTACTTGTGCTCGTAGTCGTATTCGTTTTCGTACTCGAACTCGTATCTTTGAGATACCCAAGCAGCTACTTACATGTCAAGACCACAGCCATTTTGCCAGTGTAGACCAAGAGCAGCGTGGAGCCGTAGAGGTACACGTAATTGCCCAGCACACTCTGGGCATTGTTGCCAACGTTCATGTACAGATATCCAAAGATGACGCCGATGAAAATGTGCGAAACGACGCGGGCCAGCAGCAGGAACTGGAAGAGAGATACAATATATGGATTTACAATTTAGAGGGATATTTTATGGATATTTTTATAGTGTCATAATTGCAAATCTGCGTTATTATCGAAAAAATCGCTTTAAAGACTATAACAAGTAGGTTGTAAAAGATTAAGCATCCTTTCTCACACATGATGATAATATACTAAGATCTTTATCTTACAAGGTTTATGTCAAATAATAACAATTTATATTTATCATAAATTTAATTATTTAAGTTGAAAAATAAAGAGGTGGAACTTGAATATGTCCAACATTTTCAAATCAGTTTATATATTTTTTAATAATTTAATTTAACATTTTATAACACACTAACATTTTTCCATGGTTATTAATTAACTGCTCATGGCTCTATAGTTGTGCAAATGGTTTTATTTTTAATACAACAATTTCCCCCACTTCTATTATCTTGACCACAATCGTACGTTCGTGTTGGGCGGCAGCTGCCGGCAGGCCAATATTTAACAAAACGCTCGTGCAGTCCGAGATGTTGGTCATTAGAACACACTCTAAAAACCGAAAAATCTATGTGAAGGCTGGTCGTGCGGTGGCATTACTTTTTGAGTTACGACTCGGTCGAGTGGCTCGAGACTCTCGATCGCCTGCGCCGCTGGCCAGGTTCTGTGACACTGTCAATATCGAGTATCGACGCTTGGAGTCGAGGTGCTAAAAGATTCATCCATACGCGAGTGCAGTGTATGCAGATCCATATATTAATTGTGTGCAGTCGCATAAAGGCAACTTAACTTGCTAATTGGTCGTCAAACAAACTGTTCAATTTCACATTTTACACAAATGCCAAGTGCTAATTGTAGACATTCAAATGATAAACGTCAGCCATCAATCTCGATGGCATAGCATAGCAGCCGGCTTCCAAGCTAATTTATGTATTTATTCTGGTAAACATTTGAACCTTTGCCCTGAGTCACATTTTTCAATCACGCAGAAAAATGTGAGTAAGTTTGTATGTGACCCAAAGAGGCAAACAAATATTTGGAACGAGAAATAAAAGTGTGAATTATTAAATGTCACATTAAATTAAATATTTGACCAAGCAGGGGGCTTTGATCTTAGCAAGTGTTTCTGTTTAAAACACATGTATTTTATGCCTCACCTTCGGTTGAGGAAAACGTTGTTGAGTTGTGAAAAAATATCATTTTACGGCACTTGGGATTGTTTTATTTGGCTAACGTTATTAAAAGAGACTAACAACTTTTGGGGGAATCCAAAACATTATATATGAATTACTTTTAATGTCGGAACTCAGTAACAAAAAGAAAAAAAAAAGCGTAACTTCATGCCCTACATGAAACTGCGATTAAGTTGATTATAAAAGATTGCGGCTTTTTGGAAACCCTCAGCAATTACCATTTGAAATTTAACGAATGCATGCTATTATATCGCTCAAATTTCCTTGTTTTGCAAAAATCCGAAAGCGTTGCAAGCAGACAGACAGACAGACAGACCCACCAACCTTCCAAATTATACAAAAAAAGGTAATAATTATTATAAAATGTACACTAAGCCAACGAACGAAAAGATAATGTGCAGAGCTCTCTCAAAAACGTAATTACTCACAAAACAAAAGTTGAACATAATATAAAAAGCAGCCATTAAGGGGATTATACCATTAAGAATTACGCAGAAAACGAGATCAGGCATAACTCGATTCACTTTTGCCGAGGACACTGCGCCAATTACCAAATCAAGCTGACAGGCCATCAACGCTTAAGTCACAGCAGTCCTAAACCTGCTTTCAAAACAAATTGTTAGCCACTTACAAAGTGTATTAAAGTGATTACAGTTAAAGTCAAAGTATCCGTGTCACTCAGAAATCTGTGTGACATTTGCATTTAAAAAAAAAGCGTATTTGAAAGTAATATATATCAACTAGGTATAAGTGGGTTAAGTATGAAATTATTTAAATTAACCTACTTAGCTAAAAAGCTATTTAGAAAGTTTGTTATCATTTTTAGATTCCTATAAAAGCAAAGTGTGTGATAAAAATGCTAATTGAAACATAAACTAAGGTTACCAGGCTTTTAAATTTTTTATTTTATAATTAATATATTACTCACATAATTCCGTTTGGCACAGATCAAGATGCGCTGCATTAGGAGCAGGTACTGCATGAGGAACGAGGCTGAGCTGGAGGCATTCGAAGGCTTGGCAAGCTCTTTGACATTGGCAAGTGGCTGCTGCTGCAGCTGCTGCTGCTGCAGTTGACTTTTCTCATTGAGATCTTGGCTGATTATTTCTGGGGTGCCACTCAGTGCCTTGATCTCCTCCAGCGCCAGCTCCTGTGCCGCTGGTTTCACATAGTCGTAGCTGGAGAATTGCGCCAGCGCAACTGTTGGCAGCTCTTGGCTGGATTTGCTGAGAGTCTTGCTGCCAATGTTGTCTATAATTTGTAAAAGGGGAAGATGGAAGGGGGAATTTAGAGAAAGTCGATGGGTAGAGGTTACAATAAAGAGAAATTGTTGCACTATGTGGCCTTTAATAAATCCTATCAGGCTTAAAAATAAAAGTTTTTGAAAATAAATCTAGGAAGCTAATTAATTATAACCGTAGAGCATAGCAATAGAACAAGCAAACTGAACAGAACAACTTACCTGTGATTGTTGCCACCAGACGTGACATATCTGTAGTGCCCATATAGCGATAGCGATCGACATCCTCGTAATACTTTTTATTAGCCGCATGGATCAGCTCATTCAGATCACGTTGATGCTCACCCACGGCCACTTCGAGCACTGAAATCGAAATGAGTAGGGAATTATATAGAAAACATATACTATTAAGGCTTAAAGAAAGTTGTGCAACTCTCCCTCCTCTCTACTTACGATAGTCAGCTGGATTGTGGTAGCTGGGACAGACGAGCTGCTGGTCGGCAAGGAAGGGCACTAGTTCCCTCACCGGTCCCTGGTACATGCAGTTTCCATCCACCACCGTATATAGCTTATCGAACATCTCGAAGATCAAGGCACTGGGCTGATGGATAGTACACACTATGGTGTGGCCCTGCGAAGCTAGTTTCTTCAACAGAGCGACGCAGGAACTGCAAGAGGAGCTGTCGAGACCCCTGGAAACACAGAAAAAATACTTTTTGTATAAATTTAACTTGTATGTGATTTAACTTTTTTTAATTGCTGCTAACCTAACCTTTGGAAAGTAGACAAATAAAAAACGCCATTAAACCTTGTTATGGCAATGAGAAACAACCGAGAAAGACAGTGAGAACATTAAGATGTTTTGGGTAATCTCAAACTTTAATGATAGGTGAGATTGGAGCTTGAACTTGAAATGAAATTAAACGAAAGCGACAAACGAGTTTGTGTATACAAAAAGCCATTAGGCAATGCATCGCAAAGATTTGATCGACTTGCAGTTAAAGATTTATGGAACAAGAAAAGCAAACGAGCTGATTTTGTATCTAAAATGTATACTGAATATATATATTTAACTAATTAGAAAAAAAACTTTGTAAGAACACAATTCTCTGTTATAAAAATACAACAGACTGCTCTCAGTTTCTTTGTTACAAAAATATCTACATGACTTGATACTTTGTTCAGCTTTTTAATAGGGTCTGACTCAAAGGGTTTTTACAAAGTCATTGTAGTTGAAAAGGAACCTTTCGAGGCGGCTAAGTCTCTCTCCAGACAAGGTAAGTTAATGACCATGCGGTCAGCGGAAAACGTGAGCCCTACTACCCTTAATTGTCAAACCATTACACTTATTAAATCGATTCTTTCCATACATTTTATCTAGTACCTATTAAAGCATTTTTTTTTTTTTGCCTGGTGAACGCTTCGGTTAATTGCAAAGTTTGCAAACAAACTATTAATTGGAAGATAATCTGCTGACTAAGTCGGCTATTAAAACCAACGTGACAGAAAATATTTAAATGAATTCCGTTTCCTGCTCAATGAACCCAAGCTATCATAGCGAAGCTGCTCTATTAGATTGTGTCTAACATATAGAAAATTGATAAGCAGCCCTAAGCCTATGCCCACATAGACGGGTACAAACTTGACTTGTGGGTCAGGCCTGGATTTCGCTAAATTTCCGCTAGGCAAAGTTTACTCATCCCCATCATCATTATCATGGCTACTCTAATTACATAAGTCTGTTTATATACTGTCACTCACGTCGTCGGCTCGTCCAGATATAGCACGGGAGGATTACTTATCAGCTCCAGGGCAATAGCGAGACGCTTCTTCTGTCCACCAGAGAGCTTCGCCGTGTGCACATTAAACCTATGGTCCAGGCCCAGCAGCGATAAGATGTGTTTTATCTGCAGAGAAAAAAGACATTTATAAGATAAGGTTTTTGGTTAAAAATATGCTTAAATTTTTCCCAACAAAACAAAGTATCAAACATTTGTTGTATAATTTTTCAATCAAAAAGAAACAATAAGGAACTAACTAAATATAGTTATTATTAAAATAATAATATAATAATTGTTGTCTTAAGAATTCCTCTTACCAGATCCATTTTGTAGGCCTTGGTCACCTTAAAGCCCAACTTGAGATGTGCAGCCAGCTGCATTATCTCGCCCACCTTCAACTGGGGACGCAGCAGATCATCCTGATGGATGTAGCACAGCATCTGGCGGAACCTCTCCGAGCTAGGATCCATTGGCTTGCCATTTACCCGTATGTTGCCCGACACTCCAGTGGCGCTGTTGGAAAATCGCAAAATGAAAAAAAAAACGGAAAAAAAAGAGTAAAAATAAGTGGAAGAAATCACAAAAGAAAATCAGCAAAAAACAAGCAATTAATATAATTATTTTAATTTCAGTGCGAGTACAAACATCCATACTATATGTAAGTATGTATGGACTGAGAAAAATTCAATCTCCATAAGCGTAGTGAACCGAACTCAGTTCAAACGTGCCGAACCCTAAATAATATGTATGAAAACGGGGATTTCAAGTTCATAGTTTACTGACCGATAACTTGTAGCAATGAACAATCGTGTACTGCCTCTGGGGGTACACAAAACCCATTACATTAAGTAGTGGATAATGATAATTACACAGAATTAGCAATTTACAAGTTTTACTACCCCCTCAAAAACGCATATTTAAAAGATTTTCCGTCGTCGTGTATATATTTTTTATATACTAAACAAAATGCAGTAATAGCTGTCAGTTGGCCATCAAAATAAAAAGTGAGATTGCGTTTTAGATGCGTCAATCTTAAAGAGGATTGACTCATAAACATATGCATCGGGGTTCATTTCGCGATCCCGGAAAGTTCTACTATGCAATGGGCAAGATCTTGAGCGGAGAGGAAGTGATGCGATTGTGTCCGGAGCAAGAGGCCAAGATTAAGGCATCAGACGATTGTGTGAATCATATTTTAGATTTTGAATAAACTTGAGAAGTGTTTGATTTTCACGGAATTTTTAATACGCTTTCTACAGTTTGCTTAGAAACAAAACCAGTTTTAATATAAGCACAAATTGTGTAAAATTGCACATAAAAACTACTATGTAGCAAGTTAATTCCCTGTTGATTAAACCTATTTACTTTCGTGCTAAATTAAACCCTAAACAAATTGATTATAATGCAGTGTAGGCAATTTGCTAAAGTTTATTGGCTTTTGAGTTGTGTGTTGACTGATTGACTGATTGCGACGTCTGCACTTTATATGCAAACACGATGTGAACACGATATGTAATTAAAACCAGCTTTCATACTCAGCAGTATTTATAAACGCAATTAAAAAACGCTTAAAAAAGTTTTAATACTAACTCGGAAAAATAAATATTCAGGTTCAAGAACTAAAAAAAACTTACCAAAAGCCGGACATGACATTCAGCAAAGTGCTTTTGCCTGCTCCCGAGGGACCCATAATGGCTGTTAGTTCGCCGGCGCGAAAGTTACCATTGAGACCATGCAGGATTTCCTTGGTGACTGTAAGAAATAATAATTAAAGCTATATAGTTAGGAAATATTTCTCCAAGTTAAACACCAACACAAAAACCCACCGAATTTCCTCTCCGGAAAAGAGAACTTTCTCACTTTGTACCGTACATCCGAGAACTCTATATCCACCGGATCGCACTGATCGAAATTGGCATGTGCCACTGCCTGATGATAGTCCGGCAAGCCATTCAGATCATTCGTTACTTTGGTGGCCAATGCTGCCGATCCCCGGGAGGAGGTCGATGAGGTCTCATCAATGGACAGCTCTGAGCTGGCCGCTGTGGTGCAGCAATTGATGCCCAGGCAACCGTTTTCATGGCCATTATGACCCTTGTGGCTGCCACCGGAACTGCTGCTGGCATCGCTGCTACTCCCACCGCCACCGCAGCAGGCATCTGAAGCCTTGATATCTGGCAAGAGCGTCATATTTCTGAACTTTACTTATATATTCCGGGAGTGGGAATTAAAGTCTGAAAAGAATTAAGAGAATAAACGAATTTAAATGCATTGCAAATTGCGCAACAAAAAGAATCAACGAAGATAAGCCTTATCAAAGACAATATTTTCAGAGTCTTTCATGACCGCAGACAATAAATAAATTTTATAAATAAAGGAAACTATAAATATATATTTTTAAAATAACAAAAATATATTTCCAACGATCTCTGTTACAAATCCTCTTCTTCAAACCGAAGCCTCAGAATATCTAAGCAGTTTAACCGGCCTATAATTTGTAAATTCACCCGTTAATTATATATCCCCTATGATCACATTCTACCTAAATAATTGAGGGCCTGTTAAGGCGTTTTCCTCATGCATACAGTAGAATTTTAATAGTAGATCTGGTAGCAACGACCTGTTTGTTCGTTCGGGCGTTAACTTCGTTTATTCTAGATAATTAACTAACAAAAAAAACACAACTTGTTGAAAGCAAATTTAATATTTTTAAGAGGCGTTTACATTCCGATTGCACAATTTCACCCGACACTTACATAGAAGCACAGTCCATAGTCCATATCGCAAAACTTGACGCATCTGCGTCATTAAAGTATTTTACAAAGTGTTTTTGGTACTCGAAACAATGAAAGTTATTGTAATGCGAATAATATAAGCTGTCTGGAAATATTTCTTGCTAATGGATAGACTGAAGATCCCTTATCTTCGCACAATTCCTCTTAGAGTACATTAAACCTTAATTTATGCGTGGAAGGTTGGGTCTATCTGGGCTATTTATCAGCTGAATGCCAAAAAGAACAAATTTCGCTTGTCATCTTTTATGGAATTTCTCTTCTTTAATTTGATGACTCGACATTATGCAAAAATAGCCCTTTGAAAGGTGTAAGAAAATAAATAAAATATACATTTCCAGGTTCAAGTTCCATTTCTCCCAGTGTGTTTTGATCAAGAACTGCTTTTAAGGTAAATGTTATTATTGACTATTCTTAAATTAGCTAATGTTTACTAATTTCCCTTACCCTTGACTTAGGTCAGTTTTTTTCCGGCCGAATTTAAGCTTGCTAACTAAATAAATAAACACAAGAAAAGTTTTAAGAGCGGGACTAGAATAACAAATAAATAAATTAAATAAACTAGAACATTGTTTAAAGTAAACAAAATATACATGTTTATGTAATTTAATATTTAGTAACTGGAAAAATAACTTAGAATTCGTGCAAGTATCTAGGCTAAGCAGCCTATAATTCTTTGTATGCAAATTAACTTCAATTCTTCCATTACAATATGCATGTCTGTCGGCCTTTTTGCCAAGCGGTCTCTATACATAGTTTTTCTGTTTATATTTGCCAAACAAGTCTCAAGTTAGTCAACTGATATTGACTTTGATGTAAAGAGTTTGGTGCCTGTCTGGCTTGTTAACCGAATGACAAGCCAAAACTGTAAGAAACCAGTTCTACCAAAAAGCGTTGTGAATAGTGCATAATCATATCTTTTTTTCCTCTATCTTTTTTTCGCAGACCTTAATTGGCCGGCAAAGCTAAAGGGGATCACGCCTAGCTGTAGGTGTGATCTTGCTACAAAAAAAAAGAAATAAAAAACTACAACTGGTTCTGTCTTGGGTGCATTTCGAGTGCAGTTTCATTGAGAGTTGACAATGTCCATTGATTGAGCTCGAGTTCAGTCAATTTATGATGTTTGACGTATGACATAATTATATTAATATACATGTACACAGCCTGGGCATGTCTATGCATATTAAATTGAATAAATTTGGGACGGGAAAGGGGATTTATGAGTAAGCGAACTGAGTTCATTGACAATTTCAGACTCTTTCTTGGGTTGATTAAGGAGATTTTATGGAATACATATTTGTAGATTTTTCTAGCTTCAGTTTTACCGAATATTTCATTCTAAATATTATGCCTTTTCTACAGACATTTCTTAATTTCGTGACTTGCATATAGGACCTCAAATAAGAAAGATCATTGGAGAGATTTTATGAGATCACTACCCGGCTTTGTAAAAGTGTTTTAGAAGCACCGAAACGAAACCCGAAATTCAATTTATTTTCGGCCCAAAGGTCGTGGGGATATTTTCACTCTGTTCCATAACTCAGGCAATGCAAATTTGGTGTATTTTGTAGCCGCCGCCTGACATGCAAAAATATACATTAGCGAAAACGCTTTTGCCATTTCAATTAAAGTCACGAAACTGAGAAATCATGAACAACTTCAGCGTTAACGTTAAAACAAATATAAAAGTATAAGAGAACAAAACTATACAATAGAATGAGGCAATTGATCGTTTCGGTGTGGATACTGGACACGACAGCCACGATAAAATAAAATAAAATAAAAAACACAACAAACTAAGCAGCATGTAGGGTAATTCAGAAAGAAAAAAACTAAGCCGCATATTACGTATACGACCCCTAGAACCGCTGTTGCCTTGCGATAAAGAAAAGTGACATCGCCAAGGCCAGCACGTGGACAGCCACACATGTACATATATGCGAGAATGTGTCAAGGGATCAGGGTTTATCATAGAATAAGGGGGCGTGATGCCGATCAGGGAGGCTGTCAAACAGAAGAACTCCCTCTGTTTTGATGTTGGACCTGGAATATATTTGTGTTTGTATTTATCTTTTCTCGAGTGTTTATGGTTGTTGTTTTTTTATCTTATTTGATTATCGAGTGGTGATCGGTCAGTCAGGCAGCCAATGACCGCTATATGGGGTTTTGTTTTGATCATTTACGAGTGTATTAGTCCTCATTTTGCTATTATTTATTGATGCCTTTGCTGTTTTTGATTTGAATATATGACAGAGCTCACGTAGGGAAGCCGGTTGATGGAAATGAAGATAATTTAATGTAAGAATTCCGGGGGAGAGCAGAGAGAGTTTTTAGTTATAAATAAAAAATGTATTAATTTTCTTTGAAGCATATTTTATAAATTAATGGAATTATAAAAGAGCCAGGTATAACTTTGGATGGAAGTAAGAAATCAATTCAAACAATTCAAAATTGGATTCAAACACTAATTAATTATTAGCTCTATTTTAAAGACCTTATAATAATCTCCCTAATATTTTTGAATTTTAACTCAACAAAATTAATTATTTCTATTTCAGAGTTAGCAAAGTACCTAAACTTAATTTTCCAGGTCTATATTTTCGCGTGTACATTGCAACTTAGGCAATAGAACTGTTTATCTCAACTCTCAACTGATTTTCCCATGAGATGTAAATTACATAAGTGCGAATAAGCATTCCGCATTTAAAAATCATTATCTTAATTGTTTCCAAAACGAAACGCAAGCCGATTACGGATTAAATGTAGAAGTGCATAAATTAGCCAAGCTGCAAACAACCATAAGTCAGACTGTGGGGAATTGAAATGCAGTGCACAAATGTCATAGAATCGAAGTGAAATAACTGGAAGCCTGTCTGATCGCATAATCAGCTGGGAGTGTCGGCCGCACGATAAACCAAACCCCAGTAGATTCTGATTCGATGATGGCCTACATTTTCAAAGTTTCAAGTTCTGTCAGCATCGATAGAGAAAAACTCATTGCCTCGAAGTGAGAGGGAAGACAAACGAAAAGAGGGAGAACACGCAAAAGCTTTTCTTCTAAGAAAACCAAACCAAATTGTGTGCGCTGCTCTTGCAGAGACACTGAGGGAAATTTGAGGTTTCAGTCTTCCTTGAATAATGTTTGTTAATGTTTGAATTTAAATTTTTATGCAAGAATGTTAAATGTAAGAAAATTTCTTTAAGAAGAAAATATAAAATAAAAGAAGAAAAATCCTTTAAGAGCAAACATTTATAAGGAAATCCTTAACAGAAACATCAAGATTTTAATAGTATATTTATGTAGGAAATAACAATTCTTGAATTATTTATATTTATTTTAAGACTAGTCTTATAAAATTCTATAATAAAGACTTGTGTAAATAATAGAATCAAAATTTTGTCAAACTAAAACTGATCAAATGTTCAATAAATTTCTTAAAAGGTAAAAGATATAAAAGGAAATTGAACTATTTAGGTTTTAAATACTTAAAAGAAATATTAAATATGCTTTTGAATAACAAGTTCCTTAGCATTCTGTTAAAATCATTTATGATTTACAAGAAAATACGTAAACTTGCACACTTTTCATTAATTTTTGAAGAGGACTTGCAGCAGATTTTATTAAATCAAAAATATCAAATTTAAGTAAAATATAATCCTTCTAATACTTGTTTTAAACCCTTCTTGATCAAAGGCTTCCTGTATTTTAAATATTTTAAACACATTTTCTCATTTGTTTTTTGTGTTGACCCCAAATGCACTCTTTCTTTTTACCTCTACCTCTCAGTGTTCTTTGTCCCCAGAATTCTTCTGGTGACTCACTCCACTTGTGCTCTCTCCCAAAGAGCTTTCTTTTGTGTATTTATTTCACTCGTTCTTCTGAGCAGAAATAGCCGCTCTTGGACTGGGTCAAAAGGTTGACTCTGTTGGTGGTGGTTAACGAACCTGTTGACTTGTAGGTATTCGGGTATTCTTGCTACCAGATATCGTTGTTCAAGCTTCGCTTGTGTATTTCTTGGGTTCGAAATATGTTGGATTCTTCCTCTTGAGACGTAAAAGACGAGTACGCACGTGAACTGAGACAAGGCGGAGACGTAGACGTTGACAGCGGGAAAAACTTTGGCACAGAACGCAATTCATGAATGAAAACACCACATAATAACAAAGAAAATGCTGCTGTTTTATATTTCGATGGTGCAGCTGACGTTTGCGAATGGAATTAAGTGCAGTGTCTTTGATTAACCTTTGATTAACATTAACGGACGAACGAACACGCGATTGATAGTCGTCGCACGGTGTTTTTTATGGTTTATTTTTTGTTTGGTTTTTCTTGATTTCTTAATTGTGTTTCGCTGCACTTTCTTTACATTTTTCCTTTGCTTTGGGGATTTGTTGCTTCGCCTCCTAGCTGCCGCCAGGCACTTCCATTGAACTTATGCAGATGGGCAGCGACGCGTGAATTGATTTCAATTGTGTGCGCTATATGCCGCGGTACATAATGTGCTTCGGTCACAACACTTCTCGATCGATTCTCGATTCAGCCCGATACCACAGAGCTCGCTATATGGTAAGGTTCTTATTCCGATCCCAATCCCGATTCTGGTTCCGCACGTGCGTTCCTCGCAACGCTCGCTGACGACTAAACTGTGAATCGCTCTCCGCGCGGCTCTTATAAGCTCATTCCTAACCCGACTCAGCTGCTCCGCTGCCCAGCTGTTGCTTTCCGCTCTCCACATTCTGCTCTGGGGGCAGCTCTCCCGATCTTGCAGTGGAGGAGCTCGCCGGCTGGCCCACGAGTAGGACCACTTTTGGGTACCCATTAAAGCGAGGATTTAGCTTATTTTAGCGCTTCAGGATCATTAGAATGTCTCTAAGGAGATATTTAATCTACTAACTCTAAAACATGTTTAGTTTTTTAATATTACTATTTAAAGGAAAATCTCAAAATAATGAATATCAAATAATTAAACTGAGCCAGAGTGACTAAGGTTTTCAGTCTAATTTTAGGAATTATAATCTAACAAATTTTAAATACATTTCACTCTTTTGCCATTAAAACCTCATTTATTATCACTTTAAATATTTCTCACAAATTAAATAAATATTGAAAAAATGGGAGATTTGTCAATATAAATTACTGAAAACGAAATAAATGTTCTTCTATTGAAACATTGCTTAGTAGTTTAGTTTTTAACCTCTAACTACATATGTAATAATATTATGTATCATTAGCAATTTGTGTTTTTCAAATATTTTAGCATCTTAATCTAAGGAAATTTAAAAATTGGCTCTGATGTTCTTACAAATTTTAAATACATTGGACTCTTCTGCCATTTACTACTTATTTATTAACATTACATTTTATTGCAATAGAATTTATTTCTTCCAGAAATTCAGTTAATATTAGTGCTGAAAAAACAGGGCATCAACTAGTTGAAACCCATTACTTTCTGACCATTTCCCCCTAGTTTTTTTGCACAAGTCTAACAGATGCAGTGCATGGTAATATACCAGCCCTGACCCCCATTCCAGTCCCGTTAAGCATTACGTTCAGGTAGGTGAGATCACTAGCCCCTGCTTCTCTCTCTCTCATGGGTAAATCTCCAGATTTCTTTCTGGTTTTTTATATTCGCCTAACGATCTCGCTGCCTGGGGGCTCAATTGCGTGGTTTCCACAAATCAAAGTCAAGTTTCCCTGTGACGATGTGTGCCTGAATTTTCTGTATTTTCTTTGAGGGCTCCCTCCAAGTTAACAGAAAACTATTTTATTTCGGTTGTTATGGGTAATTATTGTCACGTTGAAAGCTTGTAAGCATTATAGATAATTACTTAATAGGCAAAGGTGTAATTAGAGTACCGATTTAACAGTGATTAAGGGCTTGTGCAGTGCTTACTTTAAATGTAGTTTGTGGAACTGGTCTACTACTAGGTTCTATTAAGTTGAATATAAATGCTTTTAGGTATGGTAAGTGGTTGCTAATCATCATTTATAGGGATTTTTTGCAGCTCTTAATTGAAATGATTCTAATAATGATTTGAAAAGGGCTATACAGCTGGGGCTTATAATTTATTAAAATCAGAAACAATTCTCTGGTTTAGGTGTAATATAGTTGATAATTTGTGACGTAGAGGTTTTGAATTTAATTACAAAGCCTCTGTATTGATCACCTTTATACTATGTAATTAATATTAGCTTATTTTAACAATCCCTCTAATTTGTTAAATTCCTTCAAAGCCAGACACAAATCAAAGATCAAATACATACTACTCCTAGGCCCTACTTTAAAATCCATAAACCCCATAGTTACACATTGTTCTTTGATAACCCACAATTAGGTTAGAGAGACTTCAATCATTAATTACGGTGATCAGCAATCCTGGCCCATGATTTTTATAGCTAAAAATTGTGGTGATTGAGCTGGGTTCATGAACCCCCTAGGAAATGGCGCAGTAGGTTCTCATTTGAGGCCAATTAATTTCCACATTACTTGGGTCAATAAGAGAGCTATCTTTCCGCGGCACAGATAATGTTGATATTTTATCTACTTATCGGCTACTAATTTTGTGGGTATTTTTCCCCATTGATAATGCTGTTGACCGACTGTTGTTTGTGCATCCAGTGATTAGGCTACCAACTATGTCTCTCACCCCCAAAAAACTGGGGAATTTATTAAACATTTGCCTAAATTCCCATGGACTTTGAGCCAAGCGAAAAATGTGCTTTATTATTAGCCGAAAGTATTACTCAATCGCAATCCAGTACTTTTCAGATGATTTATCTCAACAATGTGGATTTTCTCGCCACACGAGTCTTGGGCGCAACCACACTTTTGTTTAATTTAAATTTATAATTTCCAGTTCGCAAACGTCACGCTTTTTTCCCTTGTGGCTGTATGGGTTTTGAATAGAAAATATTAATGTTTAAAATTCTGAAGAGTTTTATTGGAGTTTAATCGTGAGTCAGTGGAGGTCGCACTATAAATAGTAACCGGATTTTGTTAAAACTTCATTGATTTATACATTTACAACGTTATCAGCTGAATGGTTTTGTGAATGATATTTTTTACACCTTTTGAATTAAATGTATTCATTTGTAAACATATTAATTTACATATTCAAAACGTTTTTAGTTCCATGATTCAGTTGTTTACAAACAACTCCCATCAAGCTTAAGCCAATTCGCAGGCATGTTTAGAGTTTTCCTGTCACACCTATTATGAATTCTCCTATTATAACTAGCCCACATATGTGAACTAGAGTCACGCATTGGTGAATAATTTAGCTCTTTTCTATACCCTATTGTAATTTGAAATTCTAAATTCTAAATGCAATTGAGTTGACAAGCTTTCAAAACAAATTTCACTTGTAAATACGCAAGCAAAAGATCACGTTGATGGTGTTGACGATGATGATCAATGATAGGGCTATGGAATACCACTATAATGTATGTCCGGCGGCTGATTAGGCATCGCATGTCGTTTCTCTGTGACAACTTTTTATTTGGGTTTTGCTCAAAAATAAAAATATATATTTTATAAATTGTAAAAAAATATCACCTTGATAGCCCTCAAAGGCACGACTCTACGGCATGAGCGAACGGGACTAAAGCTCTCATTAAAACTAGTCCCGACGAGTAAAAATTCTTTCTAAACAAGGGTTCAATCTCGGTTCAAGATCAGCCATATTTCGCCAACGTCAGGGCAATACTTCCATTCTGATAGCGAAATTCGAAATATAATCATTTTGTGCAAAAGCAAAAGCAAAACAATAATAATAATAAACAGTTCGAACATGTGAAGTCTTTAAGTCTCGCAAGAAAATAAAATCGCATTATAAAAAGTCCACTATGGACGCCAAATGTTTTGCTAATGAGAGGCATAAACCCATACTCACAGTGGATATATGTACACAAATATATCAATGTGAAGAGATATAACCCAAAGCCAAATCGGCTTACACCATTTGGCAACTAATTAAGGCTCAGACGGCAGGGAATCGGACAGTCTGGACTGAGTCCCGCTTTCGGCCTGATTGACATGCATACACTGCAACAAACTGCGAACGCGGCGTGACGTTAGACGATATGTGAATGGATCTATGAATGAATAAGTAAAGTGCTCTCTCACTGGCCCACTGGCTACTTAGCATTTTGGTCTGATCCCATCTCGTATCCAATCGTTTGATGATCATGATCCGATCGGATTGCGGATTCTACACTGATCGTGACGATGGTAACGTAGACCATTGCTGAATGAATTAACTTCATCAAAGTCCGGCCGGGGTATATAGTTCACTGGCTGGAGATGGAAAAGTTTATGGGATTCGAATTCACCCAACTGTGGCTAATAATGCGATAATGACCAAATTGTGTATGAAATATAAATGTTTAACTAACTGGGACGGGGATGGGAGTGTTATATAAAACAGAAACCACTTGGTTGATATGGTTGGTAGATATCATATAAGAAAGTGAATAATTTAGTAAACATTTCCATTTGTGAATGAACTTGAAAGCATTGCCCTTTCTTCTTTCCCACAAATCAATTTCTGTTCGATACAGGAACTATTTTTACCCTAACCCTATATAAACTTCCTATAGCTGGAAATTACAACCCTCTGCGGGTCATATAACACCTTCCCCCACTCGGTGTTCCACCTCTAGCGAACCCTATGCGTCACTTTCTTTTCACCCGCCGAAAAGAACCCACAAAGCACGAAAACCCACCGGAAACAGCGAAAGAAGACAATGGAATAAGGGAGAGGAGGAGTAATTAGAATTCGAGACACGCAAGACATGACCATACTATATAATAAAGCCAATTTTTCCTATAGCGAAAGGTGTGTTCATGCTCCGAAAGGAATACGAAACCGATATGCATATGAATATCAATATACTTTTGGTCATTTCAATTGGTCTTTAAACCCTCCGACGCCAAGTTGAATAAACTGCAATAATGGAACCGTAAAATGGAGAAGTGGAAGGCGATGATGAAGATGATGATCAATTCCCAGATCGCTGAGGTGATTGCACCCACCACAACCGACCTCCAAGCCCATCAATATGACGGCTGCTGCTACTGCCTGTCAATGGCTTTAACCTTCAGAGATTAAGGTTGGAAAAGCAAAGGAAAAACAATACTGGATCACACAGCTGATGGCACTGCTGGCGGCTTTATCGGCATGACATTATATGCAAACTTGACCAATATTCTTTATCTTACACTAGGGGAAGGATAAATAGCATTTCCTTAAATTCAGTAATTATTTTTAAATAATTTAAGAAGAATTTGGAAAATATAATTGGAAAATGTGCCTTTTATTAAGAAATTATAATGCTCTTATTTTGTAGTTTTTTTTTTATTATAAACGTATATTTAATTTATCTTTAAATTCATAAAGAAATATAAATATATTGCAATAAATTCGAATGATTTTTAATTATAATAAACGTATTTTTATTTCACAGCAAATTTTAGTTGTAAGTATAAACTGATTATACTTATTAAAGAATATTAAAATAATAATAATAGGTGAAAAAAACCCTATTTTAATATTATCCCAACGTTGATCACCATTTATTTACTTATTTCTCAGTGTAAAAAAAACTTTAACTAAAAGACCCCCTGCTAAAACCAATCAGTATGATTAGCAATAAAAAAAATCCATCAATTGAATGCCAATTGAGTAGATTATAGAAAAATACAAAGTAGAAAAACCCAGACAAAAACAAAGGTCGGAAAATTTGAAATATGCCATAAATTGCACATCGGCTTTTAGACAGACAAAGAAGACACAGCCTATAAAAACTAAGCGGTTTCTACGCAGCAATATATGTATCTCATATGATAAATAAAACAATAACTGCACAAAGGAATTAAATTACTTAAGTCACATATGTATTGATTACTTACAATTTTCCAATAGAATATCCAACTTTAACTTTGAAAAATACAAACAAACAAAGAAATTTTCAATAGGGCAACTTGATGCGCCAGCGAATGCAGAGAGAGAGAAACTAACAACTGTAAATAAGGAAACGAAAACAAAATGCGTAATAGACGCAGCGACCGGGTGAAAAGAGGGTGAAAGTGCCCAAAGAGGGTTGCAAAATGCATTCTTTCTCTTCATTTTTCTCTCTACGATTCCTCAAAGGGCGCCAAATGTTAACCGTTTGAATTTCAAAAAGATACTGACAAATAACAGACCGTAAAACAGTCTGGCAGCACCTTGCATTGGACTAAATTATTCTTTCTTTTTGGTTTTCCGGATTTTTTCGCAGAAAGGCGTGTTTTTCCACCGTAGAAACCAGAAAAATTTGTAAAAGCAACGATTTTCTTTTTATATTCTGGCAACGAAGTCTTGGCCATTTTCAGTGAGACCAGTTTTCGATTTCAGTTCCCAGATGTTACGGTAAAAAAGCTAAGCTGGCAACACTGTCGAGTTGCACGCTGTTTTTGTTTTGTTTTAATTTTTATGAAAAAATCAACTAAATCGCAATGAAAATATCGCGTTTTAAAAAGTCACACAAAACCCTGGTGTTTTTTGCCACAAACTTTGATTATCGTGAACCCTACCAGGTGCTAATCGACGCCACCTTTTGCCAGGCTGCCTTGCAGGTGAGATATTTTCCATTTAATATGCAAACCTGGAACTTTATTATTACAATTTGTAGCACAAAATTGGCATAGATGAGCAGATAAAGAAGTATTTCCAATGCGGCGTCAAACTGCTGACCACGCAGTGCGTGATCCTGGAGTCGGAGGGCTTGGGAGCTCCTTTAACCGGAGCCACGTCCATAGTCAAGCGGTTCCATGTACACAAGTGTGGTCACGAAGGGAAACCAGTGGCTGCCGCTGACTGCATTAAATCCATGGTAAAGAAAACCATTAATCCTTGAAGTAAAACATATATCTATAAATTTTTCACCTTGTTTAGACCAAAGACAATCGCTATATAGTGGCCTCCCAGGATCGTTTGCTGCAGGAGAGTCTACGCAAGGTGCCCGGTCGCTGCCTGCTCTACCTGCACAAAGCCACTCCCGTTCTAGAAGCACCCTCCAAGGCCTCTAAGAAATGGGTGCAAAAGCGTGCCAATAACTTGATGCTAGGCAAACAGGCCGACAAAATCGACTTCATGAAGGAGAAACAAGGCCTGAAACCCGCTGAAAGTCCAGCCAATTCCAAGAAGCGAAAAGGACCCAAGAATCCCAATCCTCTGTCGTGCAAGAAGAGCAAAAAGGAGAAGGGCGCAACACCACTTAAGGGAGTGCAGGAGCAAAGCACACTGACCAAGGCGAAACGGAAACGAATCAAGATTCCGGCGCATGTCAAGGCGGCTCTTAACAAAGATTAAAGACACAAAAGATTAGATACTAAAGAGGATAAATATAAGATAAAGAAAAGCAAATACACTGCAGTTTGTTTAGAAATATATGTGTGTGTGTGTGTGTGTATGGTAATTGGGGTTATTTTTAAAAGAACTTCAGACGATTAATTGTGTTATTTCCTATATGAAATCAGAATGCTCTCCTTGTTAGCTTACCCTAAAATCCAGCTTACACTCTATTAAACACATAACGACAGCATTTAGCTCCTCCCACTGTCTCTTTCCCGATTATCGCCCTTCAAAATCACACATTTTCCTAATCTTCTGTGTACATATTTATATATTTTTGTTGTAAATATATTTTCGAACAATTGTACAATTGTATAAAAGTTGATTGAGAACCATTGGGAGCAGGGAGAGGTGGAGGCGTGAATCTTGAAAATCTTTTACAGTTTGCCCTCACGTATCTTGTTCAGCGTCTTCTCGGTCATAAAGTGACCCAAGATCTTGGTCAATGTCGGATTCCTGGCGCAATAGGCCAACAGATTAACCGGAAAGAGGCCACACCAGGTGAGATCCATCTTATTGGCCAGGGCCACAGCAAAGAGTTCACCGCATCTCTCCGCCGTCATGCGCTTCTGATTGGCGGTGCTCAGGCCCACCTTGCCACCCTGCAAGCCCGTGAAGGCCTCCTGCAGGAAGTCCGTGGCAATGGGACCCGGAGCAAAGATGCTAATGTCCAGCTTGCGCATCTCCACCTTCAGGGACAGCAGATAGGCGTTCAGGGCATGTTTGGCTGCGCAATATGTGGCCGAAAATGGCACGGGACTAAAGCCAGCTATGCTGGATGTGGCGGCCAAGTGGCCCCTGCCTCCTCTCTGCTCCACAAAGTAACGAACCACCAGCCGGCTGAGATGGACCACGGCGAACACATCCAGTTCGAAGAGCTCCCGATCCACCTCGATGTCGATCTCCGTCCAGCTGGCTCGTTGTGACCGCCCGGCATTGTTCACCAGGACATCCAGCCTCTCGAAGTGATTGAGCACCGCATACAGATGGGTCTTGTGCTGCTCAATCTCCAGCATATCCATGGGCAGGATCATCACATCCTTGGTGGCCAGCAGACCCCTGGCTGCCGCCAGACACTCCTCTTGCACCTGCTCCAGTTGCTCCACCCGTCGAGCGCTGAGCACCAACTTGACGCCATGCTTGGCCAGGCTCAAGGCCAGAGCTCGGCCAATTCCGCTGGAGGCGCCTGTTATCCAAACCACCTGGCCGCGCATCGAGCACAGGGAGACACCGAAGCGGGATTTGTACCACAGCGCCACATTGCAGTCGAGCAGGATCCACAGGAGCACGTAGACCACGTAGTAAAGCACCAGCAGGAGCAGCAGGAACTCCAGGAAAGTCATTGCATCGGGGTTTTCCGCGCAAAGGTTGGTTCGATCGGGAAACCTTTGCCCTCAATGCCGCAACGGGAGAGACTGAAAGTGGCAGGTTCTCGCCTCCGCCTGATAACCACTACGTTGATGCAGATCAGCTGTGTGGGCTAACATTAGAGGTGGCACAGTGATTGGGACAGATGGGACAGATATCAACAGGTGAAGTTCGGAAACCTACAAAAATTTGAGATAAAATAAGAGGGCGAGAAAAAGAGAAAGCTAAATGAAAGCATTCCTGGGAGCGATTTACTTTCTCTCCTCCTGGCCATAAGCTCCTCCATCTGCTCATCTCTGACAAAGAACGCTTTTACGTAAACCAAAAAAATATCATTGTCGCAACAATCACATCATAAATTCCAAAAAACTCGTTTCGGTTTCGTTTCGTTTAGGTTTTTTTATACATAAATGTAAGTTAACTTAGAAACTAATCCTATGCCTGCAGAAAGTCCTCCAGATGGTCGCATACCTTGTCGATTTCCACATAGCCCGCCTGCTCCAGAGCAAGGATGGCATTGGCCAGGGCAACGGTTTCTCGCAGGGAATGTGCCTTCAGCCAGATCCTTCCATTGACGCCCACGGCGATCTCGTAGGGCAGTTGCCGGGTGAGCGCAGCGAGGGCGGGACAGTTCTCTCGGAGCAGCAATCGGCCCAGATTCAGGCTGCACTTGAAAAAGAATCCGTCGGCGAGCTGACCCAGTTTACCGCGCTTTCCATTGGAATTCACGCAAACCAGCTCGGGTTCAACGTCCGCGCTGGCGACCAGAACTCGCGCGTAGATGAGGTCTCCGGGATTCAGGTCCGGCCGGTTCTTTTTCGTGGCCCCCTCGAAGGACAGGTAGGAGATGGAGGCCATGTCCGCCGACCCGATGTCCACGCGGAACTGATCGCCCGCCTTTGCCTTGACAATGCCCAGGACGAGATCTCCGCGTGCCGGCACATACCGCCGCTGGTAGTTGTCCACCCAGAATGTGTTTGGTTCCTTGTGGCGCAGCGGTCCGGCCTTGCTGGCCACCACGGTTTCGTCCAGTCGCCGCAGTCCCGGGCCGAGAATCACCCGCTTGCTCTTGGCCAGCTCTTCTATGGCCGCGATTCGGTCGCCGGGCATCACAATCGTGCTGCTGCTGGTCATTTTAATTTATTATTTTTGGGTTTATTTGTTTTGAAACAAAAAGAGTGCGCCGCGTGTGTTTTAAAACATATGTTGTGGAAATGAAAACACCAAAATGTTGTATTTTTGTTTGGTCACACTGTAAATACTCCGAAACTATCGCAAAAACAGCTGATCGTTGTAAGGTTATTTTAACGTATTTTAATTTTAAATTACTCTTGATACAAATGTTTCTTAATTAATGTATTTATTTCATAGTTTTCAAATTAACTTACGACTTACTATTTTTCTTTTCAAGACGGACATGCATTCCACAGCTAAGGTGTGGAACCCAGTGCCTCTAACCTTGTGAAAGGTCAACAAAATATAGCGGAAACAACAATAACTGCAGGAAAAACACCCCTGGAGACGCATACATATAGGAGAGAGCTCTCTCCAAGGCAACAACAATGGCGAAATTTTTGCCGCTGCGCAGTGTGGCCCTCTCTTCGCTGCCAGTTTTGTCGTCGCGAATTAGCTCTGCGGGTTTAATCGCGTTCAGAAGCAAATCATCGTCCGCCGGATTCAGATTTAAATTTCAGCAGTTAACAAGAAGCTCCTGGTATGTATTAGTGCTAGTGTGTCTATATATGTGTGTGCTCCAGCTATAAAATAATATTTAATAATTTAATCCAACAAAAGTTTGTCCCAATTTGAAATACAACAAAATTAAGCGTTTTACTATCGATTTGCACGCGATTATCTAACAAAGAAGCTGTGCAAAATTCTAATTGGGACGACTTATCACTTTCCGGAAGAAATTAATTGCACCAATCAAATTATGTCAATTGGCAGCTAACTACTTTCGCTTTTTGCAACATTATCTCGGGTATTTAATTGAAGCAACAAAAGGTTGATTCTGTATTATGTAATCTGAATTTTACTTGCATTTTCTTAAAATGATTTCCCTCTTCCCAAATTAAACAGTAAAATTAACTTTTACGGTTGCCAATTGGAATGCTCGCCTATCTTTTAAACAATTTAACAACAAACACACACATACTTGGATCGTGCCAATGCGTGTGCCCCATACACCCGCAGTTCGATTCGAAACGTACGGCAGCACTCTATCTCCGTGACCGTGGACAAGGTCAAAATATACGGAAGCCTGGGAGGCTTTTTCACGCATTTTCCTGGGGGTCTAGAGGGGTGGGGAGAAAGGTGACACTCATTTGAAGGGTCATAGAGCTGCGGGGGGAAGTTTGATTGCGAAGAAAATTAGTAAAAACCTCTGCCTTTCGTCTGGCATCACTGCAAGCCGGCACCCGGCCACTTTTTTTTAATGCTTTTTCACAGTTTTTGCAGCTTGAGTAGGAATATACCCGCATTTCATGCGGCGGACCACTGGCAACCCGCCCCACCACTTTTCGAGGGCAAAAAAAAAACATCAAAGGGAGTGAAAATAGAGGAAAAAGAAGATTTCACTAAAACCGGTCCATTGAGTGCGACTACTTGGGAATCTTAGCTTTTGTGGGTGCATTTTGGCATTATTAACTCAAAAAGAGGCAGCAACACTGCACTTTACCGCCAAACTGCGAGAGAAAACTCGATCCCACTGAGAAAAAACGATTCTATTTTCGTTTGCGGAAAATGCCGCGCGTGTCACTGACTCTAAATAATTTTAGAAACATTTAATTGAAATCTGAAGACAAATTAAATATAGAAGACCGAAGAGGTGACTTTGAGAAAATTCCATGGAGAAAGTAAGAAAAGCGAGCGAGAAAATCTTATCTCATCTTTTGTTACACCATAGTTTTGTATATTGCAAGGGGCTTTGTAATAAATGGTGAAATATTAATAATTAACATTATTATTATTAGATGATTGTTGGATTAAATTATTTTATATGAAAAAAATCGTAAATAAATATTTATAAATATTTTTTCAAAGCCTGAAAAATATTTTTGAAATTTTAACCGCATTATTCTAAGAACTTTCTCATGCACAATAAAATGCAACCATTTAAAATGCATTATGAGTGATTTATTGTTTTATTTTTTTAATCAAACTTTCAAGTGTGTAATTTCTATTTTTTAAACATAAAAATACTTAACTTTTTAGTCTGTTTATAATCTCATTTTAAAAATGATACAATATTAAATATATTTAAAGCTGAATATTAAAAAATTAAATATAATTTAATACTAAAACAGTTTACAAACTTGTGTAGGAATAATATATTTTTTAAAATCCTTATCAACTGTCCTCTTTTTTAAAAACCACAATTTTACTAGAAAAAAAACAATGATTATTTTGCACTGATTATGTGTGGTAAAAAGCGAAAAATTTTTTGTATAGGCTCGAAGATATTTAGACAAAATTCCCAAAAAGACATTTTGTAAAATTTGATATTTGCTAAAAAATACTTAAAACAAAGTAACCTTTGTCAACAGTTAAATAACTATTAATTTTGCATCATTAAACTGCTTAATAGTCAAGAAGATAATAAATAAATGGCTGGAATTTCGGGAATATTCTGGCATTCATTCAGCAGCCACAATATTGACACTCCTTATCTGCGGTCAGCTTTGGTTTCTTACACCACAACAACCGATTAAAAAACATTTGAATTTAACACTAATTCGCTTTCCCTGGACTTTGGTTCTTTGCAGTGACAGCAACAATATGACCATCAAAGCTATCAAGGCCCGTCAGATCTACGACTCCCGTGGCAACCCCACCGTGGAGGTCGATCTGACCACCGAACTGGGACTGTTCCGCGCTGCCGTTCCCTCCGGCGCGTCCACCGGTGTCCATGAGGCTCTGGAGCTGCGCGACGGCGACAAGGCCAACTACCATGGCAAGTCCGTGCTGAAGGCTGTCGGTCATGTGAACGACACCCTGGGCCCCGAGCTGATCAAGGCCAATCTGGATGTGGTGGACCAGGCTGCCATCGACAACTTCATGCTGAAGCTGGACGGCACCGAGAACAAGAGCAAGTTCGGCGCCAACGCCATCCTGGGTGTGTCCCTGGCCGTTGCCAAGGCCGGTGCCGCCAAGAAGAACGTGCCGCTGTACAAACACATCGCCGATCTGGCTGGCAACAAGGAAATCATCCTGCCCGTGCCCGCTTTCAACGTGATCAACGGCGGCAGCCACGCTGGCAACAAGCTGGCCATGCAGGAGTTCATGATCCTGCCCACCGGCGCCACCAGCTTCACCGAGGCCATGAAGATGGGCTCTGAGGTGTACCACCACCTGAAGAACGTGATCAAGGCCAAGTTCGGCCTGGACGCCACCGCTGTGGGCGATGAGGGTGGCTTCGCCCCCAACATTCAGTCGAACAAGGAGGCCCTGAACCTGATCAGCGATGCCATTGCCAAGGCCGGCTACACCGGCAAGATCGAGATCGGCATGGATGTGGCTGCCTCCGAGTTCTTCAAGGATGGCCAGTACGATCTGGACTTCAAGAACCCCCAGAGCGACAAGGCCCAGTGGCTGTCGCCCGACAAGTTGGCCAACCTGTACCAGGAGTTCATCAAGGACTTCCCCATTGTGTCCATTGAGGATCCCTTCGATCAGGATCACTGGGAGGCCTGGACCAACCTGACCGGTGCCACCACAATTCAGATCGTCGGCGATGATCTGACCGTGACCAACCCCAAGCGCATTGCCACCGCTGTGGAGAAGAAGGCCTGCAACTGCCTGCTCCTGAAGGTCAACCAGATCGGTACCGTCACCGAGTCCATTGCCGCCCATCTGCTGGCCAAGAAGAACGGCTGGGGCACCATGGTCTCTCACCGTTCCGGCGAGACCGAGGACTCGTTCATTGGCGATTTGGTCGTTGGCCTGTCCACCGGCCAGATCAAGACCGGTGCTCCCTGCCGCTCGGAGCGTCTGGCCAAGTACAACCAGATCCTGCGCATCGAGGAGGAGATTGGCGCTGGCGTCAAGTTCGCCGGCAAGAGCTTCAGGAAGCCGCAGTAAGCGCGTGGCCAACTTCAAAATTCCAACCCAACCACACCGAAGACGCGCCGAAGGCTGTGATCCAACCCGCTGCTAGATCTGGATCTGGAGAGCGGGACCTGGACGTGGCAGCAGAGAAGACACCACCCGCGCTCCGGCGTGGAGCGATTCGGTGCACGTGTTCGTCATCCCCTTACTTTCGGAATTTGTGTCTGGCGCACAAATGAATCAGAATTAAATTACCAAAACCGTTTGCTGTCTCTTTATGCTTCGTTATTTAGACATTATTATTAATGTTAAACCATTATCTAATCATTATTTATAAACAAAACAATACACACAAAAGAAAACACTATCTACGAAATGAATATCCTCCCAACTGTAGTCGCTGTAATTCTCTTGGAATTATAACCACCACAAAAACACTCTCTTACAGGCGTTACTCATTGCGTAAAACAATTCTAGTTCTTGAGTTCAGAATTTGTGTAGAAAATTCTTGAAATCGAACATCGAATTTCAGTTTTTGAGGTTAAATAATAGACGAGAAATCCCCCACAGGAAAATATACATATTTACCAAAATTACACTTACATTGAGAATGCGTACAAATATTCAATTTGTTAGTTGATGTGAAAATAAAAAATATTACAAAAACAATATACTATATGTGGAATTTTTAATTAATTTGTATTTAACGTCATTTAAAAGGCGTTGCCAGATGGATGCAGAATTGAAAAATTGGGGTTTCAGTGCTCCCTACTTTTTTTTCGCACGTTTTTGTTTGAAATTTAAAATTTATCGCGGGTTTTCAGACTGAATTTAAAATTATGCAATATTATATAATTATTTTAAACCATTTTGGCTGTTGTTTTTCTTCTATTATAATTAGTTTAAATATTCTCAGCTCATATTTTATTGTCCCGCTCCTTCAATATCAAATAATAAAGATCAATTCAATTGATTCTTTAAATATCAACAGATTACGCAAATTTTAGTTACAAAATCAGCTAAAAGGAGAACAAAAAACCACCCACAAGGCCACATTAAAACACTTTACATTTGCAATCAAAATCGTTTCAGATTTATTGTTTCATAACTTCTTTTTAAACTAACAACTAGTGTCAATACTTTGCATTCGTTTTAAAATTCAACAAAACTAAAATCGTAGGAGAATCCGAGGTGAACAAGTAAAAAACGTAATAGTAGCTAATGCATTCGATAATCATAAATTTAGCACATGGAGAAAGGTTAAATACAGCTTAGTGTAGGTGATGGTAAATGAGTAACTCTAATAGGGTAACACAAAACGTAAGAGTAGTGAAAATGAAAGGAGGTCACCAACTAAGGCACCGAATTGGTAGCGATCGCAATGGGCCATGTAGTGGGACCCTTGAGCACTATATCCTCCAAGGCATTCTTTATTTTAATGAAGCGCCTCTTAAACTCCAGACCACAGCCCTTGGACAGACGGAAATCCACAAGAATCTTGCCATCCATCTCGATAATGTGCGCCTTGAACACCAGTCGCAGTTTGTTCCGATCGATGGTGGAAACAGTGACCACGCCATCCTCACTAACCTTGCAGGTATAGCCACCCAGTCTTTCAATGGTGCCCACCAATCTCTTGATGGTGTCATCCCATCGCGTTGTAACAAAGAACCGCGTCATTCTGCGCACCAAGCGCTGGAAATAGTTCTGCGAGGCGCTGCTGCTCTGCGTTTGATTCATCTGCGTGGCCAGCAGTAGATCATCCAAGAGGGCAGGTTGTGAGAAGCAGTAACTGAGGCGTGCCTCCTGGGCCACATCCTGGCAATCGCCACCGCTATCCTTGGGCTTGGTACGACCGATGCGCAGTCTCACATCGAACTCATCATCGCTACGCATGGTGGGCATGGGCTGAGAGCAATAGTTCCGCGATGTGGAATCATCCAGACCATTATTCAAATGGGCGCTGGACTGCAGGCGCTGCCGCTTGGCCTTGGGCGAGCGTATATCCAGGGCAGCCGCCGAATCAACCAGGTCAAAGGAACGATCTGTTTTGGGAAGTGTAAAGAGAAGTTACAGTATTAGTTGGGTTTTTAAATTGTAGTTTGAATTTAAGGATATAGGGGAACAAATTATTTTGCTAATTTAATTCACTGTCTTAGAATTATAAATAAATAAATTACAAAACATGGAAATAAAGAACAAAAATAGTTTAATGTCATATGGGAATTTTCCCTTTTATAGTTTTAGCCTCTAACTAAATATAAACAAAAAAGAAAGCACAAAATAAACACAATAACTCAAGCCATAAATGCAAAAACCATTTGGTTTTTGGTAATCAAGCTCTATGGAAAATTGCAAACACCACCATACAGCTAAAATCACCAAAGAGCAAATAATATGCAAACCAAAAATTGAGCAACTCAATAAGCAAAAATAAATAATAAAACACGCCATAATAATGCACCTCACTTATCCGTTGTATTTAAGATGCTTTCACCTGCACACCGCCAATGCTTTGGTAATCTAGCTTTATGAAGTAGTAAAAATCTATCATACAGCTAAAGCGCCAAAGCGTCGGCAAAGCAGCCAAGGTTTAACGTTACCGAGAACACTTCAAAACACTTTAATTTCATTAATTATTTGATATGGATGCGGTTGCCTCACTGACAGCCTAGGCACAGAGAGACTCTCAAGACTTTCGAAGGCATTTGAGAGTCACTAAGTACCTGAGCCATCATCAAGTGGGCATTAGAAATTCACAAAACACTGGCACACTTTTCCACACTGAACACTAAATATAATAATTTAAGTTATTAAACAAGACTTTACCATGCTCGGCAAACTGCATGTTGCACCACTTGTGATCGAGGATCTTCTCCAGCGTTAAGCGCGTGCCCGGACTAGTGGCCAGGACTTTGCGTAGCAGCGATATGGCCAAGGTGTCTAGCTTGCTCCACGGTGTTTGCATTTGCCAGTGATCATTATCCTTCCAGTTGGTAAACTCCGTGCAGGCGGTGGAAGGCTGATCCCAGGGTAGCTCTGAAAGAGATTATTAATCAGTAAATATTAGCTTGTATTTGCTTAAAACATAAATAAATAATATTAAAAAATATATATTTATAAAAATAAATAACTTGAACATTCCGTTATTATTGTTGTTGTTTGCATTTGTTGCTGGTGCGTTGTTTAAGCAATTTAAGCTGGAGCTTTGGTATAAAAGCTTTAGATGATATACAATGTGCGTGTGAAACAATCTACAGCTAGAATACCAAAGAAACAGCAAAAATGATAAAAGAGAGTGCGAGCGAGAGGAGAAAAATATATATGTGAGCAAAGAACCAATAAAAAGAAAGACAAAAATATATATATGCAGGTGGTGATTCCGTTATATGCAAGGCGATGTCTGCAGGAGTTTCTTATTTTCTTTCTTTGTTTTTCTTTTCACTTTTTTTTATTATATTTTTTCTAACATGAGAGTGCACGAGAAATCACTTAAATTATTAAAGTAAAGTGAAATTAATTAAATTTAAACAAAACACTTGAGTTTTTTGGGGAAATAAAGCACTTACCGCCCGCCAACATGGTGACTAGGACAACGCCACATGACCATATATCCGCCGGCTGGGCATGATACGATTTCTGGAGCACCTCCGGCGCCACATACGGCAGGGTGCCGCACCGTTTGTCCAGCAGCCGCTCCTTGCCCTTGCATCTGTTTCCAGTGACCAGAAATGATTGTCGATTGGGGAGAGAGAGCGTAGAGAACATAAAAAGCAGAAAAAGAGAGTTTGAATTATTTTGGAAGCTTTTTACTACGGTTAGAGATGATACAGGAGAAGATAAGCAACTATGAACTAATATTAATCCCTGGATTTAAATAAAAAAATTGGTTTTGAAATTTCTAGTTATTAGTTTAAGAGGAGATTTAATATTTTTATATATTAAATTTATATTTTGCTAATTATGTTATATGGAAACCAAATGTTTTCATTTTTCTTTGAGTAATTAAAGTGTGTCGCTCTTTTTTATAGGTTAAGCCCCTTCTATTAAGCTCTTAATGGCTCCAAATTCACGATTTAGTTGAAGTATCTCTAATTTCAAATGTGTGTTTTCATATTAAACCCTCTCTTAATGCGAATTTAACTGAGTTTTCGCTTAGTTCAAAACTAAACTCACTCCAGGAGGGGTCATGAGTTTGGCTGCGTGTTTTTGTGGCCTCAAGCGACGCTTTCAATTAACAATTCTGCTTGTTGCACAGTTTTCGCTGAAGAAGTTTTAGCCACAGCGTTAATGGATTTTAGACGTTACCAAATATTTGTAAAAGCTGTTTCTAGTTTATAATTAGTTCTGTAGATTAAACAACATTAAACATTAAACAAAAATCCCTTTTTAAATAAACTGCATTAATAAAACTATAGTATTTTCGTTGTACCTAATACCTAAACATGGTGGCCATGCCAAAATCAGAGATCTTCACATTGTCATGCTCGTCCAGCAGCAGATTTTCCGGCTTCAAGTCCCGATGAGCGATGCCCCGCTGATGCAAATAGTTTAAGCCGGACAAGAGCTGTGTGAAATACCGCTGGGCCTCGTGCTGTGGCATTCCCACATCGGGCTCTGCAAATAAATGTGAAAATGGTTCAAGGAATCAATAAATTTATTGGATTCAAAATGATTAAAAAATAAATTTGAATCGCTAAAATTGAATAAGAATTTGTAACACGTTTGGCGCAATGCAATTTATGTATGTATATTTCTATTTCCTCCACGGATATTTCCCTGCGCAGAGAAAAAAATTCATGGAAAATGGGTAAAATGTGCAGTGGGGCAAAAAACCAACCCGGGACAGGTGGAAAAACAAATGTAATGCATTCTGTTGTGCGTCGGTGTAAAGGATTTATGGGTTTAGCCCATGGGTTGCCCAGGTGAAACAATAACAGAAATTGCAACAGCTACAAAAATGCAATCAACAGTTTTATGCAATTTTAATCTATGCCCCAACTACAGCACAGAGAATGTCAAGAGGTTTGTTTACCTGTTGGTTTCCCTGTCATCCTTCTCTCTCAATTAGCTCACTTTTCTTTATAATATTCTTACTCTAAAATACTTTAACTTTTGCCTAAAATGTATTTATGTATTTATTCAGTTTAAATTGAAGTAAAACAATGTTCAACTAGTCGTAGGTTAAATTACAACTTTTAAAGAAAGAAACATCATTGGTTTAAATAACTTTTTAGCTACGTCAAAAGTAAAGCTTTGCTCGGAAGTGCACAGGCAGTGATGAAACACAAAAGGACATGGAATGCATGAACACAAGGATTAGGAGGTTACAAAAGGGATAGAACCTAGAAGCTAGACAGATTAAATTTCCACCGCCTTTCACTTGATTGACTGTCAAAGCCAGCCACAGCATCCTGCAATTCAGGGATCAAACGTCATCAAACCCATTTCCTCTCACATCCATGGCCTTTCCTTATCACCTATTGATTTTCCTTTCTCTGTGCATTGTTTTCTACTCTTGACTTCTTTGGAAAAGGAACAGGTAAAAAGATAAAAAGTAAAGGCAAAAAATAATGTTCAGGAAACTTTGAGAAATTGATTGAATAAATTTAATAGTTCTTGAGGAGGAAAATATGGGGAAAAAAAGTTAACTAGTTTTAACTAACAAAAACCTTTAAAGTGCATTTTATTTTGTTTAATAAATTATAAGTTAGTTATTACTTTTCATTTTTAAGGCAAGCAACAAAGAAGTTAAACTTCACTTCAACTTTCAACTTAAAAAACCTTTCCTTTGCACTCCAACCAATTAACTAGGAAAAACCAAACCAAAAATCTTAAAACCTTTTGGTAAGCCACCCTTCAATTTTCATACAATTTCCCGTTGGCAAAAATTTTAACAATTTTCCCTTGGGAGCACTCTGAAATATTTTCTCCTTTTTGTTTATATCTCTCCCGCTGGCTTCTTGTCACTCTCAATTTGTAAAGGCCTTAAAAGTTGACTGTGCGACAGATAAAGTTGTGCAAGTATGCCACGCCCACATCTATGTGGAAGAGCCCATCTGTCGGCACTCATTCCGTGAGTGTGCCACATTGTTTGCCATTCATTTATCATGTGGCATGTTGCTGGTAGCTGGCGCCATTTGCACAACTCTTTTGGAATTGATGAAATTAAATGGAGGTGTGCAGATGCATCCTCCACTGAGGGAAATTTTGATATTTCAGATGCTTGTATTATGAAGGAATGCTTTCAAATGATTGTAAATACATTACATTTTTATTTAAACGATTTTGTGCAACAATGATTAGATTACTCACCGAATAATAAAAAAAGAGATTTAAAATCTCTTATTGAGCGGCACAAAATTAGGCTACGATACTTCAAAATACTTTTAATTGTACTTTTGGATCCGTTCTACTTACCAAGAATTTATTTAAAATTTAAAATTTTAAAAATATTTACTTAATCTAGAAATTATATTTCCAATTTCTCTGTACGAAAATCCCCTCCTTTCTGTTTCAATAATATGCATAAAACAATAAATATTGACTCGAGTAAAACAAATCTGTGCAGGATGAAAAGTATGCAGCATTTGCGTAAATATGAAGCCGCGAAATAAAGACGTCCTCAGATGAAAGCAATAAAAATGCAGCAAGCATGTCAGTAACATTTTAGCATAATTAATTGCATTTCACACACGAGAGAGGGAGCGAGAGAGAGTTAAAGAGTCCCGCCCAGCACTTAATAATGGTAAAATATATGCAAGGCTATGGAAATGAGGGAAATTACTCGAAAATTTCATTTGTAATTGAAGCATAATTTATATTGAACCCCAAAGAGGAGATATGAAAGGGTAACTGCCGGGGGAATCAATGTATAAGCCATCATCATGGGGGCTTTGCTCCTGCCCCTCGTCCTTCGAGCGTATAAGCTTAATGAATGCATTTCGAGGCAAACAGACAATTAAACTCACACACTCGCTAGCAGCGAGGACATCTGGCAGTGTGAGTGCGGCGGCTCCATTATGTTTCATTTGCATATTGAACCTATTTATGGCATCCCACCATTCATTGCACTCTGCATGGCCCACACACGCTCTCTCCCTATCATACCACCCTTTCCTGCACAATTTCCTACATTTCCCTGGATTTTCCCTGCCCGCCCAAAACAGGCGCTAGACCGCACATATCACAGTTGCTAAAATCGCTAGGAGATGGCAGCGTGATTTCATCTGAGTCCTCTCTGGCATGTCCTGGGTGTTGAAATAATAAATGGGTACCTATAGTAATTACTCAAGGTAAGGGACCAAGAAAGTCACTGTCTGTCATTATAATAATTATTTTTATCAATCATTATCATTTTATCAAATAAATGCCATTCAGCTGTCATCATGTATTTAATCAACTTGACAAACAGCAAGCAAAATGACTGTCAGCCATTTATCAATCTCAATAAAATGAAATTGTTTTACTTTAAAAATAAAAACTGTGAGTTATGAGTTAATTACTATAAATGAGGTGTGATTATTCCCCAAATAAATAAATTTGCTTGCCTTTAAAATGAATTTAAAATGTTTCGAAAACCATCCATATAAATATGGAAAGAATCTAATACCTTGTAAATTTCTTTCCTGTTTTGAGTCGCCCTTAAAGGCTTTTCATTATCTATCAGATTATTTTTTTTTTAATTTTAAAATTCTCCAAACAATTACCTTAAAACCCACATCTTTCTTACCCATCACTCTGGGGCACTCACATCACTAGATATCATTAAAAATGGCTTAGCAACCGGGGACTAAATATGGCTGCCACATTGATTATTACACCAGCTCGCCCATGCAACACATCCCCCGCGGAGGAGCAAAGTGGTGCTGGACGATACAGAGAGAGCCAATAGTGATGATGATGATGATGGTGGTGGCAGTGGCGGCGATTGGGAATAGGCGAAATCAGGGGGAGAACTCCAAGGAAATGAGTAGCACGGCGGAGGTGGCAATCAATGCAAGGACGCCACTTCCATTAGGGGCAATCTCGCTATGTTTTCCCACACTCCTCCCACCACACCGCTGACCTTTTGCCAGCCAAGCAAGCTGTTAATATTTATGAAAATGCCACGAACTTGGCACCTACTACATACCACCCATAACACACCACACTTTTCCATTTCCAATTTCCCTGCCCGGGACAGTTGGCAAATTGTCATTGCAAGTGACAGAAAACTGGCGTAATCAAGATCCGTATCTACTTGTCGGTCTGATTTGTCCCTCTCTACCGCTGCCCTAGGAGAATCCGTGTTCCATTTCGATTCGTTGGATGATTTTGCTGGACGAGCACCGAGTGGGCGGGACACCAACACAACACAACAATTTCCACGCCGTCAGTCAGGACTGAGCTTGTCTCTGGCATTTCTCTGGGTTCACATCCCAGCAGCACATTGGCATATTTGCCTCGTCTGGCCGACGTCTATATGGTCTGACATCTGCTCCCGCCTAAGCTCCTTCCCCCTTTTGGGTTCCGTCTGTGTTTGAGTTTCGGATGTCGGGATGCCGCGCGACACAGATGCCATAATAATAATATGCCATTTAAAAAGAGACGTCTAACCAAATCATATTTAACACAACAATGCTGACAGACAAATATTGATAATGTAAAAATATTCATACAAAGGGGCAATAGAGAATTTTAAAATAGAAGGATGCTTTAATGAGGTTTTCAACTGCTATAACTATACGGATTCGGGCTTATACCAAAGATAACGGGTTTATAAACTTTAAGTAGCTGACAGGGAAGATTTTGTATGGAAAACTTAAAATGTAATCCCTACTTTGAAGATTTTTTTTAAGTGTTAGCTAAAGTAATCTTTAGGAAAAGAGATATTTTTAATTAAAAACCAGTATAAATCATATTTTAAAGCTGTTAGAAATGTCTGTTATCCTAAAGACAACTTTAACTATCACCTTTCTAAGAAAGAAAGTACAGATTTACATATTTTAAATTAGTTTAAGAATTATTTAATATAAACTATCTAATCTATACAGTAATTTAACCAAAAAGGTCTTGAAATATGTAACCAGCACCCTGACTGCAATAAATAACCACTGATAAACCTTAATCTAAAAATGAGTTACAACTAAATAAAATGTATGAATTATTACCAAAAACATAAACCAATAAAAATCTACAAAAAAAAAAATCCCTTCCATTTCCCTGGGCATATCTCCAGCACATAAATTAAATTCATATCAAGATATATCCGTACATATAACACTCACCGATTCGATCGAATAGTTCTCCGCCGGCGGCGTATTCCAGAAAAATGTACTCAACGCTGCCCTGCGAGCGCTTGCCAAAGAACCGCAGGATGTGCGTGTCCTGGAGCATCTTCTGTATGCACACCTCCTTGCGTACCGAGGTCGCTGCATCCGGATGCTTCTTCAGGTCCACCATTTTCATGGCCACAGCCTCGCCAGTCTGTCGATTGATTAGCAGCTTCACCCTGCATCACAATAGTATCCAAGAACCGGATGAATTGAAGGATTAGTGAGGGATTTTTTTTTTGTTAAGCGCGGGAGGAGACTGCAGAATGCAGTTGCAACTTTGGTGTCTGTGTATCGACTGCTCTCCGTCCGGGTGCAGTGAGTCTGCCGTATGCCATTGTCGTGCTCCCATATTCCTCGAATTCCCCGGATCTGGACACCGGGGACATGCGCACTGGAGAGCTCCTTAAAAGCGGACACAGAGCGGGAGTTTTGCGGGATGAATGTATACAGCGAATACGCCGGAAAAGTGCGTTTCAGTTACGGCTTTCGGTTTTTTTTTTGTTATTCTCTTTTTTTTTTTGTTTTTTGCTCTTTTGCAGCATTTCCGGTTTATTGACTTCAACGCACACAGACAGGCATACGGCAAACCACACGGACGTACTAAAGATTTGCAAAGCCAGCCTTAAAATTATGCTAAGAGGACCTTATTTCTATAAAATCGAAATACAAGTACAACATTTTAATATACTTTTAGTAAGGCTTCCTTTTTCTATTAATTATGAAATTGTACTTTTTATATCATGTTGGAATGCGTACATTTATAATGTTTTTAAAGCATTGTAATTTACGTTCATAATTTTGGAGACTACATCTCAATATTAATAATTTTGTTGGAAAGATATTTAAATTTAAACAATTGAAAAGGATTTTTCAAAATTTCTAAGTGAGGTTTTATATTAAGGTAACTCCTGTCACTAATTTGTTTCTAAGCTTGTCTTTATTTCTATTATGAAAACTCAAATATTCTAAAACTGATGAAATTCCATGATTTCTCTTTTTTAAATAAGGACTTTGATGAAATAAAAAATAAACTAATCTCCAACAACACTCACTCGCCGTAGGCTCCTTCGCCCAGTGTTTGGGCCAGGGTCCATCCCTCGACAAACTCCCTGGTGGCTACCGCAGGACCAGTTCCCGTTCCCGCTGCCATTCCTGATCCCACTACGGTGGAGGCCATTGGTGGGCTTGTCCTTTTGTTCACAGTGGGCTGTTCCCTAGGGCTGTTGCTGTTGCCGTTGCTTTGTTGGCTAGTGTTGATGGCTCAATATCCTGTTGGCCGCCGCTTCCTGTATCCGTATCCCTGCTGCTGAATTCATGCCGCCATGTGCATTGTTTTCGTGGCGTTGTCCTTGTCATCTGCCGCCGAATTCTCGCAGGGCTTTTGGCACCTTGTGCATATCTGTGGAAAAGCGGAAAACAAAAACATAGCAATTAGTAATGGGTTTGCCGAAAGGATTAAAATAAACTGGAAAAAGGAAAACAGAGAAAAATACAAACAAAAAGGAGACTGTGGACTGTGGATCCTGTATAAATTGTGTTCCCCGATTCCACAACGTTCCGCACTGTCATTCACATTTACGCACACTCTGACACACACACTTCCCAACACCAATGCAAAATGAAAAGCACATGGGGATGCTGAAATTCACAAACTTGGTGGTGTACAGAAGAGAAGAGAAGAAGAAGAGCGGCATCAACTATTTTTGTCGTCCTTTTGCATTAATATTTCATCCTTTGGCATGGTCATGGTTTCGTTCGTTTGTTCGTTCGGTTATCCTCTCGGCTCATCTTTCGTCACTCGTTCTGCGCAGTCGCCTTTTAGCCTTGGCGGTTAAAAAAAAAAAACAACGAATCGGGAATAGAAGCGAAGGATATGATAAGAGTAAAGCACAGTGGTTGTCAAGCTTTTCATGGAAAATATATTACAATAAAAATTATTAAGTGAAAATATTTAAAATAATTATTTTGAGAATTTTTAATATCACAAAAATGAAAGTAAGTTTACTATTATAGCGATCAGTCAATACATAAAAAATTATATTTGAAACTTTCCCTATTTTCCCCATCCCACCCACTGTTCCGTTTCTAGTTGTTGCAGATTTTGCGTAGGTATGTACCTATTACAGTTCCTCTTGTGTGGGTGGTTTGGTGTTTTAGTGCGAGAAAGGGAGACACACGAAGCAGCATCAACAGTCAGCGAACTTGACTCCTGTCGTAGTCGCTCTTCTTTCTTTTCCCCCCTCTTGAACATAATGCGTGCTGATGCTGTCTCTCTCTCTAAAAAGCTCCGCCTGTTCCACCTCCAGTTCCCTAAGAATCTTCTTCCCACCACCAATCTCTCCAACTCTCCAACTCTCTCGCTCTCCATCTCTTGCAAAAATATGACGTAGTTGTTATGCTTGACTAGCTTTAATTAAATATCCGCCGTTTTGACTCTCTGAGCTTGCGCTTCGAAGAGAGGACATTGGTCGCGTCGGGAGAGGCAAGGATGCTTCTTCTTCTTCGTGCACTTTACCGGTGATGCTGCGCTGCCGCCGCTCTGCCAACGACGACCGCGCTGCCGCTGTTGCTTTTTCTTGTTCAACAGGCCACTATTAACATTTTTATATCCCGCTGGTCTGTATGTGTACATTCAACAGAGTGGAATTTTTTTCCCTTGCATTTGTATTGGGGAGAGTACATGTATCTGTGAATGTGCGTACGAGGGTTTCCTTTCTTTTCCTTTGCACTTTTCACGTCAATTTCTTTGGCTATTTTTAGGTGTCCGCCATTTACGGGGCTTCCTTCCTTCCTAGTGTAACTTTTTCCCTTATAAAAATCCTTAAATAATTGAAAAGTTTCAAGGTATCAAGTTTCTGCATTCGCAATGAGCTTCGATTGTCATGCAAATTGAATTGCGGGATTATGATATCAACGGAGGGGATATATAGAAGGAATAGTTGTCTTTGGGTATCCTTTGTTGTTGACAGTCTAAAATTTACTTCTAGGGGACTTATCTGTGTATGGTCTTTTATAATACACAGTAAGAAAAAAAGAATTTATCAAAAATATATCAAGGAAAGAAAGCTGAATTAGGTAACTAATGGCAGCTTATTTTGTGTGACAATTTGGGTTCCAATATTTCGAAAAATCGAAAAATGTATGCATTTGTAGAGTTCTGACTTATTTAACGCTAATTTAGTTGGTTAAAAATGTTAAATAAAAATTTAATATTTTATATTTATAGGGATTCAGATCCAATAATTTATAAAAAATAATTTTAAAATCCACTTATAAACTTTACTTAATAAAATTCTAATCTTCTTTTGTTTAATACACATATCCTTTAACTGAACAATATAACTGTGTAATATTCATGCGCTTTAGTTTATCAAATATTTTCTCCCCAAAACCCACATCTCTGCTTGCCCAAAGTTCAGTTAATTTGTTTGAGAATATTATTAAATGTCTCTGATAAATTATTTACAAACCCTTTTCGTCGCCATGTGAACGGTAAACAAGGAGGAGATGTGGGAGACAGGATAACATGTGTTGCACAGCTTAAGCTTCAACTAAAAAGTGAGAAAATTGGTGGCAGGAGGCCCGAAAATGGGTAAAAGGGGATATGTCAAAGCACGTGTCGACAGCCTAAAGGGAAAACCTCAAAACGGAACGGAAACGGGAACGGGAAACGGAGGACAGATGATACCGGATGAGTAATGAAACTCCACTAAAAACTTTGACAAGTTTTCGCAAAACTTTTCACAGCAGCAGCAGCAGCCGGCCATCGGAAAAAAGTTCAGCCAGAGAGATATCAAAGTTGGAAAAGTATGTTATGGACCAAATTCAAGCTTATAAGGAAGGAAGTGGGAGGGCCAAATTAGTTTCAAGAGCATTTCTCAGTTGAAGTTTAGCCAGAGGATATCTGAGAGAAATACTTTAAGTATGAATAACTTTTCAGACCTTTTGCTTAGGCTTAAAGTTGGGAGAAACTCAGAAGGAGTCTTGGGATTTTCAACCTTGCTTTTGTAGGCTTAAAGATCTTTTAAAAGATAATGTAAACATAACGATATCCACAATTTAAACAACTCCCCTGAAAGTTGAACCCAAATCATTGAAAAATTGTCACCTGTCAAGGCCAGTGCATTATAAATGATGAAAATGTTTCAGCCAAGAACCATAAATTTGTCTTGCCTTTTGTAAAATTATTCGAGGAACCCTTTTTTATCACCAGCTCCCTGCTAGGACAACACAAAAGTAAATCGAAAGAGATTTTCTTCCTGCCCCGATCAGATAAATGTTATGCCCTAGGAGCACTTTTGATTAGCTTTTTGTAATGGAACCTGGGGAAACTTCCTATGACTAAACAATTCTGGGGAAATGAAGTTCACAGCAACAGGAAAACAAGAAAAGCCGGGGGAAGGGCGTGTGAGTCACAGACAGCTGGAAAGGACCCGAAAAAACACCCAACAACAGAATCCTAAACAAACAAGTTACCAGAGTTAAAATCAAATAAAATTAAAGACTCAAACGAAGCGCACACACATTGCAGACTGAAAAGCGACGAAGAGCTCGAGGTTGTTGGGGTTGTTGAGTAGGTGGAAGTGGTGGGGTAATGTGAAGTGCACACTGTACAGTGGAGATTGGAGCGTGTCTTTGTTGGCTCACCAACACAGTCGAACATTCAGTTACACACTAACATTTTCATGGTGGCAAAGGCTAAAAAGCGAGTCAAGTTGAAAAAAAGAGGAACTAAAAAAAGGAAATTGTGTTGCGCGGAGAAATGAAGGAGATGAGAGTCTCCTCTAACTACTTATAAACTGAAAAAAATATGTATACTTTTTAAAGTGTTAAAATAATTTTATTTAATGTGTTTAACTACTTTCCCTTATTTTAATACAAAAATGCTATCAATTATCCCAATTCTTTTTATATTTTTAACTTGAATCCTAAGGATAAGGGCACTTTAAAACTAATTCAATACCAATTTAAACAAAGTTATTTTAAGCATAAAACCGACTGTCCTGATTTTTTAAGTGTAATCCTGGGCAAGTGGCTTTTCTAAAGAAGAGAAGCGTTGAAGGGAAAAAACTAGTTGCCGTCTGAGTGGGCAAAGGAGCAGACAGTAAACCAGCAACGGGCAAAATTAATGACATTCTGGCGCAAGTCACATCCAGTCTGGAGTACGGAGTTCAAGTCCAGTGCTAGAGTAAGTCAGAATATCAACGTTCAAGTCCAGGCCATGGTCAGCAAGCTGGTTTTATTGGCTAAAAAGCCAGAAAACCCTGTAACGACGTGGTCTAATGGCTAACCCAAGCCCATTAGTTGCGATTTCTAACACAGGGGATTGAATTTACCCATCAGTAAGCTCTGAGCTCAGCATAAATTAGAGGAAGTGGATTGCAGTGAACAAATTTATGAATATTCTTTTATGATGAGACAACGGTGGAAAAATAGGAATCTCAATGGAAAAGGGAAGTAAAGGTATTACATGCTTGATTTATGGAAATTCGTCTCAAAAAGTCGATTAAAAATTTGTGTAGTGCATTAAAATATAGTTGAACACCTCTAACATCGAAATTTTGGCTTGGACAGCTCAAAAATGTCTATAAAATATATTCCTTTAATATAGTAGTCCTGAAACTATTTTTAAACAATACTCCCCATAATGATATTGATAATCAAGTTAAGCAAAATTTAAAAACGCACAAGGAGATGAGGCATACCCCCAAGAATCATTATGATCTGTCGTCTCTCGTTTGTGATGAATGATATAGCCCACTAATTGCAGGAAAGAAGCTGCTCTGCTTTATTGATCGCTTGGGGATTATGTAGATGCCAGGCCAGGCCAGGCTAGGGGTCTGTCTTCCATAACTTTTTGTTTTATTTTTTCTTGTTTAGCATTTTGCATTTTATTTACCAGTTACAGACCCGAGCCGAACCTCAGACGTGAGACCAGACTTGGGGGTAACCCAGGCGGCTCTTGGCAACAGCGGGGAAGCAAAAACTTCGTTGCCAGGACCGAGGTGTGTGTGTCTGTCTATGTGTGCGCCTGTATCTGTGCGAGGCCGATAAGGCTAAGCAAATACGAGTTTTGTAAAGTATTTCAATTTGAACATTCGCTTTTTTCCCATCTTATTTTATGCTCCCCGTACATGAAGCACGAGATGAAGCAGCGCAAGGAGGCTGCGAACAGGAAAGCCAGCAATGAGAAAGATATTGCATGGCCATAAAAAAAAACACACACACACACACAGATACTCCACACACTCGCGCGTACAGAGAGAGAAAGGGACGGGGCCTAACAGGCCGGCCGGCAGACACCACGGACAGGACAAGTGGCCAGGCCAGCGCTGCAAGTTTTTTCCTTGTACTTTTTATTTTTTATCTGCCGTTTTTTTCGTTTGCTTTTCCCCTTGCCTCGCTTGAGTTTTTCCTTTTTATTTCGCGGGCGTTGCACAAAAAATTAGCGGGGAAAAGCAGCAAAAAGTAGGAAACAAAATTTAAAAGCAGCATGTGCAATTAGTTGCGGTTTATAGTTTTAAAGGCTAAATAGAACAACAATAAATTAATCAGTAATTTGGAAACTTTTTTTGAATATATCTCCAAATAAAATTAAATAACTTAAATCAAAATACATTTCCTCTAAAGACCTACAATTAAATGACAAAATGAAATGAAATCTCTATCCTCATTTACAGTCTTTAATAATTGTTTAATTCAAATGTTGAATAAATTATACAAGTTTTTAGTCTGCAAGTTTTCTGACGCAATACAAATTATAATGTTGTATAGAGTTTGAATGAGATTGTTCTCAAAATAGAAAGACTGTTTTATGGTCGTACAAGTTCCTATTTGATGGACATTATTTTATAATTAATTGCAAATCGGTATGTTGGCTGGATTTTAAGAAATTAATGTCGAATTTTTAGAAAAACGAATTTTAGTTTTTTCTGAATAATTTTGTAGTATCGGATTTCAGTACAGAAGAACACGGTCAAGAATGTATTTAAAGATTTATTTAACAGTTGGTTTGATTTAGTTTGTATACAATTTTGCCGAGTCTAAAGATACTCCGTAAAGTTCGTAACAGATCAGTGTTATTCAACGGCAGCTTGTATTATATTTAAATATAAAACAAGGATTGTACACTTATTAAAAACAGCATCAAGCGCTGAATAACAAAAACTACATTTTTAGAACTCAAAAATAACTTCTGGGGATAACAACCAGTGTTTAAGATTTTCACTAATTAATGATTATAAAATTCGAAAGAATATACAGATTTTCTTACTTTTTCAACGATTTTCCGCATTCTTTGTTGTCGATTTAGAGCAATAGAGTGCACAATAGAACCAAAGATGTTTCTTTGAAGGCTTCCCCCTCTTGTTCTGCTTCTTCGGGTTCATCATCTTGTCTTCTTCTTCTTGGAGCTTTAGGAACTACCCCGATACCGAAAAACGGAGAAACCGAAAAAGAACCGAACCGTTTTCCTTGAATATTTGGATTTTGCCGAGAAAGTCACCACTGAGCAATGTCTGCCATCTCTTTTCTTTTTATCCTCCTGAATGGATGTGACACACACACACGCGCAAGCACACACAGACAGGCAGGGAAGGAGACGTATCCGGTATCCTGCGAGCCGCGTTTTGTCTGTATCCCAAATTTGGTGAAGCCGCCGCAGCCTCGTGGTCCTTGCACTCCGCCATCTCCGCTCTTCCCCTGTCGGCTGCCGTTCGATTCGATTAAAAACTGCTTCTACAAGTGTAGTCGTAGTAGTTGTACTACTATTAATTTACTATAACGAAGCGGCGTTGTTTTTTCTTTCGGTAGTTTTCCATGATCCTGTTTCCAGGTGGTTCGTCCTGTTTGAGAGATGATTTTCAACTGCCGCTTGTTCCCACCGAAAGCCTCAATAGAGACCGAAACTTCCAAGAGACCGGGAGAGCCCGAGAGAGCTTACGCTTGCGCGCGCCAAAAACAAGTAGAGGGATAGATAGGGATGCCCTCTCTCTTCCTCTCTCTCACAGCATCTGGCACGTTAGCTCAAGTTCAGCAATGCACAGTGGGGCAATCATCCTTTTTGAGTTATTATATTTATAATTGGAAGCGGTGAGAAACCCTGGGTTAAACTCCTTGGTACTTCTTCACATCCTTTCATTCCGCTGAAGTTTTGAAATCTAGCTTAATTTTCCCAACTGCATGCCCACTGTGCGATGTCAACTCTGCCCATGGTGACAGAGGCAGCGGTTGAGCTGAGGCAGAAAGCCGGCTGCCGGCGAGGGCTGTTGCTCCTTTGAGCACTACCCCCTCTCTTTCCTACCTCTGCCCACCTTTCGGCAGCTTGAACGTCAGCTTCAGTTGACGTCGCGTCAGAAACTCTCACCAGAGCTCGTGTGCGTAGGAATTGGGGTGGACCTGATTCAGTGCCAAACATTGCAAAACATAACATTTCACATGATTTATGACTATAATTTAAAAAAATACACCAATTGATCTTTTTTGCGGTGAGGCTGAAGGAGCTGTAAAGATTTAAAGCTCTTATAGAGATGGATATTTTACTATTTGGTCCATCCAAAAAAAGAGAGCTTGCACATATTTATTTTAATAGCTTGCGCCATTTGTCGAACTCCTTCTTTATTTTTGATTTTGCTTCGCCTTTCGCTCATCGCGTACAACTGAGACTTCGACTCGTTTACATATAGACGAAAAATACCTACACACATACATATATAAATATGTAGGTATAGTCTGCCCATCTCCTTCCATCCCCCCTTTTCAGCCATCCTCCTCCTTTCGCTGACTGGACTGCCTACTATGTACATTAATATTTATTCATGTGTGTTCGTGTGCGTGTATATTTAAACAAAACAACAACTACAGCATCAATTCCACCAACAACTTTGGCTTGACAACCCCGCAAAAATAAGAAGAGGAATAAAGCAAACCGTAAAAAGAAGAAAGAAACAAAAGACGCACGCGGTTGCCACGAAACTGAAAACTTGCAGTTCTTGGCGCATGGTAAGGTATCTTGTGTGCGTGTGTTCACACTCTCGGGCGAGAAAAGAAGCTGCGAGCAAAAACGAGATGAGAGAGCAACAGCCGTCGCGAAAAGGAGACAGACAAACAAGGCAGAACAACTCCCACCACCCAAATACAGTAATACTTTCCTAAAGCTGATTGTCAAAATTTCCGTTCAAAATAAACAAAAATAAGCAAAACTAATAAATTTTCAATTCAATTAAAAATTATATTTTTTTCACTTATATGGCATTACAAAGTTTTGTGAAGAGATGATAGTAAAAACTTTACATTCAATTCATAAATAACTTAACCTATAAATATACATTTATAAAGTTTCTAAAATAGATTAGGTATGATTCAAAAATGGTTGAAATATTACTAAAATATCGGGTTACTATAGATCGAAGGAATAGAAGTTCGACTATTCCAACTCCACCACCTAACATTCACTCCTTCTCCAAATCCCGGAGAATTTATTTCGTGCTGTGAGCAAATTTCTTCGTATATTGCTCCCAAGTCTGTGGAGCAGATTATTAGGCTTAATTGATTGGCGCGTCGGTTTCGCCAAATTAATAATAGTTCCACACACAAGGACAATAACAGCGGGGGCTTGGGTGTATTATTGATTAAGGAATTACGGCTCACTCCATTATTTTTGATAAGTTTGCGAAATGTTCGCTTCATCCACTGATTCAATTAGGGAAATTGAATGGAAGTTAATAATAGTTAAAGAGGGTTGTGCACTGTGACCACTAGGGTCTATTGTGTTTTAAGAACATGTTACGAGTGTTTAATAGATCTATTGACGACAAAAGGAAATAACTTTCCCCTAAAATATTCACTGAATCTTGAATTGAAGTCGGTTGGCTTAGAAATTCTTCTTTGGTAAGTTGAAGCATATAGAAAAGTTTTTTGCCGTATGAAAATTGTATAATAAATATATATATATCGCACTAGGCGAGCGAGCGAAGCGAGCGTCTCGGAGCGAAGGTGATTTTTACTATTATCAAAATTATAAAAACTTGAAGGCGAAATAAAAAAAAAAAATTCTATATCTTGAGATTGTTCAAAATATTCTTCACATTTATTTGAAGTTGAAATAAAGCTACAGTCAAGAATGTTTGACTTCTGCTTTAGATGAAACTAAAACTTGATTTCTAATTTAACTTAATTCATTTGATTTGCTTATTTGTTATTGTTTTTATAAGTAATTTTGATTCAATGCCTCTGAGTTTATGGGCCTTATGTAATACCCCTTGTGAATGTTATCTATGATCACATTCAATTATTGTTTGGTTTCAGCTCTTTTTCAGGTTTATCTCTCGATTCATTCTTTTGGTGTTTTGTCTGTTCGATATTTTCCTTCTGTTTATATTTAGTTAACTTTAAATTCGATACTTGTATTTTGGTAGTTTGTTTTGTAAATCAATACCGGCATTTAAAGCTGATGTTTCCCATTTTTGTGGGACATTTGAGCAAGTCGTTGCTTTTGATTTGGCCGCCGTCCTCTTTTCTTCCCCTTTGACTTCTTTGCTGGCAGCTCCTCCTCCTCCTCCTCGATACTCTCCTCCAGGAGTTGGTATGGTATCTCAATGTACTTTTCCGACTTTTTGGGGACTTCTGCATTGCTGCTGCTGCTTTCTAAATCGGATTTAGCTGATTCGTACATACTAATGGAGCTGGTACAACTTTCTGCTGTGTAATAAGAACTATCATTGCCAACAAAGGAGGTGTTGTTTGCTCTACGCGTCTTACGGGGTGTAAAATAGTTAGGATCCGTAATAAGGGGGAAGGTTCGGTGACCATTTCGGGACACCAGCAACGCTCCTTGTCCCGGCAGGCTGGCAGCAGGCTCCTCCTCATGGAGGGATTCAGATGGCACAAAGTCCCCGGCCATGGACATCAGACCAAAATGGCGCATCATGGCCACCGCCTCCAGTTCTACGGTGCTAGTGTCCTCCCAGTCGGCCATGGTTGCATGCTCGCCCAGAGGCTTGGTGCCAGCTATCCGCTGGATTCGCTCCATCATCTCCAGGCTGTGGCGGATTTCCCGGGCCTTTCCGCCATCTGAGGGTATGCTGCCTTCGGTGCCTTCCCGCTGTGCGTTCCGCTTCTCTCGCGCTGACAGGTACTCGTAGATGTTCTTGGGCCGCGGAACAAACTCCTTTTTCGCCGCTCTTCGTAGTCCAGCTGGCCATGGATCAGATTGAAGCCCGGTTCCATATCCACCAGATCATCCTCAAATCGGGTGCTCGGTACCCAGGCCATGATTGTTCTTGTGCGAAAAGAATTCGTTTAATTTTTTCAACGCCATCAGCAAAAATTTCATTCTGCACTTTGCTCGCCCTAACCTCAATCGAAGGCAGCATGCATTAGCTGATCGTAAGGGCCAGTAACTCACCTTTTATTATTCAAATTAACACACCATTAAATGATACAACTTAAATCAAAAAATTTGTTCTCGGAATTTGTTTTTTAGAGCCAAGCAACAGGGTTGCCACGCCTCGTGGCACACAGCAAGACGCGTTAGTGACAAGTGTCTAAACGATAGCTATCGAACAGAACGATAGTTTTTTTTCGCAAGTAATAAAAAAAAAGTTTTCTTATTTTAATTCGTATCATAAGATTTGAAATGGATTAAATATAACAAATTTAAATTACCTAAATATGTACATATTTGTCAGATCTTATATTAAACTGTATAATTTTAAATTTAATTAAATTAGTACCACTTTTTAATTAAATTCAATATATTACAGTAAGTCCAGTTTATTTTCATTCGTGTCATCTCTAGAATGAGCACCGAGATTTGTTCGCACCGGCGTGGCGAGTGATATTGCGCCAAAAAGTCAAACAAAAGGAAAATGAGAAAGGTGGAAGAGGAAGAGTCCAGCCAGTCATTAAATAAACAAAAGGAATTCAATGCATTCAGCGTCATTTAGACATGTTCACTTATATCCTAGCATTTCGGCATAAAATAAACATCAATTACGACTCACCAGCGGCGTCTGTTTTCGCACTTTTCCGGCTGCGTCTTTTGTTTTTGCAACGTCTGCACTCGATTCCTAAATCTGCTCTTCATACGCCGACTTTAATAATTGAACACTTCACTGGGTTTTCGCGCACAACTAGTCAGCGTGCATGTCTTCGTTTTCGGTCAGAAAAAGTAATTAAAATGCAAAAAAACTGCAACGCTGCTAAAATTTAGTTGGCGAACAGTGTGGCTGCGCCGATAAGAATAATTAATACCATGCAACTATGCAGAAATAATGCGTCAATAAAGAGAAGATTTTAGCCTCTCGTGGCTGCTGGTCACACTAATGAAGAATAAGTTGAAATAAATAAACTATTTAAATTTTAATATTCTAATTCTTAATGCATTTAATCAGTATAATTTATATATGGGTGTTTCCAGGAAATATGCTCTAAAAACATAGTAACATTAAGAAATGTTCCAATTGATCAAATTTGAAATCCTTTATCATATTCTAAAACAAATTTCGAAATATTCGAATGCATACTCTCGCAAATGCGATTTTTCATCATTTTGATGAAAAACACCATAAAAAAGATCATGTGTTTTGATAAAAATCTCAAAAGAAGAGGAATTATGCTTGGACTTTTGCATTCTATCATCACTGGGAGATTGTAAAGAGTCAAAAGAGACAACATTTATACTTTTCTGATTTACTTAAATAGTAAAAAGCATCACGAAAAGTACGATGGAAACTTTGAGGCGTTCGCGATGAGGCGTTACAAATCTCTTAGAAATATTATTTAATAAATAAAATTGTTAAAATAACTCAAATAACTTCTATCAATGCAAAACTACATTATTTTTTTATGATTTAAAAATATTGTCTTGCAATTTAATTGCGACATTTCGCTGAATATCTCATTTTTCATGGTGAAGTCAAAAACGACTTCCATTTTTTGAGGCGTTCGCAATGCACTGTTTTCTATAAATAATTTGAAAACAAAAAGATCTCAAAGCTTGCATTTTTTATTAAAAATAAAGCTGATAAAATGCTTCAAATACGTAAAAAAATAATTATAAAAAAATTATTTTTACATATTTTTTTTTTAATTGAAAGACGTACGAATGAGGCGTTCGCCATCCTGGAAATACCCATATTTGATTTTAAATTAAATATTAAAAAAAAAAAGAATAATGAAAAAAACCTTTTTTAACCTCGTTATGTTTAACCGGGCATTACCCCCGGAAGTCTTAAGAAGTCTATTAATAATGCTTTTAATGCTTTTTTGCAAGTAGAAGTAGTACTTAGTAATTTCTTTGTTCCAGCTTATCAGCGATGTTGTTGAAGTCTCTTCAAAAGTTCATAATGAATAATGCAGATCAGTTGAATCGATTCATTCGCATTAGCTGGTCATAATCTCGTTGATATGCTCAAATTCCCAGTTTTCGTTATATTCGCTGTTATTCCGTTGTGTGTGGTAGCAGGATCCTCAGAAGGATCAGTATGTCTACTGAAAGATCCGAAAAACCAGTGCGGATCCTTCTGTCTGTTCGTACTAAAGCCATTGCTCGATCATATTGCTAAACACCAAGACCAGTGGAGTTTATCCGATGCTCTAGGTCTAAATGAAACCCAGGTGAAGCTGGACAGGATTGAGGGCCTACAGACGGCCCTTGAGAAAAACATAAGGGCAGCCATGCCGCCGCAGGACATTGACGCTAAGTTTAATAGGATGGAAAATCAGCAAGAACATCTGGTTTCCAACGGCAAGGAATCCCTAAATAAGTTGGAAAGTATCATATCGCAGGATTTGGGTGCAAAACTGGTTAGAATGGAAAGCCAACAGCAGGACATTGACGCTAAGTTTAATAGGATGGAAAATCAGCAAGAACATCTGGTTTCCAACGGCAAGGAATCCCTAAATAAGTTGGAAAGTATCATGTCGCAGGATTTGGGTGCAAAACTGGTTAGAATGGAAAGCCAACAGGCGCTCTGGCAGCAGAAACTGATTGAAAAAATCGACGAATCTCAGAAGATTTTCGAACACCAGAAGAGAGAACTGGAATCCCAGCTCAAAAATATTCGGGATAAACTCTCTTCTAGTCTTCAGAATTCCACAGAAACCAAAAAAATCCCATCGAATTTTCAAAAGATCGGCAAGAGATTTTTCTACATCGAGGAAACTATCAAGTTGAATTGGTTTGCTGCCTCGGACTTCTGTCGCAGGATGGGCGGTCAACTGGCGATCATAGAGAACGAGGAGGAGCGGATAGCTGTTGCGCCAAAGGTATATAACCCGTACTGGCTGGACATTCACAAATTGGCCAATAAGATCGACTACACAACCTCGGCCACCGGCACAAAAGCGCCCTTTATTAAGTGGGGCACAAATCAGCCCAACGTTAAAAACGAGGACTGCGTAGCCCTGGATTGTGGCCAAATGCATGATTACAATTGTGCCACGAGTACATTGTTATTCATTTGTCAGGCCTGAAAATCAATACAAAAATGTTCGTTTTAAAGTTTATTAAATGTATTGCCTTTTTTGAACAAAACCTTACATTTAAACTAATAAACTACCTTTAACTGCTTAGCTTACCGACTTTAATTTAAGCTTCATGTGCCCTGTTTCGAGTACATGTCCTTTACTATTTGCATGCGTGTCATCCGGGTAGCGCATAGCCACGAGTCCTTGATCCGGAACACCTCGAACTGCTTGCGATCCTCCTTGAAGGGCTTGTAGTATATGTCATAGATGTCGCGCAGTATGCGTTGCACAACAGCCTTCGAGGGTTTTCGCCGGTGATCCCGAAAAGTTTGGTTTTTCTGCCTCTTTGTGTATTCGCCATCGTCCCACCAATTGGGGTAATCGGACTCTGGCTCCGGAGGCTCCTGTATAAGTTCGTCCTTGGGGGTTACCAACTGTTGGTTGGAAGTGTGAAAGCTCCAGGCTGCATCCGTATCCGAGGGCTGCTCTTCGGTTAACATTTCCACAAGCAGCTCCTCCTCTTGGTCCTGCTGGGCGAGGGACAAGGCCAGCTCATCGTCCAGCTCGTCCATTTGCTGCTGGGCCGACGTGGCCTGCTGTTCCTGCTCCTCCAGGGCCAGTTGCAGTTTTAAGGATGCTCCAGGCGGTGGATCTATTGATTGGAACCAACGCAGCTGACCATTCACGTTGACGGCCTGGTGAGAAACGAGAAAGATCGTACAAGGATTAGAAAAGTGAGAAACAATAATCATTAACTCGGTTAACTTACAATCACTTGCTTGTCGCTTATGTCGCCTTGAACCATCGGTGGCTTGCACGTGGATATTGTGATCAGGGAGGCTCCTCCTCCTCATCCAGCTGCTCGTACATTTGCTCCTCCACCGTTGCCTTCTCCTCGACTTCGACCTCCACCTCATTAAGGTCCGCTATCAACTCGTTAAATAGGTCATCATGTTGTGCCTGCTCGTCCAGCCCCTGCTGCTCCTCTAGGCAGTGCAGCTCCTCGTTCAGATCGTCTGCCTCGATGCCAGAGTGCCGCAGATCCAGATGCCGTTTGAGGTTCGCCTTCCTATCCGAGCTGTACAGGCACAGGGAGCACTTGAACTCCCTGTGACTCTTCTCGACGTTGTTGTGCACCGCCATGTGACGCTTCAGGTCATGGGCACGATTCGTTTCGTACCTGCAGCCCATCACCTGGCAGTGGATCCTGCGCGTCACCACGGCCTTCAGCTGGATCTCCCGCTCATCGGAATCCTCCTCGACTGCGGCCTCTTTGGGATGCCGAATGGCTACATGCCGCTTTAGGTTTGCGATTTTATCACTGCTGTAGATGCAGACGGGACACCCAAATGGCTTCGTTTCCACCGGACGTTTGTGCCGCTCCTCGTGCCGCCACAGGTTGTGGGCCCTGTTTGTCCTGTACGGGCATCTGGGCAGACTGCACCGCAGGATTCGGATTGCATTGACCTCCTTGTATTCGTCCTCAGAGTCGTAGTTTTCGCTTAGCATCACGGAAACTCAAAAGGGGACACAGAAAATGGAAATCAAAACAAAACCGTCAGTATGACCGTCTGCTTTTTCGCGAATAATGTCTAAGCTAGGGCTCGAGAAACATCGATTTTTTTGTATATCGATGTTTTCCCATCTCTAGCCGAAACACATTTGCCGCTGACCAGAATTTTTCACTCCCCGGTTTAATATTATTTTTCTACCTTTGGTTTTAAAAACGTCGGAAAAGTAGTGACTTTGGCGAAAAGTGCCAGAATAGCGCCTAAAATGTCATTGGCGCGAAGGCTAAAACGAAGACTGACGATAGCTGGCAAATTACAGTGTTGGCTAACGAGCTAGGATGTGCTGGTAAGTCCTGTTTTCGTTTGGCGCTAACTTCAAATCAAATCCAATCAAAGAAAATAGAACAAAATTGTTTTAAACTTTATTTTAAAGTCAAAAATAAAATTTCAAATGCTGAATCTGGGTGATTTATTAATTTTAGACAAAGCTACTCCTGTTCCATTTATTAAGCACCCCCCTCTTAAAGTCCAAGCAGCGACCTGCACTTGGCAGAGAGTTCATTATCCTTGCCGTCGTTTTACTACAGGACACATGCGCCTTGCGCCGCCTGCAGCCGGCTTGGCGCATTCATTGAGTTTTTGGGGCCACCATCAATGGGACAACCCTTCCCCCTTCGCCCTGTACCCAGATATACTCGCATTCGGTTCAGAGTTCGTCTGGGGGCTGCAAGATTCGTTTTATTTTTGGGATCGGATCAAGGGGTCGGGAGTCCTTGCAGTTTTTCAGCTGTTTCGAGTTCTCCACTCGCTCAGTTGCAAGTCGACTGCTGGCCAAGGCGCACGGAAAACTCGGAAAACTCGGCAAAGCAGCAGCCCGCGCCCACGGGAAATATAATAGAAATAGAAAAAACCCAAAAAAAAATATATATATTTCCCATTATCAAAAGTGAGAAAAAGAGAAAAGTTGTTAAGCAAACGAAAAAGCGAATTTCAAAAGGAAAAAGGGCTTGTCCGGGGAATATTTTCCCAACTTTGTGTGAGTGTGTTTGTGTTGGTGTCTAGGCCATTAAAATAATTGCACAAATATATCCGGTTATGTTGGCCAAAAACAAGTTCTCAAGCTCTGGGGAAATATGAAGCAAATAAACAACAACCCCTCATAAAACACGAAAAAAACATGTTTTAATTGGTTAGCCAACGCCCCCGAACCCCGCAATAAACCCCCCTGGGCACCCTTTTCTTAATTTCTCCCCGCTGGGCCCACAATTGTTATTTGGCTTTCTAAATTGGCATAAATTCATTTATGGGTCAAACACCCCCCTTAAAAAGTTACCAAACCACCGAGAAAAAATAAAGGAAAACCCCCTGCACTTGAGTGTACTTGTGTTGGTGTTTGTTAGCCAGTTTGTGTGTGTGTGTGTGCACTTCCGGTTGCACAGCACGTAACGGAAATATGCAGTATAAAATGCAATCCCCTTGCCCCGTGTGTGTTGTTTCCCTTTAAAATTGTTTCAAATTGCGCAAGGTTATTCGTAAAAGTGAAAGAGAAAACCCAAAAGAAAATTATTCGTAATTATTCTTAAATATCGCGAAAATGAAATAAACGCTAAAGCAACGCCCCCACATAATAAGTCAGTCAAAACGTGCAATTAGAGCCAAAACAAAGCAATCAATGAATTTTAAATGGGAAATATTGAAAGCGATGCTCGTTGGCTAAATTGTTTATAATTCGAAAACACAAAATGTTTTTCATCTTTTTCGCGCCGTTCCTTCTCACGCATACGTAAACAATTAACAAAGAAAAAAGAAAAACAGTGAGACTATAAGGAAATTTGTTAATGCTCTCGCTATTTGGAAATATATTAAATAATATATTACTTAGAAGTTTAATATATTTTCGTTGAATTAACTTTACCGATTCTAAATAAATTATTATTTTTAAAGCGATATAAATAACATAATATTTATATTACCATTAAAAGTACTTTTGAAGATTGTTTCTTTTTTTTGTATTATCAATAATTGATACTAGTTAAACATTTTGTATAATACTTTTTTAATTCATTAATATTTGCTTTAAATATTGAACATATTTATAAATCTTTTTTATCTTATCTTCTGTGAAAACTATGTTAAAAAGAGAGCCCCCTTGCTAGAGTATACATTTTTAAAAAAATAAAAATGAAATATATATCAAAATATGAAAAATTGTATTTCGTGAGAGTTTCCGAGTTCACGCTTTTCATTCCATGGATTTCAGATTTTTTTTTTATTCGCCGGATTCAGTTTTCAATTTCATTTTCGACCTCTGCATCTGCCCTGGAGGTTTTACGACAGCAAACTCGTTCAATTGCCGCCCTCAAGAGGAAATCTCAACTCAAGGTGAGTGAAGGGGGCACACAAACAAAAATATTATATTAAATATAGAATATAAAAAATATATTATTTAAGTAGAATTTGAAAAAAAATCGAGTTTCGTCCTACGGTAAACATTATAAAGATTATTTGCAATTGAGTTTCATATAATGTTTGTATATTTAATTCTCTTTGCTTTAAATGTTTTCTTAAAAGTATATAATTATTTATTAATAATTGTATTTTATTATATTTTAAATATTGTAAAAACGATAGTTGTATTTTATATAATTTTAAAAACTAAATTTATAAATTTATAAGCAGTTATTTATTTATTTATATAATTTATTTATAAATTTATAAATTTAGCTAAAAAAAATATTAAAATAAAGTGCATATGACAAAAAAAGGCTTTTAACAATACTTCCAAACTATTACATTTGTATAGATTTACCTGGTAAATACCCAGCTAGAAAATTGAATTTTATTTCACAGCAAAGTTTTCAGGAGTATACTTAAACAATTAATTATATTAAATACCCCATCGTAAAGCCTTCTGCTATATTAAGAACTGTATTCATATTGTTTGCACTTTTTAAACAAAGGAGTGTTTGCCTGGATTATTACTGCGCTGCGGTCCTGCTGCCATTGTTTGCCCAGTGGCCTTTGACCCTTTGTCCAGGTGGGGTCGTTTCACGTCCTCATTCTTATTCTCATCTGCATTTGCATCCCCATCTATAGTCCTGTCAATGGCCCTTCAGTGTCCACTTGTGCCAGTTTCTCGATTTTCAAGTTGCTTTGCAGGCGGTATATCGAGCAGGGGGATTGCTTTTCAATGGGAAAGAGGAGAAGGTCGCAGCAGTGCAACGAGAGACTTTCCATCTAGTTTTCCGTTTTCTGAACTAGCCAAAGTTGTTGCTCTCGAAACTTTTGTATTTGATTAACTTAATTGAAGTGAGGGTGTGGGGAAAATATGAAACGTTGAGAGCTACGAAAATAATGAGAAACGAATATTATTTGATTATTTTCTGGGAAATTTAATTGTTTTGCTAATGGGATTTGGTAGACCAATTAAAGAAAATGCTAGGATTTATTTGTCTACATTTATTTGAAGCAAAGAAGCATCTTATTTATAATTACGTTGAATGAAGGTATTGGCTTTATAAAATTTACAATTCTTGAGGTTAATCAATTGGCAAAATAAATTCTAACTAGTTAACTTTTCTGGTATTTGAAATACATATATATTATTTATTTCTTTGTCTTCAAACACAATCTGATTTATTATAATAAAATCCACCGACTAAAGACCTTGAATCATCACAAAATAATAAAAACCAATGAGCTAATACGAAACAATCAGTTCAAATGTTTATGTTTGCCATTTGTTTAATTTATGAAACTGTATCTTTAACAGAACATAAAATGGGCAGACATAAGCCTAATGGAAATTCTTTCAAAGAATAAAAAACTGCATAATTTATTAAATAAAAGGTGTGGATGGAAATGGAAAGGAAAAATCTTTCAATCTTTCAAAAACATTTTAATTTAGCTTTGTAGTAAATGTTATGGAATAGAAAAACTATAGTATTTTTCTATAAAAATATATATTAAAAAAGGGTTAAATATTAATTTATTAATATTTTTATTGGAAATCAAATTGTTACTTTTTGTTCTATTCCAGTTTCAAAAGATCACAGCTTCTGGTCTACACAATCGAACTTTTCTTTCCTTTATTCCTAAAAATTCTTCCTTAGAAGATTTGTTATATGTATTTTTTTTTATATATATTTTTTTTTTGTTTTTACCCACTTTATGCTCGTCACGTTTCGTGCATTACTGGAGAAAAATTGAACCGTAAAAACGAGTTAACCTACTTTCAGGTATGCACGGCTGTCTGTGTGTGTGCCGTTTATGGGTGTGTGCGTGTTTCCAAATGCTCTGGTATGTGTGTGCTTGTGTATGTATAGGGTGCATACAGTTGCAAGTGAGCTGTTCCGTGCAAATAAACAAACAAACAAAAACACAAATACACGAATGCAAAGGCGGACACATGGAAGAAATTTGATTCATTTGCATTTTGCACCCCCAACGGAAGCTAGCACACACACGACACACACACACACACAAACACATTTGCCCTTAACGCACACTAAGAAATATAACAATCCCCGCGAAAACACTCACAGTAGAGGTCAGAATTGTAGTTACAGGTGCCTAAAGCAGAACTAATGGAATTTTATGTTAAATAAAGAATACAAGCAAAATTGGTAACTTTCAAAAATTGGTTAAAATTTTTTTGAAATACATTAAATTTTTAAATTAAAAATTTATTAGGTAGCATATCATTTTTTTTATAATTTTAATTTAACTGACGATCATTCTTATAGAATTAAAAATCAAAAATGATTGTTGTTAATTAATAAAACTATATTTTTATTCCTATATTTTCCGAATATCTCAAATAACATTCCTTAAAATATTATATATTCTGAACAAATATTTAGAAAAAATTATTATTTATTCTAAAAACCTCTTCCTTATGGCCACGTTTGTGTACAAATTCGAAGGGTAGCAAGGCTCTGTGGACAGTTAAACAGCATTTAAGCCAAAAACAAAGCGCACAAACGAAAGGGTGAAAAAACGAGCTACAAAGGGGCAAAAGGGGAGGCAAAAGAGTGGTACTCTGGGGTGCCTTTGGGGTCACCACAAAGCGAGTGCAGTGCCCTCAATTAGAAGGCGCTCAAGGACACTGACAAACAGCTGCAACAACAGCAGCACGGAATGGCAACAACAGCTGCTGCTCGCTAAACTTCGCCTTTAATTGCTGGCAACACGGCGTATACGTAATGCAGCCCTGCATTTTCACAGGAAAATCTGTGTATGGGTGTGTTAGTGTATTTTCTTGCATTTTGATTTGTACGGTTTCACCCTTTTGCACTTTGAACTATGCATATTTCTCAAGCAGCTCGCGCTTGGCCTTCTCAAAAAAATAGAAGGAAAGCAGGGGCTGTAAGGGGTTGAAAATGGAACCAAGTACATAGTTTGGCGTTGCCTTGACTGGCATCCCTTTGCATCCTCAGCCTCATCTTCAGACTCGAGTTACTGCCGCAAACAAAAACAGAAACAGTATGAAAACAAAGTTAGAATGTCTCGCAGACTGGGGGCAAAGGATTCTAGAAATACCCTTACTGTAATCTGAATTTATCAGAATATATTTATTTGTTTAATAGAGAAATTTTAGATTAATTTTGATGCCACATTTATAATCTTACATGATTATATTTATGATATATATTATACAATTAACTTCGTAGTTTTATATTTTAATATAGTTTTAAAATGAAAGCATGAATTGGAAAAATTCAGGCAAGCATAGACCCTTTTTTTCCCCCTTTCTTGGTCGAGTGTTGCAATTTGTGGAGTGTTTGTCCGGGTTTCTTCTTCTTTTCGCTGTTGCTGCTGCTTTGGGTGATGTTGTTTTTGCCATTATTGTTGCCTTTCGTCCTCGACGTTGTCTCTGCCTGCTGAATTTTGCAAGGACACGCACTTTGCGTCTGTGCATAAGGAGCCACAAGTCGTTGGCGTTTGTTGCCCGCCACAAGGACACTCGAGGAATGTATGCCACCAGATTTGACCCACACCCCCGCTCCCTGTCAGCTCAGCCTCCGAATGTGCGGCAGCCGGATGCAAGAGCAGCCTTCGGTGGAGGTGAAGCGACAATCCTGAACCTGAATTCCTCCTCGGGCGCCAGGAAATGACTCTGGCCATATCGCTCAGAGTCCTCTGCATAGAGAGAAAAGTCTGGCCATAATTTACAAATATTTTATTATTTAAATTTGTTTTAACTTACTTAATTTGTATTATATTAAATAAGTATATTTTAATGATTGAGTTATTTAATTTCTTGTTTAAATTATTATTTATACATTTAAGACCTTCTTTACTCCATTTATCGTTGAAGCTTTTGGTTAGCCACAAAGTCGAGATATCCTTTTGGCAAGCCCTTCCCTTGTCCTACTCGCAATCTTGACATTTAATTATCTGCTGTTGGCTGCAGCAGCTGCCACAGATAATGCCCAGCTGTGTGTCAAGGTCGTCGTTTTGTTTTTGGCTGCTGCAACTGGCGGGAAATACACCTGTACAGGTGAGCAGATGCCAAGGTCCAAGCAGTGCAGGAAATTCAACAAAATGTTCAAGGCGGAATCTATAAATTTCCGATGATGGATTTCGGAGCGCGCTAATCGAATTCAGGGTCGGGAATGTCATTGGGAAAATGGGTTTGTGGCAAATTAAATTGATCTGTGGGCCATGGAGCAAGAAATAAACATTAAATGTACACTAAATTCATAAAGAGATAGATAATAGTTTAAAAGTAACTTGGGGCTTTGTATTTTTAAGTTTTCAAAGATTATTTTAGCATTTTAAAATGTTGAATAACTGGGCAACACAGTTGACAAATATTATTTTAGTAATTAAAAACATTTTATTATTATCTTATAGCTTGGAAATATATATATTCTGTAAGTTTATGAGTTGCTTATTAATAAAATGAACTGATAGATTGTATTATTAATAAACTACTTTATCAAAAAACTATAATATTTATAATTATGAAAATGCTTCCATTATTCAAATGTTTCGTGGTTTTAATATTCCTTAATATCTAAATATATCTCATGAACCGTTCATTATTTTATATTCCATATATATTTTTTAATATGCCAGCATCCATACTAACTAACTAATTTCTAACTACTTGTTCTTTTGTATTCCTCAAAAGTTGTCGAAATGGAGCGAAGCGAAAACCGGCGAAGAAGGCGAAGGTAAGGGCAAAATCTTAGCACATATCCGCTTACATTCAATTATTTATTGATTTCACATTATATTACAAATTGAAAACATAGAGAAATTGAAGACATATTTACATAAGACATACATTGAAACTTTTAAATAGCTACCAAAAATAAGCAAGTTGGAGTTAATCTATGTTTTTAGTTCTTTGGGGTTCAAATTAGGGTAACAAATTACCCTCTAAAACCTTATCTTAAACACAATACTTACATTAACTTGGTTTTTTGAACTGATTAATAATATATATTCTTACTTCTAAACAATTTTACTCAGCTAGGCAACTGCATTTTAATCTGCAATTTAAGTGGAAATCGCTTTGTGGTGTCTGTGTTTTCAGGTCAATCAATAGCATTCCGATTCGGATTCTCACCAGTGATTAGTATATATGCCATATCTGTGTGAATGCCTTATGGTGCTTGTTGTGCTTGTGTGCAACATGGCGGCTCCGCCGACGCCATTTTACTTGGCTCACATCCTGTTCCGTGCGCTGGTATTCGTGCCTGAGGTTGTGTGGTTTACGTGTGCTCGCGACCTACGGCAACATGGAGGCGGTTGGGTTAGGTTAGTTCCTGCGCAGACTCACACCATGGCACTCAAGGGAATACGATGTACACATGCACACAGGTGCAGGTGTGTGTGTTACTGTGCCGCTTAGGAGCAATCAATGAAAGTTCAACGCACGTGGAACGTCGTTACCTTGCCCGAAACTTCTCAACTTACAAATGAGCGAACGTTTAAAATCCATTTACAATTTGACAACGAAGCTAACTAGCTAGGAAATTTGTAAATAGTAATTATAAGGGCTAAATATCTTGGAAATAATTATTGGAACTCGAGCTTTATGACAGATTTAATTTTTTCTCAAAATTTGAGTCTTTTACCTCAAAGTAACCTTAATCTTTAAAGGGAATTTATAATGCTTTTTCTAAATTTTTAATCAATTAATGTAGAGGTTCATCATATTTTTAATAGAGCATTTACAAGATATTAAGTAGCACTTGGCTTTTTTTAAGCGAAATAATTAAAAAAGAGCTTGAGAATCAGGATATTTGTTTTAGTAAGCTATAAATATATAAAATTATAATAATATTTTGAACAAAATATTAAAGCTATAAATCATTTATGTGGCATAAAGCATGATCACTTATTTTCTACACAAAACTACAAAATCTTTGAAATTTCTCCAGAAAATGTCCTTGCCTCGAATTAGCCTCTACTGAGCCTTTCGCAAATACTTTTTGCATATTGTAGTAGGTCCTGTGAGAACCAAAACGGCTTGCTCTCGGTTCGATGTTTGTTTTCCTGCCGATGCAGCCAATGTCATTTGAAATTAAATGCCAAAAAGTGACAACACTTCGAAAAACCTACACACATACAGCCCCACGCAGACAGGCACTGTCTGTGTGCGTGTGCATTGCTTTTTAATATGCAAAAAAAAAGAAGAAAAACAAATAAAAACAGGGGCAAAAAGAGCGGGCTGGCAATAATTGACCCAGATTTCCGATGCCACCCTACAAGTTACGGCATATCGCGTATACGCCGCGTGTTTGCTTTTGCTCTTGTGTCGTTCTTTCTCTCTCTATTTTTTTTGTTATTGCTTTTGAAATTATTCTATTTTACAACGACAATAACAGCCAAAACTATGATAAGGATAACAATTGTCCCAAGGCTATCGAAAATCAAAGCACATTTTAATGCAACTTTACGATTTATATCGGAACTTTTTGCCTTGAAATAAAGTCTGTCTGCGCATCCCATTCAAGGTCAGCTTGGGTTGCAAAATTAACCGAACGACCTGTGTGCTCATGGTGCCTTGCCTTAAGTTCAAAGAATTTTTTTTTTAATTTTAGAAACATTCTTAATTTTAGGGTGATTTTTCATAAATATTATATGGGTTTATCCGCGCAGAAAACTTGCTACTTTTAGACTAGCACGTATGTACATACATACATATCTGAGAATTGGCCGGCAACAGTCACTTCATGCTAGGGATGTTAAAACCAGTTGGGAATTTTTTAGGGAAACTTTAGGAAAAAAGACAAGTTAACCCTAAAAAAAGGTCACGGAAACAATGTCTTAGTTTTTGAACAATTTGTATTTGTAGCTTAGACAGCAATAGTATATATCCGAACACCATAATCAACGAGGACGTGCCCCAGCCGGAAAGATTACTGACAACAAATATATGCCCTATGAAAAACAATAAATATTTTATGGTAAAAAAATATAAATAATAAAAATAAGGACCGAAACTGAGACGAAGACCGCGACAGAGATGATGAAGATTCTGCAGCACTCTCGCAAACGACATCTTAATTAAAAAATAAATGTTTGTACGAAATGAAAATTTAAAATAAGAAACACCTTTAAAATAATTTTGTAATAAATAAGGACGAGACTGCAAGAGTCTCAAGTGAACTCTCTAGTGAGAATGGGAGCTAATTTTACGAAAATCGGCTAGCTTGAAGGAACTGTAAGGTTGCTATTTTCCTTAATTTTAGAAAAAAATTTGTACGAGTGTAGGCAACAGTTTCGTATATATCCGAACACCATAAACAACGAGGACAACGAGGACAGATTACGGACAGCGAAGATGTGCCATATGATAATCAAATATTTTGTGGTAAAAAAAAATATAAATAATAAAAATAAGGACCGAAACTGACACAGCGACACAGATGATGACCAGAGACGACGGGTCATTGCCGCAACACTGTCGTAAACTACATCTTAATTAAAAAAAAAATTAATGTTTGTACGAAATGAAAATTTAAAATAAGAAACGCCTTTTAAATAATTATAAATAAATAAGGACGAGACTGCAAGAGTCTCAAGGGAACTCTCTAGTGACAATGGGAGCTAATTTTACGAAAATCGGGTAGCTTGAAGCAACTGTAAGGTTGCTATTTTCCTTGTAATCATGGTGGAATCATATAATTCTACCAGGATGTAATTACACAGACCGACGCACCACTGAGCCTGTAACCGAGACTAAAAACGAGACGACGTCTTGTCAAATAAGGATTTAACCGAGAGTTTTTAATTATTGTTTAAATAAATCAACTAATTTCAAGGAGATATGTAAGGCAAAGACGAGCCATTGACATCACTATGCCATAAACAACATCTCAAAGAAAAAAAAAATTTGTAAAACGAAAATAAAATAAAATAAAATAATTATAAATAAATAAATAAGGACGAGACAACTGCAACAGCCAGAAGCTCGTCGTCGAATGAACAATCCATGGAAAGAGGGCGCTATTTATACAAAAACGTCAAGCTTGGTGGAGTTGCAGGGATGTCATTTCCGTTTTTTTTCCGTCATTTTTGGCTTTTTTTGAAGTGTGATTGAAGGAAAATTTGAAAACAGCGGGCAGCGGGAATAGCTTTTTTTTGTTTAGCAAATTAAATCAACTAATTCAGCTTTTTTTGGTAAGATATGACCTCACTGCAGGGTTGTATTGCGCCCAGGGTTGATATTAAAAAACAAGTAAAGAAGATTATATTTAAAGTATGCTTCTATATTATACGTTACTTTTTCCAAACCCTTTATCACCAGACTTAAGAATAAAGCCTTTTTTATAATTTCTTCCCCTTGCAGACGACGGAAAAAAGCTGCACTTTGTGAGTCCTGCAAGACGGAAATCGGTGCTGGCCCCGATCCTAAATAAGATCAAGAATGGCGCCGCCGATGCGTCGGATAGTGCCGAGAAGAAACTGGGCAGCGAGAGCAGCGGCAGTGGCCACATCGCGGTCCAGATCGAGCCAGCCAGGCGGGTCAAGGTGGGTGAAAGTTGATGTCCTTCCAGGCTCTCCCATCACACTCCAAATAATAAACTTAAATATGGTTCCTCTAGCGTCACAGCATTCACGGCATGATGGAGGAGGAGAATACTATCCGGCCGCATCAGGAGATTCGACAGCTGACGCTGGAGGAGAAGAAGTTCCTGCTGGCCGTGGAAAGGGGCGACATGGCCGGCACCCGCCGGATGCTGCAGAAGGCCCAGGACACGGACTACATCAATGTGAACTGTGTGGATCCCCTGGGACGCACTGCCCTGCTGATGGCCATTGACAACGAGAATCTCGAGATGGTCGAGCTGCTGATCAACTACAATGTGGACACGAAGGACGCTCTCCTGCACTCCATCTCCGAGGAGTTCGTTGAGGCTGTGGAGGTGCTGTTGGACCACGAGAACGTCACCTTTCACAGCGAGGGCAATCATGTGAGTTGATTAAAGTTAAAGGCTTTCCTGAATGAATATGTAACTTAGTTTTGATTTCATCCAGAGCTGGGAGTCTGCCTCGGAGGATACCTCCACCTTCACGCCGGATATTACGCCCCTGATCCTGGCGGCACACCGCGACAACTATGAGATCATCAAGATCCTGCTGGATCGCGGTGCCGTTCTGCCCATGCCTCACGATGTGCGCTGCGGCTGCGACGAGTGTGTTCAGTCCCGGCAGGAGGACTCCCTCAGGCATTCGAGGTCCCGCATCAATGCCTACCGAGCCCTGGCCAGTCCTAGTTTGATAGCACTGTCCTCCAAGGACCCCATCCTCACGGCCTTCGAGCTGTCCTGGGAGCTGCGCCGCCTCAGCTTTCTTGAGCACGAATTTAAGGTGAGGTTCTGGAAAAGCAAAGCCTTTAAATGGATTTCTAAAGATAGATCTTTGACCAGAACGAATACCAGGAGCTGCGGAAGCAGTGCCAGGACTTTGCCACCGCCCTGTTGGACCATACTCGCACCTCCCACGAGCTGGAGATCCTGCTCAACCACGATCCCACCGGACCCGTTTACGAGCACGGCGAAAGGATGCATTTAAACCGCCTGAAACTGGCCATCAAGCTGCGGCAGAAAAAGGTGGGTCCTCTTGTCTTCATAAAAATATAAATTACTCCTTGGTAAACTTTCACTTGGATTTCCTGTTAGTTTGTGGCTCACTCCAATGTGCAGCAGCTGCTGGCGAGCATCTGGTACGAGGGTCTGCCCGGCTTTCGTCGAAAGAACATGGCTTTGCAGGCGGTGGACATTATACGGATTGGCATTCTGTTTCCCATCTTCTCGCTGGCCTACATCCTGGCACCCTACTCCAGCATTGGCCAGACCATGCGCAAGCCCTTCATCAAGTTCATTTGCCACAGCGCCTCCTATTTCACCTTTTTGTGTGAGTAAAAATCTTAAATAATCACTGTACTTAATTTAAAAAATGTAACTATTTCAGTTCTCCTAATGCTGGCCTCCCAGAGGATCGAAACCTTCATCGGTGGCTGGTTCTTTGCCGACTCCTCGGGCATGCTCAAGGTGGAGGAGGTGCCCACCAAACGGGGAGCCAAGCCCACGTTTATTGAGTGGCTGATCCTGGCCTGGGTTTCTGGGCTCATCTGGAGCGAGGTGAAGCAGCTGTGGGATGTGGGTCTTCAGGAGTATCTCAACGATATGTGGAACGTGATAGATTTCGTCACGAACTCGTTGTATGTAGCCACAGTGGCTCTGCGAGTTGTTTCCTTCTTTCAGGTGGATTTTGCAAATTATTAAAATATTTTTTGGTAGTTTCTAATATTTATTTTATTTTTTTAAGGTCCAAAAAGAAATGATTTTCAACTCACATGCCACGGATCTGCCCCGCGAACGTTGGGATGCCTGGGATCCCATGCTGATCTCCGAGGGCCTTTTCAGTGCGGCGAATATTTTCAGTAGCCTCAAACTGGTTTATATCTTCTCAGTGAATCCACATCTGGGGCCACTGCAGGTGTCGCTGTCCCGGATGGTTATGGACATTATGAAGTTCTTCTTTCTCTACGTTTTGGTACTCTTTGCCTTTGGCAGCGGTCTCAATCAGCTTTTATGGTGAGTTAAAATATTAAAAATATATACAAAATTATACTTGAAATCTTTTTACAGAGAGCAAAATCACCATAAACCATTAATTTAAATTATATTTCTTTCCTCTTTTCAGGTACTATGCGGATCTGGAAAAGAAGCGCTGCCCCGAGGTTTCACCCATGAGTGCCCTTTTAAACATGAACGGCACCAATGATCCCAATGCCTGCATTGTCTGGCGACGTTTCTCCAAGTAATATACTTATTATTATGATTATATTTAAATATTTTATTTAATTTTATATATTTTCAGTTTATTCGAGACCACTCAAACCCTCTTCTGGGCTGTCTTTGGCCTCATTGACTTGGACAGCTTCGAGCTGGATGGCATTAAGATCTTCACCCGTTTCTGGGGCATGCTGATGTTTGGCACCTATTCGGTGATCAATATTGTGGTGCTGCTCAATTTGCTCATTGCGATGATGAATCATTCATACCAATTAATATCGGTGGGTAATTTATTATAATAATAAATGGTTTCTTCTCAGGAAATAAATAAGAAATAATTCAAATTGGAATATATTTAAAATAATGCCTATACCTTGTTTCTTAATAGTTTCTTTCGCCTTTTCTCTACTATAAGTTTACTAAAGCTTAGTTTAAAGTGTAACCTATTTTGAATAAACATTTTCCTTTGATGTTCTCTTTATTAGGAACGTGCTGATGTCGAGTGGAAGTTTGCCCGCTCGAAACTCTGGATAAGCTACTTCGAGGAGGGCGGGACCTGTCCGCCTCCCTTCAATATTATACCCACGCCCAAGTCCATTTGGTATGCCGGCAAGTGGGTGAGGCGGGTCTTCTGCAGCGGCTCTTCGGCCGCTCGGCGGGAACACCTCAAGACGATTCGGGTGAGTACACTTAACTATTGTTATTAAATTCTCTATCACTTATTAATTTTGCTCGACTTAATCAACCCAGAGAAAGGCCCAGCAGGCGAGTGATCGTGACTTTAAGTACCAGCAGATAATGCGGAACCTGGTCAGGCGCTATGTGACTGTGGAGCAGCGCAAGGCCGAGTCCCAGGGCGTCACCGAGGACGATGTGAATGAGATCAAGCAGGATATATCAGCCTTCCGGTGCGAGTTGGTGGAAATACTGAAGAACAGCGGCATGGATACGAATGTGACGGCTGGTCAAGGTGGTGGTAAGCCCGAGAAATCGTAGTGATTTTAGCTGGCAAGCCTCTATTGAAATGGGTTTTCTTTCTCTTAACCCCCCAGGAGGCGGTGGCAAGAAGAACCGCCAGAAGGAGCGGCGTCTGATGAAGGGCTTCAATATCGCTCCGCCCGGCTCCACGGGATCTTTGGCTCCAGTGGCCGAGTTTTCCACCTCGCTGGACAACTATGACAACCAGCACGAGATCTTGAGCTCCACGCTCTCCACTCTCTTCACGCCGAACTTTATGCACAAGCGCCAACAGAGCCAGGCGGGCAGCGGAGGCGGCGGCTCGGACTCACCGACCACGCCCACTCAGGGACAGGGCGGGCAGCAGGGCGGGGCTATCCAGGTGACCACCAAGTACAACAAGTCCGCGCTGAAGCCCTACAACAAGCGGATCGCAGGGCACAAGAAGAGATGGGGTACGCATTCCTCGTGCACGCAATAAAAATTTGGGGAGAATATTATAAATTTACGGATATTTGCAATTTATTTTCTAATTTCAAAATACGGCAATTTTTTAGCTATTCAAAAACTTATACTTTTCCTTGTTTACTTACAGAAAAATTGTTTTAAAATCATAGCTACACTCAGAACTATTTAAATTAAATGCAGTTTTGAGGTGTTTTTATCTGTTTAAATATCATTATCACAAAATAATCAACAAAAGCTACCTCAACTTAATAAATACATATAAATTTTTATATGTGGCATATGTAAATTTGTTTAAAAAATCAGTTTAATTATGAAAATTAACAATTTATTTTGATTAACTACAATTTATTTAATCTTAATTGGTTTTAAGTTGTGTTAATAACAAAGATTGTAAAATTATAATTACTTATTGAATATTTTTTTATATAAAAGCTAACATAAACCTATCCACCCTCAATTTTTATATTTAAACAATTCATTAAACTAACACAAATTGGTAATATTTATTTATAATTTACTAAAAAAAAATGCAATGAATAAAAGAATCTTAAAGAGACAACAAAAGAATATATCGAACCATTTCTAGCAATTCTTAAGATAAAGAAAAATATGTAGAATTATAATTTAAAATACTTTCACAGCACAGCAATTATAATTAATATATATTTTCTTTCTCCCTCTAGGCACCTTGATAGAAGCCGCTAAAGTGGGCAATGTGAGCAAGATGCTGGGCCGTTCGAAGTCCGAGGATTCGGTGTGCAACTCCTCGCATACAGCCACACCGGTTCATGGTCAAATGCGGGTCACCTATGCCCAGAATTCGCCGCAGCATAATTACGGATGCCATGGAGATTCCTCCAGCACAACGGCCTCCACATCGACGCCAACGCCGCCGGTTGCCAGCAATCCGCCAGCAGCACATGTGGGAGTTGGTTCTCACTTCTTTCACACCACAAGCGGTGGGTTGGGAAATAACAACAATATTTATATATTATACTATGTAGTTATTTATTTATAAAATCTATACATGTCCAGGACTCACTGCCATTGCTGCTTTGAAGCGAAAACGCAAAAAGTTCTCCTCCAGCAAGAATATTTGTCCGGTTACTGAATCCGTGGCAGCTGCAAATGCTGCTGAAATTTTAAGTGATAAGGTGAGTTAATTTTAAAGAGGGTTTCCTTATTTGTATACATATATTCTCATTTATTTACAGACCCTGAAGCGCGTGTCCAGCTATCCGGCGGCTGAGGCCGGCGTCCAGCACAAGGATCCGGCCCATCAGTTGGTGAAGCCACGGAGGCACGAGCAGACACAGAGCCAGCACGATTCGGTGGAGACCAATTCGACATTTACGCTGTCCATTGATCCGTCGAACACGTCCGTGAACTCCAGGGAGCCCCTGATCAGTACCAGTTGCGTGTCCACCATGGGGGCCATTGGCTGAGGAGGTTTCGCTTCGCCCAGAGATACATAACTACATACCAAAGATATAGCGCACCTGAGGCATATACACATACATACCTAGATACTATTCAGCGACAATTTGTTGACATTTTTGATATGAAGACATATAGTGAGCGGGAAGCTAAACTAACCGAAAACCAATCTAAACTTAAAGCCACACAGCCTAGATCTTAAATTACCTCACCACAATTAGAATTATAGGAAACAACCATACACCAAAGTAGAGCATAACACTCGATAACTGTTAGCCAACACTGTCTCGTAACTCGTAAAGAACTATGTATTTTGCACAACTGAAGGAGTATTTCCTATACCTCGAAATATTCAAGATACTGTATCCTCAACCTACCTACACTTCTCTACTCATAACCCTAGGCTCCTACAAAAAAACTTGAATGGAATTTATCAACACTTGTATGAAGAACAGTGTTGCAAAAGCAACATTTCCTCAAAATTAACTCCTCTCACCTGAACCATTAAGCACACACAGGACACATATCATGCCAATCGCTTTATAAAGGAACCTTTTACACCAAAAACAACATGATCTACGCGATCCGATAAAGTCCCTTGACATAAAATATAACTAATAACTAAAACTATCCCATATCGATGTTGAACGTTGCCTTAGCATGAAACATATTTTTTATACACATACATAAGTTTTGGATGAACATTACTGAAACGAACTGTACTGTACTCGTAAATGAGGGAAGCGCTGTGTATTTGTTGATTTGAGAAACAGAATTTGAAGCCAGGGATTTGTTGTTGTTGTTTCCAGCAAGCAAGCAAGCAAGTAAGCAGAAAAGCCAAGCAACGCAAAAGCAAAATAAGTAAATAAATCAAAGGATACCACAATTTTATACACCGATTTTAACCGACACAAAAAAAGAAGAGAACAAAACCGTATTAATAATCGAATCGCATACTAACTAAAAAGTGTTTGAATTTTATGGAATATATGGAATACAAATACGAATAATCAGAATTTTTAGATGATTTTTGGGTTAAAGTAGATCAAATACTCACACAGAACACACGCGGAACTAAACACACGAACAATATACATATATACGAAATACGAAATATCAACGAAAACAATAACAAGGAATAACCATTTTATATATAACGAATACCAATGTTTAGCGTAATATAAAAATTGTTATTTGCACGAGAACATAACGAAGTAAAATATACATATAATGAAATGGAAAGAAAGGTTTTTATTTTTGAGTAGATACAAATTTGTTTATTCAAACGGAGCATCACTGGTAACGAATAATATGCCATTTTGTTCCAGCACTGCAAGATAGCTAGATAAATTAATTAATACCACCCAGAACTTGAGGGACTGAAATAAAAAGGTCACCAATTTGTATTTTTATTATTTGTATATCGCATTTATTTTAATGTTTCATATATATATATATATATTTTGCAAATAAATTTTATAAGTTTGTAAACATAGAAACATACATAATTTCCATTTATTTATCATTTGATTCCGATTTAAGTTTATTTTTATTTATATATATAATTTTTTTAATTTGCATCAAGCAAATGTTTATATGCTTTACATGAACAAACATTTGTTTTGTTTTGTTTTGTGTATTTTTTTTTAGGTTTTTCGTGATTTTTTTTTTTTTAGATAAGATTCCGGGGTTTGTATATAATTCACATTAAATGCTATGGAAAGAAACAATTACATTTAGTTTTAATGTATTTTTAATTAGAAAAATAATAATAATTGGAATATAAATCACTTTGGCCCCTAGTTGGGGCTGCTATATAGCAGGGCTCAATATAATTGTTTAGTTGGTTGTTTCCATTAATGTTATATTATTTTGTATTTTATTTAGTTGAAATGCAACAGTTTGTTTTGTCAACAGAATATAGCAGCCCCAACTTGGGGGGTTGCCGTTCGCCTTGGGTTTCTGGTTGTCGTCGTATTTAATATGCTTTTCTTTTATTAATAAATTGTTGTAATAATTCGTATAAAAAGGTTTTTTGTGAGAATGAAAGAAGCGTCTGCTGTTTTACATATATCCATATATATATTCTTTTTATATATATATATATTTCGGCTTAGATTGGAGCGTTGTTTTTTGTTTTTGCGGGGAAAAACACAATTGTACAGAGCACTGAATACTTGTTTTTGCTAGTGTAGTAATGTCTAATAAATTCATACATTTTTTTTCGTTTAATTATTTTGCATTTGCTCTCGCGCCCCCCTCGCCACACACCCCTGCCACCATAATCCGACCCCCCTCTCAATTCGTTTACCCTTTTTAGCTACTTAGTTGTTGGTGCAATTTGTTCGACCAATCTAACTACGATTTCGTTTGGAATACACTTTACAAAAAAACGTCTTGTACAAAAAATTCCCCAGCATCCCCTCTCACACACACGTATTTTACACGACACACAGAGAGTGGCAGAGGGGTGTGGAGGGGGGAGAGAGTGGGAGAGCAAGTGCGCGACAGATAGAAACAGTTTGAGAAGCAGAGAGTTTGACAAGTACTGGGAAGGAGCCTGCTTTTCAGCTCTTTTGCATTCGTTTTCTTTTGTTTTATAGCACATATTGGAGATTAAACTTTCGTTTTTGTGACAACAAATATTATATATAAGTAAATACCATAATTATTAACATGTTTAGCTGTTTGTGAATGTGTGTTTCTTTGTGTACATTTAATACATTTAATTGGGGGATTCTGCCATTCTCTCTTCCGTTTCCGTTTCCGTTTGATTTCCTGCATTCTGCACATCCTTCTCGTTTCTCATATTTTTTTGTTGTTGTTTAAAATTAGACAATATACAGTTGTTGGTTTTTGATTTTGTTGATTCTGTTACATATCATATATATATAAAAAATACATAATTACAAACTAATGGGTTTTTGAAATCACTTCTTTGAGACAAGCAGGAGTGCCACAGAGATCGCTGCAGATTTTGAATTGAATTCGGGAAAAAGGGTGGTCCAAAACTAGGCCACAAAATGCCCAACAAATTTACATTAAATTTGGGATATAAAATGGATTTTATAGCCTTTTTCTGGACGCCTTCTTAAATGGATTTCAAAAATCAGTGGCGATTTCTGTGGCATCCCTGATAAAGTGTGTGTTTTTTTTGTAGTTTTTTGTTATGTTTGATTTTTTTTTAACTTTTCGCCTGTGTTTTTTGTTTGTGGTTTCTTGCCTGCAATGCGTTGTGGTGTGACCTGCCTCTTAACCCCTCAGCATGTTGACGAGCATGGCGACCAGGAAAGTGCCCACCAGGAAGGAGACCACTATGCACACGGCCTTCTGCTGGTCACTGAGGCGCTTCCGGTTGGAGTACAGCGACGTCAGCTTGCTGACAATTCGACGCAATCCACCGGAGTGGGCCAGGCTGGATGAGATGGCCGATGCCGCCGCTGCCGCCGTTGAGGAGGAGGAGAGGAGGCAGCGGCGCTCAAGGAGGTGGCACCACCCATGGCCAGGCCGCCGCCGGTGTGCGGATGGTGGGCATGATGCATGTGATGCGAGTGATGCATATGGTGCTGATGCTGATGATGCGAATCCGTGGCCCCGCCACCACTCACTCCTGCTCCTCCGGCAGCACCGCCGCCGCCGCCGCACTGCTGATGGTGGTGATGGTGATGATGATGATGATGATGCAGGGGATCGGCGCATGCATTGAAACCGGAGAGCTCCTGCTGCAGCCGCCCAATGGCCACGGGATCCGCTCCCACGCCGCTCGCCCCACTAATCGCCGAGGCACTCACCGATCTCATGTGCAGGCCATTGGCCGACCCATTGCCCGCCGACAGTTTCCGGCTGCTCCTCTGGCTGGCGGCGACTGTGGCCTGTGGTGCTGTGGACCCGTGCAGGTGGTGGTGACAGGTCGCCGAGCTGGGATCCAGCTCACTGGGCACCTGGTAGCGCAGCGGACTCGACGGCTGGCCGTAAAGGAGCTCGCCGCCGGCCGCTATCCTCACGGGACACACACGGAACTGGTAGCAGGTGCCAGCGGCCAAATTGTCAATGGTGAACTTGGTCTCCGGTCCGCGGTACAACTGCCTGTAGTCCTGGTTGGCCAAATTAACTGGAGCTCCGCTGGAGCTGCCACTGGAACTGCTGCTGCGACCCTTGGGGGACAGGGATTCGCCCTCCAGGTCGGCGGCGCCCAGGACCGCGTACTGCAGCTCGTACTCCACGCGATCGTGGAAGGAGTTCTTCGAGTGCTGCCACTCCAGGGTGAGCTGCATGCCCAGCTGGCCGGGCAAATCCATGAGGCAGACGCTTCCCTCCTGGACCACGCGCGGTGCCTTGATGTTCGCCGGCAGCGTGGCCGATGTCTCGAAGACGAAATCCTCCGAGTAGTCGCCATCGCCAGCCCGATCCGTGTGGGCGTAGATGCGGAAGGTGTAGCTGCTGCGCTCCTGCAGCTTGTGCACCTTGCACATGCAATTGGTGCCAGCGTAGACGGACTGGAACTGCTTGGCCCTGGCCACGTACATCTCCACAAAGTACTTGGTGAAGTCGCCGCCGCCGCCGCCATTGCCCGCCGCGGAGGATCCACCGTTGCCCTGCTTGCCGCCGCCGCTGGCATTCTCTCCCCACTTCAGCTTGATGTAGTTGTGTCCGGCGCCGCTGCATTCGAGGCGCGGTGGCGCCGGCGGTGCCGGCTGAGTTGTCAGCTTGGCATAGGCACTAAAGGCACCCGCTCCGATGGCGTTGACCGCCTGGACACGGAACTTGTAGCCCGTTTCGGGCGACAGGCCACTCACCGTGTACCGCGTGCAGGCATCCGGAGTGGCAATGGTCCGCTCACCGTACTCGATGTTGTAGGAGCAAATGGGTGAACCGTGGGCCGCCGGTTGCGTCCAGTTGAGGGTCACCTCCTGGGCGGTGAACTCATAGCCCTGCATCTGTGGGGCTCCCGGAACGGCGGCCGGCGTGCACACGCTTATCACGTCGGAGGAGGTTCCCGTTCCGGCGGCATTGGTCGCCTGGATGCGGAAATGGTAGCGCGTGAAGGGGGCGAGATTCCGCAGCTCCGCGCTGGTCAGTGCACCCTGATAGCAGTTGTGGAACTCGGAGCTGGGCGGCTCCTTAACCTCCTGCTGGTCCTGGTCCTCGTCCCTCCTCTCCTGGCTGGCACTCTTCAGCGTGTAGCTGGTCACCGCCGCCCCATTGTCCTGCAGCGGAGGCTGCCAGCTGACGCTGAGATGGGTGGCCGACTTGACCAGCACGCGCAGCTCCTCGGGCACACCGGGCGCCGCTGCGGCCGCCGTGAATCTCATCCACTGCGACCAGTTGCCGGCTCCAATTCGATTGATGGCCCGCACCTGAGCCTCGTACATGCTGCCGGGGATCAGGTCCTGAGCCACAAAATAGGCCTGCTTGCCGCGGTAGACCAGCTGCGGCGGCTGCACCTGCTCCAGGCGCCGCATCTGGGCCTCGAACTCCAGGACCGGGGCACCGCCATTGTACTCCGGATGCTGGAGCTTCAGGAGGGCGGCGTAGGGCGAGGGCGGATCACTGCAGTGGGGCGGTGGCGGAGCGGACGGTGGCACTGCCTCCGTGGTCACGTGTCCAATGTCGGAATAGGGACTCTGTCCCGCCGGTCCCTCGCAGCAGGCACGCAGAGCATAGGTCGTGCCCGGCTGCAGGCGCTCGCACATGGCCTCCGTTTCGGCGCCGCTGTAGATCCGCTCGAACACCGGACCCGCTGCACTCAGCTCGAGGTGATAGCGAAGGATCTCCGCACCGCCGGAATCGCCCGGGGCATCCCATCGGGCCTTAAAGTGCGTCCCATGGATCTTGCCCTTGGCCTGGGGCTTGCCCGGCCGGCCAGGTCGTTCCGCCAGCGTCCGATAGCTGACCTCCGGCGACCAGGGCGACACACCGGCCTCGTTCTCGGATCGCAGACGGAACTGGTAGCTGCTGGCTCGCCTCAGTTGCAGGCACTCCGTCTGCAGCTCCGTACCCTTGTAGGTGCTCAGGTAGCCGTGGCCCGATTCCGCGTCCTGCAGCTGCAGCAGAAAGTCGCCGTCCTGCGCCCGTCGCTCCCAGCACAGCTTCAGCGAGCTGGAGCTGTTGGCCAGCAGCTGCGGTGGCCTGGGCACGGGCGGTGGATTGCCGGAGGTGCTGTAGCTGGCTATCGGGGAGTAGGGACTCTGACCCACCTCGTTAACCGCCGCCAAGCGGAAGCTATAGACGGTCGTCGGCTGCAGCTTCCCAATGACATAGTGTTTGGCCTTGATCTTGGCCAGCTCCACGAACTTTTGCGGCTGTCCGCCGCCGCCATTCGTCGTCGTCGTCGCCCTGCCCTCGTCGTACTCCAGCAGATAGTGCTGTATGCTCGATCCATTCGCTGCCGGGGCGGACCATCGCAGGTTGATCGAGTTCTTGGTGCGCGACACCAGTTTCGGGGGCGGCGGCTGATCCGGCTCGCAGGCTGGCGTCCGAAACTCGGCCGGTTCGCTTACCGTGCCCTGGAGCTTCTGATAGTGCACCTGCAGGCGCACCAGATAATCCTGTCCGGGCTGCAGATCCTGCACAATGCACTCGTACGCCTCGCCCATGTACAGACTCTTGTACTTGCACTGCTTCCCCGAGTCGCTGAGGAGGACTTGGTAGCGCAATTGTCGCATGTCCACCACGAGGGCATCCGCCACGGCTGGCGATTCCCAGATGATCTTCGCAGCCCGCGAGGTTACATCTATCACCTCGGGCTTCTCGATGGCCGAGATTTGGTCTACGATGGAGGCCTTGTACTCCTCCTCCTCATCCTCGCCGGCCAAACTGGAGTTGTCCTCGCCATCGTCCGAGGTTCCCACCGAGCTGGCTCCGCCCACGCTGCTTCCAGTTCGCTGGGGATGGTGCGACGGCGGCTGCTGTTGCTGCTGGGGATTACCGTTCCTGTGCTGGGCAGGATGCCCTGGCTGCTGTTGTTGCGGAATCCTGCGTCCCACTAGGTGGTGATGGTTGCTGAGGTGAGCCGGCAGGGGCAGCACGCCCAAAGGAATGTTGTTGTTGTTGTTGTTGTTATTGTGACCATTCAGTTCGTTGGCACGGCGCGGCGAAGGCGAGTGTGTGGGTGGCGTGGACAATTGTGGATCTGAAAGAAATCAAAGTGGATTGGTTAGAGGCTTTGGTAGAGGATTTCGAGGATTCTATGCTTACTTGACTCCCTCTGCTTCTCCAGCTTTCGCAGCAGCTTCGTGTGCTGCCGCTGACTCCGCTCATCCCGGTAGTTTGGCGGCGATGGCGAGTGCGGGGAATGTGTGTGTGCTTGGTTATGTTGCTGCTGCTGCTGTTGCTGTTGCTGTTGTGTGTGCGGATGGTTGTGGGCGTGTGTGTGACTGTGGGTGTGGACGTGAGGGGCCGAAGCTGTTCCCGCTGGCTGTGGCGCAGCTCCCGCTGCTGCTCCAGCTGTACCAGGCGGTGCTCCTTGCTGTGGTGGCGCCTGCTGTTGCTGCTGCTGCTGTTGGGGAGGCGGCGGCGGTGCCAAATGGTAGTTGCCCGCTGGTCCCGGGCCGGGGTAGCCCGCCACTGGGGTGTAGAAATGCGAAGTGCCATTGGCGCTTATCTGAAAGTAATAAAAGAACAAATTTATTATTAGTACTGTCTTTATTATTGGGTTTTTGGGTTTATTTAATCAATATTATGTACTTTAAAAACCACTCTGGTTGTCTTGGTTGTCGTTTCACTTTTCCCTGGCTGCTCCTCCATTTCAACATCCATAGATCTCTCTCTCAGGCAAGTCCACGTCAACTATTGCCCACGCTGGCTATAAATATCTGTCTTCGACTCGTAAAAAAAACAACGCCGACACAAACTGATAACAAATAACTAATTTCTTTGCTAATTTCTTATCAGGCAACAGGAAGTCAGTCGTTCTACATTAATTCACTTGGCAATAAATTCCCCGGGCACTGTCTTCAGGTGCTTGAGTTTCTTTAGGAACTAGTTTAATGTATTTTAAATAATAACGAAAACGATAATAAAGATATATATATATATTTAAAGGCAAAAACTATTGTTTATATCAAAATATCAATATATCGATATTTTTTCTAAAGATGATATATTTATATTGTGATATTTTTCTTTGATATCGTAGTAGCTCACGACCGAAAAGTCTGGTAACGCAGGTAGCTCACGACCGAAAAGTCTGGCAACATTTTTCTTGAGTTCTCGAGTGTCAAAGCTTTCAGCTTCTGTTCAGTTTGTACACTTTTAAAACTTGAGCTTGAGTCGGTAAAGTAATAATATTAATTAATAATATCAAGTCTTATGAAAAAGGATGTCTTGTATTATTTCTAACTATCTGCCGTGTTATAATGGCATACTATTTTTCTTATCTCGACACTTCTTTGGAGGAGCAGTTTTTTATATAAAAGTACAATAGCAGTAAGCTTCTGCAAGATGCGCTGATTAGCGCGTAGATTTAAAAACGCTATAAAAATATATAAAATACAAAAAATTTAAAATAGATCCCAATTAATAACCTCAATAAAAAAATACAACTTGACCTTTCATATTTTTAAAGATCTTAAATCCATCTTTAATACGATTTGTTTGCAGTTTTAGTAAGCAAAGTTATTGTGCTTTTTTATACAATAATTAATATATTCCTTGCCGCGCCCGTTTAACACAACTTGAACTAAATTCTCTCAGACAGAGACCATTAAATAAATTGCTGTTTTTGCGGTATATATGGGCAACAGCTATTAGCCACGCCCGCATGCTACAGATATTAACTAAAAATTGTTGCCAAAGTGGCCTGGCCTGACTTGGCTTGGGCCCGATGATTGATAATTTGCTGCAAAACTGTAGTAAATGATTTCATTTTTTTTTTGTGCACCAAAATTACACTAATTTTGCGATGCTTTTTGCATGGATTGTGCAATTTGTAAGCTTTTAAAGCGTTAATTGTCTCTCATGTGCTCTCGCCATGGTTCTTTTTTGGATGGTCATTAACTATGAACAAGAAAATAAAAAAAATGAATATGGGTCAAAGTTAATGAGTTTTTTTTTCGCCACTCTTTATGCTCGAAACAACAGAAATAATAAAGGCGAGACAAAAGAAGCCGGATTAACGCATGGAAAACAGTTCTGCGAGGGAGTTTTCGGTTTCGTTTTCGGTTTCAATGGTGCGACAGATGCCGTTATTTCGAGTGCATTAACTCCAGTTGCATAATGGATACTTCCAGCTACAACAACATAACGAACGTTATGCAAATTAGCATACAATCAAATTATAAACATTTCAACATAAACACACAAGCGGAAGCTGCCATTTGTTAGGTGCTGCGAATCTCTCACTGCGATGGCTTTCCAAGACAGTGGCTTGCCAGTAAACGGGGGGTTTTGGGGGGGTTCGAAAAATCCCCCATATTATCCGAAATGATTCTCGTACTGTGTACTATATTTTGAAGTTTTTTAAATATTTAATTTTTGTCTTATTAGAATTTCTTTGTCAGAGTTCCTTGCTTATTCTCGACTAGAAAAGATCCCCTCTACACAAACAATTTGGCCAACGCTTGGCCCCTGTGTTTGTTTTTCTGCAATGGCTGTGCCAGCAAATTGTTAATTAAGTCAAGGAAAATTCAGCCCCAGTCAGTCATAGAGTAAAGTGGAGTCAGTCGAGCAGCCATGCCACCGACAGCACCGCCGGCACTTTCATTTCAGCAGCAAAGCGTGACGAAGCCACATGTGTTGTGTGTTGTGTTGTGTTGTGCTGTGTCCAGGCTGGAAATCTGAGTCCGAGGCGGATGAAGTTGTTGCTTGTTGTTGGCTCCGCATTAATCAGGTTTTTCACTGCTAGAAATGGCAATAGGATCGGCCAGGTAACCACCAACCAACCAACCATCCAACCAGTAGACTGGCGGCGAGTTATGTAAAAATGTGACAGCAAAGTTCAGCTCG